>CM066990.1:14410000-15010000 GCA_033977485.1 Hydrangea macrophylla | reverse complement strand
TGAGCAAGCCTCAAGTCCCAAGTTTATCTTTTCAAGATTGAGTAAGAGCATCTTTAAATTTTTAAAGCAAAGCTAATCAATTCTCTACTCCTCCGTGGTTTTGGCACATGATTTGCTTTGATCACTTGGGGATCTTTTTCAATGCAAAGATTTAATAACAAAGTATTTTCCATAATCATTTGAAAAAGTGATTTTCACTCTCTCTCTCTCTCTCT
This sequence comes from Hydrangea macrophylla, assembly GCA_033977485.1. Classification (NCBI taxonomy): domain Eukaryota; kingdom Viridiplantae; phylum Streptophyta; class Magnoliopsida; order Cornales; family Hydrangeaceae; genus Hydrangea; species Hydrangea macrophylla. The sequence continues at coordinate 15,009,785 of CM066990.1, read as the reverse complement.
CTCTTTTTGTTTTTTTGGCTTAATGATCCATTCATTCACGACATAGCACACTGAGTCAAGCAGAATGAGATTTTATTTAACCAGGATAGAAGGAGGATTACATCACTCGACTCGATAAAAAGACTTGAAAAATAAACTCGATAACTAACTGACTCAAAGACTCGACTGGACTTGACACTTGACTCCTACTTGACATAACTCGATTACCGGACTAGACTTGACTTGGTCTCAACTGGAGTGTTATAGATGATTTTCAATTTGATAGATTTCCAAGAGCATCCTCAGTTGCTTTAGCAACAACAGTTCCAAACACTATCACCTCACTAGCATCTCCTTCAGGTTCGTCATTCCCCTTCTGCTTCTTTGTAGGAACATCATCGGCCCTTATGACCCATTTTTTAGTTAAATGACCCTTTCCTGACTCATACTGAGTATTGTCATTGCCTTTTTTGATTCTGTTGATTGGGTCAGGGCCAATTGGTTGTTGTGCATTCGTGGAGGCAATAAATTCCTTGAGAGTGCTCAGCAACGGTTGTGATTGAAAGGATTGCACGTCATGCCAAATGCCACTCGATGGGTTTAGCAAAGGAATGATGATTTTATGCTCAATGAGATCTTGGATATCATGGCGGAGCTTCATGCACTGATTGGTCGTATGGTCAGGGGTCCGGTGGTAGGGGCAGTACAAAGATTGGTCACATTTGCATTGTAAGGGATTTGGTAGCGGCTTTGGGACCAGGAGGTTGAGGTGGCCGCTCCTGACAAGGTGACCAAGGGTTATGGATAATGGCATGCCAAGGTCGGTGAAGATTCTTGACTTACGGGTTTGGCTTGATTTTGGGTTTGACTTTGAGCTTGAGCCAGCTTTTGGGTCCAGATATGGGCTTGGAATAACTCTTTAGTTAGATGGGATTGGGCTTGGATATGGGCTTTGGTGATAGGCTGGGTTTGGACATGGGCTTTGGTGATTGATTGGGCTTAGGTGCATGGTTGGATTCGGACATGGTTGTTGGTGCTTCTTTACGCGATCCATTATTCTCTTCTCCAGTTGATCCATCTTTTCCTCATTATGGCCCATTTGATCTTTCAATAATTGAATTAACTCAAGCATGACCTTCTCCAATGGCTTCACCCTTGAATCTTGTTGCTCAATGGTGGCCTGCAATTTGCTCACTTTTTCCTCCAAAGCTCTCAAGGCGATTGGTGGATCAATCTAAGCATGATGATCCATGTTCTCCTCTAATCAAGAAAGACGAACCCAAGAAGATTAGAAGTGTCCTTACTAAGGGGGCTGGTTATCCCACTCTATTTATAAATCCTAACAACATAGATAGGTAAAAAGGTCTGCATGTAGAGTTTATTTTCAGGAGGTAAGGAATTTTGAGGAACTATTGGAACACTTTATGAATTTGTATTTTACATGCATGTAATGACGTTGACTGACATGATGAGAGTGTCAAAATGTACATGCTATGATGATTTGATGTGGCTAAATGCATGCACCGTACACATGCAACATGGATGAAATGCAAGTGTGTGTGTGTGTGCCTATTCTATATGCAAAAGAAAGGAAAATTCTAGTCCTAGCACATACAACATATAAGCACATAAAATCCTCCTCCATGTCAAGTACGCTCATTTCTCTTATCATTGTGATCCTCATTACCCTTTTGAAGGTTAGATATTTTTGAAAAATTTTGAATTTCTCTTAAAAAGTATCTCTTGGGTGATGTGATCCTTTTGAAAACAATTGTTGGAATTTTTTTGAAAGTGAGGATGTTACACGCTCAACAAAGATGATTGGATTAAATTTTTGCTTTGAAATTCATTTGAGAAGCATTTCTCCCATAAACGATTCCTAAGATTTGTTTTTTTGGATTTTCCCTCTAAAAGTGAGGACGTGATAATATTTGCCAATAAAAGATGATTGGGTTTTACTTGATTAAAGAAAATGAATCTTGGACTTTTCCTTTAAAAGGGTGATTTTTCAAAACATATTTAAAGATAATGATTAATCAAAAAAAAAAATTATGTCATAAACAAATGAACTTTGGATTCTTGGGTAGGAGTATCACATGATTAGATAATCATCGCACTTTTAATGAATTCAGATGCATACAAGATCAATGATGCTTAGCTAACAAAATATAAGAAGTGTAATCTTTTAATCAAGATTCGGCATCTTCTCAAATGTCATGAGACATGAAGAGGAATTGCTCAAAAGTGAATAAAAGGTTATACATTTTACATTAAGCAAGCACCGTCATCATCTCAAATAATCCCTTCCGGGCATACAAACTCCCTAGCATATAATCTTAATCAAGAATTGATTTCCTATTTTTGAAAGGTTCTATAGAAGCTAATATACAAAGGCCGGGGTTTGCTCATAAGGGACCCTTGACACACACCCAATAGAATGCTTCATATACCAACATATGGTACGAGATCAAGGGTGATCACACGATCCCATGATGGCTTGACCGACCGGGTTGCCCCGAGCCTCCAAGGTCATAGTTTCATGCAATCGACTGGCTGGACATGCAAGTGCAATGCAACGGGCACACTAAAATTAATTAACTCGATAAAAAGGATACTTTCAAGTCTAATCCTCGAGTGAACCCAAAATAAAAAATTCTGCTCTGCGAAACCAAAGATTCTGGGTTCGATCCCCATGCGCTTAGCTGTTCATAATGGACACACGTTTTGAGCGGACCCATTCTCAACAAGACAGGCAGGCACAATGTTTCCTAGGCATTCAGCAATGATATATAGCATTGTATTGTGAACAGGTCCTCCCGGAGGTTGGTCATCCGATGAGAAGGTAATAGCTAGAGTCAGAATCCTATTGATCATTCCCACGAGGTCTTCTGGTGCTGTGTCGATAGAAACATCGGATTGGTTCAAAGAATCTAGAACTACCTGCCTATGACGTTTAGAAGCAATCAGTAAACCCCAGATGGTGATGTTAGCCTGAGTCTTTCTCATTTGCTTTAAAACCCTATCTTCTTCTTCTTCTTCATTCATTTTCCCTTTTCCTTTATCCAATTCTCTCCCCGGGTGATCCTCCTCTAACTCATGAGGCTTGAAATGTCTCCCTGACCGGGTTAGATGGCTGACTTCTTCCTTTGCCCACAGTTTATCAACTTTGAAAATAGCCTTCAAACTTTCTTTCTCTGCTCCTTCCCCGTCGCTCTCGTACCATAGGTCATCTTCCACCTGACCCACATCGGTGTTGCCAGTTTCTTGGTCCCACTAATCCAATTGCTTTGTCATTCCCTGATTCTCAAACGTACAAATTATTGGATTCCTCGGTACCTGATAAGGCTTTCCTGGTGTCCTGGATTTAGTGATTAGCTTAGACTGATCGAAGATCGTCTCTTTTACCCCGAAGAAATAAAGGCCTTGTGGTGGCTGTACAACATGATGGCTCGACAGCGAAATCCTAGTGACATTAGGAGTCTTGACAGGCGACTCGAATATCTCCTTATTATCAATGAGGTCCTGCATTTTGTGCCTTAGCCTTGTGCACCGATTCGTAGAATGACCCTTTTGTTGGTGAAACTTACAATAGTGATCTTCTCGGAAGGTTGGTGGAAGTGGACTTGGTAAAGGTCGAGGCTCCAACGGACGAAGATGCCCCTTTGTTATCAGCCTATCAAGAGCGGTTGACAGTGACACCCCCAAGTCTGTGAACTTCCTCGGCTGTTTGTCCCCTCCACTTCTTGGTGTTATGTCAAATTTTCTCTCCGGCGCACTCAATGCATTGACATCAGTGAGGCCAGAGTGACCCCCCAAATGTCCCCCATTCAACCCGTAATTTGACCTCCTATATCGATTCAGTTGTTCCTCCTTGATTACCCCTTCTTGGATCGCATCCTCTATCCTTGTTCCTACGTCAAAAACCTCAGCAAAGGTGTTGATCGACTGGAATCTCATTTTTTCTTGGTAAACAGGCTGAAGGTTTTTCATTAATATTCGGATCTGATCTTTCTCGGATGGCCTCTGCACATCTTAGCTACTTTTCCCCTCCATCTACTCAAATACTCAATAAATGACTTCTTGTTTCCCTGCCTGATGGTCACCAAATCCCGGATTGTGACAACTAAGTCTTGGTTGTACTCATACTGTGCCATAAATGCTTTGATCATTTCTTCCCAGACCTGGGTTTTGCTTGGTTCAAGAGTGAGGTACCAGGATAAGGCGGCTCTAGTTAAAGTTTGTTGAAATAAGACAGCCATCATGTTAGTGCTCAGTCCACTGGGTTGGAAAGCTCCGATACAATTTCTCACATGGCTACAAGGATTCCCTGTCCCATCAAACTTAATTATCAAAAGCAGGCATTTTAAAACCGGCAGGCAGTGTTTCACGGACCCCATCGTACAGACCTTCCAGCTCCATCAGGTAAGTATCGACCCCCTGAGCCTTGCTCATTACCCTTTCCAGCCTCTCTATCTTTTCGATCATTATCCTCTCTTTTTCCCTTTCTACCCTTTCTCTTTCTACTCTAGGGGCCTCGGCCCTTGGCATTTCTGGTTCATCATACCAACCTTCTTCCCTAACTGGCGGGTCATTATTCAGTGGATTCATAATCGGTGGTGGGCATGCTATCACTTCTATCATGACCATCGTTCGGTTCATATTCTCAGCCTATCGCCTCATTTGTTCTGCTTGTTGTTCTACCAATGTCCTTAACTATACTACTTCCCTATCGTTCCTTTCATTTGCCATTTCTCTGTCTTCTTCTCTTCTTACTAACCTTACAGTGGGACCTCTAAACCAAATCGTGCCCGAACTGGATGCTATATTTGCTCTACAGAAGGAAATATTTTTCAAAAGATCTGTCTGTTTTTTAAAATATTTTTTTTCAAAATCCCTTATAAAATTTGAAAGATTTTTGATGAGATGCGGCAGTTCACATGTCACGCGGATGTGATGCATTTGTGCGTGTGTGCCTACTCTATATGCAAAAAAAGGAAAAATTCTAATCCTAGCAAATAGACACATAAGTATATAAAATTCTCATTCATGTCAAATGCGTCAATTTTACCACTCATCGTGATCCTCACTACCTTTTCAAAAAATCATTTTGGAAAGTTTTTCCTGGATGATAAATTCTATTTTGAAAACAATTCTTTAAACATTCTTTGACAAAGGTGATTAGATTGGAATTCGGTTTTAAAATTCTTTTGAAAAGCATTTTCTAAATAAAACATTTCCCAAGGTTTGGAGCTTTAGTCAAAAGTGAACTTAAAAGATCTTTTGATTGAAAATTTTGGAACAAGGATGGCAAAAATCCGTTTTCTTTCAAAGATAGGTTTAAAGTTCTTTGGGTAAAAAGAATCAATTGATTGGATTATCGTCGTACTTTTCATGAATTTGGTACATACAAGGTCAATGATGCTTAACTAAACATGATATAAGAGGTGTAATCTTATAATTGGAATTTTGGCTTGTTCTCAAATGTCATGGGACATGAAGAGGGATTGCTCAAAAAGTGATTAAGAGGTTACACATCTTTTATTTCCTAACCATGAATTATTTCCTAAGATTTGAAAGATTCTATAGAAACTACTATGCAAAGGCTGGGCTTTGGTCAAATAAGGGACCCTTGACACATATCCGATAGGATGCTTAATATACCAAATCATGGTACGAGATCAAGGGTGATCACACAGTCCCATGATTACTTGACCGATCGGGTTGCCCCGAGCCTCTAAGGTCATAGTTCCGTGTAATCGACTGGTGAGACATGCAAGTGAAATGCAATAGGCACACAAGGATTAATTAATTTGAGTAAAAGGATGCTTTCAAGTCTAATCCTCGAGTGAACCCAAAATCAGAAATTCTGGTCTACGAAACCAGAGATTCTGGGTTCGATCCCCAGCAGAGTCACCAGATTGTGGATATCGCATTTTTCTTTACCCATAGCTTTTGTTTAAAACCTTTTTCAAATTCAAATTCAAAAAGGATGAGTTTCAACTTAATTTTTAAAAGAAAAATTAAGAAACCATTTTTAAAAGAAACTGATCTTTTTTTGAAACCAGAGATTAACTAGGTCCGGGGATTATGGAATGAGAGAGAAAGGAGCCCGACGGACTAAAACACCCTCTCTCATGCTATCTCGCGATAGGCCTCTACTCAACATCCTTTTAATCAAACTATTAATCTAAGCATGCCCTCAACTAATACATAGATATAAATATACATTACACAAGCATGTCGAAATGGTGTAAAATTGCTAAAGACAAAATATCATTCAAAACCAAGTAGTTCATTTAGCAAGCAATATGATATGCAAAATAGAGAACTAGAGAACTTACCCGGGGTCCATCCTTGAATATTTAAACGTGCAATGCATACAAAAGTTGAAATCTTAATAAAAAGGGTCTCTAATCACATATACACATAAGGCAAGTTTTAATTCTAATGTGTCGCACATAAGGTCGAAAAATCAATGAAATTAAGGAATAATTAAACTAAAGGAGAGTCGAGAGATCATACCTCATCGGCGCTACAAAACAAAGGTCAGTCCATATAATTTACAAGATATAAAGTTAGATGACAATCCTAGGCCTCTAGCTTAAATCTATCAAATATAGTTGAATCTAAAGCAACGAATCCTAATTACAAGCATTGAACCACATGGATGAATGTATACATGAACAAGAATAAATTATGAAATACTCATTGATTTAGATCATCTAAACTTTGAATTCAAGTATTACTAGTCACTATTGAAGCATGGTTGGAGCCTTAACTCATGAAAATATCATTTGAGCTTTTATTTGAAAAGTTTGCTAAATCTGCAACAAAATTCTAGAAATTCCAGAGAGCAGACCGGGACTTTAGGAATTTGAAAAGCATACTTCCAATTGTTTGATCTTGATGATTTGTGGTCGCAAGGTGCCTTTGTGAGTCTAGTTTCTAACCCAAAAAGAAAATCAAAGTTCCAACGGTTAGATCTCTAGGAAACAAACAAATACTAGACATCACTTAGGAATTTCCAACTCTGTGTCCAGATATTTTGTATGATTTTCTAAAAATAGTAAAAAAAATCTAAAAGCCTCTAATCTTTTTAAGGGGTCTTATTAACACATGAAACTTCATAGAAAAAATTATTTGGGGTCATCAACACTCGATTAGGGTTTTTATTTAATCATTTTAAAAGAGTATTGCTGTTCTGAAACTTTGGACAAATTGTTGTTGTTTCCCAAAACCCATGACCAAACCACTCTTAACCATAGAATCTTACTAAAACAAAAATTGCAGTGGTAGAATTTTGAGTTATAGACACTTTTCTGTTCGTTTCATTCAGTTCCAACGGTTCGATGTTTAACTAAAAATCTTTGATGAAAAGTGGTCGATGAACTCACTGCACCTTTTGTCTAGTTCATCTTTCATTTACTAATTTAACTACAAAGCCATTAAACTTGGCCTTAGTTAAACTAATCCTCCTACCATTTGATGGTCATGGGAGACTGATGACTCTCATAATTGATCGACTTCAATGAAGTATGGAGAAGCTTCATGAAGTTCTAGAATAACAAAATCAAACCATGGAGATGGGTTTGAACTTGTCAATCGAAATGCTCATTATCAATCCTAATCTTCGTATGAACTTATAAGAAGACCAAGAGATTTCAAATCAAAGGATTCGAATGGGACATTGAAAGTCTCATAAATCCCAAGAGATGAACACAACCAAATGTAGAGACTCAACATTAAAACATTAGCTGAGTTAACATGTATTTAAAGGATGATTTAGTCTAGAGTTTACCTCTAAATATCCTCAACTTGATGATTTGGAGGAATTCCACAGGTTAATCAAAGCTCTTCAACTCTAACTCGCACACCAATTTCTTTTTTTCAAATTACAAAAGCAACTCTTAAGTATATTTAGAAAATTTTCTAGAGGTTTAAGAGAAGGAGAATCAAGATAAGGTTGGGAGATTCAAAAAACTCATCCCCATGTAATAGGATATTCACCCTCCTTATATAGGAAATTTTTAAGAGGGTATTTCAGTAATTTTAGGGGCAAAAACAATGATTTCGTATGTCCTTTTGATGGTACAAACCGTGCTATATTACAACTGTCTGTGCCATTTTCCGAACCGGCACAGACCGTAATTTTAGGTGAGAGTATGTCCTTTTAGGGGCACTCTCGTGCTGTATTACAAACCGTGCTCTTCAAAATGGCATATGTCCTTTTGATGGCAGTCAGAGAGTACCGCACCGGCAACCTGAGAGTGCCACAAAAGTGTGCCATGTGCCATTTTCCTTATTTTCTCTTTGCCCTTCTCTTTTTCTTCTTTCTTTCCTTTTGTTTGGATTGACGAGCCTTTTGAAGAGCTTGATTCACCTTTGGAAGCCCTAGATTAGTCGAACATTGTCATCATCGGATCTTAGTGGTAATACTCCTCTAAGTTTAGTTCGATCAAAATTGGGGTGTCTACAGGATGTTCACTCGACAATCAATAAAGTATAGGGCCTATGACGGCTAACTACTCTTTAGAAATTATACCGTCTAGCCATTTAAGGCGACAACGAGTGCGATACATGAAACTAAAATGAAAATACAATAAACTTATCATGCTATGCAAGGGACACCCGTTCAACTATAGAGACCATGTAGAGCCAGTAAAGGCGAACTGCTCTCATAGGGGAAACATTGTGGAGCCACTAAAGGGGAACCACATATGCATTGCACATCCATTGTTATGGATACCCTTGAAATCGTGGGGATTAAATTTATGAAATCCTGAGAGATGTGAACACTGTCCCTAGTTTAGACATTCATGCTTGATGATACGATAATGCTGTGAATATAGCTCATTTCGATAGATCATACGTAACCTTATGCACTCCTTTTTCCTTGATATTCTCAAAATGATTTCTCATTCCATTGCTCACGATACACCCACAAAGTCTATGACTCTAGAACTCAAACTTTGAGACACTAAAAACAATCAAATCATACATCTTTTTTTTATTTTCTTTTGACTTCGTGCCTTACTACGAATGATGTACCTTGTGCATGATCTAGATTATTCGTTTACTATTCGCCCAATTCTTTGAGATGAGACTTCAGGCATAAATTCAAGGATTAAAAATTTTCCCTAATCATATTTGTAATCAACTCTTTACTCTCTCTGAATTATGATCTCAAACTTTCATTTCCAATCAAAGAGCAAAAATACGACTTTGTCTAAACTCACATGAAGACATCACCTCAAAATAACAATGCCCCTTGTTTATGACAAGGGACTTGGACATGGCTTGCCCCTTGTATATGTCAAGGGGTTTGGTTTGGCTGAAAAAAAAAGGCGGAAGGTGGATTACCCCTTGTATATGACAAGTGGTTGGACTCGATCGGATAGAATGGGTGGTAGAGCCCCTTGTGTGCGAATCAAGGAGTGAAGAATTTTTATAGTAATCAAACTAAACCATGGAGCGAAGGGCTTACCCCTTGTATACGATTGATATGAATTTAGGATAAGGGCTTTCCCCTATCATGGAGATCAAAGAGCAATGATTTGTTTGACATTGAAGGAAACCCATCATCTAAGGATTCGACCGTCAAGCAAAATTTCAACTTTAAGGCTCATGATGGGGCCTTACCCCTAGTGTTAAGGCAAAGTAGGACACAAGATTCAAGGGGCCTTGCCCCTAGTATGAAGGGAAAATGGTTTTGGATCAATGATTAAGACCGAACCTTTTGGGAGGTTGCCTACGTATCCCTAATGGGAATCAGGTCAAAAATATTTCCAAACAAGAATAGGGGTAGGATAATAGCAGGATTGAGAAGCAGGGTTTGAATAAATTCTCAACTCTAGAGATGAGGCTTAAGCACGGGCAAGACTGAACCTTTTGAGAGGTTGCCTACATATCAAGTGGGAATCAAGTCACATGTAGTTCAATGATGGCATGAGACATTTGGCCACTTACATAATGATCTTTCTAAGTTTGGTCAAGCTGATGAATTTCATTTCAAACTCTATTACGTTGGGATTAGCAAATGTAAGATATGAGTCTGAATTCAATGTAAAGTTCAAAACTGGTGCTCAAAGCATTTAACAATTAGGTCCATCTTAGTGAGCACAAGTTTGATTATGGTATAACGCCTTCACCCTTTTTTCTCTTCTTTTCCTTTCCCTTTTTTTTCTTTGTTCTAACATTTTCCTAGGTTCCCTTTCGGGTTTTCATCCTTGCAAGCATTTTCTATTATTCTGCTCTAACTTTTACCTAGGTGCCCTTTCATGATTTCAAGCTAGCGAGCCTTATTTTGGTTTTTTGGTTCATCTATATGAGTTACTTCTTCATACCTCTTCGTTTATCAAACTCTATATCATCTCACCTTGGTTATCTTCCAGGAGTAAAGCGCATTTTTTTCACTTCATGTTTTCTGTAATAGTCAATATCAACCTGTGGTTCTATTAATTTTTTCATCAATGAATAAGACGTATTTCTCCATTCCACTTCCCATAATAATCAATATCAACCTATGGGTTCCTTATTCTCTTTGCACCCTCTTTATTTTTTCATTTTCTCTTTATGTATTTTCGATTTCTCCTTTGCTCCTTTTCTTTTCTTCTCTTCTCTTCCATTTCTTGTCCTTTCTTTCCTCCTCTCTCTCTCTCTCTCTCTGAGATGCATTCTACTCTTCTCCGAGTTCATGTGGATATTGCAATTTTCTCTTACCCACAGCTTTTTTAGAAAACTAAATCATTCCAAATTTTCAAAATACAAAACATGAGTCGCCACTTAATTTTTAAAAGGAAAAATTAAGAAACCATATTGAAGCAAATTGATCTTTTTGGAAACCAGAGATTTCTAGGTCCGGGGATTATAGAATGAGAGGAGAAGGAGCCCGACGGACTAAAACACCCCCTCTCATCCTATCTCGTGATAGACCTCTACTCAACATCCTTTTAATCGAATTAATAACCTAAGCGTGCCCTCAATTAATACATATATGTATAAATAAACATTAAAAAAGCATGTCTAAAAGGGTGTAAGATTGCAAATGATAAAATATCACTCAAAACCACATATTTCAATTAGCAAGCAATATGATGTGCATTTAGGGAACTAGGAAACTTACCCGGGATCCAGTCGCGAATATTTAAACATGTAATGCATACAAAAGTAGAATTCCTAACCAAAGGGTGTCTAATACAGATATATACACATAAGGCAAATCCTAATTCTAAGGTATCGTACATGAAGTCAAAATCAATAAAATTAAGAAATAATTAAGTTAGAGAAGAGTCAAGAGATCATACCTCATCGGCGCTACAATACAAGGGTTAGTCCAAATGCATTAGAAAGTATATATAATATCAAATAACCATCCCTGAATGTCTAGCTTAATTCTATCAAGTAGAAGAAATGTCACAATTATGAATTCTAAGTACAAGTATCAATCTATATGGATGAGTGTATATGATTACATGGATACAAACAAGAACAAGCTATTGGACTTTTCCTTGATTTGGATCATTTACATTTGTATTTAAGTTTAACTAATCATTATTAAAGCATGGTTTAGGCCTTAGGTCATGGAAAGATCATTTGAGCCATTATTTGCAAAGTTACCAAATGTATCCAAAAATTCTAAAAATTACAGAGAACAAATCAAGGCTTCAAAAATTGGAAAGCATAGTTTCCATGGTTTGATGTCAATGAATTTTGGACACAAGATGCTCCTGTGAGTATAGTTTCCAACCCTAAAAGAAAAATCGAAGATCAACGGTTCAATCTTTGGGAATTGGACAAACACTAGACATCACTCAGAACTTCACAACTCTCTGTTCAGAGTTCTTGTATGATTTTCTAAAAATAGTAAAAAAAATCTAAAAGGCTCTAACCTTTTTAGGGGATCTCATTAACACATTAAACTTCATAGAAACAATAATTTGGGGTCAATGATGCTTGATTAAGGCTTTGATTTATTCATTTCAAAGAGGTGTTACAGTTCTGAAACTTTGGACAGATTGTAGTTGTTTCACAAAACCCACGACCAAACCATCTTAAACATGAAATCTCATTAAAACAAAAAATGTAGTGGTAAAACTTTGTGTTATGGACATTTTCCAATTGGTTTTATTCAATTCCAACGGTCCATTATTTAACTAAAAATCTTTGATCAAAAGTGGTTGGTGAACCTACTGCACATTTGTCAAGTTTATCTTTTACTTGCTAACTTCAACTACCAAGGCATTAAGTTTGGCTTAATCTAAACCACTTCTCCTACCATTTGATGGTCATTGGAGGTTAATGACACTTGTACTTGTAGATTTCAATGAAATATGGAGAAACTTCATGAAATCTCAAGAATAATAAACCTAAACCATGGTGATAGACTTGGATTCATTAACTAATCATACTAAGTATCAACTTTAATCCCCTTGTAAGTCATGAGCTTACAAGAAAGCTAAAGGATTTCAAGTCAAGGGATTCAAGTAAGACATTGAAGGTCGCATCAATCCCAAGAGATGAATGAGATGAAAAGAAGTGGCTCAAAGTTCAACTATCATCCAAATTAACATAAATTTAAAGACTAATTAGTCTAGAGTCTACCTCCAAATATCCTCAACTTGTGATTTTGAAAGAGTTTCACAAGTTAATCAAGCCCTTCAACTCTAACTCACACACAACTCTTTCTTTAAACACTTATAAAGGTGACTCTTAAGTATGTTTAGAAATTTTTTTAGAGGTTTAAGGCAAAGAGAGGGTCAAGATAAGGTTAGGGATTCTAGAATTCATTCCTTGTAATAGGATATTCACCCCCTTTATGTAGGCATTTTTTAGAAGGGCATTTCAGTATTTTCACAGTGAAAAACTCTGATCCCGTATGTCCTTTTGATGGTACATAACCTGCTATATTACAACTATCTGCTAGAAAACGTGGCACTCATCGGAGATGGAAGTGGCACTCAATGATTGCCGGAGCGGCACTCACTGAATGCCGGCATGGCACTCAATGAATGCCGGCACGACACTCAATGAATACCGCGGACAACTCCGTGGAGTGCCGTCTTTTTTGGAATTACAAATTATACAACATTTGATGTATATTTATGGCTCTTACTGACAGCCATTGCGGCTCTCACTAACTATCGGTCTGGCAATCAGAGAGTGTCGCACCGACAACTTATAACCACCGCAGATTCTTCCATATGCCGTACTTTTTACTTCCCTTGTCCTTTCTTTTTCTTTCTTCCTTTTTCTTTCTTTTCGAGTTGAGGAGTCTTTTGAAGAGCTTGAATCACTTTTGGAAGTACTAGATTAGTCGGACATTGTCATCATCGGATCTGGAGGCAGCACTCCCCTTAATTCGACGTTTGGTCAAAATCGAGATGTCTACAGTTTGCCCTTCTTCGACGGAGCTTGTGAAGCAACCCGTATCACAAGTGAACGTCGAAGCTTGTGTGAAGAGAAACCTTTGACCAAACTGATGAAATTAGGTAAAAACAAAATGCGTTGCAAAAAGAAGGCAGGCGAGCGGCAAGGTTCGAGTTGGTCGTGCTCAATGATCAGCTGCCAACGTATCTACTCAAGAATCAGACCGAGACATAGTTCGGGCAGGGTAAAACACATATACAAGCACAAATATTCATACGAATGAAAGCACCTAACTTATCATGATGCACGTGCTCTATAAATGATGTGATTTTAAAATGTGCAGTCCTGACGCTTTTAGATGCAATCCATGCCCTATGCTACTCAATGCTTGTGTTAATTCTCCTCAAGATGCACAGCCATTTCTGTCGAAAAGACGAACGCAATTGACTGGACGGCGCTTCGCGACTTAGGCCCCGGTGTCAATGCAGGTTTGCTCTATCTCATGTTCTCTTTGTACGATGCATACTGCATGATGCAATAGCTGAAGAAGAGCACCGAACATTGGTCGATGCAAATCCGTTGCAAAGATTAAGAAGGTATGATTTTATTTAAAATTTTGGCCAACGCAAATCTGTTGAGAGGACTAAGAACGCAAATCTGTTACATTCTCCAATTTTTATCATTGTAAATCTATTACGAGAATTGAGAATATAAATTTGTTATATTCTCAAAGAGAGGCCAATGTAAATCCATTGCGAGGACGGAGAACGTAAATCCGTTACAATCTCCAATTTTTATCATCGTAAATCTATTACGAGAATATAAATCTGTTATATTCTCAAAGCGAGGCCAATGCAAATCCGTTGCGAGGACTGAGAACGCAAATCAATTGTGAGGATCGAGAACGCAAATCTGTTACATTATCCAATTTTTATCATCATAAATCTGTTACGAGAATCAAGAATATAAATCTGTTATATTCTCAAAGCGAGGCCAACGCAAATCCGTTGTGAGGACCGAGAATGCAAATCCGTTATATTTTCCAATTTTATCATCGTAAATCTGTTACGAGAATCGAGAATATAAATCTTTTATATTCTCAAAGCGAAGCCAACGCAAATTCGTTGCGAGGACGGAGAATGCAAATCCGTTACATTCTATAATTTTTATCATCGTAAATCTGTTACGAGAATTGAGAACATAAATCTGTTACATTCTTAGAGCGAGGACAACGCAAATCCGTTGCGAGGACGGAGAACACAAATCCGTTACATTCTCCAATATTTATTCAAATTTTAAAAATCTGTAGTCAATTAGACTCAAATCAACTCAAATTTTGAAACTTGGAGTCCATCTAACTCGATTCAATTCAATTTTCAAAACTCAGGAGTCAATTGACTCAAAATAATTTAATTCGGTTCGATTTCTAAAATAAGAGTTATTCAGACTCCATTTAATTTTCAATTTCTATACCCGAGAGTCAATCTGACTCAAATAAATTCAATTTCACAAAAATCGGAGTTAATTTGACTTAATTCAAAATTTCTAAAATCTGGAGTCAATTCGAATCAAGATTTCAATTTCACAAAACCCGGAGTCAATTTGACTACATTCTATCATCAAGATCCTATCTTTTGGTTAAATTCATGATTGAAAACTACAGCATTTAATGTGTTGCCATGTTTTTCTCTTCAGCCTTTCAAAAAACTTGATTCTTCTCACTCTTTTTTGCAGATCTGTTCCTATGGCTAGCGGTTAAGGCTCCCCAGGACCTCCAAGGAAGAGACATAAGCCCTCCCCAGGTCATGATCCTTCGCTCCTCCTCGCTGACCCCGAATTGTGCCTCTCAGCACGTGCCTTTATCAAAGGGGTAAAAATCTAGGCTTCACTTTGCATTTCTACTTTTCTAGATGATCAATGCAATGTATGATGCTTAATGCAGGTATGAACATGATTTTATTCTTGCGCGCTTTGCGGATTTTTGATTCCCTTAAGACATTGTTATGATCATGTTTAGGACATTAGGAGCACATGTAGGATTTACACTTTTGTTTATCCTTGTTATCCTAGTTTTATTGATTTTGTGCAGAGACCATGCCCCAAATTTCCATTATTATTATTCACTCGAACCCCAAATCTCATACTTTACGTCCACGGAGACACTTGGACTCAGCAATTCAAATTCATTCAATTTTTTGACAAAAGGAGTCACGTAGACTCAAAAATTCAATTTTCTGACAAAAGGAGTCACGCAGACTAAAAAATTCAATTTTCTGACAAAAGGAGTAATGCAGACTCAAAAATTCAAAGCGAGTCACGTGGACCCAAAAATTAAATTTTTTGACAAAAGGATTAACGCAGACTCAAAAATTCAAAGGGAGTCACATGGACTCAAAACTTCAATTTTCTAATAGAGGGAGTCAAAATTTAATATTTTACAAGACAAAGGGGGTCATGTGGACTCAAAAAATTCAATTTTCTTACACAAGGACTCAAAAATTCACATTTTAAAACAAAAGAGTCATTTGGATACATGGACCCACATTTCCACAACAACGGAGTCACTCGGACTCAACGAAATTCACTTTTTCTCATCTTACATAAACAGAGTCACACGGACTTAACAAAAATTCACTTTTTATACAAATGGAATCATACAGACTCAATCAAATTCACATTTCATATAAATGGAGTCATACAGACTCAATAAATATATATATATATCTTTTATACGAATGGAGTCACATGGACTCAACAAATTCACTTTTTATACAAATGGAGTCACACAGACTCAAAGAATTTCTTATTTCAAAATCGATGGTTAATTTATAACAATTCGAATTTTCTTAATCGGAATCAATTTTGACTCAACAAGAATCTCAAATTTTACAAAATCTGGAGTTCATCAGACTCAAAGAATTTCTTATTTCACAAAATTGGGAGTCGTATCGAACTCAAGGAATTTTCAAAATTTTCTAAAAACAGGAGACGAATCAGACTCAATTCAATTTTTTTTACAATCGAGAGACAGTCAGACTCAAATTAATTCAAGTTTCTAAAATTGGGAATTAAACAGACTCTATTCAATTTTTTTGCAAAACGGGAGTCTGACAGACTCAAATTATTTCAAATTTCAAACTCTGGAGTTAGCCGAACTCAAAAGAATTTCTAATTCCAAAATTGGGAGTCAACCAGACTCAACTCAATTCAATTCAAAATCTAGTTAAATTTAAAATTTGCAAAATCTGGAGTTCATCAGACTCAAAGAATTTCTTATTTCACAAAATTGGGAGTCGAATCGAACTCAAGAAATTTTCTAAATTTTCTAAAAACAGGAGTCGAATTAGACTCAAAGAATTTCCATTTCACTTATTTTTTTGGGGGTCGGATCAGACTCGAGGAATTTTCAAAATTTTTAAAAACAGGAGTCGAATTAGACTCAAAGAATTTCCATTTCACATATTTTTTTTGGGAGTCGGATCAGACTCGAGGAATTTTCAAAATTTCTAAAAATGGGAGTCGAATTAGTCTCAAAGAATTTTTTATTTCCAAAAATTGAGAGTTAATTTAGACTCAAAACATTTCAAATTTGCTAACAGAGATTGTCATAGACGACTAATAGAGATCGTCATAGAAGACTGACAGGGATTGTTATTGAGGCTTAATAGATTGCCGTAAAGAAGATGCCATTGAGGACTAACGCTACGAAAGAGAAGCTGCCAATGAGGACTAACACTTATGAAGTGAATCTGCCAATGAGAACTAACGCTTATGAAGAGGAGCTACCATTGAGGACTAACGCTTGTTCGGGAGTCTCCTCGTGCTCACTTCGGACTCAAAGAATTGATTTCACAAAAGTTCGGGAGTCTGCAGACTCAGAGATTTGATTTTTTTCAAAATTTGGGGAGTCTTCCGACTCAAAGAATTTGAACGGAGCTGATAGAAATAATAATTTTTTGCATTTGTGGACCTTTGGAAAAAAACACATCGATTCTGTCAAAAGAGGGAAGTCACCTTTGCCCCTAGTCTTGGACTCTTCTTATATTGTAACTTTAGCATTATGTTGTGATAGTGTTTGAAACCTCTGCTCGTATTACCATTAGGATGCTCATGTAGACTTTTCAAATCTTTATTCATCATCTTAAACCCACACATTTTAGACCATTTATTGACTTATCAAAGGAGGACAGACCTGACAAAGCCAGTTACTCAAGATGACTAACTCAAACTCTACGTTTGCGCTTTCATTGTGAATAATGTATCACCTCACCTTTCATTTATTCATCATCTTACGAAAGGTAGTGCTTTGCTGATAAATCTAAACGTTGAAAACTTCCCCTTTTTGATTTAGCAAATTCTTTTTCCATCTAGAATGTGCTTCAAATTAGTGCTTTAGCTTATAGAGTGAAAGGCACTCTATTTCAATCCTTTCAAAACAAACTTGATTTCTTGAGAACTTTGCCTCTGACATAGAGGGATTTTGGTAAACAAAGTTTGCCCCTAGTTTGAATAGGACTCGGAGGCATTGATTTTGGGATTAAATGAGGTGTTCAGCAAATGAAGTTTGCCTGTGGCTTGGCAATATATATGTGGCTCTAGGCAAACATAAGTTTGCCCCTAGTTTGAAGGAAGGAAACCTAAGGCGCAGAACGGGTGATGCTTATAGTTTAGGGATGGTTATGGACCGAGAACCTTGGGAGGTTTTCCTACTTATCCCCGAGCGAGAATCAGGTCCAAAGTAGTTCGGCTAAATTTGAAAGAAAGTGTCAGATAATAGTAAGGGTGTCGACCGAACCAAACAGGTTGCCTACGTATCCCCTAGTGGGAATCAGGTTGAGCATAGTTCATCGACTCCGGAGGTCTTGAAAGAATAAGGCTTCAAGAATTTGTGGGCTTTTTGAGCCATGTTTCCGTATGGGTCCAATGAGTGCTCTTTCTTGGGAAGATTTTCTAAAACGGACCCCTTGTGGTAGCTTTTGAACAGGATGATGAGAACATGAACTACTTCTCCCCTTTTTTTGTTTTTGGCTTATGGTGGTTGATTCTTTTCTCCTTTTTACTGGCCAATCAATCTTTACAACTCTCATAACACATCATTTTTTGTTCATACTCACAAAGCAATATCAGCCCTTCAAATCTCAATTTGTTTTTCTCAAAGATATCTGTACATTGTTTTAGGCCCACTTAGCAATTGAGACTAATTGATACTTTCAAATCTCTCTTTTCATTTCTAATTTATTTTCTTTGTTTAGAACAACTCAAAGCCTTGGGATAATTCATGTGCCAATGATGTACTTTGAAGCACCCAAGAATTCTCAATCTTGTTTATTCTCTACCTTTTCTTTCTCTTTCCTTTCATTTCTCTACCTCCCTATCTCTTACTCTCTCCATGATCTTGACTGGCAAGGATTCAGGTTTTGAAGTCAACACACATCTTATTACTTTTTTGCTCTATCTTTTTCCTAGGTTCCCTTTTGGGTTTTTATCCTAGCGAGCTCGTTCATCTCCTTCTTTTTCTTCTCTCTTTTTGTTTTCTCCTTTTTGTGCTCTCACTTTTTCCTAGGCACCCTTTTGGGTTTTCATCCTAGAGAGCTCTTTCTTTTCTCTCTTTTTTTGGAAGAAGAAGTTCATTTAAAACATTTGGCTACCATCAAGGATCAAGTCATGGCTTTGGACTGGTTAGGCTCATCTCTTAGGCTTGGTATTTGAAAAAGGGGGCTGGTAAGGAATCTTTAAGTTCCAAGTTCATCTTTTCAAGATTGAGCAAGAGCATCTTTAAATTCTTAAAGTAAAGCTAATCAATTCTCTACTCCTCCTTGGTTTTGGCATGAAATTTGCTTAGATCACTTGGGGATCCTTTTCAATGCAAAGATTTATTAATAAAGCATTTTCTATGATCGTTTGAAAAAGTGATTTTTTTTGGCTTAATGATCATTTATTCACAACTTAGCACACTGAATCAAGAAAAATGATAATTTATTCAACTAGGATAGAAGGAGGATTACATCACTAGACTCAATAAAAAGACGTGGAAAATAAACTCGATAACCGACTGACTGAAAAACTTGACTGGACTTGACACTTAACTCCTACTTGTCATGACTCAATTACTGGACTAGACTTGACTTGGTCTCGACTGGAGTGTCATAGATGATTTTCAATATATTGGGTCCCCAAGAGCACCCACATTTGATTCGGCGGCAGTATTTCCAAACACTATCACTTCACTAGCATCATTTGGACTTTTGGGTTCGCCTTTTCCCAACAACCTATGTAAAATATCATCCATATTCGTGGCCCAATTTTTAGTGGGATAATATTCATCTGACTCATACCAAGTGTTATCAATGCTCGTTCCAAATTAGTTGATTGGGCCAGGGCCAGTTTGTTATTGCGCACCCATGGAAACAGCAAATCCCTTGAGGGTGCTCAGTGATGGCTGAGATTGAGAGGTCGGAGAGCAAAAAGCTTGCAAGTCATTGTGCCAAAGGCCACTTGGTGAATTTAGTGAAGGAGTGATGATTTCCTGATCAATGAGATCTTGGATTTCATGGCAAAGTCTTGTGCAAGAATCGGTCTTGTGGCCATGGGTTATGGTAACACAGTACAATAATGAATTATAGTTGCGGAGTATGGGGTTAGGTGGGGGCCTTGGGTCTAGGGGTTTGAGGTGGCCTTTCTTGATGAGGTGGCCAAGGGCTGTGGATAATGGTATGCTGAGGCTGGTGAAGATTCTTGGTCCACGGGTTTGGTTTGATCTTTGATTTGACTTTGAGTTTGAGTTGGCTTTTAGGTTCGAGGGGATTTGGTATGGGATTGAGATTGGGAATAGGTTTTGGAGATTGGTCGGGTGATTGACTAGATATGAGCTCTGGTGATAGATTGGGCTTAGGTACATTACTGAATTTAGACATGGGCCTTGGCGCACGGGTGGGTTTGGACATGACTGTTG
The DNA here is from genome assembly GCA_033977485.1 of Hydrangea macrophylla. Classification (NCBI taxonomy): domain Eukaryota; kingdom Viridiplantae; phylum Streptophyta; class Magnoliopsida; order Cornales; family Hydrangeaceae; genus Hydrangea; species Hydrangea macrophylla. Next base: position 14,989,489 of record CM066990.1, on the reverse strand, counting down.
GTGCTTTTTTAAGCGATCCATTATTCTCTTCTCCAGCTGATCCATCTTTGTAATGACCTGCATCTCCATCTAATTATTTGTATTTGCATTTGACATATTAGAATCCAATTTGAATTTCCATATTTAATCTGTATTGCTGATTTCATTTTAATTTACAATTCTCATATGTTAAACCTTATTATTGGTGCTACTTCACTATTTAAAATTATTGTTGGGGGTCAAACTGCAATTCTACAAAATTTAGCGATACCGGTGTTGGATTTTAAAACGGTGGAAATATTCTTCTTTTAACTCAAACTGTATTTTTATAAAATCGGGAAATCGATTCTTACACTAAAAGGAATTTTCTGTATTTTTGGGGTGACCACCGCGCCGCGAAAATAACAGTTTATGTTCAAAATTGTCCGCGCCAGATTAAACTTCCACAGATTTTTGGAAGTGATGTAAAGTTGGACATGACTTATGCTTTATTTCTATTAATGGCAACTAATGATTGGTTAGGGCTTTGTTTGGCTATGCCTAACTTGTGTGATTTATTGTTGTGCCATAAGCTTCATTTTCGAAACAACTTCATATTGACCCCTACTAGTCTAATGTTGCCTCTTCAGTTTATATGGGAGTGTCTATACGTATGTATCTATGTATATGTTATGCAATATAGAAATTTGGAAATCAATTATATTGTTGAGCCTTTGAGAATCAACTTGGAGCCCAAGTTCCCCTCAACACTTGCTTATATATACACTCTTACACACACATCTTTGAAGACTGAATACAGAGAGAAAAGAGAGAGCTTGAGGGTTCATAATTACTAAAATTTTAGAGAGAGAGAGAAGCTCAACCTCCATAGCTAGAGCTTAAGTGGGTCTTACTTATTTGATTTTCCTTTCTCAACAATTACTTCATCTTCTACATCAGTGAGTATTACTAACTCACTTAGAATGTAATTTATCCTTTATTTACTGATTTGAATAGTTGATTTAAGGATTACCATTGTTGATCTTACGTTTGTAACTCCATAGCTTGAAATCAAGATTTTTCAAACTCAACCAAAGTCCATTTTCTTAGATAATTATGATAGATTACATGTTATAGATGCTATGTTTAAAGTTTTAGAACTTAATTTGTTCATATGAAAAAGTATATAAGAAATTAAGTTTTGTCATCTTGTAATCTTTCATAAAATTCTAAAGTTATAGATTGATTCATGTAAAATTGATTGTGGATTCATAATCCTTGCGAAAAGCTGAAGAGATTCATATATTATAATGCATGGTAACTTACAGATTCAAAAATGGGTCAAAAGGACCCCTTAATTCTGAAACAGGGGAATTCGGACGAAGAAGACGAAGCTACTGCATGAACTCGCGTGCGCGATCGCACGAACGAGGGTCACGCGAGCGGACCGCGCGAGCGACCCCTCACGCGAGCGGCCCACGCGCGCGAACTGTGTGGTTTTTGGCAATTGGAAAAGTTTTAATAAAGAAAAGGAAAATTAGGCATACTGCGCGAGCGACACCTCGCGCGAGCAGTCCGCGCGCGCGACTTTGGACAGTTTCTGGTTTTTGCTTGTTTTACGTTAAGGAACTATTTGGGTGATGTTTCATGGACTTTTAAAGCTCTGTTTGGGAAATTTACTCTAACAGAAACCTATTTGGTATGTTTGGAGGATTAAAACGTTGTATTACGGCTTATCAATCCCCGTACGCAAACCGTTTATATAATTCAGTGATTTACCTCATGTTTAAAGTTTCATGACATACATGTGGAGTCAGTTGTACATGCATGGTGAGTGTGAATGTTGGTCAGTGTGGAAAAGAGTAATGGTCAGTGTGGTAAAGAGAGTGTGATTGAGATTGTGCTGTGGACACTACGTGGTTATTGTGTACCAAAGTGTGACGTGTTGAGATTGCGGTGAGAGTATCTTTGTAATGCGACGGTGGCAAAATTGGACACTCCCTGGCGCCCATGGTAGCGTTAAAGTGTGTGACGCCGAACTTGGACATTCCCTGGCACCCATGGTAGTGCTAAAGTGTGGCCTATGGATATTCCCTGGTACCCGAGTCTGGATACTGCGTGAGGTTTGCTCCGGTATTTGTGAGGCGGATTAGGTACTAAAGTGTGAGGCATTGGACATTCCCTGGCACCCCGTGCTAAAGTGTGAGGCAAACTGGACATTCCCTGGCACCCCTGTGCTAAAGTGTGGCTATCGGAGTATTTCAAAGATACTGGTGTGAGATAGTGGATTGTGTTTGTCGAGAGAAAAGAGTCGGTAAGATGAGATGGTGCATTATTTTCATACACGGTCACATATATGCGTATTATAGCTTTTAAATGATATTGTGGTTGTTTTCTAAAATAAACTCTTTACTTTAATGTAAACTTATTGAATTAAAAGGGATTTGGAAAATGGTAAATGAGTATATGTTACATTCAACGTTATGTTCTTAATACTCACTAGCTTCTTGAAGCTGACGGCGTCGATGCGCCCTGGACATTCGTGTTCAGGCTTTTCAGGTTATGACTATGCTGGGCCTTATGACTATGCAAACTGAGAATCTCTGCTGGAAAGAGAGTTTACTTTTATATGTTTTAAGATTAACTAATTCTATAATAAGGATGACTGTAATAGACGATAGATATTATTTTGTTTTAAGGCGGCTTGTGCCTTACTTGACCCCGTATTGTAATATGTAATAAGTTAGAAAAGTTTTATAAGCTTTGATTGCTCTGCTCTGATTATTGTTTTTGTTGTTGACGTTTGGGGACGGAATCGATCCTTCAAACTGTCGCGACCTACGGGTCCATAAAGGAAATTAAACGCTTTCCTTATTTATGTTACGTCGGGGCGTGACAATCTTTTTCTCATTATGACCCATTTGATCATTCATAATTGAATGAACTCAAGCATGACCCTCTCCAATTGCTTCACCCTCAAATCTTGTTTCTTGACAGCGGCCTGCAGTTTGCTCACTTTCTCCTCCAAAGCTCTCAAGGCTGCTGATGGATTAGTCTCAACATGATGGTCCATGTTCTTCTCTAATCAATAAAGACAAACCCAAGAAGATTAGAAGTATCCTTACTAGGGGATCTGGTTGTTCCACTCATTCTACAAAATAGATCGGAAAAAGGTCCGTATGCAGAATTGAATAGTAAGGGATTTTTGAAGGACTTTAATCTTAATTGGGAAGATGTTGTGAGTTTGTACGCTACACGTATGTAATGATATCGATTGGAGAGAGTACAAAATGTACATGCTCTAACAATTTGATGTAGCTAAATGTATGCACTGCACACATGGCACACACATGAAATGCAAGTGTGTGTGTGCGCCTATTCTATATGCTAAAGAAAAGAAAAATTATAATCCTAACGTGTAAACACATAATCACATAAAATCCTCACTCATGTCAAATGCGCCAATTTCATCTCTCATTGTGATCCTCACTACCCTTTCAAAGGTTAGATATTCAAAAAATTTTGAAATTCATTTGAAAAGCATTTTTTTAAATGATGAGATCTTGCAAAACAATTCTCAAGGATTTTGAATCTTTTTTTTTTAAAATGAGGATGTGAAAATATTTCTTAATGATTTTGCTTTGAAATTCATTTGAAGAGCATTTCTTTCAAAAAGCGATTCCAAATTTTTTTTGGATTTTTCCATTGAATATACTTTATCAAAAATTTGTTTAGGGCTTTAAACATCAAAGATTTTTGAAAGAGCAGTTGAAACTTTGGAATAAAGATGACAAGAATTGCTTGCTTATAAAGATGGGTTCAAAATTCTTTGGGTAGAAGGATCACATGATCGGATTATCACCGTATTTTTCATGAATTCAGATGCATACATGGTCAATGATTCTTAGCTAATAGGATACAAGAGATGTAATCTCATAATAAAAATTAAGTAGATTCCCAAATGTCATGGGACATGAAGAGGAATTGCTCAAAGGTGATTAAGAGTTTACACACCTTTCATCAAGCAAGTATCGTCATCATCTCAAGTAATCCCTTATGGGCATACAAAACTCCCTAGCACATAATCCTAATCAAGAATTAATTTTCCTAAAATTGAAAGGTTCTAATAGAAGCTATTATGCAAAGGCTAAGTTTTGGTCAAATATGGGACCCTTGACACACATCCGATAGGATGCTTCATATACCAAATCATTGTACGAGATCAAGGGTGATTACACAATCCCATGATGGCTTAACTGACCAGGTTGCCCCGAGCCTCTAAGGTCATAGTTCTGTGCAATCGACTAGCTAGACATGCAAGTGCAATGCAATGGAAACACAAAAATTAATTAATTCGACTAAAAGGATGCTTTCATGTCTAATCCTCGAGTGAACCCAAAATCAGGAATCCTGGTCTGCGAAACCAGAGATTCTGGGTTCGATCCTCAGCAGAGTCGCTAGATTGTGGATATCGCAATTTTCTCTTACCCACAGCTTTTTTAGAAAAATAAATCATTTCCAATTTTCAAAATACAAAACATGAGTCGCCACTTAATTTTCAAAAGAAAAAATTAAGAAACGATTTTGAAGCAAACTAATCTTTTTGGAAACCAGAGATTTCTAGGTCCGGGGATTATAGAATGAGAGGGGAAGGAGCCCGACGGACTAAAACACCCCCTCTCAACCTATCTCGCAATAGGCCTCGACTCAATATCCTTTTAATCAAATTATTAACCTAAGCGTTCCCTCAATTAATACATATATGTATAAATATACATTACAAAAGCATGTCTAAAACGGTGTAAGATTGCAAATGATAAAATATCACTCAAAACCACATATTTCAATTAGCAAGCAATATGATGTGCATTTAGTGAACTAGGAAACTTACCCGGGATCCAGTCGCGAATATTTAAACGTGTAATGCATACAAAAGTATAAATCCTAACAAAAGCCTCTCTAATACACATATATACACATAAGGTAAATCCTAATTCTAAGGTGTCGTACATGAAGTCGAAAATCAATAAAATTAAGAAATAATTAAGCTAGAGAAGAGTCAAGAGATCATACCTCATCGGCGCTACAAAACAAGGGTTTGTCCACATGCTGTAGAAAGGATATATACTATCAAATAACCATCCCTGAATGTCTAGCTTAATTCTATCAAGTAGAAGAAATGACACAATTATGAATTCTAATTACAATTATCAATCTATATGGATGAGTGTATATGATTACATGGATACGAACAAGAACAAGCTATTGGACTTTTCCTTGATTTGGATCATTTAGCCTCTGTATTTAAGTTTAACTAATCATTATTAAAGCATGGTTTAGGCCCTAAGTCATGGAAAGATCATTTGAGCCATTATTTGCAAAGTATACCAAATATGTCCAAAAATTTTGAAAATTACAGAGAACAAATCAAGGCTTCAAAAATTGGAAAAGCATAGTTCCCATGGTTTTATGTCCATGAATTTTGGGCATAAGATGCCCCTGTTAATTGTACAAACACTAGACATCGTTCAGAACTTCACAACTCTCTGTCCAGAGTTCTTGTATGATTTTCTAAAAATCGTAAAAAAAAACTAAAAGGCTCTAATATTTTTAAGGGATCTTAATAACACATTAGACTTCATACAAAAAAATTTATTTGGGGTCAAGGATGCTTGATTAAGGCTCTGATTTATTCATTTCAAAAAGGTGTTACAGTTCTGAAACTTTGGATAGATTGTAGTTGTTTTACAAAACCCACGACCTAAACCATCTTAAGCATGAAATCTCATTAAAACAAAAAATACAGTGGTAAAACTTCATGTTATGGACATTTTCCATTTTGTTTCATTCAATTCCAACAGTCCATTATTTAACTAAAAATCTTTGATCAAAAGTTGTTGATGAAGCTACTGCACATTTATCAAGTTTATCTTTTACTTGCTAACTTCAACTACCAAGGCATTAAGTTTGGTTTAATTTAAACCACTTCTCCTACCATTTGGTGGTCATTGGAGGTTAATAACACTTATACATGTAGATTTCAATGAAATATGGAGAAACTTCATGAAATCTCCAGAATAATAAACCCAAACCATGGTGATAGACTTGCATTCATTAACTAATCATACTAAGTATCATCTTTAATCCCCTTGTAAGCCATGAGCTTACAAGAAGGCTGAAGGATTTCAAGCCAAGGGATTCAAGTAAGACATTGAAGTTCTCATGAATTCCAAGAGATGAATGAGATGAAAGGCAGTGGCTCAAAGTTCAATTATCATCCAAATTAACATACATTTATAGGCTAATTAGTCTAGAGTCTACCTCCAAATATCCTCAACTTGTGATTTTGAAAGACTTTCACAAGTTAATCAAGCTCTTCAACTCTAAGTCACACACAACTCCTTCTTTAAACACTTATAAAGGTGACTCTTAAGTATGTTTAGAAAATTTTCTAGAGGTTTAAGGCAAAGAGAGGATCAAGATAAGGTTAGGGATTCTATAATTCATTCCTTGTAATGGGATATTCACCCCTTTATGTAGGCAATTTTTAGAAGGGTATTTTAGTATTTTCACAGTGAAAAACTCTGATCCCGTACGTCCTTTCGATGGTACAAAATGTGCTATATTACAGCTTTCTACTGGAAAATACGGCACTCATCGGAGATGGAAGCGACATTCAATGATTGTCGGAGCGGCATTCAATGAATGCCGGTGTGGCACTCAATGAATGCCACGGACAACTCCGCAGAGTGCTGTCTTTTCTAGAATTTCAAATTTTACGACATTTGATGTATATTTGCGACTCTTACTGACTGCCATTGCGGCTCTCACTGACTGCCAGTCCGGCAATCAGAGAGTGCCGCACCGGCAACCCGTAACCGCTACAGATTCAACTATATGCAGTACTTTCTACTTCCCTTGTCCTTTCTTTTTTCTTTCTTCCTTTTTCTTTCATTTCGAGTTGAGGAGTCTTTTGAAGTGCTTGAATCACTTTTGGAAGTACTAGATTAGTCGGACATTGTCATCATTGAATCTAGAGGCAGCACTCCCCTTAATTTGATGTTTAGTCAAAATCGGAGTGTCTATAGTCCACAGGTTTTGGAAAGTATGTATTGACACACATATTCCTTTATACCTTTTGAGGTCTACGAAGTTTTTCCACATGGACATTTTTTTTCTTCTTGTTTTTCTTTTTTTCTCATAGGCAAAGGCATTATACCATGTGATTACCATAGCTTTGAATAAAATTCATTCCTTAATTTAGGCACGAATTATAGTCTCATTTAACAAAAGATGGGGATTGGACAGAGGTATTGATAGAAAATGAATGGGTCTTGAAGAACATGGGATCAGTTCTGAGTATGTCTTGTAGAGCTTAGTCGAAATCATTTCAGGTTCTTTGAATAGAGCGACAACTTTTGGCTTTCATTTGGAGTTAGCAAAGAACTAATGCAAGCACAATTTAGGATCTTTCTCAATACTCGAGTCATGCAGTCTTTTCTACGATTTCTTGAGTGATTCATTTTTTTTCAGTATTTGTCATGCAATCCACACACTCGTAATTTGGCACAACAGAATTAATAAAGGTGAAAATTCTTTTATTGATAAAAAAGAGAAATAAATAAATCACTAGCCCTTTTGATTCTTATTTATTCGAATGCTAGTTTCGAATTAACTAGATACTTGACCAAGCAAAAATTATTCAAATTCTCAAAACTAGACAAAACTCAATCTAAACTCAGACTTAAACTCAAATTCAAAGAGACTCAAACTTGACTCTATAGGTGTATCAAGAACAATTTATTTGGAAATTCCTTCTTCATTAAGTGGTCCATTAGCATCCATGCTCAAGAGCGCAACATCATTACTTCATTAGCATCCTCACTGCCATTCGTAGGTCCAAATCCCCCAAATAGTAGGCTCATAGACGTGTGGTCTACATTCTTCATCAAGTCTTTAATAGTGGTCTTCTTGCCTCGGTAGATTTAAGCATGTCCCATATCTTATAGTTGGTAACCATAGGCTCTTTCCCTAGTTCGTGCCACGTCGAGTCGTTAGGAGATTGTCCATTCCAACACTTGATTTCTTGCAACCCAAGGTCTAGTTTATCTAAGAAGAAGAGGTCTACCTCATCATTATTTTCAAAATAACCATCATTTTCAAAGAAGTTTAATTCTTCTCCAAGGCTCAAACTACAAATTGCAGCATCTTTTGGGAGGATAACCACAGGCTCAGGGTCAGTTATAGGTGTGATGTATATGGTTGGGTTATAGTCTCTAGGATTAAGGCTAATACGGTTGATATGTAGAAGTGAGGGAGCAACATGCTGATTTGGTAGCGAGTTTTGTGTGGCATTAGGTTCAATAGGCGAAAGTATGATGACTTTGGTGTAAATGAGGTCTTACATTTTGTGACGGAGTTCGGTACAATGGTCAGTGGAATGGCCAGGTTCTTGGTGAAATGCACAATATCTAATGGGGTTGTATCTCGGTGGCAGTGGGCTTGGAGGTGGTCTCGGGTCTAAGGGTTTAAGATGTCCTGCAATAACAAGTCATTCAAGGATTATGGATAAGGTCATGGAAAGTTTAGAAAAGGTCCTATTGCTTTAGGAGAACCTTGGGTTGGAGTTATAGCCAGGGTTTTTGTGAAGGGCATTGATATCAGGTTCAATATGATTGGTGGAATGGTTCCCTCCCATATGCTTCATTCGAGCACGTCTTCTTTCGTACTGATCCTCCTATTTCTGAGCGCATCCTTAGGAATGCTAAGAGATCCTTCTAACCCTAGGATGTAATCATTGTACCCATGTCTTGCCTCGATTATGCTCTCTAACCTATCTATCTTTTATAGCTCATAGAATAGATGATTGACAGAGTTGCCTACATCTAATTTCTCAGTGATTTGGGAAAGCATGTGACCTTATAGTTCTACTATACTTTGAAGTGCATTAACCCTTCTTTCGAGATACTTTTGTGCTATTGGACCAGTCTTTATTTCAAAATGATAGGGGGATTAGACCTAAGAAGGAATGACCTTCTTATTTCTCAGAGCTATGTTCACCTCTCTCTGCAATTTCAAATTTTAGAATTATGCTTCAACCCTAGAATGATTGTGCCCCTTTTATTATTGTTCATAAGTCCTTATTCAATTTCATTCCACCCTTTCAATTTCTTCCTGAATCCTTTTCTTTTTCAAAATTAGGAATTCCTCTCTCTTTTATCCTTTTAAAACATTTTCCAAGCAAACTATGAGTTCCTCCCTCTTCCTTGGTTTCTAAAACATGAATTATATTTCCATTTTTATTTCCAAAACAATTTTGTTTACTAGTGATACTCTTGGGGGAAGAAATTTTGAAAAAGGATTCCTATTTCAATGAAAAATAATTTTAAGGATTTTGACTTTTTATCATGACATGAATGAAATGCAAATGCAAGTGAGCAACCTTAATCAAACCATCATATAGTCATTTAAGCCCTAAACGCATCATCGAGTATTCCTTCTCATCCCGTGGCTACCATAATCAATGTCACATTAGTTTTTCCATGCTTGGAACTTCATGTGTGATGGGGTTCATGAGAACATAGGTCTAATCAGGGCTAGCTCTAACGAATAGGAAGCAAACAAGATTATGATTCGTCGCCCCACAGATTCGTGGCACATATTCCTAGTATAACACCTATGCACACCATCATCATGTCATGTGGCGAGCATTTCATTTAGGTAGAGTGCTTTTAGTGTTAGATAGGGCTATATATCATGAGTCAAATAGGCTTCCTCATCATGTCACATAATCCCAAAGGGCAAATAAGGTGTGTGTGTGCACATTGTCATAACAGGTCAATCCCTAAAGGATTGGGATCTATGGCTACTATATGCATCAAGTTGGGTAGAGTCTAAGGGTCTCCCAGCGAGATGCCCTATATACCCCCCATTACAGGGCTTGGTGTGGTATGTGAACATTCTTTTTATACCCGTAGGATGTGCTAGGGAAGGGAAGTCCTCCACGGAAGTGATCTGACGAGTTACAGGCCCTGGCTTTGGTCCGCCCAAGCTTCCTAAAACTAATGCACGTGCGATCCTCATAATGTAGTGTCAAGGACATTAAATGTTTTGGAGTCTAACCCTCTTAGTCTAGTCCCTAGCAAAGTCACCAATTATGGGTACCTCGACTAAATTTAGGGCCTAGAAAGATCAAGCCCACTTGATTGATCCCATTACAAATCTCAGGTCAACAACGACGAGTGAGGTTCACCACCCTTCATTAGCCTTTATCCAATTCGACCAATTTGGATTACTTATTTTGGATTCCATGGGGCTTTTTATCCAATCTGAGACAACAATCGATGCCCATGACCCATATCTGAGGATACACAAGTGAGTATCCCAATTTATATCCCGCAAGGCTAAATCCAGAGAGATCCTCACTAATAGTGCAGCACCCTGAATTTCCCCAAAAGTTCCACGTAGGATTAAAAATAGTGACATCACCATGAAAATGGTTACACATGGTCCATTAGGAAAACCCTAATTAAGAATCTTTACAAGGTCCTATAGAGATCGTTTTCACGACGACATCCTCTTATAACAGAGAATCTATTAGAGTGGTCGTAACCACGACGTTTTAGATTTCAATTAAAATTCATAGACTACTCGCACCTGGGTTCTTACACAGCCTGTATGTTTGCACAATTACAATTGTACATGTATATCGAGATGAACACGCAACCCTATGCAATGGCACACAAACTATAATGTGGACCCCACGCACGACCATATGGCAACCATGCACGCCTACCTCACCACTTGGCAAGCATGCATGGCCACCCTATACATGTGGCACACATGTTCTGGCCCCCATGACACTTGTCAAACTCTTCCCCTTTTATATATATATATATACTTCATGCACACACACATTCACGGATTGTATAGAATTAGAGAGCCCGAGAGCTTTTGGTGAGAGAAACCCCTCACACATTCATATTTTGTCAACACCACACATACCCACATTCTTGGTTCAAACACTACACACACATCCTCTCTTCACTCTCTGCACTGTCTCTGCCCACACACACACACGCATACAGTACACACTTCACACCACGCCCAGAAGAAGAAGAAGATTGGTGGAGAAGAAAAGAGACGTAGTAACGAAGAGAAGAAGATGATCGGAGAAGTAATCAGACCTCATTACGGTAAACCCACCATTTTCCTTCTGTGTTTTCACTCTATATACCTTTGCATGTCATACATACATACAGAAACCCACATGCAAGACCCCAAGATCAGAGCCTTAAGCTCTCTGTTGCACCGATCACCATTAAAGCTTCAAATGAAGCTTGAATTTTGAAAGTTCAACAAATTGCCTCTAACTAGTACCAAACTGATCTTTAGGAGTCCCACGTATCCCCGTAAGAGCAGTTTTTAAATTGGGACTCGTTTGGTTAGCCATGCATTGCATTATCCTCGAAATACCGAAAAAGAATAATCCATTGGTTCAAGGCCTTAACGAGATAACCCAATTTCCCAGCCTCTACTATGTGATAGAGGGTCCCAAACTGAGTCATTTGGCGTTGGATTCGTTAACTTACATGGAGAGACGGAAGAGTTACGGCCTATCAAAGTTTTTCGGCGAAAAACGAGGCTCACCGACGGCGATAGTCTCGCCGAAGAAGAAAGAACCTTTGGGTTATAACATATTTAATGTGGTTTGGGTCGTGGGTATGGGTCTGGGTTAGCATGTGAGTGGAAACGGGTTGGGTTTTGGTTATGGTCGGATTTTAATAAACTCGTGGGTCTTTTTATTGGAACGGCGCCGTTTGGCGTCGGGTTAGGCGACGGGTAATGGGTCGGGTTCTGATGTGAATGGAAACGGGTACGGATTAGGGTAGGCTCGAGTCCGGGTTTGGTTAGGGTATGGGTGAACGGGTTAGGCTTAGATCGTGAGTGTAGTTGGTTCGGGTTCGACTTTAGGATCAACCCGAATAGATTTTCAAGTTTGGTTAGCTTGTGTCTTTATATGGTTTGCACGTATTAAGCTGGTTCAGGTCGAGTTTGACCCATTGGGTCATCCAGTTGGATCCCTTTGTGAGTGTAACTGGGTTACCCAGGCAGTTCGGGTCGGTTCGGGTTGACCCGTCGGGTTTGAGAATTTATTATTAGTATTATCATTAGTTACTAAATTGTTTTAAATGGGTTTTAATAATTAAACATGATTTAAAATTACATTATTATTGTTTTTACATAATAAAATATTATTATATAATACTCTCAATGTACTGGTTATAATTATATTATGGTAATAATATAACTATTAATTATTTAGTAATATATAAGTATAATGTATAGATTTAAGGGTATTTAAATGGATATCAAACACCTATATGTATTTATAAATTTGGGAAAATTAGGGATATATCCCTAATGATATTTTTACAATATTTTTAATTAGCATTTGTAATATTTTGTATACTACTGTTATATAATAACATATATTGTTATTTACATGTATAATATGATTAATAAATAAATAAATAACTATTGTTTTATCTATGGTATTTAAACAGTAATTAAATACCTATACATGTTTATAAATTATGGAAAATTAGGGGAATATCCCCAATATTATTTTATGATATCCCCAAAGTGATAAAAGATGTATTACTATATCTTAGTATTTTTAATAATTAATAAGGAACTATTACACCAGTATAATAATTATTAAAAATACTAAACGAGCTCCGAAAATTATAAGATAAATACTGGTAGTGTATTTTAATATCCAGTATTTAATAAAAATACTTCTAAGTACTGATTTCTCAGTACAATTATAATTATGTATTTAAATCCCTTTTTAGGTATTTTCTAATATATATTATCTTCAATAATTCATAACAAATAATCTAGGACTCCGAAAAATATGCTGTCAGTTCCCAGAGTCTTAGAATAATGCCTAGATCGTTTTCCTTAAGTTTTGTGACTTTTCAACTCGGTCGAAAATACAGTTTGTCTCTAGGGCTTACGTTAGTCTAGAAAGCCCTACATATTACCCCGTAAAATGCGAAGGACTCCAATTTGAGTCTAGTCAATGGCATTGGACTAAAAATGGCACGTAGATCACTACCTTGAGGTTTATAATCTCATTTGGTAAAATTACCATTTTGCCCCTATAGATGTACTCATACATTATTGTTGTTTCTCCTATTTTATGTTGTAGAACTTGACGGTTAGTTGCTACCAAGGATCGGCGACTCGAGGTGAGTTTCCTAACCTCACTCTAATCCCATTAAGATTAATTGAAGATACTTATAAGCTGTTTGAATGATGTGTTGTATAGTAATGAGTTGTGTATAATGCTATATCTTTCCTAGAATTTGTATCGCTATGATTACTCGTGATATGGTAAGTATTAGTGCTTACGTCAGCATGTCAAGGGTTTTATCTGTATGCTTATTGGTATCAAATCCTTGTTACGTGATTCATGTTTATATGATTATGTTTCCGCTGTTAAGATGATAAATGAACGCTTTGTGATGATTGCTAATCAGAATAGTTAGCGCATGCCATGTTATCGAAGTAATTGACAGAAGTAGAGATGTATATGAGTAATTGATAATGGAAACTTGTATTTCATGACATGAGTTAGTATGTATTGCATGAAGAGTGAGATGTGATTAAATGAGATATGTGATCGAGAAAGAGAAGTGAATTTAAGTAATGTGCCAGTTGGGCGATAATGTGTATGCCAGTTGGGCGACAGTTAATGTGCCAGTTGGGCGACAGTTAATGTGCCAGTTGGGCGATAGTGTGAATGCTAGTTGGGCGATAGTATGAATGCTAGTTGGGCGACAATTAATGTGCCAGTTGGGCGATAGTATGAATGCCAGTTGGGCAACAGTTAATATGCCAGTTGGGCGATAGTGTGAATGCCAATTGGGCAACGGTTAATGTGCCATTTGGCGATAGTGTGAATGTCAGTTGAGCGATAGTTAATGTGCCAGTTGGGCGATAGTGTCAATGCCAGATGGGCGACGGTTAATGTGTCAGTTCGACGATAGGGTGAATGCCAGATGGGCGATTGTTAATCTACCAGTAGGGCGATAGTCAGTGTGCCAGTTGGGCGATGGTTTGAGTGCCAATTGGATAATAGTGTGAATGCCAATGGGTACTTCTGTTGTTATGAATTTAGTGTGTTGACCATTAAGAGTTCATACCCAAGCTATAAGTATGTTGTATGGCACGATTATTGCGTTAATCGTGATCAGAAAAGTTTCCATCGTAAATGTATTAAGGGGTGAAATGGAATATTGAAGGTGTAGCGAAATCTTGACGGTTATAATTGGAAGTTATTAATGAACTAAACTAAGAAACGTATGAACGTGTAAGGTAATGGCAGTTATTTGACTCCCGATTAAAGTTGATTTGTACACCTCAGTGACGTGTGTAATCGAGCGATTCATGGTCAAGTGTTGTTCCTTCTCGACATGTGGATGTGTTGTTCCCAGAATATGTGTTCAGGTCATGGACTCGATATCCCAATGAAAAGAGAGTAGTATTGTTTGTACTTTGACACACACGAGCATATCGATGAAAGGAGAATGTATTCTATGATGAAATGCGATAATATGCTTACTTGTTTACATGTCTTTGTTGAGACCTCTGCAATGCCCATGAAAGAATGCGTCTTTTGATAAGAGATTAACCGTATCCTAAGATACAGAACAAAAACATGAGTTGAGCGATATTTGTTTTATTGATTATTGTGTGGTTAGACTCTCACTCAGCTTTGTTCCAAAGCTGACAGCATATTACACCCTGGGCATTCCTATGTCCATAGTAATGCAAGTTTGTTAATAGCGAGGTGAGCTCAGGATGCGGTCCTGAGGAGCTAAGAAAGATCTAGCCAAGTTGGAGATTGAAGATAGTTATCTTTGTAGTTCTTATGTTCAAGCTTATGTAATATGTTTAGTATGGACCTCTTATATTAAGACTGATGTATTGTAACTTGCTATATTCCCGCTGCTGTATTTGTATCCTGTTAAGTTTAAGTTATGTTTATACTTTAGCATTGCCCTTATGAATGTTGTGCAGAGTTAGAAGGACAGAACGGTTAATCAACCAGTCACGTGTCTATGGACCCATAAAGGAAAAATTTAATTTTCCTTATTTTTGGCTTACTCCGGGGCATGACAGGGATTTTTTGTATTAGAGCCTAGGTTTAGGCTTTCACCGTCTGTCCAACAATTTTAAGTTATGAACTTTAAGATGCTCATCCGTTTAGCACCAAAACAAAGATAGTATTTATTTTAGACAGATAGCTCCCTTAGATGTTTTGTTGAAACGATTTGTCATATCAACGAGAAGTTTAGGCCCCGACGAGCCTCCTAAGACAGATCTCAAAAAAGACGGCCAGCCTAGGATTTAGAAAGACTAAGGGTAGGAAGGCCTTGTTATTATGATTTTCATGATAGATGTGATTACTTGTGATTTAATTTAACTGTTGCTTGCTAAGTGACTTTCCTTAGATAAGATAAGGTAATGATCAATAGTTGTTTACGTTAGTGCACTTATAGACAGATTATAGATGGCTTATGACACTAGAGGAGCAAGGAACTGAAATGGAGCAGGACCATCGAATCCAGTTCTGCCAGAGATTGATCAGACCGGACTTTTGGAAGCTCTAGTAGGAAGAATTGAAAGAGCTAATGCTTCAGTGGGGAATATGGAGAATCGAAGAAACAACAACGGGAATAACCACCATTGTACAAATCACATGCAGATTGGAGACAAACTACTAGAGCGTTTCCGTGCTCTGAGGCCTGCGAAATTTGATGGATTAATGGAGCCATGAAGGGTTGAACAATGGTTAAGGGAAATGGACGTTATTTTTAAAGCTATCGACTGTAATGAAGCAGAGAAACGTCGATTAGCAACCTTTTAGTTAACCTATGCAGCAGCTGATTGGTGGAAAGCAGAGGAAGCCGCTATGGGAGAAGAAGCAGTCAGAAGACTTACTTGGGCCGCATTCAAAGAAAAGTTCTTAACCAAGTATTTTCCGCTGGTAAAGAAGAACTTGAAGAAGGAGTTTATGGAACTAACCCAGGGTAACATGACAGTGCATGAGTACACTACTCAGTTTGAGCGTCTGTCGCACTTTTCTTATCACATGATTGACACCCTAGCAAAGAAGAAGGAACAGTATCACCAAGGATTGTCCCTACCACTTCAGGAGGCCACCGCAGTGTATGTACATCAATCGTTTGAGTCACTAGTTGGATTTGCTGTTCAAATGGAGAACATACATAGGAAGAGGCAAGCATGTTCTACTCACAAATTTCCACCGAGATTCAATCCAGGACAAAGAACCCCAGTACCCTATCAATAAAACAAACACACAAGGATAGGAGAAATGAAATCCCAGAATGTTTACCCTCAACATCAACAAGCTCTACCTACTCTACCCCAGGCAGCACTCCAATAGATAGCACCCATCACTGTGGAAGGATATCATGGCCCCCAGCTGCTCAAGGAAGGGACAATGGAGAATGTTTCAGATGCGGAATGCCAGGACACCGAGCTAGAGACTGTCATATACCTAAGGTGTACCAACGACAAGGAGTCATCTGTTATAACTGTGATAAGCCAGGTCACGTAAGCAAGAACTGCAACGCACCTCATCGTGGCTACCATGGGCCACCTGCTCAAGGACAAGTTGTTCGTGCACAAGTGAATGCAATTATCCCAGAAAAAGCAGGCTTTGAGGAAGAAGGTCAACAATGTGGAAGGTACACCTACACTCTTAAATAGCAGTATTGGAATGTCATGTGAAGCATTGATTTTGACTATGAAAGAGAAGATTTAAAGATCCAAGGAGTGAGGACAACGTGCGGTGCAAGGAAATTTTGAACATTCGAAAGATCTGGAGAGAATATCTGATTTCGTTAGCTAATGGAAACCTCACAACCTTAGAAATCAAGATAAAGTTAGAACTGTGTAAATCCTAAGACCTAGCAAACTCTAGATTTCGAGGACGAAATCCTTAAATAAGGAGGGTAGAGATGTAGCACCCTGAATTTCCCCAAAAGTTCCACGTAGGATTAGAAATAGTGATGTCACCATGAAAATGGTTACAGAAGGTCCATTAGGAAAACCCTAATTAAGAATCCTTATAAGGTCCTATAGAGAACGTTTTCACGACGACATCCTCTTATAACCGAGAATCTATTAGAGTTTTAGATTTAAGTTAAAATTCATAGACTACTCGCACCTGGGTTCTTACACAGCCCGTACGCTGGCACAATTATAATTGTGCACGTATATCGAGATAAACACGCAAACCTATGCAATGGCACACAAACTATAATGTGGACCCCACGCACGGCCATATGGCAACCATGCACGCCTACCTCACCACTTGGCAAGCATGCATGGCCACCCTATACATGTGGCACACATGTTGGGGCCCCCATGACACTTGTCAAACTCTTCCCCTTTTATATATATATATACTTCATGCACACACACATTCACGGATTGTATAGAATGAGAGAGCCCGAGAGCTTTTTGTGAGAAAAACCCCTCACACATTCATATTTTGTCAACACCAAACATACCCACATTCTTGGTTCAAACACTACGCACACATCCTCTCTTCACTCTCTGCACTATCTCTGCCCACACACACACGCATACAGTACACACTTCACACTATGCCCAGAAGAAGAAGAAGACTAGTGGAGAAGAAAAAAGACACAGTGACGAAGAGAAGAAGAAGATCAGAGAAGTAATCAGACCTCATTACGGTAAACCCACCATTTTCCTTCTATTTTTCCACTCTATATACCTTTGCATGTCACACATACATACAGAAACCCACATGTAAGACCCCCAGACCAGAGCCTTAAGCTCTCTACTACACGGATCACCATTAAAGCTTCCAATGAAGCTTGAATTTCAAAAGTTCAACAAATCACCTCTAACTAGTACAAAACTAATCTTTAGGAGTCCCACGTATGGATAAGAGCAGTTTTTAAATTGGGACTCGTTTGGTTAGCCATGCATTGCATTATCCTTGAAATACCGAAAAAGAATAATCCATTGGTTCAAGGCCCTAACGAGACAACCCAATTTCCCAGCCTCTACTATGTGATAGAGGGTCCTAAACCGAGTCATTTGGCATTGGATTCGTTAACTTACACGAAGAGACGGAAGAGTTACGGCTTATCAAAGTTTTTTGGCAGAAAACAAGGCTCGCCGGCGGCGATAGTCACGCCGGAGAAGAAGGAACCTTCGGGTTATAACATATTTAATGGGTCTGGGTTAGCATGTGAGTAGAAACGAGTTGGGTTTTGGTTAGGGTCGGGTTTTAATAAACCCGTAGGTCTTTTATTGGAACTGCGCCGTTTGGCGTCGGGTTAGGCGTTGGGTAATGGGTTGGGTTCTGATGTGAGTGGAAACAGGTACCGGTTAGGGTAGGCTCGGGTCCGGGATAGGTTAGGGTACGGGTGAACGGGTTAGGCTTAGATCGTGAATGTAGTTGGTTCGGGTTCGGGTTCGGGTTCGGGTTCGGGTTAAGGATCAACCCGAATAGATTTTCAAGTTTGGTTAGCTTGTGTCTTTATATGGTTTGCCCATATTAAGCCGGTTTGGGTCGGGTTTGACCCATTGGGCCATCCAGTTGTATCCCTTTGTGAGTGTAACTAGATTTCCCAGGCAGTTCGGGTCGGTTCGGGTTGACCCGTCGGGTCTGAGGGTTTATTATTAGTATTATCATTAGTTACTAAATTGTTTTAAATGGGTTTTAATAATTAAAAATGAATTATAATTATATTATTATTGTTTTTACATAATAAAATATTATTATATAATACTCTCAATGTACTGGTTATAATTATATTATGGTAATAATATAATTCTTAATTATTTAGTAATATATAAGTATAATATATGGTTGTAAGGATATTTAAATGGATATTAAACACCTATATGTATTTATAAAGTTGGCAAAATTAGGGATATATCCCTAAGGATATTTTTACAATATTTTTAATTAGTATTTGTTATATTCTGTATACTATTGTTATATAATAACATATATTATTTACATGTATAATACGTTTAATAAATAAATAACTATTGTTTTATCTATGGTATTTAAATAGTAATTAAATACCTATACATGTTTATAAATTATGGAAAATTAGGGGAATGTCCCCAGTTGGGCGACAGTTAATGTGCCAGTTGGGCGATAGTGCGAATGCTAGTTGGGCGACAGATAATGTGCCAGTTGGGCGATAGTGTGAATGCCAGTTGTGCGACATTTAATGTGCCAGTTGGGCGATAGTGTGAATGCCAGTTGGGCGACAGTTAATGTGCCAGTTGGGCAATAGTGTGAATGCCAGTTGGGCGACGGTTAATGTGCCAGTTGGGCGATAGTGTGAATGCCAGATGGGTGACGGTTAATGTGCCAGTTGGGCGATAGGGTGAATGCCAGATGGGCGATAGTTAATGTGCCAGTATGGCGACAGTCAGCGTGCCAGTTGGGCGATGGTTTGAGTGCCAATTGGACAATAGTGTGAATGCCAGTGGGTACTTCAGTTGTTATGAATATAGTGTGTTGACCATTTAGAGTTCATACCCAAGCTATAAGTATGTTGTATGGCACGATTATTGCGTTAATAGTGATCGGAAAAGTTTCCATCGTGAATGTATTAAGGGGTGAAATGGAATGTTGAAGGTGTAGCGAAATCTTGACGGTTATAATTGGAAGTTATTAATGAACTAAACTATGAAACGTATGAACGCGTAAGGTAATGGCAGTTATTTGACTCCCGATTAAAGTTGATTTGTACACCTCAATGACGTGTGTAATCGAGCGATTCATGGTCGAGTGTTGTTCCTTCTTTACCTGTGGATGTGTTGTTCCCAGATTATGTGTTTTGAGTTCATTGTTTAGGTCATGGATTCGATATCCCAACGAAAAGATAGTAGTATTGTTCGTACTTTGACATACACAAGCATGTCGATGAAAGGAGAATGTATTCTATGATGAAATGCGATTATATGCTTACTTGTTTACATGTCTTTGTTGAGACCTCTGCTATGCCCGTGAAAGAATGCGTCTTTTGATAAGAGATTCACCGTATCCTAAGATACAGAACAATAATGTGAGTTGAGCGATATTTGTTTTGTTGATTATTGTGTGGTTGGACTCTCACTCAGCTTTGTTCCAAAGCTGATGGCATGTTACGCCTTGGGCATTCCTATGTCCAGAGTGATGCAGGTTTGTTAATAGTGAGGTGAGCTCAGGATGCGGTACTGAGGAGCTAAGAAGGATCTAGCTAAGTTGGAGACTGAAGATAGTTATCTCTGTAGTTCTTATGTTTAAGCTTATGTAATATGTTTAGTATGGACCTCTTATATTAAGACTGATGTATTGTAACTTGCTCTATTCCCACTGCTGTATTTGTATCCCGTTAAGTTTAAGTTATGTTTATACTTTAGCGTTGCCCTTATGAATGTCATGCGGAGTTAGAAGGACAGAACGGTTAATCAACCAGTCACGTGTCTATGGACCCATAAAGGAAAATTTTAATTTTCCCTATTTTTGGCTTACTCCGGGGCGTGACAAATAGAGTCTCCACTTGGTTTTATAAAGGAAACCAAGAAAACTAAACCTATCAAGTCCAATGGAAGAGAGCACCACCCCATTATCACCAAAGAACTCAGTTCGGGGGTTATGGTACGAGAGAGGAAGAAGCTAGATCGTGATAAAACACCCTCTCGTGCCATCGTGAAATGGACCTCTACTTAACTTTCAGGGTGTTAGACTAGACATTATGTGGACTGTTTCATTTATTACTAATGCATTCCTAAGTTCAAGTTATAAACAAATAAGAAAGAAAATCATGCAAGAAGCTGTACAAATATCACACAATGCATATGCTAAAGCAATAATTCGGGGACTAAACGCATTGCTACGCTCCTGTATGCATGTGAAAAAGATATGAAAAGCAGTAAACATGCAAATCACATTCAAAACCTAGAAAAATAGGATATCTATGCCTAAGTACCATATAAGGAAAATAAACTGGTTTTATTCTCCTATGCATGTTTCTAGGTGATCTAGGAAAATAGTAAATAGGAGAGATGTAAGGACTTACCCGAGATAGCATAGCATTCCTTATTCAGCTTCCTAATTAGGCATGGTTAGGATAATAATAGCAAAATAATCAAATATGGACTAACCTTATTAGTAATAATCAAGATTGGAATAGCCATGGCTTGGCTACCAATCCCACTAGTGATGGCTATCCCATGATTGGAATAGGGACAACTAGGGATAGCCTATCCACAAACGGGAATGAAGGCTAACCTAGAAGCCTAGGAGATCTAAACTACTAAAATAATATGAACATCTATGAATATACAAGGAAAGAAATCTAAACTAAGAACTATAAAAATCAAAACTAAGGAAAATAATCAAAGCAAACAAAGAAAAGAAGGTGAAGAAAGGTTACCCCAAGAACTTCCCTCAAAATCTTTCTCCGGCAGAGCTTCGCTAGCACCACGATCTCTAAGATCAAAAACCTAAAACTAAGAGATTAAACTACTCCCAAAAACTTTTATGACTGCTTTAGAATCCTCCAATGGGGTCTCCTTGAGCTCTCTCTAGTTCTCAGGATTTTCTGGTGCATTGGATGGAGAGGTGAAGGCCTCTATATTTCTAGTTTGGGAATTAGGCTATGTTTTTTTTGTGTTTAAGCGATGTGGAATAGAAATACAAGCTTTAAAGGCTTGTTCATATGCTAATTGATGTGTACCTAAGAGATTTTTGATGTACTTAGCTCTGATTAGCCGATTTTGTGCTAGTTCACACAGATTGGGACCAAATGGACAATCATGATTAGGCTTTGGGGTCAAAGGCCATAGTGGCATTCGCCGAAAGCCATGCGGTCTTCTCAAAAGCAGCGCAGCTCTGGAAGAATGCCATTATGGCATTTAGTCTAAAAAGTTATTTTCCCTCTTCGAGTTTCCCGGACTTTGTTCTCTTGCCTTGATTATTGAAAAGGGCTTGTGGTATACCGTTGGAAAGGTATGGAAGTCTAGTTTGTAATTCTTTTGGTCTCATTAAAACATAATTTGTATATTTGAGTTATGATAAAAAAAAGTTGAGGGTGACTCCAAAAATGAGCTAACCAGAGATGCGTAGAAGGGCTATTTTGGCACGAAAATTCTCCTAACTGATTTTTGGCCAATATGAAGGCTTAGGGCATCATTTTAAGCTAATTTAGGAACATTTTGTAAACCTCAAGGTCTAAATTTTTCTCGGTGAAGGCAATTTTAGTCATTTTATTTGAATCGACTATCCTAACTAGGGTTTTTGTCTCTAAATTGAGTTTCTAACGTACCTAAACCTTCCTAGAGGTTATTCTAGTGTGTCTAAGAGACCACGGTGCTTTACGGAATTTTGCTTCATACACTGACAAATCCTGATTCTATTCATTGGGTTATTCTTAAGACGGGGTTCCTTCTGTCGAATGGAGGAACCAAAATAGAGTGTTTGTAGAAATAGGCATAGTCACCCGCGAAGGTCCTAAAGTTGATATGTAGTGTGTCGGTACTATCAAATAGAATTACAGGATTGAATGTCGGCGATGATTACTACAATGGCCACAGAGAGGCAAACATGATAGCAAAGTAACAATGTTGATAAGAACAAATCGAGAAATAAATAAACATGGTTAGCATGAAAGGCGAGATTTCTACTGCAGTCGCGACGACCAACGACAGTGAAGTAATCGTTTTATAAATTGACGACGATTTTCATAAGGCAAGGTCCTGAGGACCTAGATTATTTGGTTAGCTTGTAAAGCGAGATTACTACTATGACCATGAAGAGGCATACGCTGATAGTAAAGTAACCATAACTCGACCTGCTGGGCAAGTCACTCTAAGCCAATGACATTACACTAATAATGTAACAAAGTCAAGTAAGTCAGATGTTAAGTCGAGTGAAGTTGAATATATTGATGATGCATAGTTCATGTACGATCTCATTATAATTCATTCAATCGTCATAACTAGTTGCTATATATTTTCGGATACGTATTTTATATTAGGAGTATTCGGTTAGGATGCTCACTTAGCTTTTATTAAAGCTAACAGCATACTACGCCTTGGACAGTCCTATGTCTAGACTTTACAGGATATGACTACCCGGAGGAGCACTATCCAGAAGAAGCGTATGAAGATGAAGCCTTTGAAGGGGAAGCCTACAATGATGAAGTTCAAGGCTACGCCAGTTAGTGGCGCGGCTTAAAAAAAGAAGACTTAATTGTTCTTTATAGATATTTGTCCTTTTACACTAAGTTGTAAATTAGCGTCACACGCCTTACTTCAACGATCTTACACTTTCTTCTGTCTTACATATAAAGATGTAAATGATGTCTAATGCCTTAATCTCTTTTGTTCTTTTTATCTTTTGAAACTACAAACTCTGATGTAATAGTTAGTAATCTTTTGATGTATATATTCAGTTTACAATTCTGCTTAAGTTATTCTTTTATTATCTATTATGTTATGGTTAATCAATTAATGTAACTAGTCATGGCTTACGGATCTAGAAAGAAAAATATTATTTCCTCCTAATTTCTGGTAATCCAAGGAGTGACATTCATTGTGCCATCCTAACTAGAGTCACTAAATAGAGAGATCTCTTAGCAAAGGATATGGACGAGATGGTTCAACAGAGAACAAAGGCCTCTGACATGGTGAAATAGTCCAAGACTGATAAAGAACTAATAATAGCTCTTGAAGGAAAGGCTGCCAAACTCAGAGGAGCCTTGGAAGAAGTCAAAGATCAAATTGCTCCTATGAAGCGAAGCAGGGCAAAATTCAGGAGAATCTTCAAGTTGTGGAAACCGAGCTTGGTGCATCAAACCTGGAGCAGCAACAAACTATGGGAGAACAACAATATATCATCAACCAAGTCAAAGTGTGCAATAGGTTTTGGGACAAATTTAGGCTAAAGCCCAAAGCTTGGCTTCTATTTTGTAACCTGTTTTATTGCATTCTCTAAACTTGTTAATGTAAATCAAATGGTTTTTTTTCATTATTTTCTTGCTTCCCAAATAGTTGGGTGACTTAACTTCAGGAATCTTCCATTAATCTTCCTTAGATGAACATAACCATTTTGTCACACCCCACAGTAGCAAAAATAGAGAAAATATTTATTCCTTTTTTGACTCATAGGCCATGACAGTTGAAAGTCAACACATTGTCCATAAATCAAGTCTAATCATCAGAGTAATGGATCAAATGATGCATTGGAATATCTAAGTTCAATACATATAATCAGAGTTTACTAGCTATTATAAAACATAAGTAGCAGTAGAATTAAAGTATTACGACACCCTTGCTAATTACAAACTTAACTATTACAGTAGTCTCTAGAACATAAACATAAACTATCTACGGCGATGCTCTAGGTCTTTAGCTCGCATAATAGTCATCTCCAGCATAGCCTTTATATAGTAGGCTTCATCCTCACAGCCCCTAGCGATGTACTCTTCTCATGTATTCTGCTAAACTACGCCAGTTGGACGTAGAATATCCAGCAGCATATAATGCCATCAGCTATGAAAGCTGAATAAATGCAAATTCTAACAGAGTATCTATAGATATGTAATATATAAAACAACATCATCATAAGAATCATCTCATCCTTCACATTCATGAATGCACCAACTCAATATATACCAACTGACATCATTCCAACCAATCCTAATCATAACATGGACTCTTGGGTCCATATCTTGCAAGTAGCTTTACACCTCACACTACTATCCTGGCATGTAGCCCAATATATTCCCTACTTATCAACTCGACACACAGTCCCATCTTTCTAACCAAATGCCTTGATTCATTCTGGCCAACACACCCTGATACATATCTCTTCCATAATGTATACTTGTTAGTCTCGATCATGGACCAAAGTGACATAACCCTTAGCCTTGATCAGACTTCCCGTCTCGGTAAAGGACTAAGGCAATATTCCTTTAGCCTCTATTGGACTAAGTTCATGATGTATCCCTTTTAGTCTCAATCTTGGACTAAAGTTACATATTGTTAGCCTCTATCAGACTTCCCGTCTCGGTCTTGGACTAAGAAAATATTCCTTTAGCCTCTATCGAACTACGATGATGGCATCGGCATAACCCTCAGTCTCTGTCTTGGACTAACGTGACCATACCCTTAGCCTCTATCAGATCTCTCTTATCTCAATCATAGACTACGGAGACATTCTGTTAGCCTCTATCGAACTAGGGTGCTATCCATATTACAATTACCACAATTTGTATCCATTAACGTCTATCGAACTTCCCTATCCCGATCTTGGACTAAGGCAATACTACCAATATATCCCTTAGCCTCTATCAGATTTCTTTTATCTCAGTCTTAAACTAACGTGATATAGGCATTTCCTAAAACCACATCTGTACTCACGAAGCCTGGCACGCAGTCCCAACTTTCTCAACATCTAACCAAATACTACACCATCATAACTAGTATCGACCTTTATGGTCAATAGATCCACTACTATGCATGTCGGCTTCTTAATCTGATTAACAACATTATATCCACATAATGCCAGTGGTTCCACTATTTAATGCAATAAGCCCATTATTCAATGTGTGTATTATTCTGATACAACTCCCAACAATCAATGCATGATATCAAATATCTTAATAGTTCACAATGTACCAATAACCAGAATATTTAACATTCTGTCAGTTCAATCAATTAAAGTCTATTCAATTAATTAAAGTTAAGTTAGATCGATTGAAACAAGTTTGATTGATTAAAAGATCCTATTCTCAGTTGATTGAAACTAGTTCAATCACTTGAGAATACATCTTCTTCCCAGAGATGAACTAGACACTCTGTGTATGTTCCAGGTTCATTCTTTCTTGTCGAAACATATATATACGAACATATCTATGCTACGAAGTGAGTCTAGGCACTCACAAGTATAGTCAGTGATGCAGGCAACCTCGGGGTGGCTGCAGGTCCTTGGGGTGGTCTCTCTCGTTCCTCTTTCTCTTCTTCTTCTCTCTGGTCTTTTCACTTTCTCTCCTTCTTGTTGCTGCTGTTCTACTGTGTTCGATCGATCGAACTGGGTTCGAGCGATCAAACCCAGCATCTTTTTAATCTATCGAACTGGGCTCGAGCGATCGAACCCAGTACCTTTTCGATCGATCGAACATTCATCGATTGATCGAACAACAGTAGTAGCAGTTTCCTTCCCTTTCTTACCTATTTTAATGTATTTTCTATTTTTCTTCCATTTTAGGGCTTTCGCGATGAACCCTATCACAGGGTACCATAAGTCCAAGCTGCTTGACCTCACTATACCAGTCCCCATACCAGATCACAGGCTCAGAAATAAGGAGGAGTATGTTTGGTTTACCAGATACTTCCAGACGAGGAAGGAGATGATAGAGTGGCCCCTCGAGTCAGTTTGGTTGTCCGCCCCATGGTTTTTCACACATCTTGTGCCATGCCTAGTTGGTTCACAATGTTGACGCAATCTAAGCGAATCAACATCACATGGGTACGAGAGGCGTGTGCGACTATGATTAAGGATTCTGTGGCTCTGTTCACTCACAGATCATTCTTCTGGGGTCGCGAGATTATTTTCAGCCTAGCTACTGTGGCCACAGCTTTGGGTGTACCAGAGATGCCCGACCACTATTACCCATACATACCTGGTACACCCGAGTCTCTGCCACCTGTCATCATTCAGGAGATTACTGGCGGTGCGATTCAGATCTGGAATGGCATCTCCCTAATTGAGGATCGATTTCTGACCGAGCAGTACCATTTCCTCCACCTGGCACTCGCCAATTGTATATTGATGACATCTTACCACGAAAAGGTGGCGTCATGGTATGCTCAGGTTCTGTATGCCATAGGAACGGGGCAGAGTGTCTGTCTCCCTCGACTATATATCGACTTCTTTGTCCAACCTACGCAGTACATTGCCTCCAAGCGTCATCTGAAGGGCGCTTGGCCCATCCATAGGGTGATTGAGCAGGCTGGATTGATACTATTGGCCACTGACATGATTTCTCATCCCTCGAGTCGGTTTGGTGAGATAGCTGCATGCCGCTCAAATGCGCAAAAGAAGAGGAAGTTGAAAGGGAAAACTAAGGTAGGGGTGAAGAGGAAGAGGGAAGAAGGCACCGATACAGAGGGTGCAGCTTTTGGGACACCCATAGAGGTTGAGGAGCTAGATTCTGATGACGAGGTTGATCCTCGTATTGAGGTTGCATAGTTCAAGCTGAGACAGCGGTCTCAGGCTCCAGCCTAGGGGGAGTCTTCTTCATCTATGCCTTTCCCTACTGTTCATGAGTTACTATTGAGGAGATAGGGGTCCAGATCAGACTCGAGGGCAAGATGGACCGCATGACGACTCTTCTTGAGGCCATACTGATTCAAATGGGGGTTGACCAGTCTTTACATACACCTCCACCACCCACTACTGGTCCTTCATCTTCAGCTCCGCCTCCACAGGTTGATCGTTCTGCTCCATCTACATCAGAGGCACCATCTATTACTGATCCTCCTCCTTCTATACCGCCTACTACTGCTGTTACCCCACCCCCACCGGTTGGTCATGCAGCTCCATCCACATCGGCGACACCGCCTGTTGCTGAGAAACCACTTCTACCACCTCTAGTCGCGGCTGACACATCATTATCTACATCAGCTGCCACGATTGCGAGTGACCCGACGATGGCTACTACTATTGCTGAGGGTGGAGATGTGGATGCTCCAGACGTGCTGGTCGAGATTTTATCCGATGTCGCTGATGATGCTCAGCTCATGCCATTTATGAGTCTCTGGATTTTTGATTGGTTGTTTTTATTTTCTCTCCCCGTTAGTGGTTGTGTTTGTGGTTGATCTTGGATATTTTAGATTTTTTGATTGGTTTGGTTATTGTTGGTTGGTTTAGGTATTTTGGTTTTTAGTATTATGGATTATATTATCACTGTTCGGTTATTTCACTTTATTATCTTTCTGGTGATTAGTTCTGTTTTATGTTAGATCTCATGCTCTATTTTTTATTTTTTTCTTTTTATATCTCTTTTGATCTTTGCTGCTTGGAGTTTATATGCTTTCTGTACAGATTGTTACACTTGAGGTTATTACGATGCTTTATCAGGTGATATCTCTCTATCTATTTTTGAAAATCGACTTCTGAGGACATTATAATTTTTAGTTGGGGGTGAGATGTAGATAGATAATCACCTGTGCATATTTATACTTAGCAATCTCAATCACTTTCTTGCACATGTCATACAACCTCGATTAGAAGTTTGAAAACAAATAAATTACAGAAACAGGAAAATTTGAAAATGTTAAATGAAAATGTTAAAGTTAAAAATCCAAACTATTAAGCAAGTTTTAAATTAAATTGGTAGAATAACTCTGAATATTCACGCATATTTAGTTGTTATCAAGCAATGACATAACCATTTTATTCTCATCCTTTTATGAATTAAGTTCACGCATTTTTCTAGTTTCTCTAGGATGAATGCATATGTTGATCATTCTTGTATCCAGAATCCATTTGCACATGTTAATAGCTATGCAGAAAACCTAAATAAGAGAGTTAATATGACTTTTGTACTTTAAAGAATAAGTAGTGGAAACTAGTCACCCTTAGTGAGCTTTTGAATCCAATCTTCATTTCTGAGGGAATTATCACATTAAATTCGAATTGTTTTTTCTTGAACAAGTGTATTAAATTTGTCGTATAGTCTCGAATTCTTCATTTTGGCTGCTTAGTAGAGGAGAACGTTCAGGATTTACCAACAAAACTCAATGAACATTGAAGTGTTAAAACTAAGAAGTTGGGAAAATGATTTAAGCCATCGTTATTCGCTCCTTACTTTTCCATATACCTGTATCAACATTCCAGAAAATGCATTGTTCTCAACCCCACACCTAGTAAATACTGCCAAGTCTATTATGAAAATCTACGTCCCCATTCTTTTACTTTGACCTCAACGAACCCCATTACACATTTAATGTGATTAAATTATTGAAGTATGTGATGAGGAAGGAGTAGTTGTGGGAGGGACAGCATAAAAGAGAAAAGGAAAGAAGGAGCAGGTTAAAAAAAAAAAAAAGGGGTCAAAGCCTTGATGATTTTTGAAAACTTAGCTTGAATATGAATGTGTAATTTGGGTTATCCACGGTATTTCGCTCCTCTAGTAAGTATTATTCCTTTCTTGAGACTTTGCACTCTAAATGTTCGTCTGTTATAGAGTTGAGTATGAAAGCATTAGTATATGAAAAACCACTCCTATCAAAGCTTTCACACCATGTGCAATCATTAGTAACTAAGTTTCTGTGAGATATTCATTCTTGAGTGTGAGACCATGTGAGAATTGAGTTGAAACTACGAGTTCTGAGAGTATGATAGTCTAAACAACTCTAAATAAAGTTTGAAGTATAGCTGTTAACTTCACACACACACGGATACATGGATGTGATGCATATGTTATTTTTTATCTTGGTGACATGAGGAGCATGTGTATTTCTTTCATGGTTTGAACGAGGATGATATGTTTTGTGGAGCTAAGTTTACAGTTGTATGGGAGGGAGTGTTTACTAGTTATTCTATATCTTTTTGAGCTTAAAAATTAGAGAATTTTGTTGGTACATTCACTGCAAACCCTCACGAGACAACACTCGTCCACTAGGGGGAACCTAGGGGTTTAACGGCTTGTTGCACTTACTAAATGCAACCGCGATTCCTGCGAATGTGGGTTAGGTAGTTTTTTTTAGTTTAACTTGCCTGAGTTTAATTTATTTTAGTCGTTGTAGTAATAGATAGCTTATTTTATTTTCGTTTTATTGCTAGGGACTAGCAAATCGCTAGTTGGGGGTTGTGACAAGCGGGGGTATTTGTAAAATAAAACCACGCTAAAAGAAGAAAATACACTAAATTAGTTTACAATTCCTTTGTTTATCTGCAATTTGAATTGCAATGTCAGTTTGTACACAATTTGATTAAACTATGATAAGTGGTATTATTTTAGTGGTTATTTGTGCAGATTACTATTGATGTATGAAGAATTGGATGAGAATGATAAAAGGAAGTGCTTGTTTTTAATGAAGACAACTCAATCATAAAAAGGAGGTTTCGAGCGATCGACGAGGTCTAGAGCGATCGAGGTTTCTATCGATCGAATGCAGTTCAAGCGCTCTAAGATCCCAGAAGTTCAATCGATCGAGATATGTTCGATCAATCGAACATGGCTTTTATCAGATTTTACGCGCACGCAGCAGAAACAAAGTTTTAACCCTAGCAATAGATTTGTGTATATATAGTCGTATTGTATATGTCCTAAGGGACGCCCACTTTATTTTTTCATCAGTTTTAAGAGAGAGGGATAGAGAGTTTACATTGTTTTGTATGTCTTGAAGATTGAGTAATGCTTTTGGATCGTTTTTCTTAGTTTAATACAAGTTTCTCTATTCTGGGTTACCTCTTATCATTTTAGTTACATTCTGCTTATAGTTTAGTGTAGTTTAATATGTTAATCTTGTAGCTTTGAATGATTAGGTAGTGTTCAATCATTAGTTTTTAAATATTTCATGATAAAATCACAACCAAACAACACCTTAATGGACTTTTACGTTCAAAACGAATCTAAGACACTCCAGACTATGTCTGAGTATTCACCAGGTTGGCAGATCACGATGAAACCATGATCTTAAGCCTGTGCCATGCAGCAGAATAATTCCTGTGTTCGATCGATCGGACCAGAGACATTGTCGAGTGATCGAAGACATTTCGATCGATCGAGAGATGAAGATATTCGATCGATCGAAAGCGCGTCGATCGATCAAACTCTCTGATTCTTGAGAACATTCTATGCAGTATTCCCAGACTTTCTGCTTTACAAATTTGTTATCAAACTATCCCCGAACGCTCAGTTTGTCGAAACAGTCTTGAAACTTAAAGCCTTAAGGCATTTTTCTTCAATACATTTTGCAGACCATCCTCAATGCTAACACCATTGTAGGTGCGAGTCTTAACTATTGTTTTAAACCGCTTTCATGTGTTTCAAACTTAATTGTGATGACATAGTCCCGGTCATGAGAGGGCTATGGATTCTTTATCCTAAGAGAAATACGGAATACTGTAGAAGATGTACTCCATTGAGCTTCAATGTAATTGCATGGTAGATGGCTAGGTTGCGGTGGATTTGTGTAATCCCAACATTCCCTTTTATTAAGAAAAACACTTTTAAAACATCGCTTTAGTTAATTAGTTAATCGTTAGTTTAATTTAATTTAGTTGCTTTAATTCTAGTAGTTACCTCGTGGAACTTTGTGTTCTACACTTTTTTTTTAAATATTGATTTTTATTTTCCTGTGAGAGATTAATCTAGGTATTTAGTTTAACACCTTCCCTGTGGGATCGAACTGGACTTCCAGTACTATATTACTTGCACGATTACCTACACTTGGGTATAGCACACAAGCGGACACAGAAAAATTCTCGTGTCACAGACCAATTTGTTAATTACCGTGACCAAACTCTTTGCTCAGCAAACTAACAAACTGGTCAGTTCACGTTTACTCCACTATAGAACGATAACTAAACTCCAACGTAAAAGAACATATCCGAAGTAATAACTAGACTTGTATGTTGTACCACTACAACAAAAATGGGGTTTTGCAAGGAAGCTTGGCAAGGAAAGGTAAATTTTCTTGCTAAAAGTATAGTATTAGCAAGGAAATATTATTTTGTTGCCAAAGGGCTAAAAGACATACGCATTTAGCAACGAAAATCTTTTTTCCTTGCCAAAAGTATAGTTTTTGGCAACGAAATATTATTTTCCTTGCAAATAGTAAATTATTTAGCAACGAAAAATCAATTTCCTTGCAAAAAGTATGTTTTGGCAAGAAAATTATTATTCCTTGCATAAAGTTCAGTAAATATTGTGAAAATAATTTATTGCAAGGAAACGTATTTCTTGCTAAAAACATTTTTTAGCAAGGAATTATGTATTCCTTACCTAATGTTCAGTCTAAAATTGTTTTGCAAGGAAATAATTTTCCTTGCTAACCACTTTTCATTTCCCTCTCAAAACCTTTTCTATGAATCTCACAAAAGGTAAAAACAAATGACTCATTCTGTCTAATTAAGAGAGAGAGAGAGAGAGAGAAAGGGAGGAGAAAACAGAGAGAGAGAGACAAAATCCTTCGGCCGCCCACCACCCGCCGCCCACCGGTAGCACGCCGCCGTCGCTGATCGCACGCCATCGCCGTCGTCGCACCTCACTCTCCAGTCTCCAGGTTTCTCTCTCTCTCTCTCTCTCTCTCATACACACACATACATACGCGCGTGCGCAGAGGATATGCTCTATTTGGTTTAGGTTCTCTACTAGATTCATGAAAGGTTTTGAAAGCAAAGGAAAAGTGATTTAGGTCACATGATTGGGGTCACTTTGCTACCCTCTATTTCTTAATATATTGTTTGTAGGGAGTAATTGACAATACACACACGTCACTGTAATCGAGTGTATATAGTTCCTTCCCCTGTGAATCAATTATGGGGTCTCGAGCAGGTAGAGAGAGAGAGAGAGAGAGAGAGAGAGAGAGAGAGAGAAAGCCCAAATTTTTAATTACCCTGCTAATTTTTATCTTTAATATAATTGCAGGGTTTTAGACTTTTAGTTATACATAGACATGTATATATGTGTGTGTGTGTGTGTGTGTGTGTGTGTTCTCAGCAAAAAAAAGTATAATATATGTGTCTGTGTGTGTTTGTAAATGAATTTACACACATTTTGTATGTACTTCAGGTGGAAATGCTGTCGATCTTTGGTCAGAAATCCAGATTTGTGCCGATCTGTGTCCTAGAAATCAGGTTAGGTTTCATTCGATGTTTGGATTTAATGTAAAGCCTGATTAGGAACCTATTTGTGCCCTAGAAATTAGGTTACGTTAGAATTTCATTCAAAGTTTGGATTCAATGTAGAGCCTGGTTAGGTTTTCATCAAACTTTGGTTGAATACCCAATTGAATTCGCAAGGGATAGGAGAAGACCTTGCTGCCGCTGACGTAGTTGCCCCCCTACGCCGTCCACCTCGATGCCACCCACCTGGACGCCATCTGCCAGAAATAAGTTCATATCTTTGTTTTGTGATTTAAGATCTGTGTTAACAACTTCTCCATCTTTCCCTCCTTATGAGAATGAAAAAAAGCCATAACCAACTACTCCTTGGGTTTGTTCTTTCCTTCGAACTTGGGTTTCATCTTTCCCTCTATCTTAGTGTTTTATTTAAGATCTCTGCAAATATTTTTGTGGTGTGGGATTTCAGAACCAAATTTGTTTGAAATCCTTAGATTGTTCAAGGTCTGCTAATCTTATTCTCTCCTTCTGTTGTATCTACATATATTAATTTACACACACGCACACATATATATATATATATTGTATTTTGTTGTAGTGGGTTTCTCATATTCGGTAGATTAGATGAAAATTGGCTGTGCTTTTTTATTCATTTGCTGAATTTCTGATCCAGACCTCCTTTACTCAATCTCGTTTAATCGATTTTGCATGTAAGCTTTGATTCCACTGCACAATTTGTCTAGTATAGAGTTCAGAAGTTTTAATCGTTCTTGAGTGAGTTTTAAGTCTTGAATTCAATTTTTTGCATGTTTACTTGGTTTGAGATTTTGATCAGTGTTGATCATGGGTTGGACATTCAGTGATTTGTGTATACTTGTTTTTGGGACTAGCATGACATTCTAGTGGTTCTCTTAGATATTCATTGTATTGATATAATTAGTGACGTCTCATACTTTTTGTATATGTCCCCATAAGGAACAATATTTTTTGTGAGTTGTATAAATATATAATTGATAGTTCTTGTCAAATTGTCAAATTGTCAAATATTTCATATCTCTTCTTCTTCTTCTTGGGAGTAAAGACGGACCAGGTAAACAAGTCAAGCGTGCTATAAGGATTAAAAACATCAGTGGATCACATGTAGCTTTCAAGGTATGGAATTTGATAGCTTCGTTTAGTAGTCATTCTTTCTCTTTGTCCCTTGCCAATACTTGTTAATGACAGCATTTCACTAGCTTTGTGCCTTGCCAATACAACTAGTTTCCTCCATGCTTAAAGTAGGAGATGCATTGTCACATGTTGCATTTTGAATTATGATAAGAGGATGTTGAAGTGTCCCCACAGTACTAGTCCTACTGTCACATCATTTGGGATGAGATTTGGGATAGAAATTTGGGAAGCATAGCATTACTCTTTTGGAAAAGTCAATTTAGGATAATATGATACATTGGTAATCATATCTCATTTCTTTTAAAGCAATTTAATAGATTGGTAAAGAAAAGATGAGGAACAATACAAGACATTGTGCAAGTCAAGATTGAAGAAACTGTTAAAAAATTGATTTTGATATTGATTGTGCACATAGATGGAATAATTAAAAACGCAGCGCATGGGCTCAAGATCTAAGTAGGCAGGGCACTTTTACTGTGTTCGTGTTTGTCACATGTTGGACAGATTGGCAAGTCCTATATTCTTACTTTGTAATCCAATTTTTTTTCTCGATTCATTCAATGCATGAATTTGGTTGTTTAGGTATGGTGACATCTTCAAGATAGAAATACTTGGCTGCCCTTGTGTCATAGGAGTCTGACATTGGATTTACTACTCTTTATTCTTTTATTTAAATTAAATCTTTGAGTTTGTTCTAGCAAGTCTCCAACCTTATTTATATATTAAGGACTTTATGGAAATGTAATTAATGAATCATATTAAATTTTGAAAACAGTGCATGCATTATTACAGACTAGTGCTGTTAAAAGAAAGGTTCAACTAGTCGAATACCCTGTGCTATGCACGGGCGGTATGGTACATGAATCAATCAAATTAATTGCTAAACAAAATTACTAAATAGTACAACTCTAAATTGATTAATTAAATTCCATGACATATTAAAATTGCTACATTCTTTATAAGTATAAATAATATGTAGTATATTGCATGAGTTTGATTTTGAAAAACTTATGAAGAATGAATGCAAGAGCAATGAGTCAATTCTAATTCTTCTATATTTATTGTTATATAAAAAATAAAATAAAAAAATTATGTGTCGTGGATTTCAAAAGATGTGACAATACAATTACTTTCAAATGATAAGATTACTGACAATCCAATGAAAAGAATTAAATGGTCTTGCTGCCACATATATAAGTTTGGGTTTCATAGCATTATTTATAACTAAACACATATTATCATGAATGATGCTACGTACGTGGACTAATGGAATGGAAAACATTAAATCAAAAGATTCTACTTGGTATTAGATCAGGCAAATTCTCTCGCACTTTGGCAGCACAGCTGCCAAAACAACATCCTAATCCTTGTATGTGCCAACAGTGGGTTGAAAAGAAACAAAACCACTTGCATGGATGTGAAACAAACCAAGTCCATGTTGTTAATATATATGTATATATACAGTACTTAATTTAATTGGCATGTCTGTCCACAATATAAAAACCTGATCAATCATACTTTCGAAAAGGCAATAGCAAAGATGAATTGAAAAGCTCTGTAGACACTAGTTTTTTTTAATCTACTTTTGCGTTTAATTTTTCCCGTTGGTTAAGTAGTGGAAGAGTTGTAAAGGCTCTTAATTCTTGTTCCAGATGGCCCAAAATGCTTTAAGCTCAAATTAGTAGTAGCAAAGGCTTCTTAGGCTTGCGGTACACTCTTGTTGCCTAACTGACGTAGGACATTATAACTTTCCCCAAATTGGAAAAATCGACCAAAAGGCGAAAAAAATCGACTGAACCGACCACTTCGGTTGGTTTTCAAAACATGAAAAAAATAAAAAATAAAAAATAAAAGGCAAAAATTTTAAAACAAAAACTCGATCCGATCCAATCCGATCCGATGACACCCTACATAGGTTAGACGGGTTAAACAGGGTGACCCCTGTATGACCCGGCATGATTATAACTCGACATGATTATGACATGTTAAGAATGACACGATTATAACCCGACACGACAATGACCCGGCTCGATAATAACCCGACACGATTATGACCCGACACGACTCGATTGTCACCCCTACATATACATGTATCCTTTGCACCAAATGGATAAAATGTCTCTTCTACATTGGAAGCTAGGAAGTTTGGACTATTCGAAAAGGTTGACGAATCTGAACTTTCAAGGGCTTAATCCTCATTACCTTTGTATAAATATGTTGCATTCCAAGGCTCTGTTTGGGTCATGGATTTAGTGAGTAAGGAAAAGAAAACACCGAATAATATTATTTTTTTTGTTTAATATAGAAAACATTTGAGGATAACAAGAAGTACAAGGAGACAGTAAGTAAAAGAGAACAGGGGAACATTAAACTAAAAATTTAAAACTTTGTGAGTCGCTTCCCTTTTATGTTTTATTGAGTTTTTACTATGTTTTGAAAATCTTTAATTTCAATGTTAGTTAAGAATAGAGGGAAAAAACTATAAAATGCAGTGGAGAATAGTTTTCATCTTGTTTTTCTTTCATTTTCCTTCTCAAATTTACAAATCAAGAATAATGTCTCTGGAATCTTTTAAACTCACATTCCTCTACTTGGGTTTTGTTTGAAGGTTGGATGTGTGTTTGGCAAATTGCTATCTGGAATGGATGTTGTGTTCAAGATTGAAGCTCAAGGGAGACAGAGTGGGGTCTCCAAAAGTGTTATTTCAGACAGTGGTGAACTCCTTTTGTAATTGCTTTCCTTCCTTTAACATGGGCTCATTGACTATAGGGTTAAAACTTTGTACACCTTTTTACTTAGTATATAGGATGTTGGATATATAAAAAGTTAAGTTAGGTTGGATTTTTTTTTTTGTGGCCTAGTATGTATTTTTCGGATATATGAAACTTGTGTAATGTTGGATGTGATATTTAATATTATGTTATGTTGGACAAGTATTGATTATTCTGTATTTGTAAATTGAATAGGTTTTGACATGTTACAGGATTAAAAATAAATATTGGATTGCACAGGTATTGTTGGGGTTACTTTTAAGAGAACAAAATTGGTAAGGAACCATATTTTCATTGCTAAAAATAACCTTTAGCAAGGAAATTATTTCCTTGTCTTTGAGTTACATAATTTACAAGGAACAAATTTTTCCTTGCTACAAGTTTCCTTTAGCAAGGAAATTATTTCGTTGCCTTATGTTAATATTATTTGCAAGGAAACATGATTTCCTTGTTAAAAATAACTATTAGCAAGGAACATATTTCTTTGCCTTAGACTTGGATGTTTAGCAACGAAATTTTTTCCTTGCAAATTGTCCAAATTACAACACAAAGACATATTTTTTGCAAGGAAATTAGCCATTTAGCAACGAAAAAGCTGAGCACTAGCAAGGAAAATTTTCCTTGCCAAAAGTAAGAATTTGCAAGGAAAGCTATTTTTGTTGCTAGAAGCTTTAGAGAGGAAGCTTTTGCAAGGAATTGAATTTTCCTTGCAAAAGGGTTTTGCAATGAAATTGTGGCCTTTAGCAAGGAACTTTTTCTTTGCAAAAATCCATTTTTGTTGTAGTGTACTAATGTCCTTCTACCTTCAGCATTCGTAGTCATATTCAGGTAGTCGGATAATTGTTACTGTCAACTTGAATCATGATTACGTCTTGTATTCCTTGAGTCCCATTCACCTCTCATGATTACCAAATATGTTGATAAGTCTTATCAACAAGACTGCAATACTCAGTAATCGACTTGGTGACATTCTCAAGGGAATGCTTACTCTGAAACAGAGGGTAGATTCTGTCTTGACATTATATGTTCACAACCCTATGAACATGACATACCCAAGATACCCAGGTGTTGATCTTCTATAGACCTCACTGATTGGTAAGTGAAAGCATCCATATCCACAGTCTGTGTTCATAATCGTCGCAAGATTGAGAACACGTACCTTATACAAGTTATGAGTTCCTATCGACTGATTGATAGTCTTGAGTGTCAATAGGAAAGCTCAGGTCCGTCAATGCACTATAAGCACTAGCATAAGAGTTACACTCTAGTGATTGAGATTAATCACTCCATCCAATGGTAGTTTATCATGCTGTAGTATAAATCTAATGAGATATCCAGTCTAACCATCCACTGTGACATGTTCTAAGTAACAAAGAATAGTAATTCGTATCTCACTTGTACGTATCTCATACATACATGAATTACTTACTATGATACTTAAGGATAACAATCATCTCATGAAAGAAACATACATAACTAAATGTAAAGCCGATATCCATATATTAAAATGTCAATGTCTCATACATAAAGTAATGGTTTGAGAGCATAAACCCAACAAACTCCCACTTGCACTCACAACCATACAGGACTACATTTGAGACCTAGACTATCTAGATGACGATAAAAGACATTCTGTGGCAAGGCCTTTGTAAATGGATCAGCAAGATTGTCGACGGTGGCAATCTTGGTGACAGTCCCATCTCTACGTTGAACAATATCTCGAATAAGATGATATTTCCGCTCTACGTGCTTTCACTTTCCATGGTTCCTTGGCTCCTTGGACTGAGCCACTGCCCCACTATTATCACAATAAAGCATAATAGGTGACAGCAACGCTGGTACCACCTCGAGCTCCATAAGAAACTTCTTCAGCCAAACAGCTTCCTTTGCGGCTTCACAAGAAGCCACATACTTAGCTTCTGTAGTTGAGTCTGCATGCATTTCTGCTTAATGCTCCTCCAACTAACAGCACCACCTCCCAAAGTAAAGAGATGACCGAACGTCGACTTCCTCCAATCTTTATCTGACATAAAGTCCGAGTCAGTGTATCCTACTGGAATTAACTCACTACCACCGTACATAAGCATGTAATTTTTAGTCCTTCTCAAGTACTTAAGAATGTGCTTAACGGTTGTCCAGTGCTCTGGACCTAGATTCGACTGATACCTGCTAACCATGCCAACGGCAAAACAGATATCTGGTCTAGTGCATGACTTCGCATACATGAGACTTCCCACTATCGAGGCGGAGGGAATTCCTAACATGCGATTCCTCTCCTCCTGTGTCTTAGGACACTGTTCCTTAGAGAACGCTAAACCATACCTGAAAGGTAACAAACATTTCTTCAAATTATCCATTGAAAACTTAGTTTGTACCATGTCGATATAACCAGCTTGAGATAATCCGATTATCTTTCGCTTGTGATCCCGAAAGAGCTTTATCCCAAGAATATAGCTCGCCTTTCCTAGATCCTTCATATTGAATGTACTAGCTAGCCAAACCTTGACCGTTGACAATGCCGCTACATCATTTCCAATGAGTAGAATGTTGTCAACGTAAAGCACAAGAAAAACCACCACTTTCCCTTCACACTTCTTGTATACACAAGGTTCAACCAGATTCTGTATGAAACCAAACGACTTGACGGCTTGGTCAAATCGTATGTTCCAACTCCTGGATGCCTGCTTAAGCT
The DNA here is from genome assembly GCA_033977485.1 of Hydrangea macrophylla. Lineage (NCBI taxonomy): Eukaryota > Viridiplantae > Streptophyta > Magnoliopsida > Cornales > Hydrangeaceae > Hydrangea > Hydrangea macrophylla. Next base: position 14,949,957 of record CM066990.1, on the reverse strand, counting down.
CATAAATGGACTTTTGCAACTTGCATACCAAGTTACCTTTCCGACCAGCTATGAACCATTCTGGTTGCTGCATATAGATGTCCTCCTCAAGATTGCCATTCAAGAATGCAGTCTTGACGTCCATCTGCCAGATCTCATAATCTAGGCATGCAGCAATGGATAAGAGTATTATGATAGACTTGAGCATGACTACCGGCGAGAAGGTTTCCTCATAGTCAATGCCCTCCCTTTGAGTATAACCTTTCGCTACAAGCCTAGCCTTAAAGGTCTCAACCTTTCCATCAGATCCTCTTTTCCTTTTGTAGACCCACTTGCAACCAATGGGTTTAATATTGGCTGGAAGGGTTTAATATTGGCTGGAAGTTCTACAAGATCCCAGACCTGAGTAGAATCTATAGATTCCAATTCAGCCTTCATAGCTTTAACCCAATGAACTGAATCAACATCAGCCATTGCCTCTTCGTATGTGGTAGGATCAGATTCAGATTCTATGGATACAGCTTCAAAAACTTCTCCTAAGAACATCTATCTATTAGGCTGACTGATAATCCTCCCACTACAACGAGGAACTGGTACGGAAATGGGTGAAGTAGTGGTATTTTCTTGATTTACACCGTTATTAACTGCGGGTTGGACTGAGGGCTCTCCTTCTATCTCTCTAAGATCTATCCTTCCCTTAGGTTTATGGTTCATGATATAATCATCTTCCAAGAAAACATCATTTGTACTAACAAACACTTTCTGTTCTCTTGGATCATAAAAATACCATCCATAAGTACCCTTTGGATACCCTACGAAGTAACATACTTCTGATCTAGAATCTAACTTGCTCATCTTTCCTTTCAGTACATGTGCCGGACACCCCCATATCCGAAGATGTTGCAAAGAAGGCTTGTGCCCAATCCACATCTCCCATGGTGTCCTGGGAACAGATTTGCTTGGTACTAGATTTAGTATGTACGCAGCGGTTTCCAAAGCATAACCCCAAAGGAATAAAGGCAACTCCGAATAACTCATCATTGACCTAGTCATGTCTAAAAGAGTCCGGTTCCTTCTCTCCGCTACACTGTTCTGCTGAGGCGTACCAGGTGCAGTCAATTGTAATAGAATCCCATTCTATATGAGGTGATCAATAAACCATTTAGAGAGGTACTCGCCACCTCGATCAGATTGAATGGCCTTGATATGTGTTCCTGATTGCTTCTCCACTTCAGCCCTAAACTCTTTGAACTTTTCAAAGGCTTCAGACTTATGCTGCATTAGGTATACATATCCATACCTAGAGTGATCATCAGTAAATGTAATGAAATAGTCATAACCACCCCTTGCCCTAATATTTATTGGTCCACACACATCAGTATGAACTAATTCCAACAATGCATTGGTCCTATTGCCCTTTGCTGGAAAGGGCCTTTTGCTCATTTTACCCTCTAAACAAGACTCGCAGACTTCCATTGATTCGAGAACCAAATCGCCTAAGACCCCTTCTTTGACTAGTCTGCCAATCCTATTTAGATTGATATGGCCAAGCCTCATATGCCAAAACCTTGTTGGATTAGTGGAATGTCCCTTTCTTTTAGATGGTATAGTTACCATTGAGTTATTAAGTTCCATGCATGAGTCTTTAGAAATATTGGGAGTAATCACATACAAACCATTTGATTTAACACCAGAACATATAAAAGAACTATTTCTTTTAATCACAACTTCAGTTCCAAAATGAAAGGAATAACCATTATTCGATAAATTAGAAATTGAAATTCAATTACGTCTCATTGAAGGGACGTAAAGTACATCTGATAAAATCAAAACTTTATTGTCTAGAAATTCTAAAGCTATGACTCCTATAGCAACCACATAAATGGTTGCGCTAGAACCTAGAGTAAGTACGATTTCCCCATCACTGCACCTCCTGGTTGATCTGAACCCCTGCAATGAATTACAGATATGGTTAGTCGCACCAGAATCAATGCACGAAGTGTTTGAAGTATCCGTTATAAAACTTACTTCAATCACTTGTGATTCAATCATACCTTGAACTCTTGTAGCTAAGAATTCTGGACAGTTCCTCTTCCAGTGGCCCTTCTCACCGCATTGGAAACACTTTCCTTTGCGTTGGCCACCCACCTTCCCTTTGCCCTTACTTTTTCCCTTGGATTTTGCAATCTTAGGGACTGGTCTAACACTTTAACCACCAGTGCTAGCTTTTTTCTTCCATTTCTTTCCTTTCGGCATAGATCGGGAAGAGGAAGCGCTTTCCTCAACGTTTAGAACGTTGACCCCAGGTTTGATCACCCCTTCTGCTGCCAGTAAAGAACTCATTAATTCGTTCATTGAAAAATACATTTTATTCATATTATAGTTTAGTTTAAATTGAGCGAATGATGGTGACAGCGTGTTGAGGATCATATCAACTTGGGTCTATGCATCAATGTTGGCATCTAGGGTCTCCAGCTTGTTCAAATAACCAATCATTTTCAAAACATATTCTTTGACTGGAGTCTCTTCCAACATCTTAGCACTCATTATCTTCTGCATAGCTACCTGTCTGGCAGGCCTACCATGCTCCCCAAACATCTTTTTCAGGGATGTGATAATGTCACAGGCTGAATCATTGGATTGGAATTGGTGTTGCAACACACCGGCCATTGAAGCCAGAATGTAGGAACGGGCCATTCCATTCGACTTCTTCTATCTGTCAAACTCGCATCTGTTAGCTGCCGAAGCATTTACCGCAGGTTCTTTGGGGCATGGGCTGGTGAGGACATATATGTCATCCTCCACAGTTAATACGATGTCAAGGTTTCGTTTCCATTCAGTGTAGTTGTTTCTAGTTAACTTGTTTTGAGTGAGTATGGTGGCAAGTGGACTAAATGCAGATCCAGACATTATGATTACTGAAAATCAAACAAACAAAATAAATATGGATATCAGAATTTGACAGTTTGAAATAAAAGAATCCTTCAAAAAACTCTTATTTTAAAACGAAGTCGCTGGAATATCTAAATGAAAGAATAAAGCTTCCGTGTGGTGGTCAATGTTCGATCTTTCGATTAATCATGACTTGTCTGCTATGCAACTCTTGCAAAATAAGTTATGACTCCTGAACCTTTTTGATATCTAAGTTTCTGAATAATACCCCATGTGGGATCCCTTATCCATGGTTTAGCTAGTGTGTACCATTAACTAAGATCTAATCACACCCGTCTGAAGTAGCGCCTCCATGTGGTGGTCACCCTCTAACACGTCTGATTGATCCTATCCATAGGAAGTTCACCCCTGGCGAGGTGACACAAAATGCACCACTCATCTTACAATGAACCGTTAATGGAAGATCGTGGGTGTTATTAATAAGACCCTCTCCCACTAGATTTAGTAAATAAGGATTTTGCTTTTTGAAAAATTGTTTCCACACATTACCCATAAACATCCAATGTTTACTAATGCGTTGAAACAGTTTTTGAATTTTATTTTAGAAAACTTGTTTTATGTGCATGCAAGTAGAAACAATGTAAAACACCAATCACAAACCAAGCACATAAAACAAAAAACTAAAATGAAACAAAGGCATTCATATGCCTCTATCTCCCATGACTCTATCTCCATAGAACCTCCTTCTTGGTTTGGTCGCCTCCAGCTCCATCTTCATGGACAACGGCTTGCTCCATCTCCATGGAATTTCTAATTCTAATACATTGGTCCTATGCTTATTTTGAAGCTTACAATTTATCTAGAAACAGAAAAATAACCATAATATAAAAGGCTAGAAAAATCGATGCGACTTTCCATTTCGTAGGATTGATGTCACAGCACCCTTTATATATGCCTTAAACCAAACCAATAATAAAATATAATATATACTAATCTCAAACAATTAAATACAAAATTTAAAAGTCTTGGTGCCATGGGAGATAGCGACTAAGCTTGCTGCAAAATGGTTAGTCGTACACAAATCCACGTATATATAACAATTGGAACCGCTAATTGATTCACACAGTACATAAACTCTTTATATACTGAATTAGAACTTAAAACAACATCTAACTTCAATGTCACAGTTCGATCGCTCGAACCTTCGATCGATTGAACACTGTTCAATCGCTTGAACTTTCTATTTCACAGAATGATTTGAAAAAATTTACAGAATAATTTAAAATTAAAGCATATAATTTTTAAAACATTTAAAACTGTGAAAAGAACAACCTAACAGAGAATTTGTCTCGACCGATCGAAATCCATTCGATCGATCGAACATATCCAAAGTTTGATCGATCGAAACCTGTTCGATCGCTTGAGCACAGACCATCTTCGATCGATCGAGCCTACTTCGATCGATCGAATCCAACATGCATCCAATGCAATCACAAATTTGTATTATGCTGTAAAAACACTGCTTAAATAGATTTGTGACGATGCAGTTTCGAAAATAGTTCTAAAATCAACATACAAATCAAAACTAGTGTTCCAAAACGCATCTATAGATCCAAACAAGCGTGGCTGTGATACCAATTGATGGAAAAACCGGTTTAAATTAAAAGTTCAAATGCATAGCGGAAAAGTCAAGTTATAAAAACTTATTGGTAGCCCAGGATTTACTACCCGTCAATTCCATAGATGTGCACTAACAAGAGGGAGACAAAATATACCTCAGGTCTTGAACCCAATTCTGAAAACTTCTTTCTCCTTAATGGTGCAGCAACTTCCACTAGGCTGTCTTCACTTTTATGACTCCCGCAGATGCCTACCGAAAGGAATAGGGTTGGTGGGAACCCTAACAGGGAGGACAGGGAAGGTTTAGGGAAACCTAAATAGTTTCTGCAGCTTCTACGTATAAAAACTACGATTAAAAACATTCAGTACGCAGCTGCCCTATTTATAGATTCCCAGAACCGACCTAACCTTCAAGCGATCGAAGTGTATTCGATCGATCAAACAACCCTCGAGCGATCGAACCTGCCTAGACTTCAATCGATCGAGACTCCTTCGATCGATCGAACCTGCCTTGACATGATCCTCATGTGCCCTTCTAAGCTTCCTAGCAGAGCTAAGAGTGGGACCTCCTAGGCTCTTTATTGTTGGCTCAGACCAATTTGTTAATTACCATGAACAAACTCTTTGATTAGTAAACTAACTAACTGGTCAGTTAACGTTTACTCCACTATAAAACGATAACTGAACTACAACGCAAAAGAACATATCTGAAGCAATAACTAGACTTGTATGTTGTACTAATGTCCCTCTACTTTCAGCAATCGTAATCATATTCAGGTAGTCGGATAATTATTACTGTCAACCTGAATCATGATTACTTCTTGTATTCCTTGAGTCCCTTTCACCTCTCACAATTACCAAACATGTTAATAACTCTTATCAACAAGACCGCAGTACTCAATAATTGACTTGGTGACATTCTCAAGGGAATGCTTACTCTGAAACAGAGGGTAGATTCTGTGTTGACATTATATGTTCACAACCCTATGAACATGACATACCCAAGATACCCAGGTGTTTATCTTCTATAGATCTCACTAATTGGTAAGTCAAAGCAGCCATATCCATAGTCTGTGTTCATAATCGTCGCAAGATTGAGAACACGTACGTTCCTTATACAAGTTATGAGTTCCTATCGACTGATTGACAATCTTGAGTGTCAATAGGAAAGCTTAGGTCCGTCAATGCACTATAAGCACTAGCATATTAACTAAGAGTTATACTCTAGTGATTGAGATTAATCACTCCATCCAATGGTAGTTAATTATGCTACAGTGTAAACTTGATGAGATATCCAGTCTCACCATCCACTGTGACAAGTTCTAAGTAACAAAGAATAGTAATTCGTATCTCACTTGTACGTATATACTTAAGGATAACAGTCATCTCATGAAAGAAACATACATAACTAAATGTAAAGCCGATATCCATATATTAACATGTCAATATCTCTTACATAAATTAATGGTTTGAGGGCATAAACCCAACACTTGGAACAATAGTAGCCGGACACAGATGTCCAGGGCCGCACACCCATTAGCTTAAAGTTGAGTGAAATACTACAAAGCAGACACAATATAAACACATACACCATTTATGTTACCACAGAAAAGTTATCGCAACGTTATGCAAGTTCTCGCCCAAGACGCAACGTTATTTATGACAATGCAACTTTAATAATGCAATGCAATCTGCACGAATCCACCATCCCAATAACTCAGAACTGACAGTACTAGCTCCTATGAACTCATGACCACAACACTGGCAGTACTAGCTTCTGCCCACAACCACAACAACACTGAACCGATGGTACTAGCTTCTGTCACACACTACAACACAAAACATAACACATCATGCCCAAATCAGCCTTAACACTCTTGCTTAGCCCACACTTGACCCTAATCCAATTGTATTCTTCTATACGATCACACATGACCCTCAAATACGAATTACTCCCACACAACGACCTCTAATATATCATACGACCACACATGACCCTCATTCCATCACCTAGCCCACAATTGGCCCTAACTCAATCACCTAGCCCACAATTGGTCCTAACATAATGAAACACAATCTACACGACAAAACCACAACATACTGATAACAATGCCTTATGAACATAACATAACTGACAATAACACCATTAAGGTCACACGACCAATGCAATAATACACAGAACAACTGACAAGGTTATTCAACACAACCATGCTCTCATGCCCGTTAACCCACTTATCAATTTAAGTACATTATTTGCATATTAACCTTTATTATAACATTTAGTGTTTCGACCCAACGCATTACTACTAATCGTCACAAAACTGATCATAACAATAATCCAACAAAAGCATTGAATTACATGTTATAAGAATCGATATAGAAATAATGAATCAAACGTTTTCTTAAGCATGGTACTACTAAGCAAGCATATAGTACAACTACAGAATTGACAAGCTCGTTAATACATATCATATACAATCTCCTGTTCAATTAACCAAGCTCAGAGTTCAACACATAGGATAGACAATAATTACTTCAACATATAAATAAATAAAGAAATCAAAAATTCTATCAGGCTCGAGTGCTCAGACCACTTGAGCACTCCAGGCTTGAGTGCTCGCGCTTTGTAGATTTCTAGTAGTCTATTTTACTTTGTAATATAACTACGATTTTGATACTTAAATTATGAAAAATCAACTTAAATCACATGCAACGTAATAAACAGATTATACATGTATATATACTCATCATACATGAATTGTAACATTCAGAAAATGATCTACAATCAAATGGATCATGAAATTTATAAAATCTTAAGGAATAGATGAAAGTTATGGTGATCATAAACTAAACCTTGTTACTACTAACGCATGCAACCAAATATACAAATTATACTTGTATATATACACATTGTATATGAGTTGTAATACTCAAAAAGATGATCCAACTCAAAAGGATGATAGTTTATGTTGAGAATGAAGATGATGAATGTGGATGTTAATCACCAAAAACTCTACATGCAAGCTCCCATGACAACAATCCTCCTTCTATACTTGATACCCCTGCATCTAGGACCTCATTGAATGTAATATGAGTGAATGGATCATGAATTTTAAGGCATGCAAGGTTAATTTGATGGGTGTTTGTGTATAATGCTTATGAACTCTCACAATTCTCTCTCACAAACACTCTCTGGAAATAGAGGTTTCTTGAACGTCAAAATACAGAAATGGACTGGTATTTATAGAATTTTAGGATCCTAGGGGCAAAATAGTCTTTTTACTCTTTTTAAGCTAGAGTGCTCGCTCCTCCCTAGCGCTCGCGCCTTGAGCGCTTGCTCTGCTTGAGCACTCGAGTATGAAAGTTAATAAATGTTTATTTTGTGACTATGAATTATGTTATGAAACGTATGAACACACATGATATGTCAAGCAGTCTCAAAATATCATTTATATACATAGAAAATATTAATAACAAATATCCATAAATTACATTCTTAATAATAGAAAATACGTGTACTACAGGGTACCTTCCATGTTCTACTATTTGACTTCATTATATCCCGCATCCTCTAGGATGATAGCATTCAAATGATTCTGTCCTACTTGGCCCCGAGTAGCTAGTCTGTTGTATCCTCCATGGGGTGCTCTGCAGTTCTTACTCATGTTGCCGCGCTTGCCACAATTATAGTAGACGACTTCCAGACAATTGTAGTTCTTTATAGATCTGTAGTCCTTAACCAAATGACCAAGTTTTCCATAATTGAAGCATCCACCGATATTGCCTTCAGTGGCAGTAGGTAGTCCTTGCAGGGGAAGTGCTTAGGGTACAACCTATCAGTTCTGAGGAAATGCCATTTGTGGATTCCTTTCGCCAGTCCAGTTATACTTGTTTCCTTGGAACTGCATTGAAGATCTCGATCCTTGGTTATTTCTGGGTGCTGGTTAATTCCTGAAGCATCCTTGTTCTCGGCCATTGATATCCTCATGATTGAATGCCATTCCTACCATGGCCTTAAAATTTTGACCCTGATGGTTCAGAGTCATCTGCTGTAGTGGCAGCAAGAGACCGTGGAGATATTGTCGGTTCTTTTTCTTTAGGGCATCAATCATATGAAGAGCACAATAGGATAACCGTTCAAATTGTACCGTATATTCCCATATGATCCTATTTCCTTACCTCAACTTAATAGACTCTATCTCTTTCCTATTCCTTTCTATATGAGGAAAGTAGTTTTCCAAAAAAAGCCCTTTAAATGTGATCTAGGGCATTCTTCCGACTACATCATCTCCTACGGTCGCCTTCTCCGATTTCCACTAATCGGCCATCGCATATGTAATACCCTGTATTTTTGTAGTATATTATGTGAATAAGACCCTGTATGTTTCTTTTAATACTTGTTTGAGCCTGGCCTTACCCTTGGTATAATTTGGATACCAATCGATTGACAAGTTTTCCAATCGATTGCCTTATTTTGGATACCAATCGATTGAACTCTATACCAATCGATTGCTTTTATCAATCGATTGACACTTATGCCAATCGATTGGAGGCAGCTGGGCCGATTCTTTTGCTCTGACTGAGGAGAGGCCACGTGAACACTTTCTCCCTATATATATCAGCTCATTCCTGAATTTTTGGGGTTCCAAGAAATCAGAGAGAGTGAGAGGGAGAGTCTTGTGTGTGTATTTTATATATATACACTCATATATATATATACACATATATACACCTATTCACACACACACACAGATGGATTGAAGAGGAAGAAGAAGAAGATCAGAAAGAAGAAGAAAAGAAGGAGAAAGAGAAGAGAGAAGACAGAGAAGCAAGATAGAGAGAGGGGAAGACCACCATTGGAGCTTCCAAAGCTCAAACACACACAACCAAACACGCCCTTAACGCCTAAGGTGAGTTTTAAACTCACTTGGTAGCCTTACATTGATGTTAGGACTTGTTTTAAATAAAGAAGAGATGCAGAAACCATGTATTCCCGTTTATATGTTGCTGGACAGTCTTCTCTGTGAAGAAGACGAAGTATCAATCGATTGGTACTCTTACCAATCGATTGACATCTTTCAGGTCCCAATCGATTGACATTTTGTGCAATCGATTGGCATGGATTGTGATCCAATCGATTGAACCTTTTATCAATCGATTGACACTACTTCTATGCCAATCGATTGAATCTTTTTCCAATCGATTGATGCCACTTTTATACCAATCGATTGAACCTTTATACTAATCGATTGGAAACTTCAGAATACTATTTTTCTTATAATAACTGTTTAGTTGTTTATTTACTGTTCAGTAATTCCCATCATGCTTTATTATTGTAATACAGACATGATAACGAGTTAATGCAGCGTAGGGTCGTAGTAACAACAAGACTAACAGATAATGTTTATAATGTTAGATAACAGAATAGTCGTGAATCCTTTGGAGTTAATGTTCATTTCATTCAGAGTATTCACGCCACATTGGGATTGTCATGTATCGGTGATAGAGTTGAACTTAAGTAGGTTTGCTAAGATTCGGGAAATTTGCGTGGGCGGGCTTTGGTCGATCATATGTTCTTAAAAGCGGTAGACAGACGAAGGTGTCTATGACTTGCGGTGAACCGGACCATTTGCCCTAAGATAGCCAGATGATCTAATCATATGTTCTTAAAAGCGGTAGACAGACGAAGGTGTCTATGATATGCGGTGGACCGTGATCACTGGTAGATGTCGCTAAGTCGTGGCATAGAATGATGTACTATTGTTTAAAGCGTTATATCGGATCATTGGTTTGATTAAAGGAGTTACCCTTACTGAATTCTAATTTGGTTACTATTTATAACTTGTGATAATATCAATAGTCGATACCCTGTTAGTATTTAACTCACTCAGCTTTCATTAAGCTGACGGCGTTTATGCTGCTAGACATTTCTACGTTCCAGCGCACCCTGGTTATGACTGTACAGGTGAAGGGCCTGCAGGAGAGGACTACTATGCCGGTGACGGAGTCCCCGTGGAGAATTTCCCCAACGGAGGTCAGACCGAAGAAGACTACTACGCCGAGGACTACCTCTACGCCAACTGAAGACTAGACTAGAATTGTAGCTAATTGTCTTTACCGTTTTAGAACCCTTTTTGTAGTCAGGCATATGTTGCCTTGGCATTTGTACTTCTGCTGTCTTATATTTGATTCGAGACTCTGATGTGTAATAGTTAGTAACTTCTGTTGACTTTATGTCACATTGTGATTAGAACCTAGACTTCATTCTTGTTACACTATTACTCTTGTTGCTTAGTATTGCGTGGTGTGGACAATCATGTGACTTCACCCGTCGCTGCCTTTGGACCCAAAAAGGACATTTATTTTTCTCTATTTTTGCCGTTCTGGGGCGTGACAGGATTTTTGGTATCAGAGCCTAGGTTGTATACCTTTTTGCTCACAGATTGTCCCACATCATCTGGTCCTAGAACCTTGAGATTCTATAGATGAGTACTAAGATTAGTTCTGACTTAAGGTAGTCCCTTTTCAGGTAGCATGGCACCACCGCTGTTCGTTCCAGACAAGTTTGGAGGACACTATGTGTATGAGAGGAGTATTGCGCCAGCAGATCCACAGTACTATGCCTGGAAGGTTAGGCAGAGGGCTATTGCAGAGACAGAGCGGGACATGCGGATTGAGCAGCAGAGATTTGGGACCCAGGACCCAGAAGTGATACGTCGGGAGATGATCTACCGCAAGGAGACCTTCAAACGCATCGAGGAGGATTCTCTACTGATGTTACGAGACCGTTCTTCGTACCAGGTTCTACTTACAGAAGTTAGAACAGCGCCTCCACCACCCCTGACAGAGCCACCACCCCAGACACCTCCACCCCCACCGAAGGAGGACATGGCTGATGCACCCCCAACAGATGAGGATCCGAAGAATGATGATGAGAGCGATGGCGACGATGAGCCAGAGGATGACGATGAGGAGATGGAGGATGAGGAGGACGAGGACACCAATGACGAGGAGTCGGAGTATGATCCGGAGGAGGAGGACCCCGAGGACCCAGCCGGTATGGACGTACCAGTTGGCGTAGATATTGTAGTTACAGAGGGTTATCCGATAGGGGAGGATGAGATAGCCGCAGATGATGATGCAGTAGTACCAGTCTTACCAGGAGGAGTTATAGCACAGTTGGAAGTTGAGTGGGCTGCAGAGATGGCCGCACATCCCCATGGATTTGACATTGGAGCACCAGAGTTGGCACAGGCTATGGTACAGGCTGAGGCACTTGCAGCCGCATTTGATGCAGCCCAGGCTGACATGGCCGCTGATGCAGGGGATTTGGGAGCTGTTGTGGAGCATGATGGACCCGAGCTGATTGAGGATGTTGTGATAGAGGATGAGGACATGATGGATGACGATGATATGGATGAGGATGATGTTTTATCTGAGGTTGCCCCAGAGGACGAGGCTTCCATCTATGGATCCGATGTGGACATCTTTTGAGTCCAGTACCTTTGGGACTTAGACTTTTACGTTTGACTTTAGGACATGTTGTCCACTTACTTTTGACGCTTATATAGACAGCTATTAACCGTAGCTTTTTTTGTATAGGTAGCCACCAGTAGTGGTCTTATGTATATCTTTCCTTTTGTTTAGATCTTGTATAGGACCATGTACTACGCGGTACATAGATGATCTGTTGTGTACTTCGTTGTACATCTTTTGGGTATATATATATGGCAGATCGTTTCTCTTGGTTATTTCTGTTATCGTCTCATTATTATGTTATGGTTGTGATTTTGATTCATGTTATGCTGTCTGTTATTTAATTATGGTCATTTCCCCGAGAAAATTATCCGCTAATCGTTAGGTCCTTCATAGGTACACCTCACACGGATCACTATGGTGGGACCCACAAGGAACCAAGCACGACTGGGAGCACCCATTCCCGAGGGTATGGACCTAACTGGAGTCTTCGAAGCTTTCATGCAACGGATGGAGCACATCGGCGATACCTATAATCATGCCACCAATAACAACGGCAATAACCACGTTGTCCCTCCAAGACAGGCAGGCGATAAGCTGTTGGAACGATTTCGTGGCCTGCGACCCAAGAAGTTCGACGGCATGGCAGAGCCCTGGAAAGCAGAGCAATGGATACGAGAGTTGGAGCTAATTTTCGAAGCCCTAGAGTGCAGTGAGCTTGACAAGAGACGTCTAGCCGCATTTCAACTGACTTACTCCGCTGCGGACTGGTGGGAGGCTGAGAGAGCCACAATTGGGATTGACGCTGCAAGGAGAATGCCTTGGGAAGCATTCAAGACTCGATTTCTCGAGAAGTATTTCCCTGAGGACGAAAGAGACCAACAAGAGAGGAATTTCCTGAGTCTAACCCAAGGAAACTGGACAGTCAGGGAGTATACTACATAATTCGAGCGACTTTCTCATTTCGCTCCGCATATGATAGACACCTCTGCCAAGAAGGTCAACCGATTCCACCAAGGACTCAACCCACACCTCCGACACATGATGATAGGCCATCTGGGCCAGTCATTTGAAGGGATTGTCCGTCTTGCTTCAAGTTTAGAAAAGGATGCTTACCCTGTGCAAGGACCACAAGCGAATCGACCTCCACCCAGGACCTTCCAACCAAGGAACTTTCCCGCGCAATCATCGAGGAACAATCAAGGATGGAAACCCCAGACCAACAACTACCAAGGAACCAAGCGCACATGGGATGGGACAAGGAAGCCCCAAGCTAATTTTCCTCGACAGCAGAATCAACAGCGAGGACCACCTCAGGCACAGTCCGCCGCCCAGCGATAGAACACTGATGGATGTTTCAACTGTGGAGTGCCCGGACATATTGCAAGGTATTGCACAGCCCCCAAGACCAACTGTCGTAATGACCTCGTCTACCGCAACTGTAACAAGCCTGGTCACATAAGCAAGGATTGTCGAGAACCACGTGGAGGCTACTATGGGGCGCCTGCTCAAGGACAGCAAGGACAGGTTAGGGTGAATGCCATTATTCCTGACGATGCAGGGTATAATGCTGAGGAACAGCAGAACTTGGAAGGTACACTCGTTTTATTTCACTGTCAAGTTAGAGCTTTGTTTGATACTGGTGCCACCCGTTCTTTCATACCTATTAAGATGGCACGTGATTTGGGATTGCTACCCCTAGCACTTGAGCTGACCCTTAATGCCGTTTCGCCCTTGGGAGTATCTGTTAAGTTAGGTAAGGTGTGCAAGGATTGTCCCTTGACACTAGAGGATAGAAATCTTCCGGCAGACTTGATAGTCTTGTCAATGTCTGAGTTCGACGTGATCCTAGGAATGGATTGGCTTACTAAGTATGGCGCTAACCTGGATTGTGTTAGTCGGACCATTGTCTTTTCGACGCCTGGTTGCCCGCAGATCAGATTTCAGTGCCAACCGTTGAGCGACATGTTTATCACGAGCTGCCTAGCCCCGATTAAGACTTCAAGCACGGAGCTTACTATCAACCAGATCCTCGTTATTCAAGACTTTGAAGATGTGTTCCGAATTATCTCAGGACTTTCGCCGAAGAGAGAGATAGACTTCTGCATTGAGTTAGCACCCGGAACGTTGCCGATTTCCAAGACCTCGTATCGGATGGCGCCAACAGAAATGTTAGAATTGAAGAAGCAAGTTCAGGAACTTGAAGTCTTAGGTTTTGTTCGCCCCAGTACATCGCCTTGGGGGAGCACCAGTTCTATTTGTGAAGAAGAAAGACAGAGAGCTACGACTCTGTATCGACTACAGGGAGCTGAATAAAGTCACGATCAAGAATAGATACCCACTTCCCCGGATAGACGACCTGTTCGATCAACTGCAAGGATCAAGGATATTCTCGAAAATTGATTTGCGTTCAGGATACCATCAATTGCTAGTTCGACCGAAAGACATACTGAAAACTGCCTTCAGGACGAGATATGGACACTACGAGTTTTTAGTGATGTCTTTTGGATTGACTAATGCCCCGACAGTATTCATGGACCTAATGAATAGAGTATTCAGACCCTATCTGGATCAATTCATTATAGTATTCATTGACGACATTCTAATTTATTCAAGGACGGAAGAGGAACATAAGAAGCATCTACAAATTGCTCTACAGACTCTCAGAGATAATAGTCTGTATGCAAAATTCAGTAAATGTGAATTCTGGCTTCAGGAAGTTAAATTCCTGGGACATGTGATATCACAGGATGGGATTTCCGTAGACTCATCTAAGATCGATGCAGTCTTGAGCTGGAATAGGCCAACCAACGCGACCGAAGTTAGGAGTTTCCTTGGATTGGCTGGGTATTACCGGAGATTTGTGGAAGGATTCTCTAGAATCGCAGGACCGTTGACAAGCCTGACTAGGAAGGAAACGAAGTACGAATGGACCGATAAACATGAGGATGCATTTCGGGAATTGAAGGAGAGACTAACCTCAGCACCCGTGCTTGCGATACCTAAGAGTGGTGAACAATTCATAATCTATAGTAATGCATCACACCAAGGACTTGGTTGTGTGCTAATGCAAGAGGAGAATGTCATCGCATACGGATCGAGATAATTGAAGCCGCATGAGAAGAACTATCCGACGCACGACTTGGAACTAGCTGCAATCGTGTTCGCCCTGAAGATTTGGAGACACTATTTGTATGGAGAAAAGTTTGACTTGTTCTCAGATCACAAGAGTTTAAGGTACCTGTTCTCTCAGAAGGAGTTGAACATGCGACAATGGAGATGGATGGAACTACTCAAGGACTATGACTTCTCTTTGCAATACCACCCGGGTAAAGCAAATGTTGTAGCTGATGCTCTAAGCCGGAGGCCACGCCTTTTGGTTGCTTCGATTTTGATTAGAGAATGGCGAGCAATGGAGACGTTAGCCGAATTCGACCTTCGGCCAGTGGAATCAGGAGAAGAACCACACCTTGAATGTCTTGTTGTACAACCGACTCTCATCAGCCGCATCTTGGAAGCTCAACAGTCGAACGAGGATTTCAAGTTATGGTTTGCTAAGATGTCCGCAAAGGAACCAGAGATATGGAGTATTAGTACGGACAGAGCACTGAGATGCAAAGGTAGACTCTGTGTGCCAAATGACGATGGTCTCAGGAAGAACATTCTAGACGAAGCACACAAGTCAAGGATGACTATCCACCCAGGAGGAAACAAGATGTATAAGGACTTGAAGAGAAACTTCTGGTGGGAAGGAATGAAGCGAGAAGTGGCCGAGTATATATCGTAATGTCTTATTTGCAAACAAGTGAAGGCAGAGCATCAGAAACCACTTGGACTCCTACAACCACTACCGATTCCCCAATGGAAATGGGAGCACATCACCATGGATTTTGTGGTTGGATTGCCAAAGTCTCAGCAAAACCACGATGCTATTTGGGTAATAGTGGATCGACTCACCAAGTCAGCACATTTTATCGCCTACAGCATGACGTACCGTGTTGAAAGATTGAGCCGGATGTATCTAGAGCAAGTAGTGCGACTGCACGGTGTACCTGTCTCAATAGTTTCAGATCGAGATTCACGCTTCACCGCAGAATTCTGGAAAAGCCTTCAGACAGCAATGGGAACTTCATTGAATTTGAGTTCAGCCTTTCATCCACAGACAGACGGTCAGACCGAACGAGTCAATCAAGTGATGGAGGATATGTTGCGAGCCTGTGTTGTTGAATTCGAGAATTCATGGGAGACGCATATACCTTTGATCGAGTTTTCCTACAACAACAGCTACCACACGAGCATAGGGATGGCGCCATTTAAAGCTTTGTATGGAAGACATTGCCGATCGCTGTTATGTTGGGCCGAAGTCGGAGATACTCAACTACTTGGGCCTGAGATGATTCGAGAAACCAGCGAGAAGATCCAGATTGTACGAGAAAAGATGAAGACAGCGCAATCCAGACACAAGAACTATGCCGATAAACGACGGAAAGATCTAGAGTTTGCAGTTGGAAATCATGTGCTACTCAAAGTCTCGCCAGTTCGAGGTATCGTCAGATTCGGACAGAAAAGAGGCAAGTTGTCGCCGAGATTCATTGGACCGTTTGAGATCCTAGAACGTATTGGGAAGGTGGCTTATCGACTTGCATTGCCGCCAAAGATGTCAGGAGTGCACAACGTTTTCCACATCAGCATGTTGAGGAAATATGCCCACAACCCGGCGCACGAGATCAGTTTTGAAGATATCGAGGTGAACGAGAACGTGACGTACAATGAATGACCAGTGCGTATTCTAGACCGAGGAGTGAAGAAGCTCAGAAACAAGGATATTCCGCTAGTGAAGGTTCAGTGGAAGCACCACGACGAAGGACAAGCTTTATGGGAGCTGGAGTCAGAAATGCGAGAGAAGTTTCCATTTTTGTTTTAACCCTGTTTGTTTTGGATTTCGAGGACGAAATCTTTAATGAGTGGTGGATGATGAAATACCCTGTATTTTTGTAATATATTATGTGAATAAGACCCTGTATGTTTCTTTTAATACTTGTTTGAGCCTGGCCTTACCCTTGGTATAATTTGGATACCAATCGATTGACAAGTTTTCCAATCGATTGTCTTATTTTGGATACCAATCGATTGAACTCTATACCAATCGATTACTTTTATCAATCGATTGACACTTATGCCAATCGATTGGAGGCAGCTGGGCAGATTCTTTTGCTCTGGCTGAGGAGAGGCCACGTGAACACTTTCTCCCTATATATATCAGCTCATTCCTGCGTTTTTGGGGTTCCAAGAAATCAGAGAGAGTGAGAGGGAGAGTCTTGTGTGTGTATTATATATATATACACTCATATATATACACATATATACACCTATTCACACACACACACAGATGGATTGAAGAGGAAGAAGAAGAAGACCAGAAAGAAGAAGAAAAGAAGAAGAAAGAGAAGAGAGAAGACAGAGAAGCAAGATAGAGAGAGGGGAAGACCACCATTGGAGCTTCCAAAGCTCAAACACACACAACCAAACACGCTCTTAACGCCTAAGGTGAGTTTTAAACTCACTTGGTAGCCTTACATTGATGTTAGGACTTGTTTTAAATAAAGAAGAGATGCAGAAACCATGTATTCCCATTTATATGTTGCTGGACAGTCTTCTCTGTGAAGAAGACAAAGTATCAATCGATTGGTACTCTAACCAATCGATTGACATCTTTCAGGTCCCAATCGATTGACATTTTGTGCAATCGAATGGCATGGATTGTGATACAATCGATTGAACCTTTTATCAATCGATTGACACTACTTCTATGCCAATTGATTGAATCTTTTTCCAATCGATTGATGCCACTTTTATACCAATCGATTGAACCTTTATACCAATCGATTAGAAGCTTCAAAATACTGTTTTTCTTATAATAACTGTTTAGTTGTTTATTTACTGTTCAGTATTTCCCAGCATGCTTTATTATTGTAATACAGACATGATAACGAGTTAATGCAGCGTAGGGTCGTAGTAACAACAAGACTAAATGATAATGTTTATAATGTTACATAACGGAATAGTCGTGAATCCTTTGGAGTTAACGTTCATTTCATTCAGAGTAGTCGGGCCACATTGGGATTGTCATGTATCGGTGATAGAGTTGAACTTAAGTAGGTTTGCTAAGATTCGGGAAATTTGCATGGGCGGGCTTTGGTCGATCATATGTTCTTAAAAGCGGTAGACAGACGAAGGTGTCTATGACTTGCGGTGAACCGGACCATTTGCCCTAAGATAGCCAGATGATCTAATCATATGTTCTTAAAAGCGGTAGACAGACAAAGGTGTCTATGACATGCGGTGGACCGTGATCACTGGTAGATGTCGCTAAGTCGTGGCATAGAATGATGTACTGTTGTTTAAAGCGTTATATCCCTGACATGCGGTGAACTGTGCATATGTTCTTAAAAGCGGGGGATGGACTAACGTGGTATCCATGACATGCGGTGAACTGTGCATATGTTCTTAAAAGCGGTGGATGAGCAATGGTGTGTTATAGAGTTGAACTACTGTCGAGTTTGTTCCCCTATCAGGACGCGTTGTCGATCTTAAAATGAATAGGATGTCAGTAATCGGATCATTGGTTTGATTAAAGGAGTTACCCTTACTGAATTCTAATTTGGTTACTATTTATAACTTGTGATAATATGAATAGTCGATACCCTGTTAGTATTTAACTCACTCGGCTTTCATTAAGCTGACGGCGTTTATGCCGCTGGACATTTCTACGTTCCAGCGCACCCTGGTTATGACTATACAGGTGAAGGGCCTGCAGGAGAGGACTACTATGCCGGTGACGGAGTCCCCGTGGAAAATTTCCCCGACGGAGGTCAGACTGAAGAAGACTACTACGCCGAGGACTACCTCTACGCCAACTGAAGACTAGACTAGAATTGTAGCTAATTGTCTTTACCGTTTTAGAACCCTTTTTGTAGTCAGGCATATGTTGCCTTGGCATTTGTACTTCCGCTGTCTTATATTTGATTCGAGACTCTGATGTGTAATATTTAGTAACTTTTGTTTACTTTATGTTACATTGTGATTAGAACCTAGACTTCATTCTTGTTACACTATTACTCTTGTTGCTTAGTACTGCGTGGTGTGGACAATCATGTGACTTCACCCGTCGCTGCCTTTGGACCAAAAAAGGAAATTTATTTTTCTCTATTTTTGCCGTTCCGGGGCGTGACAGTATAGGTCAACGAGAATGTAGCCATCAATGCTTCTCTATCTCGTTACATCCCAAGGTATCGAATATATCTTCCATATCCCGGAGCCACTATTCCTCTTGCCATAGCTTAGTATTCCTGTTAAACTTCTCTGGATAAAAATGACAAAAATGCTCCACTATTCGATCCTGAACTGGCCTCAGAGGTGGTCCATGATTATTGCCGTTGTTCACGTTGGGGTTATTGATCCATTCCATCCTTCTCACAGAGGATTCAAATAATCTAGTCGGATCAGCTGCATGAGGTGCTGGGGGTGCCTTATCAATTTGTACGGGATGATTTCGGGTAGATGGCCTTCCTGCCATCGATGCAGTATGGTTGGGTGCCTATATAGACATCTATCGGTTAGTCGTTAATTCAAAAAAAAAAATCACCAAAGGTAGTTCAGAAACTAAACATAATAGTTATAGCTATTATCACATTGATAGCAAGGATAACTCCATACAAATAATCTCCAGAACATTACTTAGAGTCAACCCCTATCTCAAGGAAATCTTAACGTTTAAACTCAAGAAATGTCGGACAATTGGTGAGTATGACTACTAAACCTAGGCTTAGATACCAAAAATTCTGTCACGCCCCGTAGTAGCAAAATTAGAGAAAATAAAATTCCTTTTTGGATCCGTAAGCCATGACAGTTGAAAATCACCACATTGTCCATAAACCAAGTCTAATCATTAGAGTAATGGATCAAATAACGCATTGGAATATCTAAGTTCAATATATATGATCAAAGTTTACTAGCTATTATAGAACATATGTAGTAGCGGAATTAAAGTATTACGACACCCTTGCTGATTACAAACTTAACTATTATAGCAATCTCTAGAACATAAACATAAACTATCTGCCACGAAGCTCCAAGTCTTTAGCTCGCATAATAGTCATCTCCAACATAGCCTCCATTATAGTAGGCATCATCCTCATAGCCCCAAGCCTTGTACTCCTCTCATGTATTATCATAACCTTTGCCAGTTGGACGTAGAATATCCAGCGGCATAAAATGCCATTAGCAACGAAAGCTGAGTGAATACAATTATTAACAGAGTATCTATAGATATGCAGTATATAAAACAACATCATCGTAAGAATCATCTCATAATTCACATTCATGAATGCACCAACTCAATATATACCAACTGACATCATCCCAACCAATCTTAATCATAACATGGACTCTTGGGTCCATATCTCGCACGTAGCATTACATCTAACACTACTATCCTAGCACGTAGCCTAATACATTCCCGACTTATCAACTCAACACGCAGTCCCATCTTTTTAACCAAATGCCTCGATCCATTTTTCCCAACATGCCTTGATACATATATGTTTACACCCAAAAAATACATTTTTTAAGTTAAAATTTGTATTATGCCGATTGAGACTTTTTAATTGGACTTACAAACTGATTACATAACTTAGGGGCCAAATACAGTCAAAATCGAGCTAAACTCACCTTTTGTTTGGACTGATTACTTTTAATCGGGCAGGAATGTTTTCACTCAGGCTGCCATCAATTTGGCTAGTGGTATTTTCTTTGCCTTCTCCACATGTGTGGTCCAAGAGGTCATTGCAAGCTTAAGAGTTGTGGGCTCTATCAAGTTAATACACATTTTTTAAGAGTGGGGCTGCCTCATGAGTCCGATTGAGTGGATTATATGCTGTTGGTGAAAATCATTTGATTCTGTCAGAATTGGGAAGCAACAGAGGGGCACTAGTGATTCCAATCTTCATGCCAAATTGCCTTAGTCAGCTTGGTCAGCCACACCAAGTATTACATCATCATGGTTTTAATAGCCACGTAATGGTGTGATTGATCAAAAAGAGGTGGGCCATGTGTGACCTCAAAGTTTTTGGCTTTATTGGAAATTATAGCATGCCATGAAATCGGATAGGTCACTAAACATGCAAATGGGCCAGCCATTTAAGGCACAGTTCAATTTATCATCGCCAATCGGGCTGCCGTATTAATTCAGTACAATTGGGGACCATACTAACTACCAATTCGGGCTGCAACTTATAACTTTTCATGTAATGTTCAGCCGCTTTTGTTGACGAAAGAAGTGGCGGGCCACCCTTATTAAGTCACCATATTTTAATCAGGCTTTACATCAAGCTGGTGCCAATTCGGGCCGGTGAGATCTCATCACATGGCCATTAGGATCAATCTTACCATGCTTTATTCTACCATTTGGGTGGACCCATCTCAACATGGTAATGTGCACAGCCATCAACCAAATTCATATTGCCATGGACAGGAAGGGACACGTGTTCATTTAGAGTAATGTTTTAAGTAGCGAGCCACAACTACTATTTGGGGATTAGTCAATTCGGTCTGCTGATCTCACTGAGCTTCAGTCCGACCTAAGCCTGGTTTGGACGTGGCTTCTTTCCAACGGGCTAAATAATGGGGCCTTTGCTTTGACACACTAGCCAATTTGGAAATTATGTGATGGGGTCTATTATGGAAAGTTTATCATTCATAAAATCTCTATGATTAATATTATCAGTATGATATTGGTGATAAATTATACCATATTGTGATAAGGGAGGTTTAAAATGATAATGTTTTTATATATTATTAAGATATTATTATTTATGGGAAGATTATATTTTTTAATATATAGAAGGTATTATAATATTAGAAAGGATAATGTTTTAAGATTTGGGGAGCATATCTTTTACTTGGACAGAAAGTTAGTCGAATCAAGCCAAGATACAGTCCAGTTTCAAGATCAGACAGGTGGAGATAATATCTGGTATTTTTTATCAGATTGGTTTTATCAGTTTCTTGCCTTATCTCTACCGTCCAGACCGCTATAAATCAGCACACAGGCCAAGTAGTCAATTCACCCCGCGTCACTTCGACAACCGCATCCCAAAAAGTATCCAAAAAGCATTCTTTCATTTTCTTAGCATTCTAGCATTTTCTTTGTAATCTTTATTTACAATTAAATAAAATTCCATTTTATTTAATTTTTTTTTCATCACTTGGATGACTTGTATGCTTCAATACTGCCATAGGACTTTAAGTGAGGGTACTTTCCTACTCACTTTTCACAATCGCCCGTTAGAAGTCAGATTTTCAAACCTTGTGTATCACTCACACAAGTGACTTAGGAAATTTTGTTTTTATAAGTTTGAGTCTACCTGACAAGGCTCTGGCACGCCCGAACAAATAAACATAGCAAACAATATCTCTTCTACAATGTATACTTCTTAGTCTTGGTCATGGACCAAAGTGACATATCCCTTAGCCTTTATCGAACTTTCTGTCACAGTCATGGACTAAGGTGATATTGCTTTAGCCTCTATTGGACTATGTTCATGATATATCCCTCTTAGTCTCGATCGTGGAATAAAGTGACATATTCCTTAGCCTCTATCGGACTTCTAGTCTCGGTCTTGGACTAAGGTAATATTCCTTTAGCCTCTACCGAACTAAGAAGATAGCATTGGCATAACCCTCAGCATCGGTCTTAGAATAACATGACCATGCCTTTAGCCTCTATCGGATCTCTCTTGTCTCGGTCATGGACTAAGGCGACATTCTATTAGCCTCTATCGGACTAGGGTGCTAGTCACATTACAATTACCACAATTTGTATCCCTAAGCCTCTATCAGACTTTCTTGTCCCGGTCTTGGACTAAGGCAATACCACCAGTATATCCCTTATCTTATAAAGTGACATATCCCTTAGCCTCTTTCGGATCTCTCTTGTCTCGGTCTTGGACTAAGGTGATATTCCTTTAGTCTCTGTTAGACTAAAGTGATATAGGTATTTTCAAAAACCATATCTTTACTCACGAAGCCTGACACGCAGTCCCAGCTTTCTCAACATATAACTGAATCCCACACACTTGACTATCTCGACTCATTAGTATCTCACGCCCCGACATTGTACGATCTTCACGATCGCATTCATACACACCATCATAACTAGTATCGACCTCTGCGATCAATAGACCCACTACTATGCACGTCAGCTTCTCAATCCGATTAACAACATTATATCAGCATTATGCCAATGGTTCCACTATTTAATGCATTAAGCCCATTATTCAACATGTGAATTATTCCGATACAACTCCCAACAATCAATGCATGATATAAAATAGCTTAACAGTTCACAATGTACCAATAACCAGAATATTTAACATTCTGTCTTGTTCAATCGATTGAAGTTAAGTTCGATCGATTGAAAGATCCTGTTCTTAATCGATTGAAACAAATTCAATTGCTTGAGAATGCACCTTCTTCCCAGAGATGAACTAGACACTCCGCACATGTTTGGGGTCTATTCTTTCTTGTCGAAACACAAATATTCGAATATATCTATGCCACGGAGTGAGTATAGGCATTCACAGGTAAAGTCGATGACACCGGCAAGTTTGAGGTGGCTACGGGTCCTCGGGTGGTCTCTCTCTCTCTCTCTCCTCTTTCTCTTCTTCTTCTTTCTCGTCTTTTTTCTTTCTCTCCTTCTGCTGCTTCTTTTCTCTCTTCTAGCTGAGAGTGTGTGAGAGAGTGTTTGTGTATATATATCTGGGTATGTATGTGTATATATATAAGTGTGTGTATGTATATATGTATTCTTTATTTCTTTCTCTAAACTCTCTCTCCAAAATACAGCAGCCCATGTATGTGTATGATGTATATATATAGGGGAAGAAAATGAATGAGAGCCATGGGAAATAAACTTTGCGTTCAAGTTCAGTCATGTTCAATCGATTGAAAGTAGTCCACGTAAGGGATTTAGGTCGACAGACTTTTGATCAATTGAAATGGTTCGATCGATTGAAAATGCACAAGTTCGATCAATTAAAACAAGTTCAATCGATTGAAAAGAGTATTATAAGAAATGGAAAGACAAGCATACTGAATCTTATTTATATCAAAAGTAATATAAAAGTACAACAAAAATAGTGGGTATTACACATTCAAATTCTTAAAATAGCTGGTAATATAAATGTTATTAAGAGCTTTAACTCTTTCTTCATCTATATTTTCTAAGTCCATCACCCTAGCTGCCTGATAAGCATCCATAGTTAATTGATTCTGCTTCAAAACTCTCAAAGAATTAATTTTGATTTCAATGGGCAACACAACTTCATGCCCATAAGTTAAAACGTATGGAGATACTCCTGTACTCATCCTTTTCGAAGTCCTATATGCCCACAAAACCTCTAGCAAAATTTCATGTCATAGTCAAGGGTTATTCTTAATAATCTTTGCAATATTTTCTTTTATAACTTTGTTTGTAGCCTCTGCTTGCCCATTAGATTGGGCATAATATAGGGTAGATTTAGTCATTGTGATTCCTAACTTCGAGGCAAAAGTTGCAACTTCTCCTTCGAAGATAGTTGCATTATCTGAGACAATAGTTTAAGGTATTCCAGGTCTATAAATTATGTTTTTTAAGAATCTAATGATTGATGTTGATTAATGGATTGCATTGGCTCAGCTCAAATAATTTAGTAAAATAATCAGTAGCTAAAATAATGAAGCAATGTCCTTTCGAGGACAAAGGGTTTATTTTTCCAATTACTTTGATAGCCCAACCCCTAAATGGCCATTGCTTTATCACATATTACATATCAATATTAGGTAAATGTTTCAAGGGACCATGCTTTTGACATTCCTGACACCCCTTAGCATACTCAATGAAATCTTTGAGAATGGTTGGCTAATAACAACCATGTCTTCGAAGTAACCATCTCATCTTAATTCCAAATTGATGTGCCCCACAAAGTCCTTCATGAACTTATGCTATAGCCTCCAAACTATCTGGCGCGTTCAAACATTCTAAAAGCATACCATTAGTTCCCCTCTTGAACAAAATCCCAGCAAATGTTATGTGATTTATTGACTTTAATTTCACAACCCTATCAGGTTTATCCATCAAACTAGACAAATAGTCAATAATAGGCTTCCTCTAATCATCATGGTTTTCAATATTGAAGATATTTTCCAATGGTAATCTATCTGCTAGAATAGGTAATAATTTCCTAGCCATCACTTGGCTCATATCTTTGAGATCATCAAAGTTACTTCTACAGCTAGAAGAACTTTGAGCCACATCATTGGTTTCTTCATTTAAGAATCTTGGGATGTGTATTAATGCAACACCATCAAATTTAGTCAATAAGTTCATTGTTGTATCATCGTAAATTTTTAGCAATGGGCTAGTACATTTAAATTCTCCTTTCAATTGGTTGATAACCAGCTAAGAATCTCCATACACTTCAATAGATGATGTAGTTAGGCTCAGAAATGTCTCTAAACCCATAATCATGACTTCATACTCCACTTTATTATTAGTACATTGCATCGAATTCAACCTGAAACCATGCTTGGTTTTAGTTCTTTTAGGAGACTCAATTACAAATCCAATTCCTGAGTTTAACTCTATTTTTGATCCAACGAACCACAATTTCCATAGGCTCACAGATATAAAACCAATTTCACACTATTCTTGCAGTTCTCTGTCATTAGGGTGATCTGCTAAAAAATCAGCCATTGCCTGACCTTTAACTGCCTTCTGAGGGACATAAATGAAACAAAATTCTGATAATGCCAAGATCCATTTCCCAATTCAATTTCATAGGATAGGTCCAGTTAATATATACTTAACTAAATCAAACTCTACAACAACATAAATTTCTCTAGCGAGAAGATAATATCTTAATTTCATAGTTGCGAAGTACAAAGATAAACAAAGTTTTTCCATAAAGGAATATTTACATTCAGCCTCATTTAAAAACTGACTAAGGTAATAACAACATGTTCTTTCTTCTCATCATTATCTTGTGCCAAAAGAACTCCTATTGAGGCTTCTGCAGCTGAAATGCACAACTTCAAAGAAGATCATCATGGAAAATGGCATTCATTTCCCTCTGATAGGTTGCTCTAGCATTTTTAAGTCCAAAAGGCATCTGACCCATTTGAAGGTTCCTATGCTACCTGGACATCTAAATGATGTCTTATGGATATCTTCTTCAGTAATATAAATTTGATTGTATCCTGAATGTCCATCCATGATTGACATAATCGAATGCCCTGCAGACATATCAACCAATAAATCTACAATTGGCATAGGATATTCATCTTTTGGTTTGGCTAAGTTGGGATTTCTATAATAAATACACACTCGCAGCTTACGATTCTTTTTAATCACTAGGACAACATTGGATACCGATTCAGCATACCTGGCTGTTCTGATAAAACCAACTTTAAGGAGTCTCTCAGTCTCTTCTTTGATCTTCAACGTAACTTCAGGAGTCATCCTTCGAGGTAACTGCTTGACTGGCTTATACCCCTCTTTGATTGGTAACTTATGCTCTACTAAGTCTCTGTCCAATCCTGGAAGCTCATCATAATCCCAGGCAAAACAATCCTTGAATTCCTTTAGTAATTCGACCAGCCTATCTTGGGCATATTTAGGTAATCGAACACTTATATAAGTTATTCCTTTATTTTCCCTACTACCCAAATTAACTTCTTCTAAAGAATCTTGAGAGTCCACTTCCAATTCTCTGGAATCTACCGGTGACCTCAAAATTCTACTTAGGCTTGGAATTAATTTTTCACTACCATCCTACTCAAGGATATAATTTGCCCAATTAATGGTCATATCTTCGTGAATTTTTTATTTGATATAAACCTCTACCATTTTTTGTAAGATAATTTGGATGGTCTCATCCACTTCTTTTATGTTATATAGGGCTTGATCCATTAAACGTTGTTTTCTTTAGATGGTCCAAACAGACCAAAATCAAGATCTTCCCAGTCCTCCATTGGGGATATCATCAGATGATTCCTTAATATCCAAAGGGCCCAAATCTCCTTGATAGTACTGTGCCTCTAGACAATTCGAACTTGCATGACAAGGCAGGGTATCAGCCTCAACTATTTCTACATTTCAATCTTCTTTCAAGAGTAGAAGCTTCTTATGCATGGAAGAAAGAATACATTTGTTGGCATGAATCCAATCTCTACCTAATAAGTCATTATAACTTGGATTAACATCTACAATAAAGAAAGCAGTTTTAGACCTTTTTGAACCCACTATTGTGTCAATGGGTACTCATTTTGTATTTTTCTTATCACCAGTGAATTCGAATATAACAATGTGAGTTTGAGTCAATTTAGATCCAAGTTTGTTTATCTTTTTAAGATTTGTAAACGGAATTATGTTGACTGAAGCACCATTATCAACCAAGACTTTATTAAGGACAAATCCATTAATGCAAGCTTTAATATACAATGGTTTGATGCGCTTAGTCATTTCTTTTGATGGTTCTTTGAAAACATAAATGAATCACATTCATTACAAATAATAAACTCTGATACCTTTACCTCTGTGGCATCTGCCTTTGACACCTTGTCTTCTTCACATCTTCAACCATTTGCTGGTTCTCTTTGGCTTTGAAGGTCATTGAGTGTTGACTTCCATTGGTACTGAAAATGAACCAAATTGTGTATGGAAAACTCTTCTGTTTTTCCCTTTGTGGAACATTTCTCAGTATCTTGACAAGATTCTTCATTTCCCAAGCTATGGGATTCTCCTATGGTGACATCTTCATCATCAATACTCATGGCTTTTTCTAACTCAGTGTAGACACCCCATTTTGTCTGCTATCAGATTTAGAAAACCCATAGCTTGGTGGTTCACAATGATCGTAAAAGACCCAAAAGGACTCCTGGAAGTCAGCTCTATCTCTCAGAATGCTCAGATTGACCAAAATGCCCCTGAAAGCCCGAAGACTCCCAGATTTAGTCCCAAAGTTCTGAAAACGTGCTATGTCGTAATAAAAATGATAAAATGAGTTTTTAAGTAAAACCGAAAGAAATCGTCAGCTCCCAGAGACCCCCGGAAGTCCCGGAAGTTCCCCGAAAGTCCACGTTGATTGGTTTGACCAAGGTTTGACCAGGTTTGACCAGAGTTTGACCAAGTTTGACCAAGTTTGACCGAAATTGTCCGAATTCACCGGAATCATTAGAAAAGTATTAAAATGAGTCTTAAAAGAGAATCGAGCGAAAACGTCGGCTCGTGGGAGCTCCCGGAGGTTCCCAGAACTTCCCGGGAATCCTAGGTTTGACCAGTTTGACCAAGATTTGACTTTGGAATCGGGGCACCAAAACAATCTTCAAATATTTTTCATGGATACTAGAGGTCAATAGCTTTCCAACGGTATATCGCACATAATTGCTGGATTTAAAACGAATTTATTTTGAATTTTCGAAGGCGAAAAAGGCGATCAGATCGGCTTTTATCGCGAATACCGCAAAACTTTTCAAAGTGACCTATGCCTGAACAATTTTTTTATGTAAAGTAGACTCCATTACCTTTCCAACGGTATATCACAACCTCAGTTTGGAGTTCATACGCATTTTCTATGAATTTCGGACAAAATAGGGCCTTTTCGCGAATACCGGAACTTCAGGGGGCCTAAACAGCATTATCTGGACGAGGGACGAGCAGTGCCGCCGCGGCACTGGCCCAGTGCCGCCGCGGCACACCCCTCCAGAATAGTGTATTTTTGTAATTTGTTTTGTGGTCCCATTTTGATTAATTAAAAACCAAAACGACATAATTTTATGATTTCAGATGTTTGGAGCCAATGGGAATACTTCTAAAACCCCAAAACCACCCCAAGTTGGCCTATATAAACCCCCTATTGCTCTTCATTTTGAGGGGAGTCAAATGCAAGTTTAGAGAAATTTGGGAGAGAAAGTTGTAGAGATAAGGTTAGAGTAGAGAGAAAAGAAGCTTTCTTCTTTGATTTTCAAAACAAAAGTGAGTTCTAAACTTTGTTTTTACTACATTACTCCCATTTACTTCAACATTCAATACACCCAACCATCATTTTAGTGAGCATTTAAGAGAGTGGAAGCTTCTTCCATGTCCAATGTCATTACATATGAGTGAAACACCAATCTGCAAGTTCAATACTTCATGAATATCATCTATTGATCATTATCTACTTGCTTGTTTATTCATTGTTTATCTCTTCTCACCTCATTTCTTTTTGATTTTCTTTATTTACTTACTAGTTCATCATCATCTAAATGATGACATGAAGTTTGGGGTGAGTGAATCCTTATGGATAGTAGCTCTTGACCTCAAAAACATGTTTGATAGATGATGATCATAACTTCAATACCTCCAAGGTCTCCTTGAAGTGTATTGAAGTTATGCTCAAATAAAAATAAGTCTCTCCAACAATCTTGGAGGTTCTTGATGATGAGTTGAATGTTGGCATTTTAAGTGGTTGTAATCTTTATTGAGTATTGAAAATACACTTTCAAAACCTCTACTTCAAAACCCCCCTCAATCCCTCTCATTTTGATTTCAAGAAAGAAAACCTTATTTTCCCCAAAATCTTCAAAACAGTGAGTCAAAACAGTGAGTGAGCTGAGTTCAAAGATTTCTCTAGAACTCAATACTCAACATATAGATGCAAGGCCACTTGGAAAGTCTTCCTAACTCATTGGAGAACACCCATGATTTTTTGTTTGACTTGGAAGTACTTGAAAATGGTCCATTTGGACCCAAACATTCCTTCCAAACATTCTGCCTCTGCTGTCATAGCAGCTTGACTAACTTCCAACTTCTTTTTCAGAAATAGTTTCTAAAAAGGGTGGTCCCAACTCATTGTTTCCTTAAACTTCCATGTCTTAGGGAACCTTCTGTATAAAATGGCCGTCTAGATCATTTGTTTTCATTTTCTAAGATTTTTCAACATTTCAGTCGACAGTATGGACTCTGTTTCTGAGTGACCTCTGTTGTTCATATGATTTCTCTCAATATGTGATAGTTATTAAATATTGGCTTTTTGGGTAGTGTTCTAGACACAATAATGAACATCTCCATAAAATATCATGCATTGAAAGCATTCCTAACCCCTCTTTTCCATATTTACAAGATCATGTTACTGTTCTGTCCACTATTCACAGCAAGCACATTTTAACTTTCATTCTTTGATTTGATGCTTATATGCCTTCCAAATTAGCTCATGTCTTAGGAAGTAGTTCATACTACATTTGTATATATCCCACGATGATTCCTTCATACATTCATAACATATTCTAGACTTCAAAGTCATTCTACGAATTCATGTACACAAACACACTACAACCTTTGCACATTTTAAGATCATACATTGCATCCATGCAAGATTTGGGGCTTTCATGGCTCCTAATCTAAGAAGATCATAAGGAATGAACTTGATCATACGTTCATGTTTCCCTTCGATCTAATCTTCCTTCCTCATCCGTCCCGGGGATCGAGAGGTCTTCTTTTCCTCAAAGATTAACATGCATCATGCTAGCTTGCTAAGCATATTTTGATTTCTTTGATTATTTTGTTTCAAGAACAATTCATGTCCCCCTTTAGATTAGGAAGTCTTGATTATTTGATATGTGATTAGACGATTTTTCCTAGGTTTATTTGTGTGATCTTTCACTTTGCATTGTGTGATACTCGGCTTAGATCTTATGAATGATATCTTATCTTTAGATCTTCCAATTTCAAGTTTTCTTATGTAATGTAATATATTATCATAGTATTAATTGCCGAACCATACATAGTATAAGATGATTATTTGGATGCTAATTGAGGCCCGTCGAAAGACGGGGCGAGTTGAGGGTGTTTTAGTCACGACAAGGCTCCTTCCTCTCTCGTACCAAAACCCCAAGCCAAGTTCTTTGGTTATGAAGGACCGGTGCCCTTTATCCATTTGGGTGAGTCAAATTAGGTTTCTTGGTTCCTTAAAGACCAAGTGGCGACTCTGTATCTGTTTTCAACAGACCTTTTCTCTTTCCTTGATTCAAATTTCAAACAAGTTTCAAAAACAAAACAAAGCGGTGGAATCCCGGTATCCACACTCAGTGACCTTGAGTTCGATAGCACTTTCCTCTGAAGTACCACTATTAGTGTCATTTCCTCTGTTGAACCTTGGATTCATCTTCGAATTTACTGAGGGTTCCTTGTCTATCTTATCACCTTTCATTTATGAAAATTCTTTCCAAAAGGTAAATTTCCTTTGGATTCTCCTCTATTGAGTTCAGTTGATAGTGGGAACCAGATCTTGGTTCTTGTCCTTTGGATTTTGAAGAACCTACGAGTGATTCGAATAAACTAAATGAGGCTTGATCATTTTGAGCTTAGGCTTGGATTCTGCTTTTTCCTCAAAAATATATTTTAACCTTTCATCCTATAACACAAACCAATTTTGGTACACCAGGTACCAAAGAAGACATACCTGGTTTGAAAGGCTCTAACATCTTATTAACAGGCACAAGTGGTGGCCTTTTCATTGGTTCCACCATCTTTTGTGGCATAACCACAAGCGCCTCATATGATATTTTATTTTTTGTTTTATCCCAAAGGCTACTTGTTGCCTCTTGGGCTCAGGTCCCGAATGAGGCCTAATATATTGCATGCTCCTATTAGGCTTATAAAATGGGTTTGCCATTTTATTCCTCTGGTAATCCCCTTTGTAATTATGAAAAAACCTCGAATACCCAGTGAACATTGAACTAGTAGCCATTGAGGCTT
This sequence comes from Hydrangea macrophylla, assembly GCA_033977485.1. Classification (NCBI taxonomy): domain Eukaryota; kingdom Viridiplantae; phylum Streptophyta; class Magnoliopsida; order Cornales; family Hydrangeaceae; genus Hydrangea; species Hydrangea macrophylla. The sequence continues at coordinate 14,918,156 of CM066990.1, read as the reverse complement.
GATAAATTGATCGTCGAATTTGTCCTTTTTTAACATACAACATTGGCTAAGATAGTGTACCAATTGAGGATGTAGGCTATGTATTCGAAGCATGTTCTTTAGCTTTATTTCCTTTTGCATTTCTTTTCTTACACATGTCTGTGTACTCTTTTCCACATCTGACACAATTGTGTAAGAATCTTTGGATCAGGACTTGGCCCTACAGATTCGTGCTTAGCTAGTTTCTCCAGTTTCTTTGTATGCTTTGCTTTATTCATTTTTTCCCTTTGCTCGATCTTTGACATAAGGAACATAGTAGTTTTAGATGCTGAATCCTGAACCATGTTTATGGATACTTCATGCACTATTGGGAATGGATCTTCATCAATCCCCATGGCTTGCTTATCTTGCTGAGGGAATTTTAACTTCCCTTTCTTGATCAACTCTTGGATCCTGTCTTAAAACACAGCACACTCGTTAGTGGGGTATATCCAAGTATTATGCCATTTGCAATCTTTTTTATCATTTCTTTAGAAGAAGGCAAACATTATCAAGAAATCTTATACTTTACCCTCTAAGAGATGATCAAAGATTTCCTCTACCTTATAAATATCAAATTTGTATCTCTTAAAAGACTTTTTTGCTTTATAAGACTTAGCAGATACATTCTTTTTCACTGAACTCTTACAAGTGAAAGGCTCATTCCTCATTATTTAAGAAACATCTATCTCATAATTAGGGTCTTTGTAATAAGTTTTTAGTGAAGAAACGTTTCTTTCGCTTTCTTCTTCTAAAAGAGCTTTGTACCTATAGACTCAGTAGTTAATTTTACTATGTCTCTGAATTCTATGGCATCAAACTTCTTCCTAAGTCTAAATTCGACACCATCTTGGGCTAATTTCACAAATTCAAGTTTTAGCATAACAATTTTGCATTTTGCTCTCGCTCTCTTAAATCCATTTATAAATTGAGGCAACATTAGTACACTGACTTGTGAATTTTGCAATGTGTTCAATTATGGACTGACTTCCTGTCACGCCCCGGAGAAGCAAAAATAGAGACAACAAGTTCCTTTTTGGTCCCGTAGGTTTGCGACTGGTGAATAACCGCATAGGCATCTACTCAAACCAATAATTACAACGATAGGGAGGATGCTATACATAGAACATATCTTATTAACATAATCAGAGGCTACAACGGAAATGTAAAAGGTTTAGAAGCAACCTATGCCCAATTACCAATTATAAAAAGTTTACTGAATCTAATACAGAAGCTGACTTAGAGCCTGAGGCCTATAACAATAATTAACAGAAGTACAACAGATATACCAACTAACTATTACAAAGCAGCACGCCTTCGTCTTCAAGTCTTCAACTCCAAGTCCGCGGAACATCAGTCTTCGTCCTCAAGACCTGCCAAGCTCTAGACATTGGAATGTCAAGGGCATAAACGCCATCAACTTTGAATACAAAGCTGAGTGAGTACACTAAACAATGCTCCTCACCGTTATTGATCAGCATCTTAAAATACAGTTAATCTCTTAACAATGACGCCACTCACAGACATAGCAGAGGTCTCATTAAACTATTCATGAATTTAATGATAGCAGGAATCATATTAAATGAAAACAATAATAACAATCATGGTATAAATATCTCATCACGTATTCACAAATCCATGCATGTAACCCATGCAACCACCCATGCATCTACCATTACTTTGGGACGCTGAATCCACGACTGAACATCATCTTACTAACCATTCTCATATTCATATCCATTTCCATATCCATTCATCAAATTCATACTCATATTCATATCTCTATCCATCTCTGTAACCATATGTCGATACCATAATACCAATCATTATCCATTCGTCGATACAATAATGTCAATCAGTATCCATTCGTCGATACAATAATGCCAATCAGTATCCATTCGTCAATACAATAATGCCAATCGGAATCACCTGACTAGGCAGTAGGTCTCATAATCCCTTGATAGGGTTATCGGTCGTCTACATGGTACCACCTATCTATAAACAATGCAAGCGGCACATCGGACATCTTCAACGATGCGTATACCCTCACTAGTCGTCTACACAGCTAAGAATACATTAGAGCACTACCAGACATAATCGTCAACGGTACACTGGACGTCTTCAATAGTGCATACGCATCACTGGACGTCTTCAACAGCGAGAGGCGCACTAGGAACTCTAACCATCCCACGTCTACCCGACTCGTCAGCCGTTGATCCCACGAATCCAAAGTATACATATCTCATTATTCCACGTAAGTCACAGTTCCCATTTCTCATCATATCCTCTCATCTCTTCACATTGTTTCATATCTTTATACTACTATCCCATGCATGCTGACCACATATTTTGCAATGCTTATGCTCTAGATATAGGAATTTCCACATACTCTGTATTCATCATATCTACTCCTTATCCGGTTATTAACATGCAGTCGTGTTCTGTCTACTGTATAGTTCAGCAATAGAAACATATGGTAGTCACTACAAATAAACAGTTCATCTCATAACATTAATGTAAACATTTTATAAGTCTAATATAACGTCATGTTGATAAATCATATATCACAATATCATGTATAGTATAACTATTTCAGCATTTGTACAACCATTTCAGCATTCGTACAACCATTAACAACTCAGGTGTATCACAACTAGCTCATAGTATATAACAACATATAAATCCATTTTGTCCTCACCCAATCGATTGGACAATAAGGTAATCGATTGGAAACAATGCCAATGGATTGGCCAAAATGGCAATTATCGGGATAACAATCGATTGGAAACTATGTCAATCGATTGGGAAACTATCCAATCGATTGGATCCAATGGTAATCGATTGAACTCCAACTTCTTCCTCAAAATAACCTAGTTTTTATATAAAAATGTTAGGGATTCTTCTTCTTCTCATATACATTTCTCTCTCCCTCACTCTCTCTCCGTCTGTCTCTTCTTTCTGTCTCTGGTCTCCTTTCCTTCGTCTTCTTCTTCTTCTTCTTCTTCTCCTTTCTTTCTCTCTAACCTGAGAGTGTGGTGTGTGTATATATACATAATATATATGGATATGTGTATATATATATGAGAGTATATATCTCTCTATCTCTAAAACCCACCTAAACCAAACATATATATGTATAGGGGATGGGTATATATAAGGGAGGGAAAAACCATCACAACCACACAAATCAAATAAGGTGGCCAAGTTCTAACATTGCCAATCAATTGGTACCAGGTGCCAATTGATTGGTATGATCCACGTCATGATTCAGGTCGGTAGTAAGGCAATCGATTGGTAATAAATGGCTTTCGATTGGGATAGCAATCGATTGAGAATTATGTCAATCAATGGGGATGGAAATCGATTAGATTAAGGGCAGTCGATTGAGATGCAAACTTACCCAAAGGCTAGGAAAGGTACTAGGGGTAATTGAAAATACCGGGTATTACATTATCCACCACCTATCAAAAAATTTCATCCTCAAAATCTGAAGCAGTAGCCCCTAAAATAAAAAAATTTCCATCATGGAAGACATACTCTGTAAATGCTCAAGTTCTCATTTTACGTAAACGATCACATCAGCGACCAAAGGGTTAAGTTCTAAACATGCGATACGAATATATCAACGATCTATGAATACTGGGGTGACAACTACCATTCCTCAGGATTTAGAGATATGAAATTCGTATGTCGAACTTCAGGAAAAGGTTCTAGGTAGCACAATCTAACCATCTTTCAAAATTTGGAACAGCTAGTTTCCAAACTCAGAAGGTTCCTTCCTCAGGTCAAACTCTACTATGTGAGGATTCTACTGATCAAATGTTCTGATCTCATCTAAGTCATAGTGAAGTATTGTAATCTACTCCCGTCTCCAAAGATGCTTCGTATTGTGCTGACGATGTATCTACTTCACCATCAGTTGACTGTTACCCATCTTTGGACTCTTTGTTATGATTGTCAGCGTCCTTAGTCAATCTCTTGTTGTACGCGACATCCTTGTTAACTCCCTTGTTGTTGTCTTCCTTTAATATGTTGACCTGAAAGCATTTTGACTCCGGCATGATAGTTGGTGAATTAAACTTCTTCACGTGTCTCCAAATTCTCACATACTATTGATCTAATCATCTCTTTGAGGTCATACAATCTGTTGATTACTCATTTTACTTCCACGTATAAATTAAATAGGTTAGGCAGGGCTATACACTGATTTTTGTGAGTCATTATACTATATAACCTCTTGTCTGGATAAAAGCAATAGGTGATAAATGTTGAAAACCAATCTTCTGTGGTATTCTTTATAATTCTGGTGTCGCCTCTGCATTACTCACATCTCTTCTCATATACTCGCAATCTTCTTGTTCATCCTCTCCGGTCAAGGCTGCGTCTTAAGAACTTGAGATTCTTCATCTGCAGTCTCAGTCCAACTTAACAATGATTGGCATAGTCTTTTGTGTAGGGAGGCTAATGAAGTTAGATAGGGATGCAATTGATGTCTTATGGGGATGCAAAAGATGTCATATGGATTGTAATTGATGTTATATCTATACTTGGATAACTACTGTCGATCAGTGTCAAACGAATTGTTCAAGTATCCACAAATTACGGTATAGGCTAATCCTCTTATAATCAATCAAACAAATGCCAAACTTTCTGCATATCGGGATCATATGTAATACAAAATGTTGGTAATGAGGGTTGTACCTTCTATCTATCGTCCTTGCCTAAGTCAAAACCAATTACTTGTTCGACGAGTTTGCCCTCGTGATACTTATTGCGATGGAGCATTGTGTTGCATCTCTAGTTCTGGACTGTAATACCCTGTATTTTGGTAAATTAATAAGACTGGTATTTCATTTCTATACTCGTGTAAACTTTCTCTTCCTTTTGGTGAATTTTGATACCAATCGATTGATAAGTTTTCCCAATCGATTGACACTTTTCAGATACCAATCGATTGATAAGTTTTTCCAATTGATTGACACTTTTCAGATACCAATCGATTGATAAGTATTCCCAATCGATTGCCATTTTACAGACTAAAATTGATTACGTGTCAACATTCCAATCGATTGCTATTCATCCCAATCGATTGACATTGTTCCCAATCGATTGACTACAAATATATGTTTCCAATCGATTGACTGGTGTCCCAATCGATTGACATAAGCTGAGAAATATTTTCTTCTTTCCTTCAGCTTTAAACGTGTGGCACTCTTAACCCCTATATATACTCGTTCATCTGTGGCCTTGGGTCACTTTGGCAGCTTGAGAGAGAGAGGCACACCTCTTGTGAGATATATACATACATATATCTATCTATATATCTATATCTATACACACACACACACACACATTGCCTTGGCAGCTGGAAGAAGACGAAGGGAAGGACAAGAAGAAGAGAGGAAGAAGAAGGAGAGACAGAGAGAGAGAGCTGGGCAGAAAGAGAAGAGCAAGAAGGAGAGAAAGAAGCTTTTGGAAGTTTTAAAAGTCCACACCCAGCCAAACGCACCCTAAGTGAGTCCTAACTCACTTGGTCACTTTATTTGATGTATTTACAAGTTGTTATGACCTTTAGATGTGATAAGAGTATGATTTCTACGTTTAAATATGCTATTTTTACAATCTGCTGGAGAAGACGTAGTATCAATCGATCGACATAATCTCAATCGATTGACATCAGTCGTTTCTCCATCGATTGGATAGGATTCCAATCGATTGACATATCAATCGATTGCCATGTTTCTCAATCGATTGGTATAACTTTTTGTCCCAATCGATTGAACCTCTATTCCAATCGATTGGCATGATCAGAACATGGTTTTCCTTTGCCTGTTATTATACAAGTTTAGTTGTTCGATTTCTGATTCGAAATTTCCATTATGCGATTGTAGGGGTAGACAGGAGTAATGTGACACCAAAGATTTATGGATAATGAATAAAAAGTAATATGAAGACGTGGGTGACGTGTTGTTCTGATATAAATTTGATATCCGTTTTCTTTTAATCCGAGTAGTCAGGCCATATTGGGAATTGTCATGTGTCGATGTTAGAATGGAATGTAAGTAGGTTTGGTAAGTTCTGGGAATGGTGCGTGGATGGATGATTGGTCATGATATGCTCTAAAAAGCGGTGAACCGGATACATGGTTCTTAAAAGCAGTGAGCTGGACCAAATAGTCCTAAGATAGACTGGATGATCTATGAGATGCTCTTAAAAGCGGTGAACAGGACCATTGTTCTTAAAAGCGGTGAGCTGGGATCACTAGTAGATGACGTTGAGTCGTGGCAATAGATTGATATGCCTTGTTCGAAACGTTATATCCCTGAAATGCGGTGAACATGATCATTATTCTTAAAAGCTGGGGACAGACTGACGTGGAGTCCATGACATGCGGTGAGCTGGATATATTGCTCTTAAAAGCGATGGACAGAATAAGGGTGTATCCCTAGAGTTAAACGATTGAGTCTGTTCATGACATCTGAGTATGTTGAGTTTGGTATTTGAGTAACAAGACGATAAGGGTCGGTTTACAAGAATGAATAAAGGAACAAGATATGGATATAATAAGATGTTAACTCGTATCTTCATAAGCTTGTGTTTATTTCAGATAACTAGTACCTTGTTAGTTTATGCTCACTCAGCTCTCAGTAAGCTGACGGCCTTTTATTGCCTGGACTTTCCCCGTCCAGAATATCCTGCCCCTTATTTTGCAGGTAATGACCAGTACACTGATGAGTGTTATCCAGAGGAAGGCCCCACCGATGATGGTTACGCCAGGGAGGATTATCCTTATGCCAGTTGAAGACTAAAGATGTTATAGTTAAATTACACTTCGGTTGTTCTGTTGAACCTTTAGTTAACGGGTACTTGGGCATTTGTTGTCTTCAGACCTGTTGTGATCCGGTGGACCACACTTTGATGTTTTGTAATAGATAGTACGGTGATTTTTATCTTCAGTTGTTTATATGCTATTTTGGTTTGGACTAGTACTGTATGGTGTGGATTATTAGTGACTTTTACCTGTCATTCCTTATGGACCCATAAAGGAAATTTATTTTTCTCTATTTGTGCTATTCCGGGGCGTGACAGGGTTTTTGGTATCAGAGCCTGAGTTTGGTACTCTAGGTTATGATACTGTCGTTCACCGATCATTCCACACCATCTGGTCCTAGTGTTGTTAAGATTCTTTGAGATGAGATATGAGTATAAGATAAGTTCATCTTCCTGACGATAGATAGTTTCCTTTGCAGGATAGCATGGATTCGGAGTTTCACCAGTTTGTGACTGATGCTTATGGAGGACATATTATTCATGGAGATACCGTGGAGCCAGCTGACCCAGAGTTTTATCGTGAGCGTGTGTGCCAGATAGCTAGTCCACATTTAGAGGAAGACATGTGGAGAGCGCTTTATGTGAACGGGAGTACTCACCCGACACAGATGCGCATGGATGCTTACCATACTGCGAGGGTCGGTAGAGACATTTGCCAGGAGATGTTAAGATTAGTTCGGAGTAAGCCTGAGATGGATGAGATTGAGTTGAGAGCCATTGTAGCCGGTCCACCAGAGCCCGTAGTTGCACCAGCAGCAGCAGCAGCAGCCCCACCATCACCAGTGCCCGTCCCAAAGCCAGAGCCTGAGCCGATTGAGGATGAGGAGGATCTAGAGTTTGAGAATGAGCATCCCGATGAGGACATGGACGCAGATGGAGAAGAGGAGCCGATAGATGATGAGGACCCAGTAGAGGATGAGCATGCAGACGATGCAGATGATGATGAACCTGAGGATGACCCTGAGGAGCCAGAGTTTGAGCCAGAAGATCCAGAACCAGACCCAGAGGCTATGGAGGCAGACGCAGTAGTAGATGAGGAGGTGCCCGACGAGGAGATAGTTGTGCCAAAGATACCCGTTGTGCTTCAGATACCAGCTGGACCCATTATGCAGATGGCAGCCATGGCCGATATGGCAGTAGGATGGATAGCTCAGATGGTAGCACAGCCAGCAGATTTTGTTATGGGAGAGGTAGCTATAGCAGGAGCTCTTGACATAGCTGACGGTTTTGCCGCAGTAGCTATTGATGTCGCTAACCAGGCGATAGCAGACGTTATGGAGGACGATGATGCAGAGATGATAGAGGATTGGGATATAGGGGTAGTAGTCGGAGATCTTGTCGCATCAGTTGAGGATGATCCACTCGAGGAGATGGATATAGACCCAGAGGACGAGGCACCACCAGCAGGGTGTAGATTTTGTTAGTTTATATTAGGACATGTTGTCCACTAGATTTTTGGGAGCTTGAGAGATAGCTATTGACCATAGCTTTGTATAGTATTAGCTGACTTTAGTTGTTGTAACTCTTGTTCCATATGGTACACAGTTTGACTAATGTGTACTATACGGTACATCTTTTGATACATAAATATACGAGCAGTACTTTTGTTATTGTCTGGATGTTGCGTTGTGCTGCGTTGTTTAGTAGAATTGTTAGTTTTGCTGTTTCTTGTTCTATCTTGAGTTCGTTTCTACGAGAAGATTTTCAGCTGATCAATATGTCTCTTGTAGGCGATACTTGTTATCATCATGGTAGGACCCTTGAGAAATCACCAAGCACGTAATGGAGCACCTATTCTAGAAGGGATGGATCCGACGGGAATTTTTGAAGCATTTCTGCAGAGGATGGAGCATGTGGGGGATACATATAATCACTCCACCCACCAGAGACCTCTTGCACCCCCCGCCACCAAGACAGACTGGAGATAAGTTGTTAGCAAATTTTCATGGGTTACGTCCTGAAAAGTTCGATGGACTAACAGAACCATGGAAAGCAGAACAATGGGTCAGAGAGATGGAATTATTTTTTGAAGCGTTAGAATGCAGCGAGCAGGAGAAGCATTGCCTTGTTACGTTTCAGCTTACCGATGCCGCCGCAGATTGGTGGGAAGCTGAGCGAGCCACTATTGGGATCGATGCCGCTAGTGCTATGTCATGGGAGACATTCAAAGGCAGATTTTTGGATAAGTATTTTCCAGAAGATGAGAGAGATCAACAGGAAATGAACTTTCTCAATTTGATCCAAGGAGGATGGAATGTACGGGAATACACAACACAGTTCGAGCGTCTATCCAGATTTGCTCAGCATATGATAGACACTCCGCAGAAGAAGGTGAAGAGATTTCACCAAGGACTGAACCCCCACCTCAGACATATGATGGTTGGTCATCTGAATCAATCATTTGAAGGGATTGTTAGATTTGCTACAGGATTAGAAAAGGATGCTAATCCAGTACAGCAACCACAGATAAATCGACCTCAGTCGTCACGAGGGTTTCAACAGAGGAATTTCCATAATCGACCACCGAGAAATACCCAAGGATGGAGACCTCAAGAAAACTTTCAAGGAAACAAGGGAACCTGGGAAGGAACCAGGAAACCGCAGCAGAGTTATAATCGACCTCAACAATATCGCCAGCAGGGGTCACAAGCACAGGCATTACTGACAGCCCCGCCAAGCAACACTGGAGGTTGTTTTAACTGTGGAAACCCGGACATATTGCAAGGAACTGCACTGCCCATAGACCTAATCGCAGGCCGGATATTGTCTGCCGCAACTGCAATAAGACAGGGCACGTGAGCAAGGATTATCGTGCACCACGAGGAGGACACTACGGAGTCCCAGTGCAAGGAATCCAAGGACCTCCTGATCAGACGAGAATGAATGCTATCATTCCAGGAGAAGCAGGCTTTAATGCTGATGAGCAGCAACATTTGGAAGGTACACTTGTACTCTTTCATAGTCCAGTTAAAGTTTTATTTGATACTAGAGCCGCACGTTCTTTTATTGCTGTTAAGATTGTGCGTCAGTTGGGTTTAGAACCCCAGACACTTGAGTCAACACTGAATGTGGTGTCACCTTTGGGAGTGACAGTTAAGTTGAGTAAAGTGTGTAAAGATTGCCCTTTGACTTTGGGAGATAGGAATCTTCCAGCAGACTTGGTAGTTCTGTCAATGTCAGAATTCGATGTTATCCTAGGGATGGATTGGTTAACTAAGTACAGTGCCAATCTGGATTGCCCTACTAGGATGATTGTGTTTTCAATACAAGGAAAGCCGACGATCAGATTCCAGTGCCAACCGACGAGCGATATGTTTCTTACCAGTTGTTTGGCTACAATTGGGGATACGAGTACGGAGCTTACGATGGATCAAATTCCTACCGTACAGGATTTTCTGGATATATTTCAGAATATTAAAGGACTTCCACCGAAAAGAGAAATAGACTTTTGTATGGAATTAGTACCTGGTACATTGCCTATTTCTAAGACTCCATACAAGATGGCACCAACTGAGATGTTGGAACTGAAGAAGCAAGTTCAAGAGCTTGAAGATTTAGGATTTGTTCGTCCAAGTACGTCACCTTGGGGAGCACCAGTTATATTTGTAAAGAAGAAGGAAGGAACACTTCGACTCTGTATGGACTACAGGGAGTTGAATAAAGTTACGATTAAGAATAAATATCCACTACCACGGACAGATGATCTATTCGACCAGTTACAAGGATCTAGGATCTTTTCCAAGATCGATCTGCGTTCTGGATATCACCAACTGTTAGTTCGACCAGAGGATGTATCGAAGACTGCTTTCAGGACGAGATACGGGCATTACGAGTTTATAGTTATGCCTTTTGGATTGACGAATGCGCCAGCAGTATTTATGGACTTGATGAACAGAGTATTCAGACTATATCTGGATAAATTCATTATAGTGTTCATTGATGATATACTGATCTACTCAAAGACAGAAGAGGATCACAAGGAGCATTTACAGGTTGCCTTGCAGACACTTCGAGATAGCAAGTTGTATGCAAAGTTCAGCAAGTGTGAGTTTTGGCTACAGGAAGTCAAATTCTTGGGACATGTTATATCTCAGGAAGGTATTTCGGTAGACTCGTCTAAGATTGATGCAGTCTTAAGCTGGAACAGACCGACGAATGCGACCGAAGTCAGAAGTTTTCTGGGTTTAGCAGGATATTACAGAAGATTCGTAGAAGGGTTCTCCAAGCTAGCAGGACCATTGACGAATTTAACAAGGAAGGAGACGAAGTACGAATGGACAGACAAGCATGAGGGTGCATTTCAGGAGTTAAAAGAAAGATTGACTTCTGCACCAGTACTCGCATTACCTAAGAGTGGAGAAAAGTATGTGATCTACAGTGATGCATCGTACCAAGGACTCGGGTGTGTGCTGATGCAAGATGGAAATGTTATCGCATATGGATCAAGACAATTGAAGGAACATGAAAAAAATTATCCTACGCATGATCTGGAATTAGCAGCAATAGTGTTTGCATTGAAAATTTGGAGACACTATCTCTACGGAGAAAAGTTTGATCTGTTTTCCGATCATAAGAGTCTGAAGTATTTGTTCTCTCAAAAGGAGTTGAACATGCGACAGCGGAGATGGATGAAGTTACTCAAGGACTATGACTTTTCTTTGCAATACCATCCCGGTAAAGCAAATGTCATAGCAGATGCTTTGAGTCGTAAACCTCGGCTAGTGATCGCTGCATTTCTAATTAGAGAATGGAGAGCATTAGAAGAAATTGATGAATTCGATCTTCAGCCAGTGGAACCAATGAAAGGACAACATTTTGGATGTCTTATGGTACAACCGACTTTGATCAGTCGTATCATAAAGGCTCAACAGACAGCAGAGGATTTAAAGTTATGGTTCGCCAAGATGTCAGCCAAGAAACCAGAAGTCTGGAGTATTAGTACAGACAGAGCTTTACGATGTAAGGGTAGACTCTATGTACCTGATGAAGAAAATCTCCGAAAAGAAATATTGGATGAAGCACATAAGTCCCGAGTGACTATTCATCCTGGAAGTACAAAGATGTACAAGGATCTGAAGAGAAATTTTTGGTGGGAAGGAATGAAGAGAGATGTGGCAGAGTATGTAGCTCAGTGTCTTATTGTAAACAAGTAAAGGCAGAACATCAGAAACCACCTAGACTTCTACAGCCGTTACCTATTCCTCAATGGAAATGGGAACACATAACCATGGATTTCGTGGTAGGATTGCCGAAGTCACAGCAGAATCACGATGCTATATGGGTAATTGTGGATTAACTTACTAAGACGGCACATTTTATTGCCTATAGCATGACGTACTCAGTAGAACGTTTGAGCCGAATGTATCTACAACACGTTGTATGATTACATGGAGTGCTTGTATCTATTGTGTGAGACCGAGATTCGCGCTTTACTGCAGAATTTTGGAAGAGTCTCCAGACAGCGATGGGAACGACACTGAACTTGAGTTCAGCTTTTCATCCACAGACAGATGGACAGACTGAAAGAATTAATCAAGTGATGGAAGATATGTTACGAGCTTGTGTCATTGATTTTGAGAGTTCTTGGGAGATGCACTTACCTCTGATTGAGTTCGCCTATAATAATAGTTATCATTCGAGTATAGATATGGCGCCATTTGAAGCTTTGTACAGAAGACCTTGCCGATCGCCGCTGTGTTGGACCGAAGTCAGAGATAGTCAACTTCTTGGGCCAGAAATGGTACGGGAAACCAGTGAAAAGATTCAAGTCGTACGTGAGAAGATGAAGACAGCCCAGACCAGATACAAGAGTTATGCTGACAAGCGACGCAAAGACTTGGAGTTTGCCATTGGAGATCACGTATTACTCAAGGTTTCACCTGTTCGAGGAATCGTTAGATCTGGTCAGAAAAGGGGCAAGTTATCGCCACGTTTCATCGGACCATTCGAGATTCTGGAGCGTGTTGGGAAGGTTGCTTATCGCCTTGCGTTGCCGCCAAAGATGTCAGGAGTGCACAACGTTTTTCACATCAGTATGCTGAGGAAATGCGTTCACAACCCAGCGCACGAGATCAACTTTGAAGACATTGAAGTCCACAGTAACGCTACATTCAATGAAGGACCTGTTCGCATTCTAGATCGAGGAATCAAGAAACTCAGGAACAAAGAGATTCCGTTAGTAAAGATTCAGTGGAAGCATCATGATGAAAGAGAAGCTTCGTGGGAGCTAGAGTCAGAGATGCGCGAGAAGTTTTCGTTTTTGTTTTAAATCTTGTTGCCTTTGATTTCGAGGACGAAATCTTTTGTTGAGTGGTGGATGATGTAATACCCTGTATTTTGGTATATTAATAAGACTGGTATTTCATTTCTATACTCGTATAAACTTTCTCTTCCTTTTGGTGAATTTTGATACCAATCGATTGATAAGTTTTCCCAATCGATTGACACTTTTTAGATACCAATCGATTGATAAGTTTTCCCAATTGATTGACACTTTTCAGATACCAATCGATTGATAAGTATTCCCAATCGATTGCCATTTTACCGACTAAAATTGAATACGTGTCAACATTCTAATCGATTGCTATTCATCCCAATCGATTGACATTGTTCCCAATCGATTAACTACAAATATCTGTTTCCAATCGATTGACTGGTGTCCCAATCGATTGACATAAGCTGAGAAATATTTTCTTCTTTCCTTCAGCTTTAAACGTGTGGCACTCTTAACCCCTATATATACTCGTTCATTTGTGGCCTTGGGTCACTTTGGCAGCTTGAGAGAGAGAGGCACACCTCTTGTGAGATATATACATACATATATCTATCTATATATCTATATCTATACACATACACACACACACATTGCCTTGGCAGCTGGAAGAAGACGAAGGGAAGGACAAGAAGAAGAGAGGAAGAAGAAGGAGAGACAGAGAGAGAGAGCTGGGCAGAAAGAGAAGAGCAAGAAGGAGAGAAAGAAGCTTTTGGAAGTTTTAAAAGCCCACACCCAGCCAAACGCACCCTAAGTGAGTCCTAACTCACTTGGTCACTTTATTTGATGTATTTACAAGTTGTTATGACCTTTAGATGTGATAAGAGTATGATTTCTACGTTTAAATATGATGTTTTTACAATCTGCTGGAGAAGACGTAGTATCAAGCGATTGACATAATCTCAATCGATTGACATCAGTCGTTTCTCCATCGATTGGATATGATTCCAATCGATTGACATATCAATCGATTGCCATGTTTCTCAATCGATTGGTATAACTTTTTGTCCCAATCGATTGAACCTCTGTTCCAATCGATTGGCATGATCAGAACATTGTTTTCCTTTGCCTGTTATTATATAAGGTTTAGTTGTTCAATTTTTGATTCGGAATTTCCATTATGCGACTATAGGGGTAGACAGGAGTAATGTGACACCAAAGATTTATGGATAATGAATAAAAAGTAATATGAAGACGTGGGTGACGTGTTGTTCTGATATAAATTTGATATCCGTTTCCTTTTAATCCGAGTAGTCAGGCCATATTGGGAATTGTCATGTGTCGATGTTAGAATGGAACGTAAGTAGGTTTGGTATGTTCTGGGAATGGTACGTGGATGGACGATTGGTCATGATATGCTCTGAAAAGCGGTGAACCGGATACATGGTTCTTAAAAGCAGTGAGCTGGACCAAATAGTCCTAAGATAGACTGGATGATCTATGAGATGCTCTTAAAAGCGGTGAATAGGACCATTGTTTTTAAAAGCGGTGAGCTGGGATCACTAGTAGATGACGTTGAGTCGTGGCAATAGATTGATATGCCTTGTTCGAAATGTTATATCCCTCTAATGCGGTGAACAGGATCATTGTTCTTAAAAGCTGGGGACAGACTGACGTAGAGTCCATGACATGCGGTGAGCAGGATATATTGCTCTTAAAAGCGATGGACAGAATAAGGGTGTATCCCTAGAGTTAAACGATTGAGTCTGTTCATGACATCTGAGTATGTTGAGTTCGCTATTTGAGTAACAAGACGATAAGGGTCGGTTTACAAGAATGAATAAAGGAACAAGATATGGATATAATAAGATGTTAACTCGTATCTTCATAAGCTTGTGTTTATTTCAGATAACTGGTACCTCGTTAGTTTATGCTCACTCAGCTCTCAGTAAGCTGACGGCCTTTTATTGCCTGGACTTTCCCCGTCCAGAATATCCTGCCCCTTATTTTGCAGGTAATGACCAGTACACTGATGAGTGTTATCCAGAGGAAGGCCCCACCGATGATGGTTACGCCAGGGAGGATTATCCTTATGCCAGTTGAAGACTGAAGATGTTATAGTTAAATTACACTTCGGTTGTTCTGTTGAACCTTTAGTTAATGGGTACTTGGGCATTTGTTGTCTTCAGACCTGTTGTGATCCTGTGGACCACACTCTGATGTTTTGTAATAGATAGTACGGTGATTTTTATCTTCAGTTGTTTATATGCTGTTTTGGTTCGGACTAGTACTGCTTGGTGTGGATTATTAGTGACTTTCACCTGTCATTCCTTATGGACCCATAAAGGAAATTTATTTTTCTCTATTTATGCTATTCCGGGGCGTGACATGGACAAAACTTACGGACATGACCAACTTTATCGCAGTAGAAGCATCGTATTCCTCGTCTATTAGATTTCCTCGATGCTCTGCATTCTAGGGAATGGTGTCTTGGTATTCCACAATTGTAGCAGATATTTCGTTCTCTGTACTGTGTTGGAGTCGCCACTGGTTTGGATTCTTTCTTGTCATCTCCCAATCTCTTACGCTTCTGGCAGTTGCCTATGTAACTTCTCTTTGTGTTTTCTTGTTTAACTTGGTTAGCTGCCAACACAACCTGACTGTCCCTTCCTCTCTGATCAGTTAGGAGAAACTGATCGTACTCTGGAAATGCTAGATCAGATCGTTGCCCTTCACTAATCTGAGTGTCGTCTTCCAATTTTGATGCCATTTCTACCAGAGCTTTGAAAGATTGATCTAAATGTTCTATAGTCATATGACGGATATGTGGAACTAGTCCCTGATGATATCTTTTGATCTTTCTTCTTGGGGTATCGATCATATGCTGTGCAAATCGTGATAGTCTCTCGAATTGAGTTGTATATTCTGGCACTGCAAAACTACCTTGGATTAATTGTATGAAATCAATTTCCCTTTTGTTTTTCTTAGATTTTGGGAAGTACTTTTCTAGAAATCGGGTCTTGAATGATTCCTAAGTCATTCTCCCTACAGCTTCTTCACCTATCATAGCTTTTACTGCATCCCACCAATCTGTTGCTGGGAACGTCAGTTGAAATACGGCAAAATGTCTTTTCTCAGTGTCAGTACATTCAAGTGTCTTAAATATCAATTCTACCTGGCGAATCCATTCATCAGCTTGCCATGCTCCCGTTAATCCGGTAAAGGTTTGTGGTTAAAGAGCACAAAATTCTGTTAGCAGCTTGACTCTCGTTAGATGTACTGGTGCTTCATTGCCAATGACACAATCAGCACGATTGATAATATGTTCCATGCGATGAATGAAAACTCTGAACACTCCTATTGGATCTATCTGAGGAGGTACTCCATTCAGCTGGCCTAGGTTTCCTCGAGTTATTCTAACCATAACGAGTGCTGGTAGTGTTCAGTGTCGCTACCTACAAATGAAAAACTATTCGGTCAGACGCATTCTATCTTAAACTCAATCAAGAACATGTGGTAAATATACAATACCACTATATATTACGATCAAATCAAGCAATAGTAATATAATAAAATAACCCTAGAGGTCAGTCTACCTACCAGGTATTCTCAAATGTATCTACACTCAAGGCAAAGGTCACGAAACTAAGCGTAACATCAAATCTTAAGCATTCTATTTCTATTCTCATGCTTTAGACTACGAGTACTGCTCAACTAACATGTGATATCAACTAACATGTGGTTCAAGGTAACAGGATAATCTTATCCATAACCTCGTTCTATATCTAGGTAATGCCGGCTGTTTCGAGATCGCTCAGGAATTTGTTAATGTCTAAAATCCAACAACGCTCTACACTTATGATCCCTATACCCATAACTAACTCTCAATGCCTTGTTTTCCGTGAACTCAACTATCAATATCTCTAAGGATTTCTTATCAGCTCCAGCAGTTACAACCTTCCAATGAAACACCCTCAGATGGATTCATCTAACTTCTCATCTAAGTGACAAGATAACAACTCTTTCTCATCTGAGCTAATCCTCATGCTATCGACATTAATTTAGAACTTGTGTTCTAATCACAAAAGACAAGTGGTTAACAACTAAAACCTAGGCTCGGATACCAAAAATCCTATCACGCCCCGGAGAAGTAAAAATAGAGAAAACAAGTTCCTTTTTGGTCCCGTAGGTTCGTGACTGGTGAATAACCGCATTGTCATCTACACAAACCAACAACTACAATGATAGGGAGGATGCTATACATAAAACATATCTTATTAACATGATCAGAGGCTACAGTGGAAATATAAAAGCTTTGGAAGCAACCTATGCCCAATTACCAATTATAAAATGTCTACTAAATCTATTATAGCAGCGGACTTGGAGCCTGAGGCCTATAACAATAATTAAAAGAAGTACAACAGATATTGTTAGGAAACTGCATTCCCAGAATCCATTGACAGCGTATATAAGTTGGTAATGCAAAAAATTATGTGAAAACTACAATAACCCTACAAGGGCAGAACTAGGGTTACCTTAAACTGCTAAAACGGATTGTTGTAGTAGACGAATCGAGAACACGGGCTCGATAACAGCTCATGATCTTCTACCGTATTCCTTTGCTGCCAGAATATTGAACTGAGTGTGGGCTCCTTCGAAATCCTTTATGTTTCTGCTCTCTCTTTTTACGCTCTCTTTTCTATTCTGAGTTATAATACTCTTGATGGAAAAAAACAAACTGAGGAGAGAGCCAAAGCAGCATATATATAGGCTACGAAAGGGACCATAAGAAGTCAATAAGGAATAGGCTTCCTTTTGGAATTAGGAAACCCTAATTCGAACTGAATCAGATTCCTATTTCCATAAATTATAATTCATACCACTAAAGAATTATAATTGTACTCCTACCCTTATCTCAAAAATATATTTCGAGCTCCATGTTATTAAATGCTTATTATCTCCCCATGTTAAGATTACAAATATCCATTAATTAAATATAATTACTGATAATCATATTTAATTAATCTCTTAAAATTCCTTGAGATCCTCTGCTTAACTTATCTGATATGTTGGATACAAAATCCACCTGTAGGGTTTGACATAATCAGAACATATAAGCTTTCTCAAGGGGATATCATTAATCCCAAAATTGAGATATGGATTCCATCATTAATTAATATCCACCACACAATTAATATTGTCACCCAATCCAATGAGATATTGACCCATTTAAGGATCTCATCCATTTAGGGATCCAAGTGTAAATATCAAATGTACGTGTCTATAAATTAACTTAGGATTTAGAGCATAAGCACTCATAATAGTCATGAGGTATTAATTATCTTATAAGTCAATATAAAGATAATTATCACAAGTCGGTCCCGTTTAATACACAAAGTGTACCAGCATGGTGAGTTGAAACTATACCATTTCTCGCAGTCAAGACAAACCTACTGCAATACCATGCTGTAGTCCTACCGATGGTGTGTCCAATCCATCTAAGACTGTAAACCAAAATCTTACATTCTACAAGATCCGATGGTCTGATCTTCTGTGTGTAAGTCGAACTCTACACACCAAACCAGCTACTATGTAGAATCAAAGACACACATGCATAATATTAAATAAACAATATAATACAAATATTACCCACACAGATTCTCATAAAAATGGATGAACGGATTGCATTAAATGAATAATGAATCAACTACATAAAGCATGGCTTTTAGTGTACATGCCTGACATTCTCCCACTTAGACCCAAAGCCATGATGCGACACACCTCACTCCTATCCCTTCTACATGATTATCAAAAGTCTTGGCCGGTAAGCTCTTGGTGAAAGGATCTGCCTGGTTATTTGCTGATGCTATCTTGGTCACTTCAACATCACCTCTTTGCATGATCTCACGTATCAGGTGGTACTTACGCTCAATGTGTTTTCCCTTCTTATGTGCCCTAGGTTCCTTTGAGTTAGCAACTTCTATGCTATTATCGCAATAAAGGGTAATAGTCGATTGTACTGTAGGTACTACTCTTAGATCTATAAGGAAGTTTCTGAGCCAAACGGACTCCTTAGCGGCTTTCGAAGCAGCCACATACTCGGCTTCTATGGTGGAATTAGTAATACACGACTGCTTGGTACTCTTCCAACTAATGGCTCCACCTCCTAGGGTAAACACATATCCTGAGGTAGACTTTCTAGAATCCCTATCTGACATGAAATTAGAATCTGTGTACCCAATGGGTACAAGACTATCTGCTTGGTAAACTAACATATAGTCTCGAGTCCTTTTCAAGTACTTGAGAATATTTTTTACCTCAGTCCAATGTTCTTGCCCTGGATTAGATTAAAATCTACTAACCATGCCAACAGCAAAGCAGATGTCAGTTCCAGTACATAGCATAGCATACATTATGCTTCCTATTGCCGAGGCATAAGGAACTGCCTTTATCTTCTCTATCTCACCAGGTGTCTTAGGACACTGATCCTTAGATAGAGTAATTCCATGTCTGAAGGGAAGGAATCCCTTCTTAGAATCTTGTATGCTAAACCTTGCAAGAATATTGTTGATATAAGTGCCTTGTGGCAAGCCCAGCATCTTATTCTTGCGATCTCGCATAAGCTTGATCCCTAGGATGTGACCGGCTTCACCCAAGTCCTTCATATCAAATTGACTAGACAACTATACCCTTACAGAAGATAATACCCCTACATCATTTCCGATTAGCAAGATATCATCCACATATAGTACTAAGAACACCACCACGCTTCTATCGTGTTTCTTGTACACACAAGATTCATCCGTACATTGATTAAAACCAAACGACTTGATTGCTTGATCAAACTAGATATTCCAATACCTATATGCCTGCTTAAGTCCATAAATGGACTTCTTAAGCTTCCACAACATGTGTTCTTGGCCCTTCGCAATGAACCCGTCTGGTTACATCATATAGATGCACTCGTTAAGATTCCCATTAAGAAATGCTGTCTTGACATATATTTGCCAAATTTCATAACCGAAATATGCAACAATGGATAAGAGAATCTAGATAGACTTTAGCATGGTCACCGGCGAAAAGGTTTCCTCATAATCGATTCCCTCTTTTTGAGTGAACCCTTTCGCAACAAGCCTTTCATTAAAGGTTTCCACCTTACCGTCTGCACCTCTCTTTTTCTTATATATCCACTTACATCCAATGGGTTTTATTTCATTGGGTTGTTCTACAAGATCCCAGACTTGATTGGAGTACATGGACTCCATTTCAGACTTCATAGCCTTTTGCCAAAGATCTGCATCTTTATCTTGGAGTGCTTCATTATAGGGATCGGTACCTTGTTCATCAGGGACCCGGTCATAAGACTTTCCCCAGAACATATACCGATCAGGTTGAATAATAACCCTCCCACTACGACGAGGCACAACCCATGTCTATGTATCACTAATATTTCGTTGTGAAGATTCTGAACCTAATACACTATTATCTGCATGCTATACTAGTTCAGGAACCTGCATGTTAATGGTTGGTTCAGAATCTACACGAGTTTCGATAATCCTCCTACTAGGACGTGATAATGGAATATCGATAACTCTATCTTGTGATGTTTCTTCTCGTACCAATGGTATCGAAGAAGTATGTGTTGGTGTCTCTCCTCTTATTTCCTCTAGAATAATATGGCTTCTGGGCTTGTGGTTCATAACATAGTCCTCTTCTAAGAATGTGGCATTGGTGCTAACAATAACCTTCTGATCCTTAGGACTATAAAACATACCACCTTTAGTTCCTCTTGGATACCTAATAAAGAAACATACTTCTATTCTTTATTCCAACTTTTCTGCGTTCCCTTTCAGCATATGTGCTAAACTACCCTAGATCCGAACATGCCGCAGACTAGGCTTTCGCCTAGTCCACAATTCTGTGGGAGTAGTAGGCACTGACTTAGATGGTACCAAGTTTAGAATGTATGCAGCTATCTCTAATGCGTGTCCCCAAAAGAAAATTGGTAAATCCGAATAACTCATCATAGATATTACCATGTCCATGAGAGTCCTATTCCTTCTTTCTGCTACACCGTTTTGCTGAGGCATACGGGGTGAAGACAACTGGGATGTAATCCCTTGCTCCAATAAGTATTCCCTAAACTCTCCCAAGAGGTACTATCCACCACGATTAGATCGTAGTGTCTTGATATATTTACCTAGACGCTTCTCCGTTTCAGCCTTAAAGTCTTTGAATTTCTCAAAACATTCAGACTTACACCGCATCAAATAAATGTACTCATACCTTGAGTAATCATCGATGAAAGTGACAAAGTACTCAAATCCCCCTCTTGCTTGGACAGTTATAGGATCACACAAATCAGAGTGAACCAATTCTTTTGCTCTATAGCCCTTGGCCAAGAACGACCTCTTGGTCATTTTACCTTCCAAGCAGGATTCACGGACTGGAAGTGCCTCCACTTCCAATGAGCATAATGGCCTATTTTGAAGTAGTCTTTGAATCCTTTTCAAATTAATATGACTACGGTGTAAGTGCCAAAGATGCGTTTGGTTCATCCTTGAAGGTTCTTTTCTCTTCAATGGCAAACGATTTGTGTTATTCAATTCATTAAGTTGCAGTATAAGAGAGACATGATTTATAATATAAAGATCATCCACCAATTGACCAGAACAAATAGAACGTTTATTTTCTTTAATAACTACTACTTTATTAAAATTAACAGAATATCCATTCTTTACTAAACTAGAAACTGAAACTAAATTCCTTCTAATAGAAGGTACATTAAGGCAATTTCTTAATATTAAAATCCTATCTCTACCAAAACTAAGATGTAGATCTCCTATTGCAATTGTTGCTACTCTCGTAGCGTTTCCCATATATAGATAAATCTCTCCATCACAGAGCTGTCTGTTCCCTGGAACCCCTGCAAAGAATTGCATATATGATTAGTGGCTCTCGTATCTACACACCAGGTACCGGTAGATCAGACCGGTAAACACGATTCAACAACTAGTAAATGAGATTTACCTTGATTGTTCTGTCTGGCGAGATAAACCGGACATTGCTTCTTCCAGTGTCCTGGCTGCTTGCAAACAAAACATTTGACTTTAGGCTTTCCCAGTTGTCCTCTTAGCCTTTGGATTGGTAGAGGACCCGCAACCTTCTTTTGAGCCTTTTTCATTTTCTTTTTGCCTTTCGACTTTGAAGCAGAACCTTTCTCAAACACAAGAGCACTCCCTGACTTTCTGTTGAGACCCTCAGCTGCCTGGAGTTCTTTAAGCAGCTCCGCCAAGGAATATTTAAATTTATTCATGTTGTAATTGAGGCAGAATTGCTTAAAAGACTCTGGCAGTGACTGGAGTACGATATTGACCTGGGTTTCCCCGTTGATTTCAGCTCCAAGGATCTCTAGTTCATTAAGAAGAGATATCATCTTAAGAACATGATCCCTTACAGGCGTCCCCTCAGCCATAGTTGTGTTCATCAAGTCTTTTATGGCAACCTACCTAGCAGCATGACTTTGATCCCCGAACATCTCTTGGAGGCTCTCCATCATGTCATAGGCACTGGCCATTGACTGATGCTGATGTTGTAGAACATTTGACATGGATGCCAAAATGTAACACCGTGCAATCTCATCAGCCTTGACCCATTTTTTGTGAGACTGGGTTTCCTCAGCGGTTGCCCCCTCACCAGGTTGCTCAGGACATTCTTGAGTAAGCACAAACTTATACTCTTCAGCAGTTAACACAATATCCAAATTCCTTTTCCAGTCTATATAGTTTGGTCCAGTAAATTTATTTTCTTTAAGTATAACAGCGAGTGGATTGAAAGAACCCATTTAAAAGCCTGAGAATCACATAATACAAATAATTATGTTTGGGTAAAAAATTACTATGGATTCAAGTTCAAAATATTGGTTTCCTCTACCATATTTTGAAAAAAATCTGCCAGCAACCTGATACACTATGAATAGTATGACTCGATGGGAAGCCATATACTATCCATCAATTGTTCAGATAGGCAATTGCCTTTTAATTTTACTATCCAGGCGATGCACCCTGCCTAGTAAAATTAAACCGCTAACTTGCTTTGGTCCTATAAATAACAATAGTGCCTCAGATGGAGAGGATATTACTATTTATAGCTAAGTGTAACCATCACTTAATTCTAGGTTAAGAGTTCTGTAAGGAACACCTCTGATGGAGAGGTGACCCACACTAACAATCATCCAAAATATTCTTTTAAAGAAGTTTGTACCGATGATTCCATGATCAACTACATCCGATGGGGAGGATGACACTAGAGCCATCACACAAAATTAATCATATCATCAACAAACCAGTGATGGAGACCATGGGATTTATACTCGATAAATTCTCTTTCCCACTTAGAATTTTAAAAAATTTGAGGGTTATAATTTTGTAGAAAACTTTTTAATTTAATTAATAAAAAAAAATGGAATACTTGGCAAGGGTTAATTCATCCTTACTTGTTAAACCCACATGTGTAGATAATAAAATTATTTCATTCTCATGATTTAGAAAATAAGTACTTATGTTTTCAAAATATGGAATTAGTTTTATTTCTAAATACACATGTAGTTGTCCATCATTTTAAATTAATATAAATTAAACATGCAGCTAGACATTTGAAATAGGTCTAGGAACAATTATCTATGTTGTCCCATTCATTAAACAAGAAACAATAATAATAATTCAATCACACATGAATAAGGAAACCATAATAAAATAAGAATCCCACTATTATGGTCAAGCTGCAACACTTGTGAAGAAAACTTCATTGAACCCGATTAGCTCTATGTCGGCACTACGCACGGGGGTCGAGCTACCCGGTCAGCTCGCAGGGGTCGAGGGGGCAGCGCCCCCAACATAGTTTCCGGGGCAGCGCCCTGGAAGCTAAATCCGATTTACCATCAGTAACTGCCTTCCAGAACTATTTTCTGAAACTGCCTTCTGAAACTGCCTCCGGATTGCTTTCTGAAACTGCTTGTAAACTGTCTTCACGAACTGTCTTCATGAACCCTATGCCTCCATGAAGGAGTTCACATGCTATTTCTTTGCAGTAAATTAACCACACATCAATCAAGCATGGGATCCAATACACCCAAATCCTATGCCTCCATAAAGGAGTTCACATGCTATATTAAAACATCAATATTAACCACGGATAAAACCATCGTGGGATTCAATCACACAAAATCAGTGACCATAATAGTGGAATAAGAACGCTGCAAAACAAGGTTTAATACAGTTCTACATTCTATCCATCCATCAAAACACGCATAAGATCTGTTTTACTGGACAACATGGTTGCATCCAACTCATATGTAGAATCAACGTAGCTCTGATACCACCGTTAGGAAAATGCGTTCCCAGAATCCATTGACAACGCATATAAGTTGGTACTGCAAAAAATTACTTGAAAACTATAATAACCCTACAAGGGCGGAACTAGGGTTACCTTAAACTGCTAAAACGGATTGCTATAATAGACGAATCGAGAACACGGGCTCGATAACAGCTCACGATCTTCTACCATATTCCTTTGCTTCCAGAATATCGAACTGAGTATGGGCTCCTTCGAAATCCTTTATGTTACTGCTCTCTCTTTTTAAGCTCTCTTTTTCTATTCTGATTTATAATACTCTTGATGGAAAAATGCAAACTGAGGAGAGAGCCAAAGCAGCATATATATATATAGGCTACGATAGGGACCATAAGAAGTCAATAAGGAATATGCTTCCTTATGGAATTAGGAAACCCTAATTCGAACTGAATCAAATTCCTATTTCCATAAATTATAATTCATACCACTAAAGAATTATAATTGCATGCCCTTATCTCAAAAAAATATTTCGAGCTCCATGTTATTAAATGCTTATTATCTCCCCATGTTAAGATTATAGATATCCATTAATTAAATATAATTACTGATAATCATTTTTAATTAATCTCTTAAAATTCCTTGAGATCCTCTACTTAACTTATCTGATATGTTGGATACAAAATCCACCTACAGGGTTTGACATAATCAAAACTTATAAGCTTTCTCAAGGGGATATCATTAATCCCAAAATTGAGACATGGATTCCATCATTAATTAATATCCACCACACAATTAATATTGTCACCCAATCCAATGAGATATTGACCCATTTAAGGATCTCACCCTTTTAGGGATCAAAGTGTAAATATCAAATGTACGTGCCTATAAATTAACTTAGGATTTAGAGCATAAGCACTCATAATAGTCATGAGGTATTAATTATCTTATAAGTCAGTATAAAGATGATTACCCCAAGTCAGTCCCGTTTAATACACAAAGTGTACCAGCATGGTGAGTTGAAACTATACCGTTTCCCACAGTCAAGACAAACCTACTACAATACCATGCTACAGTCCTACCGATGGTGTGTCCAATCCATCTAAGACTGTAAACCAAAATCTTACATTCTACAAGATCCGATGGTCTGATCTTCCGTGTGTATGCCGAACTCTACACACCAAACCACCTACTATGTAGTATGAAAGACACAAATGCATAATATTAAATAAACAATATAATACAAATATTGCCCACACAGATTCTCATTAAAATGGATTAACGGATTTTATTATATGAATAATAAATCAACTACATAAAGCATGGCTTTTAGTATACATCCCTAACAGATATACCAACTAAATATTAAAAAGTAGCACGCCTTCGTCTTCAAGTCTTCAACTTAAAGTCTGGCAGAACATCAGTCTCCGTCCTCAAGACCTGCCGGGCTCGAGACATTGAAATGTCCAGGGCACAAACGCCATCAACTTTGAATACAAAGCTGAGTGAGTACACTAAAAAACACTTCTCACCGTTATTGTTCAGCATCTTAAAATACGGTTAATCTCTTAACAATAACGTTACTCACGGACATAGCAGAGGTCTCATTAAATTATTCATGGATTCAATGATAGCAAGATTCATATTAAATGAAAACAATAATAACAATCATGGTATAAATATCTCATCATGTATTCACCAAATCCATGCATGTAACCCATGTAACGACCCATGCATCTACCTTTATGTCAGGATGCTGAATCCATGACTAAACATCATCTTACTAACCATTCTCAAATTCATATCCATTTCCGTATCCATTCATCATATTCATACTCATATTCATATCTCTATCAATCTCTATAACCATACGTCGATACCATAATACCAATTTGTATCCATGATATAATAATGCCAATCAATATCCATTCGTCGATAAAATAATGCCAATCAGAATCACCCGACTAGGCAGTAGGTCTCATAATCCCTTGATAGGGTTATCGGTCGTCTACACGGTACCACCTATCTATAAACAATAAAAGCGGCACATCGGACGTCTTCAATGATGCGTATACCCTCACTGGTCGTCTACACAGCTGAGAATACATTAGAGCACTAGCTGGACGTAATCATCAATGGTACACTGGACGTCTTCAACAGTGAGAGCCGCACTAGGAACTCTAACCATCCCACGTCCATCCGACTCGTCATCCGTTGATGTCACAGATCCAAAGTACACAAAGCTCATTATTCCACGTGAATCACAGTTCCCATTTCTCATCATATCCTCTCATCTTCACATTCTCTCATATCTTTATACTATTATCCTATGCATGTTGACCACATGTTGTGTAATGCTTATGGTCTAGATACAGAAATTTCCACATACTCTGTATTCATCATATCTACACTTTATCTGGTTATTAACATGCAGTCGTGTTCTGTCTACTATACAGCTCAACAATAGAAACATATGGTAGTTCCTACCAATAAACAGTTCATCTCATAACATTAATGTAAACATTCTGTAAGTCTAATATAACGTCATGTTGATAAATCATATATCACGATATCACATATAGTACAACTATATAAGCATTCGTACAACCGTTAACAACTCAGGTATATCACAACTAGCTCATAGTATATAACAACATATAAATCCATTCTATCCTCACCCAATCGATTAGAAATAATGCCAATGGATTGGCCAAAATGGCAATCGATTAGGATAGCAATTGATTGGAAACTATGTCAATCGATTGGGAAACTATCCAATCTGTTGGATCCAATGGCAATCGATTGAACTCCATCTTCTTCCTTAAAATAGCTTGTTTTTATTATATAAAAATGTTGGGGATTCTTCTTCTTCTCATATACATTATCAAACATATACAACTGATGGAAAAAACAGGTTTAAAAATTATTTTAAACGCGCAGCGGAAAATTCAAATTATAAAAACTTAATGGTATCCTAGGATCTACTACTCGCTAATTCTATAGATGCGCACAAGAGGGGACAAGATTATACCTTTGTGCCTTGAACCCAATTCTGATATCTTCAACCTTAGTGATGCAGCAGCCTCCACTAGGTTGTCTTCACCCTTATGTCTCCTGCGGATGCCTGCCGGAAAGACTAGACATGGTGGGATCTCTAATATAGAAGACTTCACCCTTATGTCTCCTGCGGATGCCTGCCGGAAAGACTAGAGATGGTGGGATCTCTAATATAGAGGATAGGAAGGTTTAGGAAGACTAAAATAGTTTTTGCAGCGTCTGGTTAATAAAAACGACAAACTCTCTTTCCAGAACGCAGCTGCCCTATTTATAGATTTCCAGAACCGACCTAGACTTCGAGCGATCGAAGACCTTCGATCGATCGAACCATTCTCGATCGATCGAAACTGCCAAGACTTCAATCGATCAAACATACTTCAACCGATCGAACTTGTCTTGACAACTTCCTCATGTGTCTTTCCAAGTATCCTGGCGGAGCTAAGAGTGGGACCTCCTAGGCTCTTTATTGTTGGCTCAGACCAGTTTGTTAATTACCGTGACCAAACTCTTTGATCAGCAAACTAACTAACTGGTCAGTTAACGTTTACTCCACTATAAAACGATAACTGAACTCCAACGCAAAAGAACATATCCGAACCGATAACTAGACTTGTATGGTGTACTAATGTCCCTCTACCGTCAGCATTCGTAATCATATTCAGGTAGTCGGATAACAGTTACTGTCAACCTGAATCATGATTACTTCTTGTATTCCTTGAGTACCATTCACCTCTCATGATTACCAAACATGTTGATAACTCTTATCAACAAGACTGCAATACTCAGTAATCGACTTGGTGACATTCTCAAGGGAATGCTTACTCTAAATCAGAGGGTAGATTCTATCTTGACAATATATGTTCACAACCCTATGAACATGACATACCCAAGATACTCAGGTGTGTTCAATAGACCTCACTTATTGGTAAGTCAAAGTAGCCTTATCCACAGTCTGTGTTCATAATCGTCTCAAGATTGAGAACACGTACCTTATACAAGTTATGAGTTCCTATCGACTGATTGACCGTCTTGAGTGTCAATAGGAAAGCTCAGGTCCATCAATGCACTATAAGCACTAGCATATCAACTAAGAGCTACACTCTAGTGATTGAGATTAATCACTCCATCCAATGGTAGTTAATTATGCTACAGTGTAAACCTGATGAGGTATCCAGTCTCATCATCCACTATGACATATTCTAAGTATCAAAGATTAGTAATTCGTATCTCACTTGTGCGTATCTCATACACACACGAATTACTTACTATGACACTTAAGGATTAACAATCATCTCATGAAAGAAACATACATAATGAAATGTAAAGCTGATATCCATATATTAAAATATCAATGTCTCATACATAAAGTAATGGTTTGAGGGCACAAACCCTACAAACTCCCACTTGCACTCACAACCATACAGGATTACATCTGAGACCTAGACTATCTAGATGACGATCAAAGACCTTCTGTGGCAAGGCCTTTGTAAACGGATCAGCAAGATTGTCAGTAGTGGCAATCTTGGTGACAGTCACATCTCCACGTTGAACAATCTCGCGGATAAGATGATATTTCCGCTCTACATGCTTTCCCTTTCTGTGGTTCCTTGGCTCCTTGGATTGAGCCACTGCCCCACTATTATCATAGTAAAGCGTAATAGGTGACAATGATGTTGGTACCACCTCGAGCTCCATGAGGAACTTCTTGAGCTAAATAGCTTCCTTTGCGGCTTCACAAGCAGCCACATACTCAGCTTCTGTAGTTGAGTCTGCAATGCATTTCTGCTTAATGCTCCTCCAACTAACAGCACCACCTCCCAAGGTAAAGAGATGACCGGACATTGACTTCCTCGAATCTTTATCTAACAAAAAGTCCGAGTCAGTATATCCTACTGGAATTAACTCACTACCATCATACATAAGCATGTAATCTTTAGTCCTTCTCAAGTACTTAAGAATGTGCTTAACGGCTGTCCAGTGCTCTGGACCCGGATTCGATTGATATCTGCTAACTATGCCAACGACAAAGCAGATATCTGGTCTAGTGCATAACATCGCATACATGAGACTTCCCACTGCCGAAGCATAGGGAACTCCTGTCATGCGATTCCTCTCCTCTTGTGTTTTTGGACACTGGTCCTTGGAGAACGCTAAACCATGCCTAAAAGGTAACAAACCTTTCTTCGAATTATCCATAGAAAACCTAGTTAGCACCTTATCGATATAACCAGTCAGTATATCCCATTATCTTTCGCTTACGATCCCGAAAGAGCTTTATCCCTAGAATATAGCTCGCCTCTCCTAGATCCTTCATATCGAAAGTACTAGCTAGCCAAACCTTGACCGTTGACAGCGTCGCTACATCATTTCTAATGAGTAGAATGTCGTCAACGTAAAGCACAAGAAAAGCCACCACTTTTCCTTCACATTTCTTGTATACACAAGGTTCATCCAGATTCTGTATGAAACCAAACGACTTGACCGCTTGGTCAAATCGGATGTTCCAACTTCTGGATGCCTGCTTAAGCCCATAATTGGACTTTTACAACTTGCATACCAAGTTACCTTTCCGACCAGCTATGAACCCTTCTGGTTGTTGCATATAGATGTCCTCCTCAAGATTGCCATTCAAGAATACAGTCTTGACGTCCATCTGCCAGATCTCATAATCTAGGCATGTAGCAATGGATAAGAGTAATGTGATGGACTTGAGCCTGGCTACTGGCGAGAAGGTTTCCTCATAGTCAATGCCCTCCCTCTAAGTATAACCTTTCGCTACAAGCCTAGCCTTAAAGGTCTCAACCTTTCCATCAGATCCTTTTTTCCTCTTGTAGACCCACTTACAACCAATGGGTTTAATATTGGCTGGAAGCTCTACAAGATCCCAAACCTGATTAGAATCCATAGATTCTAATTCAGCCTTCATAGCTTTAACACAATGATCTGAATCAACATCAGCCATTGCCTCTTCGTATGTGGCAGGATCAGATTCAGATTCTATGGGTCTCAGCTTCAAAAACTTCTCTTAAGAACATGTATCTATCAGGCTGGCTAATAATCCTCCCACTACGACGAGGTACCGGTGCGAAAATGGGTGAAGAAGTGGTATTTTCTTGATTTACATCGTTATCAACTGCGGGTTGGACTGAGGGCTCTCCTTCTATTTCTCTCAGATCTATCCTTCCCTTAGGTTTATGGTTCATGATATAATCATCCTCGAAGAAAACATCATTTGTACTAACAAACACTTTCTGTTCTCTTGGATCATAAAAATACCATCGATAAGTACCCTTTGGATACCTTACAAAATAACATACTTCTGATCTAGAATCCAACTTACTCATCTTTCCTTTCAGCACATGTGCCGGACACCACCATATCCAGAGATGTTGCAAAGAGGGCTTGCGCCCAATCCACATCTCCCGTGGTGTCCTGGGAATAGATTTGCTTGGTACTAGATTTAGTATGTATGCAGCGGTTTCCAAAGCATAACCCCAAAGGAATAATGGCAACTCAGAATAACTCATCATCGACCTAGTCATGTCTAAAAGAGCCCGATTCCTTCTCTCCGCTACACCATTCTGCTGAGGCGTGCCAGGTGCAGTCAGCTGTGACAGAATCCCATTCTGTACGAGGTGATCAATAAACTCATTAGAGAGGTACTCGCCACCTCGATCAGATCGAATGGCTTTCATATGTGTGCCCAATTGCTTCTCCACTTCAGCCCTAAACTCTTTAAAATTTTCAAAGGCTTCAGACTTGTGCTGCATTAGGTACACATATCCATACCTTGAGTGGTCATCAGTAAATGTTATGAAATACTCATAACCACCCCTTGCTCTAATATTTATTGGTCCACACACATCAGTATGAACTAATTCCAACAATGCATTGGTCCTATTGCCCTTTGCTGGAAAAGGCCTTTTGGTCATCTTACCCTCTAAACAAGACTCACAGACTTCCATTGGTTGGAGAACCAAATCGCCCAAGATCCCTTCTTTGACTTGTCTGCCAATCCTATTTAGATTGATATGGCCAAGCCTCATATGCCAAAGCCTTGTTGGATTAGTGGAAGGTTCTTTTCTTTTAGATGGTATAGTTACCACTGAGTTATTAAGTTCCAAACAAGAATCTTTAGAAATATTGGGAGTTATCACATACAAACCATTTGATTTAACACCAGAACATATAAAAGAACTATTTCTTTTAATAACAACTTCAGTTCCAAAATAAAAGGAATAACCATTATTCGTTAAATTAGAAACTGAAATTAAATTACGTCTCATTAAAGGGACATAAAGTACAACTGATAAAATCAAAACTTTATTGTCTAGAAATTCTAAAACTACGACTCCTATAGCAACCGCAGATACGGTTGCGCTAGAACCTAGAGTAAGCACGATCTCCCCATCAATGCATTTCCTAGTTGATCTGAACCCCTGCAACGAATTACAGATATGGTTAGTCGCACCAGAATCAATGCACCAAGTGTTTGAAGTATCCGTAATAAAACTTACTTCAATCACATGTGATTCAATCATACCTTGAACTCTTGTAGCTAAGAATTCTGGACAGTTCCTCTTCCAGTGGCCCTTCTCACCGCATTGGAAATACTTTCCTTTGCCTTGGCCACCCACCTTCCCTTTGCCCTTACCTTTTCCCTTAGATTTTGCAATCTTAGGGACCGGTCCAACACTTGGACCACCAGTGCCAGCCTTCTTCTTCCCTTTCTTTCCTTTCGTCTTAGATCGGGAAGAGGAAGCACTTTTCTCAACGTTTAAAACGCTGCCCCCAGGCTTGATCACCCCTTCTGCTGCCAGTAAAGAGCTCATCAATTCGCTCATTGAAAAATCCATTTTATTCATATTATAATTTAGTTTAAATTGAGCGAATGACTGCGACAGCGTATTGAGGATCATATCAACTTGGGTCTGTGCATCGATGTTGGCTCCTAGGGTCTCCAGTTCGTTTAAATAACCAATCATTTTTAAAACATGTTCCTTGACTGGAGTCCCTTCCGACATCTTTGCACTCATTATCTTCTGCATAGCTACCTGTCTAGCAGGCCTGCCATGCTCCCCAAACATCTTCTTCAGGGATTCGATAATGTCACTGGCGAAATTGTTTGACTGGAATTGATGTTGCAACACACCTGCCATAGAAGGCAATATGTAACAACGAGCCATTTCATTCGACTTTTTCCATTTATCGAACTAGTGTCTAGCAGCAGCCGAAGCATTTACAGCGGGTTCTCCGGGGCATGGGGTGGTGAGGACATATATGTGATCCTCCGCAGTTAATACGATGTCCAGGTTTCGTTTCCATTCAGTGTAGTTATTTCCAGTTAACATGTTTTGAGTGAGTATGGTGGCGAGTGGACTAAATGCAGATCCAGACATTGTGATTACTGAAAATCAAACAAACAAAATAAATATGGATATTAGAATTTGACAGTTTGAAATAAAAGAATCCTTAAAAACTCTTATTTTAAAACAAAGTCGCCGGAATATCGAAACGAAAGAATAAAACCTCCGTGTGGTGGTCAATGTTCGATCTTTCAATTAATCATGACTTGTCCGCTATGCAACTCTTGCAAAACAAGTTATGACTCTCGAACTCTTTTGATCTCTAAGTTTCTGAATAATGCCCCGTGTGGGATCCCTTATCCATAGTTTAGCTAGTGTGTACCATTAACTAGGATCCAATCACAATCGTCTCAAGTAGCGCCTCCGTGTGGTGGTCACCCTCTAACACGTCTGATTGATCCTATCAAAAAAATTCACATCTAGTAACCAATGAGTAATGCACCCTCCGTATGGAATGATCATCCCTGGCGAGGTGACACAGAATGCACCACTCATCTTACAGTGAATCGTTAATGGAAGATCGTGGGTGTTTAATAAGACCCTCTCCCACTAGATTTAATAAATAAGGATTTTGGTTTTGAAAAATATTTCCACACATTACCCATAAACATCCAATGTTCACTAATGCGTTGAAATGGTTTTTGAATTTTATTTTAGAAAACTTGTTTTACATGCATGCAAGTAGTAACAATATAATTAAATGCCAATCACAAACCAAGCACATAAAACCAAAAAACTAAAATTGAAAATAATGACATCCAAACGATGCCTCTATCTCCCACGGCTCTATCTCCATAGAACCTCTTTTTGGTTTGATCGCCTCCAGCTCCATCTTCATGGACAACGGCTCCTTGCTCCATCTTCATGGATTTTCTAATTCTATTACATTTGTCCTATGCTTCTTTCGAAGCTTAAAATTTATCTAGAAATAGAAATAGCAACAACAAAATAATAAAAGGCTAGGAAAACCGGTGCGACTTTCCTTTTCGTAGGATTGAAGTCGCAACGCCCTTTACATATGCCTTAGTACCAAACCAAACTTAAATTACAACATGCACCAATCTCAAACTATTTAATTACAAAATTTAAAAGTCTTGGTGCCATGGGAGATAGTGACTAAATTGGCTGTAAAAGGGTTAGTCGAACACACATCCATGTATATATAACAATTGGAACCGCTAATTGATTCACACAGTACATAAACTCTTTATATACTGAATTAGAACTTCAAAACAGCATCTTACTTCTCTGTCACAGTTCGATCGATCGAAGACCGTTCGATCGCTCGAACCTTCGATCGATTGAACACTGTTCAATCGCTTGAACATTCTATTTCATATAATGATTTGAAAATTTACAGAATATTTAAAATTAAAGTTTTTAATTTCAAAACACTTTAAAACTATGAAACAGAGAACCTGATAAAGAATCTGTCTCGATCGATCGAATGACATTCGATCGATCGAACATATCCAATGTTCGATCGATCAAAACATGTTCGATCGCTTGAGCACAGAGCATCTTCGATCAATCAAACGTACTTCGATCGATCAAATCCAACATGCATCCAATGCAATCACAGATTTGTATTCCGCTGCGATAACACTGCAGAAACAGATCTGTGACAATGCTGTTTCGAAAACAGTTCTAAAATCAATATGCAAATCAAAACTAGTGTTCCAAAACGCATCTATAGATCCAAACAAGCGTGGCTCTGATACCAATTGATGGAAAAAAACTATTTAAAAATTACTTTAAATGCGCAGTGGAAAATTCAAGTTATAAAAACTTAATGGTATTCCAGGATCTACTACTCGCTAATTCTATAGATGCGCACAAGAGGGGACAAGATTATACCTTTGTGTCTTGAACCCAATTCTGATATCTTCAACCTTAGTGCTGCAGCAGCCTCCACTAGGTTGTCTTCACCCTTATGTCTCCTGCGGATGCCTGCCGGAAAGACTAGAGATGGTGGGATCTCTAATATAGAGGATAGGAAGGTTTAGGAAGACTAAAACAGTTTCTGTAGCGTCTGGTTAATAAAAATGACGAACTCTCTTTCCAGAATGCAGCTGCCCTATTTAGAGATTTCCAGAACTGACCTAGACTTCGAGCAATCGAAGACCTTTGATCGATCGAACCATTCTCGATCAATCAAAACTGCCAAGACTTCAATCGATCGAACATACTTTATTCGATCAACCTTGTCTTGACAACTTCCTCATGTGCCTTTCCAAGCATCCTGGCGGAGCTAAGAGTGGGACCTCCTAGGCTCTTTATTGTTGGCTCAGACCAGTTTTTTAATTACCGTGACCAAACTCTTTGATCAGCAAACTAACTAACTGGTCAGTTAACGTTTACTCCACTATAAAACGATAACTGAACTCCAACTCAACAGAACATATCCGAAGCGATAACTAGACTTGTATGGTGTACTAATGTCCCTTTACTGTCAGCATTCGTAATCATATTCAGGTAGTCAGATAACAATTACTGTCAACTTGAATCATGATTACTTCTTATATTCCTTGAGTCCCATTCACCTCTCATGATTACCAAACATGTTGATAACTCTTATCAACAAGACTGCAATACTCAGTAATCGACTTGGTGACATTCTCAAGGGAATGCTTACTCTAAATCAGAGGGTAGATTCTATCTTGACAATATATGTTCACAACCCTATGAACATGACATACCCAAGATACCCAGGTGTTGATCTTCAATAGACCTCACTGATTGGTAAGTCAAAGTAGCCATATCCACAGTCTGTGTTCATAATCATCTCAAGATTGAGAACATGTACCTTATACAAGTTATGAGTTCCTATCGACTGATTGACCGTCTTGAGTGTCAATAGGAATGCTCAGGTCCGTCAATGCACTATAAGCACTAGCATATCAACTAAGAGCTACACTCTAGTGATTGAGATTAATCACTCCATCCAATGGTAGTTAATTATGCTATAGTATAAACCTGATGAGGTTTCCAGTCTCATCATCCACTATGATATATTCTAAGTATCAAAGAATAGTAATTCGTATCTAACTTGTGTGTATCTCATACACACACGAATTACTTACTATGACACTTAAGGATTAACGATCATCTCATGAAAGAAACATACATAATAAAATGTAAAGCTGATATCCATATATTAAAATGCCAATGTCTCATACATAAAGTAATGGTTTGAGGTCACAAACCCAACAACAACTACCTCAAAAATCATCCCTAGAGTGAGTTAATGAAGCTCACCTTGTCCGGGCATTCCAGTGACGGCGTCCTGAGCTCTGTGGCAGTGGCTATGGTGAGTTCTCTCTCTCTCTCTCTCTTTCTGTCTCTTCTTTCTCTCTTTGGTCTCCTCTCCTTCCTCGTCTTCTTCTTCTTCTTCTTCTCCTTTCTCTCTCTCTAACCTGAGAGTGTGGTGTGTGTGTATATATATATAATATATATGTATGTGTGTGTATATATGAGAGTATATATCTCTCTCTTTAAATCCCACCCAAACCAAACATATGTATGTATAGGGGGAGGGGTATATATAAGGGAGGGAAAAACCATCACAACCACACAAATCAAATGAGGTGGCCAAGCTCTGACATTGCCAATCAATTGGTACCAGGTGCCAATCGATTGGTATGATCCAAGTCATGATTTAGGTCGGCAGTAAGGCAATCGAATTGTAATAAATGGCAATCGATTGGGATAACAATCGATTGAGATTTATGTTAATCGATTGGGATGGCAATCAATTGGGTTAAGGGTAATTGATTAAGATGCAAATTTACCCAAAGGCTAGGAAAGGTATTAGTGGTAACTAAAAATACAGGGTATTACACTTCCATCACCAGAAAATAAGGAGAATGTGGAGAACTTGAAGATTCGAGGAAGGTCTATCTTATCTATCCAATCAGGATAAGACTTTCTATATATAGGAGTCTGTACCCCCTAGCAATAGGCCCACATATCTCATGAATGAGATTGATTTTATAAAAAAATTTTAACCAAATTTGGTTATTGTCGAATTGGCTGTCCCATAGGTGGAGTAACAGTTGGAGCAACATATGGTGGTTGAAAGTTTTCTACTCTCCTGTAAGGTTCATTAACAACCCTTCTACAATATCCCCACTCAGGTTCAAACATAGAATTGTTATTCACCCTCTTGTTTTGACCAATATTAAGGTCTCTTAGCCTTCCATCCTCTACATTTACTAGCCTAAATATTGGGTCGTGGAAGCCCTCAGTCTGGTATGCTGTCTCACATTATTTTGAATAGACGTATAGAAACTTTCTTGTGCATTTGGCCTTGAGTTAGGGCCATTCACATAGTTAGCAAGACCGAGTTGATTAATACTAGGTGGATACTCCGTGATTGATTTCCTGGCTGTTGAGGTATGGGCATTTGACGGGTGTGTCTAGATGTTGAAACGTCCTCTTCGGACGTTTCATCTACCAACTAAAAAAGAAAAAAAACTAGAGGGTTAGAATGAGAATAAGAGGAATCGGGCAAGTTCAAAAGATGGTCAGAGAAAAATACCTGAGTAGATGGGGCAGTTTTCTTCTTTTTAGCTGCCCCTGGCCTGCTACCTTTTTAAAAGTCGGTCTCTTTGATATTTGTTTTTTGTGGGCTGCAACAGGGGTGGCATTAGGTTCATCAGCCTCGATGGATGATGATATACTGAATTGGAGAAGTACCTCTGAAGCTGTACTCTTGAATATTTGAGTGGTCCGATCAAACCACCATTTCTTAAACTCTTTAGAAACAATTCATCGGGTTTTGAATGGCTTGACAGTGAACGCCACTTTTAGTCTGTCCAATCGTTCTTTTATTTTCTTCACTTGTTCATCGTTCACAATCAAGCCATGCTCTACCCAGTCCACGTTCACTGTAATGGCCGGCATAACAGGAACCAACTGTGATAGCCCAAACTAAAAGGCATAAAGAGGAATGAAGTAATATTCTACCCCACACTTGTTGTTGCTTGAAGGGATGCTCGTGCTGAATATAATGTCTTTAGCCACTGAGTAGCTAGAGAAGACCTCGTTATAAGTGATTTGAGTGCTCGGGCCCGAGTTAGCAGGGTTATTAAAAAGTTGAAGGAATGAGCAAAATTAAAGAGAGAAAAAGGGAGTAAAGAGAGAGAGAGTCCGAGTAGAGCATCCTTCATAGAAGAAGGTAAAACATTCCTCAAAAGTATGAGTGGAAGGAGCAATGTCCATATAATGGATAGCAAAAATCGGAATGTCAGCTAGCTGGTGGGCAGCGCGCTAAAATTCTAGGAAGTAAGAGTACATCAGAGTTGGAGCATCCAAATCGGGCTTCCACCAAAAGTGAAGCCCGAATGAACAAAGTCAGTCACCCTCCGACTAAGTGAACCCAAACAAGAGTGGCCAAAGCCAAAGATTTGCCAGACGCTAAGGCCAAGGCCAGAGTGATGTATTCTTTTAATATGGCCTGACTGGCCAAGTAAAAGAGATACCTGTTCACCCAGTAACTGAGGAAGGTAGTGTGTTCAGCGTCTGACACGGTTGTCCCCTCTTTGCCCATTGAAGCAGAAAGCAAACCCCCATAAGTAATGATAGGTTTATAAGACACGACCCCATCTCTAACAGACTCTTATTGGGGGTAAGAAAATCTGGCCATTCCAATGTCAAGACTTGGAATGATTTCCTACCCATGAGGGTGAAGCCCGAGAAACTAGCTTATGTCCTTGACGATTGGTCCCATCAGACGATAGCAAAATAGAAATCCGTTACCAGAGGAGAGGAAAAAGAGAAGGTCAGAGAAAAAGAGAGATCGGTCTATCTCTAGTTTAGGCTGACTGCGCATGATGGCATCATATATACCTATCCGTATCTAGAGTTTGGCCTCAGAGGCTGAAACCCTTGTTATCCAGTTATCCCAATCAGCAGCAAGTATAGTCCAACCCCTAATCGAATGGGTGATAGTCCAGACCTTATTCCAATTGGCTGGGAGTTGGAGGAGTGACTCGTTGGCCACTGGGGAGAATAAGGGTTGAAAGCAGCATGAGGGTCATCGCGAAGCACCGTACCCAGACTAGGGGCTACTGGAGTCCCATTGGAAGTATAGTAGTTGGTGAAATAGATGGTGGAAATCTCAGATGCATGGGTCTTGGCTAGTCGACAGACTTCCATGCACTAATTCTGTGGAGGAGGAGCATACTGAAATGATTTTTTGGCCTTGGATGGTGCCGCTTTGGGAGCCATTTCATTAGGTAGTGATGGAGGTTGCTCGCCAGAAAAGATGGAAGTTAGAGATAAAAGCCTTGGTATTTTTAAAGAGAGAGGAAGATGACTGGGAGATTGGAAAAGTGATAGGGCTTGTTCATTTGCATCATTTTATACGTTTCAACATTAAATGGGGAGTGACTAATGGGATTTTCAAGATCTGGCAGACTCTGGATGGTGGACATGTGGCAACTTTCAAAATTCAAAAGTCATATCAATCAAGGCGGGATGATTGATATAACCTTTTGGGGGGCAATTGTTTGCACCCAAAAACCGACAAAGGTTTTTAAGCCCGAATGAACTGGAATGGGTGTCGCTCTCGCTCTTTCGGCACAGCCTGGCTGTCGGTGTGGGCCTGGCTTCTTTTGAAAGTGGGTGAAATGCGACGAATTTTATTGGGAGTGGTAAAAAGAGTATGGTAGGGCCTATTTGAAATGTTCAGAGTCGCCACCTAACATTTGGAGTGTTAGGACCCCCTGCAAAGACAATTAAAGTAATTCATCTTTGACTTTTGAAAAACAGGTTTTAAGAAAGTGGGCCCTTTAAAAGTATGACTCTGAATAGCTATGCGAAAACCAGAGATCTTTTAAAATATGGGTTCGGGGACTCGATTATGTTGAGGGAAGGTATTAGGAACCCTCGAACATCAAGGCAAAGCACGGTTACAAATTCTAATGATTTTCATGACAATGGGGGCATAAGTGAAAGACAATAGAGTGTGAGGATGTACAAGAAAAAAAAAAAAAAAAAGATGTGGTTATGGCCGCACCCAAATGAGGGGTTGCATACGTATCTCAGGTCGAGAATCAGGCCGTACGTAGTTCTATGCTTTGTACATATGTGTGTGTATATGTGTGTATGTGTGTGCAAGTATTTTTTTAAAAAAGTTGGCCGATCTAGACCGTGTAAGTGTGAAGTAGTATTTTGAGCAAAGATGGTGTAGCTAGGAACTTTAACCTGTACGGTGTAGTCCTAGGCTTTAACCTTGAAGTAGTGAGTATTAAAAAATGATTTGAGTGAAATATGGTGTAACTACGAATTTTGGAAAGTGATTGAGATTGAAATGAGTTTGTGCAAGTGAGTGGAGAGTGAAGTGTTTTTTTTTTTTATTTTGTATTTTTTTTCTGTTCTTTTATTCCTATGCCGGAAGTAAGGGTCGGTGCCCAAAAGAAAGAAAAGAGATATTTTTTGAATTTTTTATTTTTTATGCCGAAAATAAGAGTCGGTGCCCAAAACAAAGAAAAGAGAATTTTTTGTATTTTTTTTATGCCGAAAATAAAGGTCGGTGCCCAAAAAAAAGAAAAGAGATTTTTTTTTTGTATTTTTTATTTTTTATACCGGAAGTAAGGGTCGGTGCCCAAAAACAAAGGAAAGAGATTTTTTTTGTATTTCGATTTTTTATGTCGGAAATAAGGGTCGGTGCCCAAAACAAAGGAAAGAGATTTTTTTTTTTGTATTTTTATTTTTTATGCCGGAAGTATGGGTCGGTGCCCATAAGAAAAATGTTCAAATTTTCTTTTATCAAAGTTATTGATCAACTTGATAAATTAGGCATATTCGGTTTTAGCAGAAGTAGAAAGATGCTCAAATTTCCATTTATCAAAGTTATTGAACAACTTGATAAACGTGAATATTTGGTAAAAAAGAAAAATAAAATTTCTGTTTTTTTGTTTTCTGTTTTTTATTTTTTTTTCTTAGAAGTTTTCTAATATACTAGGATTTACTCATTTGAAAAAGATCAAAACCCCCAAATGAAAGAGATAGAAGGAAAGTTTTACAAAAATTCATGTCAGAGTGCAGTTTTTTCACAGCTTTGAGAGAAATCTTCCAAAAATGGAATGGAGAGGTTCTGTTGTTCCCAATTTTTTGAAATTTTGAGAGAAAGTTCCCAAATGAGTCTAGTTTCTATGATAGAAAACCAGTTTGCAATATCTTTTGGAGATTGGGAGAAATTGAGTTTAGAATTACCCTTACTCAGAAATAGGGACTGCTCTGGTGACTGAAATTGGATGATTTTTTACAAATACTAAACTGATCGAAAAAAAATCAAACAAATTCACAGACGTAGTTAAGAGGCTCTAGTTAATGGACAAAAAAAATGGAGTGAAGAAAAAATCTTGAAGTAGTCCAAACAGTGAACGTGATCTAGTGTCACTGCTGTGATGTTTCTGGCAGATTCTATGCGTTATGTATTTGTGCTTCAAAAATGGGTCATATGATTTTTTAAAATTTTGAGAAAAATTATAGACCAATATCATTGAGTTAAGAACACTCTCCAATTGGTTTCATTTGATTTGAATCAAAAATGAATTCGTGGTGATACCTTGATTATCACCATAGCAGTGAACTTTAGCAAAATGGACTTGGTCCTTCAATGGTGATTGAATTTGAGAAGAGAGATGAGAAGGAGGTGAGGGAGTGGGGTTCTCCCCCCTTCTCCGGATGTTAATGTTGGTATTCATATATGGAAAGAAGCGAAGAGGGAGAGAAAAAAAGAAAAAGAAAGTGAATGGGGGACAAAGAAGAAAGTGATGGGAGAAAAGAGGGAAAAAGTAAAGGAAAAAAATGTAATGAGATTGGGATCCCAGCACATCCATGTGCTATTTTTTTTTAATCTTTTTGTTTTCTCCTTTGGTAAATCCACCGAAAGTTTTCTCAAAATTTTGTGGAGCAAAAATCATGTGTGGTCGGGTGCATGTGAGATTGTTGACCTTTTGACCTCATAGCTTTGATTGGCAATATCTTTTCCATTTGAGATCAAATTGAGATGATTCAAAAGACGATAGGCTTGTGTCAATGAGCATTTTATTTTTTAAATGATTGGGTTGGGCAAAAATGGGGTATCTACAGCTGCCCCTCTTTGTCATGTTTTGCGAAGCTAATCGTGACAAAGAAACTAGACGACCCATTTTTGTCCCTTTTCTTTTAAGTGATGAGAATAAGTAAAAGACGTGCCAGAGTAGGCAGGTGAGTATGCAGTGCCAACGTAGGCGAGTGAATGTGAAATGCCATCGTAGGCAAGTGTGTATGGGGTGCCAACGTAGGCAAGTGAATGTGAAATGCCATCGTAGGCAAACGAGTATGAGGTGCCAACGTAGGCAAGTGGATGTGAAATGCCATCATAGGCAAGTGAGTATGAGGTGCCAACGTAGGTAAATGGATGTGAAATGCCATCGTAGGCAAGTGAGTATGAGGTGCTAAAGTAGGCAAGTGAATGTAAAATGCAATCGTAGGCAACTGGGAATTGGGAGTATTATCAGATTGGGCAAATAGCTCCGCTGGGGATTGCTAGAATTGGTGAATGATTCTATTGGGCGTTCATGTGAGAATTGAGTAGAAGAGGGATGGTGTAGTCAAGAAGTGCATAATCGCGTAATCTCAAACTTTAACCAAGAATGTAATAAGTAGAGGGTATAGTCGAGCTCTTAAAGCCTACGTATCTCCTGTCGGGAGAATCAGACCATGCGTAGTTCGTGCTATGATAGAATAAGAGCGATGAAAAGTGTGAGACGAGAGGGCAAAATGCCACGTCGGGCGTGATTACTGTGTGTGAGATAGCGAAATGCCACATGGGGCATGATCGCTGTAAAATAAGAGAGCAAAATGCCACATCGGGGCGTGATTGCTGTGAAGTTATAGAGTTTCAAAATGCGATTCGTGTGATTGCCTTGAATATAAGAGACGAGAATAGCAAAGTCTGATATGGGTAATTGCTGTGGAGATAAGGTCCAACAGAATACGATACGCGTGACTACTGGGAGTATAAGAGAGCAAAATGCCACGTGAGGCGTGAGCGTTGTGAGATTTGTGAGCAAAATGCCATGTGGGGCGTGATTACTGTGAGAAAAGAGGTTCGAGAGCAATAGAATGCGGTATGTGTGACTGTCGGGGGGGTACAGGAAAGCAAAATGCCACATGGGGCGTGATTGCTTGTAAAATAAAAGATGAATCAGCAAAAATGCAATACGCGTGATTGCCGTGAAGATGAGAGATGAGAGTAGCAAAATCCGAGACAGATGTTCGCTGTGGAGACAAGATCAACAGAATACGATGCGCGTGACTGTTGAAGATATGAGAGAGCAAAATGCCAAGTAAGGCGTGATTGCTGTAAAGAGTTTTGAAATTAGCAAAATGCGGTATGCGTGATCGCCGTGAAAAGGTGAGGATAGCAAAATGTAATGCGTGTGATTG
The DNA here is from genome assembly GCA_033977485.1 of Hydrangea macrophylla. Classification (NCBI taxonomy): domain Eukaryota; kingdom Viridiplantae; phylum Streptophyta; class Magnoliopsida; order Cornales; family Hydrangeaceae; genus Hydrangea; species Hydrangea macrophylla. The sequence goes on along the minus strand of CM066990.1, from coordinate 14,874,881 downwards.
CTATAGAGTGCGGCAGGGTAAGAGAAATACCTGATGCTTGATGCCGATGTAAGTTGATTATCGTTTAAGGGACTTATACCTGATGGTAGGTGATATGAATAGGATGTCACTTGACGGACTCACTCCTGGGCTTGAAGATGTTATTGGGAAGCCTCTTGAAGGACTCATTCCTGGTAGTGAGAATGTGAACGGGATGCCTCTTGATGGACTCATTCCGGGTAGTGAGATTGCAAATGGGATGCCTCTTGACAGATTCATTCCCGGTTCCGATGATGAATTCTGATGCCGAATAGTGAATAGGATGCCGCTGGAGGGTCTCATACGAGTCATACCTGGTGCTGGAAGTAAATAGTGGATGGGACGCCGCTGGGGGTCTTATACCTAACGCTTGTGATGGAATAGGATGTCGTTTGAAGGACTTACTCCTGATTTTGATGATAGATAGTGTGAATAGGATGCCACTTGACGGACTCACTTCTAAGCTCAGAGGTATGAACAAGATGCCCCTTGATAGACTTATACCTGAGACTGGATGAGATGATCAAGTTGATTCTGAGTACGGGACGTACCTCTTAATGATCCATAGAGGAGAGGTTGATTTGACATGTGGACCTGAGCAGAGGGGTTGTTGTAAAGTTGGCGAGCCTGAGCAAAGGTTGCATGAAGTGAGAGGTCTTGGAAGTATGTTGGGCCAGGGGTTGGGCTTTGGATGTATGTTGGGCCAGTCGTGAGGATTTAGAAGTTGGACCAGTAGTTGGGCTTTGGAAGTTTGGCCAGTGGTTGGGCTGTGAAAGTTGGGCCAATGGTTGGGCTTTGGAAGTTGGGCCAGTGGTTAGGCTTTTGGAAGTGTTGGGCTAGTGGTTAGGCTTTTGGAAGTTGGGCCAGTGGCTGGTCTTTAGAAGTTGGGCCAGTAGTTGGGCTTCGGAAGCAAGTTGGGCCAGTGGTTTGGCTTTGGAAGTTGGGCCAGTAGTTGGGCTTTGGAAGTTGGACCAGTGGTTGGGCTTTGGAAGTTGGACCAGTGGTTGGGCTTTGGAAGTTGGGCCAGTGGTTAGGCTTTTGGAAGTGTTGGGCCAGTGGTTAGGCTTTTGGAAGTGTTGGGCCAGTGGTTAGGCTTTTAGAAGTTGGGCCAGTGGCAGGGCATTAGAAGTTGGGCCAGTAGTTGGGCTTCGGAAGCAAGTTGGGCCAGTGGTGAGTGTTCTCCTTACAAGGACGATGGAGGTATCAAGACTAGTTGCCCCTATTACAAAAGATATGCATTTTCTGCTATGCTGTAAAGTATGAATGATTTTTGTTTTGTTTTTTTTTTTTAATGCAATGTACAGAGTATTTACAAAAGTATTTGATGCATGAGTTTATCATCTGCGAAGGAATGTTCATAAGTTAGTGGATATTGTCTGCCTTGGTGCTTGTTGGAACACTATAGAACAACTTATTTGACTGTATGAGCTCAGTGCCCCAGTATTTGGTGAATGCCCGGTCTTTGTTCGTATTTTCTGCGCCAACAGTTTTTCCATAGTCTTGACTCATAGCGCCTTTTTTTTTTAGATTTTCACTACGCCCGCCGGACTATCATGAAATTGATAGTATGTGATAGCCCATGTCTTTGAAATGATGCAAAAGTATGATTTAATAAATCCAACAAGACTTGTGTCAATCAGAGTGGACTTTTAGTGGGTTGTATTGTAGGCCAGGATCATGGGTTAAGAAATGAAGGATCGCATGAAGGCTTAAAGTGTTTTTTTTTTTTTTGAGAGGTCGATGCCTGAGATCACCTTTATACTCTATTTTTTTTTGCTTTTTGCCTGCCCCAATCTAGTGTGGGGTGAGTATTACCGAGTGTAATGTGACTTGGGGGGAATTGCCCCAGTTCGAAGCGAGTATCCAAGTTGGATAGTATTCTGTGGATTTGTCTAGCTTCCGTAATTTTTTTTTTTTTTTTGCTTTTTCGTTGAGCTTCATTTTTTTTTTCATTGCCCTAGTGTGGGGGTGATCCTCTGGGGGTTTGAATTTGGAAAGAGATTTTCATTCCATGGCTCAAGTGGGCTAGCAAGTGAATAATAGTGTATGGATAGCTGAAATAATTGCCTCTCATCATTTTGACACAAACATAGCAGGATTTTAGAAATCATATATGTGCAACATTGAAGTTCGTGCAATGTTATGGGAAACAGTGGGCCGCCCCACTTGGTATTTGATGATGTGTGGCGTGCCTTGATTTGAGGTATTTCTGCCCCTGAGAGTTTACTGTCCATATGCTAAAGTGGTAGAGCAGCAGGCAGTTGCGATGATGAGCAATGTCAGACACTGTAATGATTAATCATGTTCTATCGTGTGTTGTGTCCAAAAGACCAATGCGATGTCCAAATTGGCTTCAACAAGTTACAAGACAAGCATATCCAATGAATCATGAGATTTTAAAGCAAGATGATGAAAAAAGGTTTTTTTTTGTTTTAGTTTTTGTTTTTTTTTTAACTTGTTTTTTTATATAAAAGAAATGTATGTATTTATAAAAAGCAGAGAATGCATATATTTAGTAGTGGAGAAACTGCCCCTGTGTGGCGTTTTGATGCCTTGTAAGGAGTGGAATTTTAGGCAGTGGGTGAAGTATTGGCCTTTTGCGAGAGTGACCAAAGGCTTGTGGGTGTATCAGACCGTTGGTAAAGGATTTAGAAATAATGCATGTACTGGATGGATGGGAAAAACACATATGATTGGTTGCTCATGTATTTACACAATCCTTGACATTCTCTTTTTATTGATGATATTTTTTTGATACATATAAGAGCAAAAATAGAACAACAAGAAAACTCTTACATTTCATCAACCCATTGTTCATTGGTAAAGATAATCCACCTCAATAAATGATTTGAATCACGGGCGGTCCAAGCTTCCAAGAACATTTTTTCCTAATCTTTATGGCCTTCTTCATTACCAGACGGTTTGAGCCAGAAGTAAGCTGCAGCCGCCATAGCCATCCAAAGAAAAATGCACGCTTCGCAGAGTAGAATTATCTCACCCAAATCCATGTTGTTCTCCAAATTGTTTTTTTTTTTTTGAAAGAGCACCACCACGCCTAAAACAAGATCAAACTTCCGGTACAATGGTGAAAGACAGTGAGTATGGGTGTGGTAAGGAGAGAGAAATGAGAGAAATATGTTAAGGCCGAGAAGGGAGAGGAAAGAGAGATGCAGAGATTAGTGGAGAAGAAGGATGAGAGGAATGAGGGAGAGACGTGAGGGTAGGTTTTATGCTCTTTCCTCTCCCTCTCCACCGACACTTTCTCTCTCTCTCCTCTTCTCCTTTTTCTCTTTCGTTTCCTTTTATTTTTGACTTTCTCGTGACCGACAATCTCCCTCTCTACTCTTTTCCCTTTTTTTGTTTGACTTTTCAGTTTTTTTTCTGACACTTTCTCTCTCTCCTCTCCTTTTTCTTTTTCTTTTCCTTTTTTCTTCCTATCTCGTGACCGATGCACTCTCTCTCTCTATTCTTGTTATTTTTCTTTTTCTTTTTGCTTTTTGCTTTTTCCTTTTTGATTTTTGTTTCATTTTGGAAGAGAGTAAAAGTGTATTTGAGAGGGTAGAGCAGCCTATTGATTTGGCAATGACTTGGCAACGAGATGATTTCGATAGTTGCGAAAATGTCCGTATTTCTTGGACTTGATAATATTAGTGTTTGCAATTTTGACTTGTACGTGCTGCCATTGTATCGAATTAGGCCTGAATGAAAAATTAGGAATGATCAAGCATGTCATGTCAGCCTTTGAGCTACTTCAAATTGATGATAGCAAACACAAGTGCATCGTGAAAGTGATGGGGATTAGAACCCTCTTTTTAGAAAGTGCACTTATGTTACTAACAAGAGATAGTACTTCCATAACTGATTCTTGAACTGATAGGCCAATGCGAGGGTACATTGCATAAGAAGCGAAAATAGTGCCAAGGAGGATTTTTTATTTATTTTTTTTTAAGAAAGAAAAAAAAATGAAAAGTTACAATGATACAAATGTACATTTGGATTTTGCTGAGTGGGAGCGGAGTTCTGCCAACGTGAGGCTTCCTTCCAAAGGTCGAATGCTAACGACATCCTACGCGCTTTTCAGCAACATTATAGATCCTATAGTCAGTTCCACAGAACCCTGGGTGAATGTTCTTCAGGACTTACTTCTGAGGACAATACCGTCCTGGGATGCTTACCCTCCCAGTTGCTCTGTAAAACAGTACCCAAAGATCCAAACTACATTAAGCTAGTGGAGGGACACACGTAGTAAGACATGTGGGCTCAATCCCATGCACACTCGACATACAAGGACTACCTCGAATACGGACCGTGATGTTCATTCCGTTTTTTTTAAAATATTTTTTATTTATTATTTTTTTATTTTTTTATTTTATTTTATTTTATTTTTTATTTTTTGAATTTTTTAAAAAAAAAAAACAAAAAAGAGCCTTAATTCTAAGGCTCATACCACCTCGTGAATTTTTTTCTCTTTTCTTTGAAGGCATGTTGATTCTCCATCTTGTCAATTAAATCCAAGAAGGAGTTTTGAGCTAAGTTATTGACAGTGAGGAAAGAGTAAGGATCAGTGGATGGTGTAGGTGGTTTTGACGAACTCACTTGAAGATTTAGAGAGAGATGTGGACATTTTGGGACCCCTGATTTTTCTGTTTGATTCAAGGGAATTTGAGACTTGCCAGATTGCAAGTGTTGGACTAGATCAGACCAGTGGGAGCAATTTGGAGTATCAGAGAGGGTGTGGGTAGGACTAGAGATTGGAGAGCTCGTGTTGGAAGAAGAGAGATCTAACAGACCTGGAGAATTTTGGTGGTTGTTGCTAGATGGCGCGTGCTGGACTAGATCAGACCAACGAGAATGAGAAGATGTTGTACAAATTTGAGTGACAGGAGGAATATGGGTAGGGCTAGGGATTTCAGAAGAGATTGGAGCAGTTGTGATGGGAGAAATGAGATTGGAGTATTTTTGAAGAATTTCTATGTTGCAATCCGGATCTTCCATGGCGTACTTGAGCCAAGGATCCAGATCAGGCTCTTTGGATTGTTTGGGTTATTCTTCTTTTGATTGAGCTTGAAGTTGTGAAACTTGTTCCTTCAGTTCTCGAACTTGTTGTTCAAGGAAAAAGATATAAGAAACACATCCCAAGATGGGCTCCTGAAGCCTAGCTGTGGCTTCATATACAAGGGAGTTGATAGTTTGTTGGTGATCTGCCTTGGATACATTTTGAATAAGGCGTAAAAAGTTCCTATATCCAAAAAATCTGTGAATTGCCCCATAATCCTTGTTACTTCCTACGTACCAAAAGTAGGGAGCCAAGGGACAATCAGTTCGGCACTGTCCTCTATTATATATACATGCACCACAACGATGATATGTTGGGTCCATAACTCTCTTCATACCCATTTTTTTGTTATGATTCTCTGTTTCCTCTTCTTGATCTCTATGAGAAGCTCCTGTACAGGGCTTGTTTTAGCTTCCTCTTATTCAGATTAGAGTTTTTTTTTTTGGTTTTTCCAAAAAGAGGGATGAATTTCTATAGAGAGATGGAAGGAGGAGGAGAAGAAGAAAGAGAGGAGGAGAGTGAAATAGAGAGAGGTTCGTCAAAGAGAAAGGGAGGATGTGTGAGAAGGACAGAGAAAGAGGGGGGTATGGGGGGTTTTTTAAATGAGGGGAAAAGAGAGGTCATTGAGAGTGATAGAAAGAGAGAAAGGGAGGGGGGACGTTGAGAGAGAGAGAGAGAGAGAGAGAGAGAGAGAGAGAAAGAGAGAGAGAGAGTCTGTGAGAGCGACAGAAAGAGAGGGAGCAGGTGAGAAAAAGAAAGAGAGAGTGGAGAGAGAGAGGGGGGTGTCCATGAGAGTGACAGAGAGAGAGTGTGTGTCGGTGAGAGAGATCGAAAGAGAGGGAGCAGGTGGGAAAGAAGAGAGAGAGAGAGAGAGAGGGAGAAAGAGAGAGGGGGTGTCCATGAAAGTGATGGAGAGAGGGAGCAGGTGGGAAAGAAACTAACAGAGAGAGAGAGAGAGAACGTGGAGAGAGTAAAGTATCGATGTTGATGCACACATAGAGAGTGAGAGCATGTGAAGAGAGTGATGTATCAATATTGATGCATGTGTAGAGAGTGAGAGCATGTGGAGAGGTTGATGCCTAATATAGACTTAAATCAGGCCTGGTACCCAAACCTTCAAACCTCCAGCGCCGAAGCACTTTCTCAGGTTGGTGGTTCGAGCGGGAGAGTTTTCTGTGCGATACCGACGGTGACACCGCGACAGCCATGCCACATACTCATCTCCCTATCTAATCTTACAAGGTTTCCTCTTGAGGAAGGGTTATGTAATGCTTGCATGCTAGTGTGTAGTGTGCAAAATGATTTAGGCATTGGCCTTGCGGCTTTATTTCAGTCTGATTCGTGAACACCTGTACAAAAAAATACGAATTCACAAAAGAAAAGATAAAACAAAATTGTTAGTAAAAAAAGAAATGCCCCATTGTAATAGGAATCACTAAAGTGACGGCCTGAGACCTCTTAAGTGTGATAATCCCCAGCAGAGTCGCCAGCTGTCGCTCCCTCTCTTTCGGCACAGCCTGGCTGTTGGTGTGGGCCTGGCTTCTTTTGAAAGTGGGTAAAATGCAACGAATTTTATTAGGAGTGGTGAAAAGAGTATGGTATGGACTATTTGAAATGTTCAGAGTCGCCATCGAACATTTGGAGTGTTACGACCCCTACAAAGACAATTAAAGTAATTCATCTTTGACTTTTGAAAAACATGTTTTAAGAAAGTGGGCCCTATAAAAGTATAACTCTGAATAGCTATGCGAAAACAAGAGATCTTTTAAAATATGGGTTCGGGGACTCGATTATGTCGAGGGAAGGTGTTAGGCACCCTCGAACATCCATGGAAAACACGATTACCAATTCTAATGATTTTCATGACAATGGGGCATAAGTGAAAGATAATAGAGTATGAGGATGTACAAGAAAATAAAAAAAAAAAGATGTGGTTATGGCCGCACCCAAGTGAGGGGTTGCATACGTATCTCAGGTCGAGAATCAGACCGTACGTAGTTCTATGCTTTGTACATGTGTGTGTATGTGTGTGTGTGTGTGTGTGTGTGTGTGCAAGTGTTTTTTTAAAAAAGTTGGTCGATCTAGACCGTGCAAGTGTGAAGTAGTATTTTGAGCAAAGATGGTGTAGCTAGAAACCTTTAACCTGTACGGTGTAGTCCTAGGCTTTAACCTTTGAAGTAGTGAGTTTTGAAAAATGATTTGAGTGAAAAATGGTGTAACTAGGAATTTTGGAAAGTGATTGAGATTGAAATGAGTTTGTGCAAGTGAGTGGAGAGTGAAGTGTTTTTTTTTTATTTTGTATTTTTTTTCTGTTCTTTTATTCCTATTCTGGAAGTAAGAGTCGGTGCCCAAAAGAAAGAAAAGAGATATTGTTTGTATTTTTTATTTTTTATGCCGAAAATAAGGGTCGGTGCCCAAAACAAAGAAAAGAGATTTTTTTTGTATTTTTATTTTTTATGCCGAAAATAAAGGTCGGTGCCCAAAAGAAAAAAAAGAGATTTGTTTTTTGTATTTTTGATTTTTTATGCCGGAAGTAAGGGTTGGTGCCCAAAAACAAAGGAAAGAGTTTTTTTTTTGTATTTTGATTTTTTATGCCGGAAATAAGGGTCGGTGCCCAAAACAAAGGAAATAGATTTTTTTTTTTGTATTTTTATTTTTTATGCCGGAAGTAAGGGTCGGTGCCCATAAGAAAAATGTTCGAATTTCCTTTTATCAAAGTTATTGATCAACTTGATAAATTAGGCATAATCGGTTTTAGTAGAAGTAGAAAGATACTCCAATTTCCATTTATCAAAGTTATTGAACAACTTGATAAACGTGAATATTTGGTAAAAAAGAAAAAAAAATTATTTTTTTTTTGTTTTTTGTTTTATATTCTTTTTTCTTAGAAGTTTTCTAATATACTAGGATTTATTCATTTGAAAAAGATTAAAACCCCCAAATGAAAGAGATAGAAGGAAAGTTTTACAAAAATTAATGTTAGAGTCCAGTTTTTTCACAGCTTTGAGAGAAATCTTCCAAAAAAGGAATGGAGAGGTTCTGTTGTTCCCAATTTTTTGAAATTTTGAGAAAAAGTTCCCAAATGAGTGTAGTTTCCATGATAGAAAACAAGTTTGCAATATCTTTTGGAGATTGGGAGAAATTGAGTTTAGAAGCACCCTTACTCAGAAATAGGGACTGCTCTGGTGACTGAAATTGGACGATTTTTTATAAATACTAAAGTGATCGAAAAAAAATCAAAAATATTCACAGACGTAGTTAAGAGGCTCTAGTTAATGGACAAAAAAAATGGAGTGAAGAAAAAATCTTGAAGTAGTCCAAACAGTGAACGTGATCTAGTGTCACTACTGTGATGTTTCTGGCAGATTGTATGCCTTGTGTATTTGTGCTTTAAAAATGGGTCATATGATTTTTAAAAATTTTGAGAAAAATCATAGACCAATATCATTGAGTGAAGAACACTCTCCAATTGGTTTCATTTGATTTGAATCAAAAATGAATTCGTGGTGATACCTTGATTATCATCACAACAGTGATCTTTAGCAAAATGGACTTGGTCCTTCAATGGTGATTGAATTTGAGAAGAGAGATGAGAAGGAGGTGAGGGAGTGGGGTTCTCCCCCCTTCTCCGGATGTTAATGTTGGTATTCATATATGGAAAGAAGGGAAGAGGGAGAGAAAAAAAGAAAAAGAAAGTGAATGGGGGACAAAGAAGAAAGTGATGGGAGAAAAGAGGGAAAAAGTAAAGGAATAAAATGTAATGAGATTGGGATCCCAGCACATCCATGTGCTGTTTTTTTTTTTATAGTCTTTTTGTTTTCTCCTTTGGTAAATCCACCGAAAGTTTTCTCAAAATTTTGTGGAGCAAAAATCATGTGTGGTCGGGTGCATGTGAGATTTTTGACCTTTTGACCTCATAGCTTTGATTGGCAATATATTTTCCATTTGAGATCAAATTGAGATGATTCATAAGATGATAGGCTCGTGTCAATGAGCCCTTTATTTTTGAAATGATTGGGTTGGGCAAAAATAGGGTGTCTATAATGGGCTTGGATTGGGCCAGCCCAGGATCTGTTTGGGACTTTCTGACCTAAGGCTGCGAAGGGCAATCAAACTCGTGAGGTCAACACCACGTGGTTCTGAAGGATAAGGCTAGAGTCAAGTTTGGTAGAGCCCGATAGCAGATGGAAGTAAAACACCCAGGGATCAGGCACTTTATTTGGAGGATATAGTAACGGTGAGAGTTTGAGCCCGATTGGTTGGAAGTATGCATATAGCCATAATCGAGCTCGTACATTTCAAAAGGCAAGATAGTTGACAGGGTAGACAGTTTGGCAGGTAAGAATCTCTTCAACTTCTTCTGTGGGGTGTCTATCATATGTTGAGCAAATCGAGATAAATGCTCGAATTGTGTTGTATGTACTCTCATAGTCCATCCTCCTTGGACTAAGCTCATGAAATTCCTCTCCTGTTGATCTCTCTCATCTTCTGGAAAGTACTTTTCAAGAAATCTTTCCCTGAATATTCCCCAAGACATTCTCCGTGCAATTTCAACTCCTAGTGTAGCTCTTTCTGCTTCCCACCAATCTGCGGCGGCATAAGTCAACTGAAATGTGGCAAGATGACGCTTATCTTGCTCAGTACATTCCAAAACTTTAAAAATTAATTCCATTTCCTGTATCCACTATTCTACCTTCCATGACTCCGTTAATCCATCAAATTTCTCTGGGTGTAATCCACAAAAATGTTCGAGTAACTTATCACCAGTCTATCTCGGTGGTGGTGGTGTTACAGGTCTTTATTGAGTTGAGTGGTTATACATATCTCCCACATGTTCCATCCTCTGCATAAAGGTTTCAAAAACTCTTATTGGATCCATACCTTCCAGAATAGGGGCTCCTGATCGTGCTTGATTCCTCGGTCTAACCATAGTGATAATATGTGTCATGTACCTACAAAAGACCTATCGATTAGTTGAAAGTCTTCTTAGAGAAACAAAATCAAGATAGAACTAGAACCAACAAGAACTAATAGTTCTACTAATCAGAATATATCACTCAAATACAACCACAACTATATCAAAGGTACTGCTCGTATATATATATCAAAAGATGTACCACATAGTAACACACTAGTCAAACTATGCATCATATGGGACAAGAGCTAAAATAGTACTAAGAGTAAGCCATTGACAATGCTACTACTACTAATAACATCTATACAAAAGCTATGGTAAAGTAGCTATCTCTCAAGCTCCCAAAAATCATGTGAACAAGTGCTGACATAAAACTAGCCAAAAACTAAACCTCCTCCAAATTCTGACTCAAAAACTGTCAGCGTCTGATCCTGCTGGTGGTGCCTCACCCTCTGAAACGATATCCATCTCCTCAAGGGGTGCATCCTTAACTGGTGCGGCAAGATCTCCGAGTACTACTCCAATATCCCAATCCTCAACTATCCCTACCTCTGCATCCTCTGCTAGCATCGCCTGATTAGCGACGTCGACGGCTACAACAACAAATCCATTAGCTATATCCAACACTCCTGCTAATGCAGCCACTTCCATAATAAATCTCAATGGTTGTCCGAACATCTCAGCTATCCATCCTACTGCCATATCGGCCATGGCCGCCATATGCACTTTAGGTTTGGCTGGTAACTCAAGCATAATGGGTATCTCCGGCACAACTACTTCCTTATCAAGAACTTCCTCCTCTACTACCTCCATGATCACGTCTCACTCTATCATTGTTCACCCTTACTAACTACGATATCTGCCTCAGGGTCCTCTGGCTCCTGTACTAGATCAATCTCTGGCTCTTCCGGGTCATCCTTTGACTCATCATCATCGTAATTTTCTATAGGCTCCTCCTCTACTAGGTCCTCATCGTCCATTGGCTCTTTCTCTCCATCCTCGTCAATATCCTCATCAGCATGCTCATCCTCTGGCTCTAAATTGGCTTAGGCTCTAGAATTGGTACGTGGGGTACCAGTGATGGTGGGGCTGCCGGTGCTGGTGCAGCTATAGGCTCTGGTGGAACTGGCCCAAATATAATAGCTCACAACTCAATCTCGTCTACCTTCATCTTACTCTGAATCAATCTAGCCGTCTCTTGGTATATGGATGCTCAGGTCATAGCGTAGTGATATGCATCTATGCATATCTCTGTTGGGTGCGTTGTGCCTATGACATAGAGAGAAGTCCACATCCTCTCCTCTAAGTATTGACTAGCTGTCTAGAAAATGTAGCTCTGGTATATCTCTGGTGGCTCCACTGTATCCCCATGAATCATGTGTACTCCATAGGCATCAGTCAAAAACTTATAGAACTCTGGATCCATGATACTAACCTGCAAAAGAAACCATCTACCGTCAGGAAGATGAACTTATCTTAAACTCATATCTCATCTTAGGGATTTTAAAATAGTAGGACTAGATGGTGTGCAATCATTAGTGAACAAAAGTATGACAACCTAAAGCTTTGATACCAAAAATCCTGTCATGCCTCAGAGTAGCAAAAATAGAGAAAAATGATTTCCTTTTTGGGTCTATAGGGAATGACGAGTGAATGTCACTAATTATCCACACCACATAGTACTAGTCTAACTAAAACACCGAGAATAGTAAACAACTAAATATATCAAAACGATTCTATAAATTACAAACATCAGAGTGGTCCTTAGGATCACAATAGGTCTGGAGACAACATATGCCCAAGTACCCGTTAAACTAATAAAGTTTAACAAAAATATAAAGCTAAATATAAACTACTATATATCTTCAAATCCTCAGCTGGCGTGAGCATAGTTGTCAGTGTAGTAATCTTCCCCACCATGCTCATCGTTAGTAGGACCACCCTCTGTATATTCCCCTTTAAGGTAGTAACCGTCGTTATAAGCTCCATCACTTGTGTTATCAAGGAAAGGGTAGTCTGGACAGGGAATGTCTAGGCAATAATGGCCGTCAGCTTACTGGAATCTGAGTGAATAGATACTCACAGGGTACCAATGAGATAACAGAATAACAAATTACAGAAGTGTATAAGATATAGTGTTACAATAGTATCTTTCTCTTTATTATCCCCATATCGTAATCAACCATTATCGTATGATTATTCCAAGACCGATAACCAACATAATCTGGCTGGGAAGAACATGCTCAATCATTTAACATATATAGACATACTATTGTTCTGTCCATTGCTCGTTAAGGATATAAACCATCCACCGCATATTAGGGATATAACACTTTGAACAACACATATCAAATCTATTGCCACAACTCATCGATGTATACCAGTGATCCCCATCCACCGCTCGTTAAGGATATAAACCATCCACCACTCGTTAAGGATATAACATGGATCATTTGGCTATCTTAGGACAACATGGTCATGCCCACTGCTCATTAAGGATATAAACGATTCACCGGATGTGAAAGCATGTCATGACCAGGCATCCGCCCACGTAATAATTCTAGAAATTACCAAACCTATTTAAGTTCAGCACTAATACCGACACTTGACAATTCCCATGTGGCTTATTACTCTGATTAAAATGAACAGATATCGAACTAAAATATGAACCACATAGCATCTACGCCATCACGTTAATCCATTATTCTTAATCGTACTTATCTTTTTTGTTACATTATCCCTGATCAACCCATAATCGCATAATAAAAGCTTGAATCAAGAATCGAACATTCGAACCTCTTATAAAATAAACAAAAGGAACAATCCATGTTCTGTTAAGTTCGATCGATTGAAACCATTTTAATCAATTGAGGGAAATAATGTTCATGCGATCAAAGTCCTTTCGATCGATTGAAAGTTTGATCGATTAAACTCAGTTCAATCACTCGAGAGTCATCTTCTCCAGTAGTTTTGAAAAGTGAACGTCCAGAGGCTTAGTGGTGTGTTTGGGTTCATTAATTCATGTCAAAAACCCATAAAACATCATATTAAAGGTACTAAGTGAGTTTATATTTCATTGAACATCATTAAGGGTGCGTTTGGCTCATCAAGCTTTGAGCTCTCTCTCTCTCTCCCCCCCCCCCCCTAATGGTGGTCTCTCTTTCCTCCACCTTGTCTCTGTCTCTCTCTCTATCTCCTTCCTCTATTCTTCTTCTTCTCCTCCTTTTCTCTCTCTCTCTCTCTCTCTCTCTCTCTGACAGAGTATATATATGATATATATGTATGTATATATATGTGTGGATGTGTGTATATATATAACACAAGCATACACACACTCTCTCTAATTCTCAGGTTCTCCAAACTCTCACACACACACACAAAATACAAAGTATATATAGAGGGAATGGGGGTACAGGTGGCAATGTTTGTGGAGAAACTGGGATTCCTGATAATCACAAGTTTGATCGATTGAGGCGCATTCGATCGATCGAAAGCAGATCAGCTAGTTTGATCGAATGAAAGAGGGGTTTGATTGATTGAAGTAGGAAACATGTAATAAATTTATGTCGGTAGGGTTTTGATTGATTGAACAAGGTTCAATCACTTGAACTTAGAAATTCTCGATCGCTCGAACTGACTTTACTCGATTCAAAGTGAAACTTCATGTATGATCAAGGGAAGTTTATAGAATCTCTCTGTATTAATTAATACTGAAAATACAGGGTATTGTACATCATCCACTGAAAAATTCTAAGTATCAAAGAACAGTAATTCATATCTCACTTGTATGTATCTCATACACACACGAATTACTTACTATAATACTTAAGGATTAATAGTCATCTGATGAAAGAAACATACATAATGAAATATAAAGCTGATATCCATATATTAAAATGCCAATGTCTCATACATAAAGTAATGGTTTGAGGGCACATTCCCAACACATTTAGGAATGAATCTGGGCATATCCAGTTGGAGATGGAGAGTCAATCCTGAGAATAGTGGAGATTTTTTCGATTAAGATAAGGATAAGGAAAGAGTTTGAGATTGGGAAGGATTCCGCCATTCAAATCTTGCTTGGGGCGCAATTCAAGGAGTCCTTGTCGTATTAGAATATCCTAAAGGCCATTATAAAACAAAGGCTTGCCAACCATATAGAGGACTCTGCGTCATTCTCGAAATAGCATCCAAATAGCATTCAGAGCATTCAACCCTGCGTTCTTGTGTTCTTAGCTTTATTAGCATATAGCAAATTAGATTGCACAAATTGAGCCTGTTTGGCTTTGGCACGCATGCACAAACTATAGCAAACACACACATTTTGAGAAAGTACAAATATTTTCTTAGAAGGTCCAAATTGATCCCTGAGAAAGTACAAATACTTTCTTAGAAGGTCCAAATAGATCCTGAGAAACTACAAACATTTTATTTGAAGTTCTAAATTGATCTTGAGAAAGTACACACATTTTTACTGAAGGTCCAACTTGATCCTGAGAAAGTACAAACATTTTTGATGAACGGATCATCATCAACTAGCATCATTCAATTGCCAGATGATTATCTAGTTGACCTTCCGGTCAATTAGCAAAGTACAAACATTTCCTGTTACGGTCTAAATTAATCCTGACAAAGTACAAACAAATTCTTTGAAGGCCTAAATTGAGCCTGATAAATTACAAACATTTTCTTAGAAAGTCCAAATTGATCACTGAGAGAGTTTAAATATTTTCTTAGGAGGTCCAAATTGATCCTGAGAAAGTACAAATATTTTCATAAAAGTTCCAAATTAATCTTGAGAAAATACGCACATTTTCACTGAAGGTCCAAATTGATCCTAAGAGTACAAACATTTTCGATGAAGGTCAATCGGATCATTGACCGGATGATCAATTGGCATCATTCAATTGTCGGATGATCATTTGGTCGACCAACAAAGTACAAACATTTCTTGTTAAGGTCCAAATTAATCCTAACAAAGTACAAAAAAATTCATTGAAGGTCCAAATTATTCCTGAGAAAGTACAAATATTTTCTTATAAGGTCCAAATGGATCCTGAGAACGTACAAACATATTCTTAGAAGTTCTAAATTGATTTGAGAAAGTACACATATTTTCACTAAAGGTCCATATTGATCCTAAGAAAATACAAACATTTTCGACGAAGGTCAACCAGATCATCGCCGGATTATCAACCGCCATCATTCGATTGCCGGATAATCATCTAGTTGATCTTCCGGTCCACCAGCAAAGTACAAATATTTCCTGTTATCGTCCAAATTAATCCTAACAAAGTACAAAAAATTCTTTGAAGGTCCAAATTGATCCTGGGAAATTACAAACATTTTCTTAGAAGGTCCAAATTGATCCCTAAGAAAGTACAAATATTTTCTTAAAAGGTTCAAATAGATCATGAGAAAGTACAAATATTTTCTTAGAAGATTCAAATTGATCATGATTAAGTACAATCATTTTGTAAAGCATGTGTGTGTACTTTTACAGAATATGTTTGGACCTTTTAAAGCATGTATTTCTACTTTCTCAAAAAAAATTTGGACTTTCATATTTTGTTGAAACATATGTTTGTACTTTTACAAAATATGTTTGGACCTTTAAATCATGAGTTTCTACTTTCTTAAAAAGAATTTGGACTTGCACGGCTTATATAAAGCATGTGTTTGTACTTTCTTAGGATCATGTTGTATTTCGTTAAGAATAATTTAGCCTTTCACACATTTTGACATTCAAAGGTGTAGTAACTCGTATTTTCATGTTTAAATTGACGATTTAGACTTCGTGTGCAGTTTTAGCGAAAATTGGTCACAGGGGTATTTTGGTCATTTTTCCAATTTTTTAAGTCATGAATTGAAAATATAATTTTTGGGAAAAGTTGCGTAATGTTAAATGATTTGCTATTCGTATTGAAATTTAAGAGTTTTCGATCTCTATTTAGAAGACATCTCGATTTTAGTCATTTTGAGAAAATATCCGTTTTTGTGTTTATATGACATTTTCTGTAATTATACGACTTTTTAATTATATTATTATTTAATAATATAATTACAAGAATTTTAATTATAATAAAAGATAACATTTGCCTAACAAGATTTCCACTATAATTAATATTATTTCGGAACCCGCAATTATACCTGTGATTCCCCAAACCATACTTATACCCTAAGCCAACCCCCAAACAACCCCTATGAGGTGTTATGTGAGGTGTCCATATGAGGTGTTATGTGCTTAAGTGTTTTGTGAGGTGTCCATATGAGGTGTTACGTGCTTGAGTGTTTTGTGAGGTGTCCAATGATGTGTCTTATGAGGTGTTATGTGTGGGAGTGTTTTGTGAGGTGTCCTATGAGGTGTCTTGTGAGGTGTTGTGTATAATATATATACATATTGGTGGCCTTCCCCCTTTTTCCTATAAAAACCCTTCCCATTAGTTGTTGAAAAGGAGGAAAAAATAATAATAGAGAGTTAGCCGAGAGAGTGAAGGAGAAAGAAAAGAAAAGAAAGGAAAGGAAGAAATCCCAAACCACACTGTAACCCCGAACCTACAAGGAGCAAAAGGAGACAAAGGAGAAGAAGAAGAAGTGAGAGGAGCAGAGGAGGAAAGAGAGGAGAGAGAGACACCCCGAGACCACCCACGACCATCCCGAGCTCGTCGGCGTCACCGTCTTTACCGGTGAGTTCCTATACTCACTTAGTACCATAGATATGTATGTTTATATATATTTCGGCAAGAAAGAATGAATGCCGAACATACCGGAAAGGTCTAATTCATTTCTGGAATATTGCTGCTCTCAATCGATCGAACTATTTTCGAGCGATCGAGCATAGGCTGATCTCGATCGATCGAACTTCTGTCAATCGATCGAACCTTGCTTTGTCTCAATCGATCAAACTTAGTTCAATCAATTGAAATAAACAGAATGTTAATTGTTTAGTTGTTTTATATCTAATGAACTATTAACCTGTTTATTATCATACGTTGATGTTGGAGAACTGTATTGGAATTATACATAAGTGGAATAATGGACATAATGCGTTGAACAGCGGAACCCTTTTGTTAATGTTGAGATAATAATGAGATTGAAAAGCCGACGTGCATAGTGGGTCAGTCGACCACAATGGTTGATACTATTTATGATTGGTACGTGTAAATGTGGTCACAAAGATCGTATAATACAGGGCGGTGTGGCCAGTAGTATGTGTTAGGGCGTATTGGCCTTAATGTATCAAGCGTATTGGCTGAACGTTTTGGCCAGAATCTGTTGAGTGTATTGGCTGGACGTGTTGGCCGTAATCTATCGAGCGTATTGGCTGGGCGTTTTGGCCGTAATGTATAGAGCGTATGGGCTGGGCATGTTGGCCGTAATCTATCAAGCGTATTGGCTGGGCGTGTTGGCCGTAATCTATCGAGCGTATTAGCTGGGCATGTTGGCCGTAAGGTATCGAACGTATTGGCTGGGCGTGTTGGCCAGGATGTATCAGGGGCGTGTTGGCCAAAGTATATCGGGGCGTTTGGCTAGATTATATGGGACTGTTTGTCTGGTTTAACTGACTGTAGGTATGGGACTATGTGTCTGATTAATGTGGACCCAAGAGTCTACGTTATGTATTGGGAGATTAGGACGATGTCCGTTGTTATATATTAAGTTGGTTTCTACATGCATGTGAACGATGAGATGATCCTTTTTCATGATGCTATATATATGCTGCAATCTATAGATACTATGTTAGTGTTTGCGTTCACTCAACTTTAGTAGCTAACGGCGTTTATGCCGCTAGATATTCGACGTCCAGCTAGCCAGGGTTACGAGTATGCAGGAGATGCATACATGGATAAAGCCTACAAGGACGGAGCCTACGATGACAGAGGCTATGTTGGAGATGACTACTACACAAGCTGAAGATTTGGAGCTTACTGTTGATAGTTTATGCTTATGTTTTTAGAGACCGTTGTAATAGTCAAGTTTGTAATCTGCATATATTGCCGTAATGTTTTATTTATATTTTCTGCAAACACTTTGGTTTTGTAATAGTTACTATTGAACTCTAATTTATATATCAACCTTAGAACTTTCTAATAAGTGGTTGGAATCATTACTTTGATGGTTTGACTTTAGTTATGGACAATATGGTGACTTTCAACTGTCATGGCCTACGGGTCCAAAAAGGAATTTATTTTCTCTATTTTTGCTACTGTTGGGCATGACAGGATTTTTGGTATCAGAGCCTAGGTTTTGTAGTTGTGTTCGCCAATTGTCCAACATTTCTTGAGTTTGAACCTTAAGATTCCTTGAGATAGGGGTTAACTCTCTAAGTTAACATTTTTGAGTTGATCGTATAAAGTTTACTTGCTATTGATGTGATAATAGTTATAACTATCATGTTTAGTGCAGATTACTTTCTATGATTATTTTTGGGATTGACGACTAACCGATAAATGTCTGTATAAGTAGCCAAGGCCGGCCCATTGTGTATAAAATTGTAGGCCCCCGCCTAAAGCCCCCAATATTTTAGATAATTTTAGGCCCCCAATTTCAAACACTGAATAATAATTATTAAGCCCAAAGGCCCCAAACACAACCTAAAAACCCAAGACCTAAAGAAGTCAGCTACTTTGTGATGGACTTATCCACTTTTAGGGGCTTGGTTGGGAAAAAAACTTCTCATTAGGTGCACAAAACTGGTGTACTTAGTATTTTCCCTATATAAAAAAAGTACCTTCTCAACTTTCCCAATTATAAGACTTTTCAATGTTTTTAGTCACATTCCTTACATTTTATTTATAGAACTGAATATTTGAAATTTATTGAGCTTACTTGCAGTTTTTTTGGAGAATCTTTGTACTAAAGCACTCAAATTCTTAAGGCAGTCCCCTTCCTAAAAAAAAAAATTAGGTTTCCCTTAATAGACCCAAATGGCTTTTAGAAATTATTTTTTTGGATTTGATGACTGGTTCATGTTTATATACAGAGGGCCTTATTTTATAAGTTTGCCTAAGGCCCCCAAAACGTCAGGACCAGCCCTGTAGGTAGCCAACCCTACTGCATCAATGGCAGGAAGACCTCTTACCCGGAACCATCCTGAACATACCGGGGATGCACCTCCAGCACCACAGGCTGCTGATCTGACAGGACTGTTCGAGGCCCTTGTATGTAGAATGGAATGGATCAACAACCCTAACGGGAAAAACGAAAATAATCATGGACCACCCCTGAGGCAAGTTGAGGTTAGAATCGTGGAGCATTTTCGTCATTTTTGTCCAGAGAATTTTGACGAGAATACTGAGCCATGGTAGGCAGAACAGTGACTCTGAGAGATGGAAGCTGATCGGGAGATAACTAATCCTATTTATACGCCTTAACGAGCATTTGTTAGTACCTTTTTATCCTGTTTTTGTATATTTTTACGCTGTTTTCTAGTTTCTGACAGGTTTTGGAAGAAATCAACTAAACCAGGCTAAACAGGGTGAAAAAGCATCAAGAAAGAACCTGAAAAAACCAAGTCGCGCGCGCGGTCCGCGGGCGCGAAAATCAGAGAATCGCTCGCGCGATCCGCTCGCGCGAGAATCCAGAAATCGCTCGCGCGATCCGATCGCGCGAGACCCCCAATAACTCGCTCGCGCGATCCGCGCGCGCGAGGTACCAAAAGTCGCGCTCGCGCGACCCGCTCGCGCGATATGCCCAAAAACCAAAGTTGCGTATTTCAGTGTACTGAAGACTCCTGTGCAAACGAGACTGCTAAACGACGTCCAAACTGTAAATTACATGCGTTTCAGTTCGTTTCGGGTTAGGAAGCCTTCCAAAGCTTGTACAAACTCTATATAAACTCCAAATCTACTCAATTATGGGGTTGACAATTATTATACACACATTCTACAACCATACTTCCAGCCATTGAAGGGAGGGAAGCAAGGAGAAGAAGAAGAACACCAAGGGTTTCCATGGCCTCCTCCATCAACTACTTGCCGATCTCTACTCCTATGGCAGCTTAGATCATCGATCTAGGGTTTCAATGAAGCCCTAGATGAGTAATAGGGTTTTATTTTAGTTTTATTATGTATGGATGACAGTCACATGTTTAGAGGATTTTTATAAATAAATCGTACTTCTAGTGATTAAATCATTGCTTTCAGAATTTATTCTTAGATCTATTTTGACTGTGATGTGCTCAACGATCTATTCTTGCTGTGCTTGTTTAGGTTGTTTACATGTGATGGTGCTTTATTGATTCGTGCTATCAAGTATCCGAATAGTCCATGCCTAGGTTAGACGGATTAGATCACAACCCTAGTTTAGTGTGAGATAATTCGTGCTATCCGCAGATGGATTATGTTGGTGCTTGAACCATGATTATCTTCTTGTCGGAGGAATTGGGCTTGTAGCTACAATTCCCCATATTCATCCAACGTAATAAACTAAAGTAATTCATAAATATTCCTATTATGAAACTAGTGGTGGATTTGCAATCCTAGGTTTCCTTTAAATATTATTTAAAAACACTTTTAATTGCTTTCATAAGTTAGATTTACTTTTATTGTTATTAGTTTAATTAAATTCAAAATCAAATCCGTTTTTCCTAATTAATTAGACTTAGGTTTTAAAATTAAGGCATTGTAGTAATCAATCTCTGTGGGTTCGACCTTTACTTCCACACTGCAAGTCTTTTGAAAAGTAAAGTATACTTTTATATCTTGATATTGACAACATCAATTTTTGGCGCCGTTGCCGGGGATTGTATTACTACTCTTAGTTTTATAATCGTAGTTTAGTTAATTCGTAAATATTAGATTAGTTTTTATTTTTCTTATTTTCTGTTTTTGTTTTTAGTTACTAACTTGTTTTTTTTTATTTTGTAGTCAATGTTTCCGAGTGGAACAACTAATTACATCAAAGGAGCATACGCAAATAAAAATATAAATAAAATTAAATAAATTGTTTCCTTTGGAATTCGCTTTAAACCGTTGTAAGTCAGGGCGCTGTGACGCACTATTTGCATTAGTTTAGGGTT
The DNA here is from genome assembly GCA_033977485.1 of Hydrangea macrophylla. Classification (NCBI taxonomy): domain Eukaryota; kingdom Viridiplantae; phylum Streptophyta; class Magnoliopsida; order Cornales; family Hydrangeaceae; genus Hydrangea; species Hydrangea macrophylla. Next base: position 14,853,872 of record CM066990.1, on the reverse strand, counting down.
AATTGCACTGCATTAGCTAGGAAACCCGGGGCGCTGGGCTTGACGCGATCATTGCATTACAGGATAATTTGCATGCATCATAGTAGTTGAGTGCTTGTTATCTTATTTGCGTGATTGTATTTGTTTATTTTGTTTAGTTAGTCTTTGTTTTTAGTTTCTTTTCTTTTGTTTTAGTTTATGTTGGGTACACGTTCAAATAAACCAGATTTAAAATCTTTCGATCTTGAACTTGAACGTACCTTAAGAACTAGTAAGTCCACAACCCAAGCTTCTAGAGCTAGGTTGCAAGACGACGAATCAACTCCGATTCCGTCGTCGTTGTTTGAGGCCGAAATTCAGAGTACCCGTGAACGGATAAGGAAAACTCGAACTTTTCAAATTGAACCGATTAAAATGGCTGACGGTGGAAATAACAATAACAATCAAAATAACAACGGAGCTAATATGAACAATCTTAATATACCGCCACCACCTCCACTTATAAATTATTTTATTCCTACTACTTACACGCCACAAGCCGGTATCGAATTACCGGAGGCGACGGCATCTCACTTTGAGATTAAGTCGTCTACGATCTCGCTACTACCTTCCTTCCATGGCCGTCTAAATGAAGACCCTTACCAACACTTAGGGGATTTTCAGGGTATATGCTCTACTTTGAAAATACAGAACCTAAATAATGATGAATTAAAATTGCGGCTCTTCCCATTCTCTTTAAGAGACAAAGCTAAATATTGGCTTCAATCTTTGGAGCCAAACACAATAAAAACATGGGAAGCCTTACACACCGCCTTTTTACAAAAGTTTTTCCCTATTATGCGTACAAATAAGATAAGAAAAGATATAACTAATTTTGTAATGCAAGATGGGGAGACGCTTTATGACACGTGGGAAAAATTTAAAGAATTGTTACGCTCGTGTCCACATCATCAGGTTCCTAAGTGGCAATTGGTTCAAGTCTTCTACGAGGGGCTTATTCCCTCTGTTAGGAATACTGTCGATGCCGTTTGTGCGGGAACCTTCCTACACAAAAGCGCCGACGAGGCCTGGAAAATATTTGAAACGTTAAGCGAGAACTCGATGCATCAGGCTGTGTCGGTACGTTTTGAGGGATACCTTCAACCTAAGCGAGAGGTGACAGTTGAGTCAAGTCAATCAATTCAAATACAAGAATTAAATAGAAAACTTGACCGACTTATGCAAATGAACAAAACGTCCAATCCACCCTCTTTAGAAGTATGTGCATTATGTTCCGAACCGTCACATAATATCTTTGCATGTCCTTCTGCATCTCAATATCCGGAATTTGTTGAACAACACGTTAATTCTATGCAACAATTCCCACAAAATAATTTTAATCCTAGGTCGACTAATTTTCCAAATACGTACCGACCCCAATACCAACAAGGTCAATACCAACCACCTCCTCCACCTCCACGCAATAATGCCTTTGAGGAGAAGGTGTTGGCCTCACTTGAAAACTTTGGTTCGGTGGTTCAGTTAGTACACTCTCACACACAATCCATCGCAAAACTGGAGTCCCAAGTAGGGCAAATTGTTAATACATTAAACCGTTTAACTGAGAGTAAGTTGCCGAGTCAACCTACTCAGCAACCTAAGGGGCAATACGCAGTGGGTAGTACGAGTGAGAGTGTGAACGCTGTTTCGACTAGGACGACTGCTCGAGATGAGGAAGTTGTTGTAATTCCGGATGAGAGTGAGAAAGATGGGAAAATTAACTTAAATTTGAATAAGGAGGGTGAGGGAACGAGTAGAATTCAAAAAGATAAAGGACCGGCCCCAACGAATTATATTCCGAGAATGCCATACCCACCAAACGTTGAGGGACCGTCACATTTGCCTAAGAAAGGGTCTAAGGTTGAGGATATACTCGAGGTGTTCAAACAAGTTAAAATTAATATTCCTTTCCTCGACGCAATTAAGCAAATTCCCGCTTATGCTAAATGTCTAAAAGACCTTTGTACTCAAAAGCGCAAAATACAGAGTCATACTCCTAAAAAGGTCTTCCTCACGGAAAAAGTAAGCTCTATATTCCAACACGCTCCTCCAAAATATAAAGATCCAGGTACGCCTACGATTTCATGTGTCATAGGTGACACTGTCATTCATAGGGCTCTCCTTGACTTAGGAGCTAGTGTTAATCTTTTACCCTATCATGTCTATAAACAATTAGGATTAGGTGAACTCAAGCCTACGGCCGCTACTATTCAGTTAGCGGATCGTTCTGTCAAAATACCTAGAGGAATCGTCGAAGACGTGCTAGTAAAAGTTGATCAATGTTTCTATCCTGTAGATTTTATGGTCCTTGACACCGAACCGGTGCTAGATGCTAGGAAACATACTCCTGTCATCCTAGGCCGTCCATTCTTAGCAACCGCCAACGCACGTGTTAACTGTCGGACGGGGGTAATGAAAGTGTCATTTGGGAACATGAATTTAAAATTAAACGTTTTTAATGCTATGGATCAACCTCCTAAAAACGACAATTCACTATGTGAGGTGGAAGGTGAGGTAACACGGAATATTGAGCCTACTAAAGAAATAAAGGTGAGTGGGAAAAATATAATAGCGGACGATGATGAGTGGATGAATCCTAATCCCGTGGACCCTAATGCTGAATCTACTCGAAAGGTAAGAAATCGATTTGAACATACTGACAAACCGTCGATTGAATTACTTCAAAGCGACGTAATTTCTGCTTACCATCGAGCTCTACCTGACATCCTTAGGGGTACACAGTCCGATTTACGGCCTCCATAAATTCTTGAGCTAGAACGGTCTAGCTAAAGACATAAAAGTAAGCGCTTCTTGGGAGGCAACCCAAGCTTTATTTCGTTCGTTTTTCTTTGTTTTTGGGTGATTTTAGTCTGTTTTGGACATTCTGGACAGGTTTGGGGGTTGGAATTAATTTATTTTAATACTATATACATAATTTTAATCAAAAAGTGGAATAAACCATTCTCGCGCGCGCGGCCCGCTCGCGCGAGATGTCGCTCGTGCGGCCCGCTGGCGCGAGAATGTGCCTTAGACGTTTTTCTTTGTTTTTCTTTATTATGAGCCTCAGGTTCTCCTCGCGCCTGATCTCGCGGGCGCGAGGTACCTCGCTCGCGCGAAAAATTTCAAAAAAAAAAAAAAAAAATTTCGCTGGGAATTCGCGCGCGCGACGGCGCGCGCGATTCCCCCATTTCTGCATATTGTCTTTTGTTTTCTTGTATCCTTCCCCCATAACTGCGTCGGTAGTTTTTCTATTTATGTTTTTGTTTCGTAGGTCCTTTTCCATCAGGTTTTTGATTGTTTACTTAATTCTGGTTGTGTTTTACAGTATGTTTTAGTTTCTTTTCTAGTTTATTTTCTTGTGGATCTTTATAGTTCTGTTTATTCTTATAGTTTATTTAGTTTAGTTTAGTTATAATCCTTTTAGCTGTTTTTTTTTTTATGTTGTTTGTTTAATTTTCTTTTGTTAAGAATTAGCAGGTAACATTGAACTGTATTGACATATTCCTTTGTGTCACCTGTGCTATGCTTGTCAAGATTAAGGTACTATCGTTCCTTCCTTCTGTACTCTCCTTTCTTTCGATTTATTGTTTCATTAGGGACAATGAAAGGTTTAGGTTTGGGGGTATGCACACACATGCACATTATTTTATGCAAAACTTTAAAAAATTTCAATAAGTGTGTTTAAATAAACGATGTTACCTACGGTTTCGCAATCGCTAGTCGATACTTCTTGTTATGTAATTATGATTGTTATAGAATGATAAACAAGGGAAGATGTGATTAAACATTTGCTGAAGTTATGATATGACATTTTAAGTTATGTATTGTTTGAATCGTAGTTTTATATCATAGATTTGCACATAAACATATGCACTGCACGTAGTCATTGGAATACATGTTGGTTGTGAACTATAATATGATTCGGATTTCTAGATAACATAAGGTGGAGACTAAGCCCGGTGAGCTTTTGAGCCTATCTTTTTCTATTTAGAGGGTTATAAATACATCTTGTGTTTGTCGAATTTCATTGAAATAGCGTATCTACTTGTTGTTTAGTCTCATTATTCTTGTTTTGGTTAATAGTCAAGTTAAAATCTTTGTTACCATGTTAAATAATCTTCTGTCGTAAATGTTGAAGAGCCATATAACCCTAGGAAATGATTTTAGGCCCTCTTTGTTTACTGCCGGCCGATAAAAGATAAAATTTCCTTAGTTCGCCCTTTGAGCCATTAAAATGCCATTTCTTTCTTAAATTACCATTATCCTTGTTTTTGCTCCAATTTGGCCAACTTGGAGTTCACTTCTGAAAGATTGATCACCTTCTAGTGGTGTTAAGGCGATGTGTGATTGAGAAGAAGAAGAAAATAAGATGATGTTTGGGGTGGTTGCCTTGTTATTTATTGAATATTCATTTCAAAAGCAACGAGGAGGAAAAGAATAAAGAAAAAAATAAAGAAGAGGAAGGTTGAAAAAAAAATATTGAAAGAAAAAAAGAAAAAGGAATGAAGAGAAAGAAAAGATGAAGTTGGTAGAAGAGATGAATGAAAGAAATCGAACATGCCTTACAATGCCATTCGTAAACCTACCCAATTAATCCGTTCTATCATTTTTCATTATCTGAGCCACATTACAACCTTTGAAAAGTCCTAATTGATCCTAGGGAACATGGTTTGGATATGAAAATGATGGGAGGGGATTAAAACATGGTAATGATTAATTTTTCTTGATTATTGGCATCTTATCCATGAGACTACTATTCTTTCGTGTCATGCGTCTTTTTCATGTCATATGTGAGCATTTATCATTTTGAAAATATATTTCCTTTGCTCACGTATACTAGAAAAATTACACCTGTTTCTGAGTGTTTTATTTTAGAGTGTAATTTATTGTGAGATACGTAGTCGAGACATAGTTAGACGGTTATCCGGGTTATATTCCAAGTTCATGACATGCGCGTGTTCATTTGACTACCATATCACACACGTGCGATTTTATGAGAAACTCTATTGATTTATACGATGCATGTGCTTGAGATTGTTCTTCATGATGTATGTAGACGTTTGATTCTATTTCTTTTTGTTCGTTATTCTATTTCAAATCTTTGTTGTATAATAAGGAGTATTGAATATTATGTTCTTTGTTTGAATAAAACTTTTTAAATTAATAAGTAATAAAGATGGTTGTGGGTAACTTGTTGACGAGAACCCTCACGAGACTTCACTCGTCCGACTAGGGACACCTAGGGGTTTAAAAGGCTTGTTGCATACGCTAAATGCAATCGTGATCCATACGAAAATGGAATAGTATTTTATTAGTAGTTTTTATTTTAGTTTTGCTCGAGGACTAGCAAAATGTAGGTTTGGGGGTGTGATCGGGAAAGAACTAATCCTATTTATACGCCTTAACGAGCATTTGTTAGTACCTTTTTATCCTGTTTTTGTATATTTTTACGCTGTTTTCTAGTTTCTGACAGGTTTTGGAAGAAATTAACTAAACCAGGCTAAACAGGGTGAAAAAGCATCAAGAAAGAAGCTGAAAAAACCAAGTCGCGCGCGCGATCCGCGGGCGCGAAAATCAGAGAATCGCTCGCGCGATCCGCTCGCGCGAGAATCCAGAAACCGCTCGCGCGATCCGCTCGCGCGAGACCCCCAATAACTCGCTCGCGCGATCCGCGCGCGCGAGGTACCAAAGTTGCGTATTTCAGTGTACTGAAGACTCCTGTGCAAACGAGACTGCTAAACGACGTCCAGACTGTAAATTACATGCGTTTCAGTTCGTTTCGGGTTAGGAAGCCTTCCAAAGCTTGTACAAACTCTATATAAACTCCAAATCTACTCAATTATGGGGTTGGCAATTATTATACACACATTCTACAACCATACTTCCAGCCATTGAAGGGAGGGAAGCAAGGAGAAGAAGAAGAAGACCAAGGGTTTCCATGGCCTCCTCCATCAACTACTTGCCAATCTCTACTCCTATGGCAGCTTAGATCATCGATCTAGGGTTTCAATGAAGCCCTAGATGAGTAATAGGGTTTTATTTTAGTTTTATTATGTATGGATGACAGTCACATGTTTAGAGGATTTTTATAAATAAATCGTACTTCTAGTGATTAAATCATTGCTTTCAGAATTTATTCTTGTCTTAGATCTATTTTGACTGTGATGTGCTCAACGATCTATTCTTGCTGTGCTTGTTTAGGTTGTTTACATGTGATGGTGCTTTATTGATTCGTGCTATCAAGTAACCGAATAGTCCATGCCTAGGTTAGACGGATTAGATCACAACCCTAGTTTAGTGTGAGATAATTCGTGCTATCCGCAGATGGATTATGTTGGTGCTTGAACCATGATTATCTTCTTGTCGGAGGAATTGGGCTTGTAGCTACAATTCCCCATATTCATCCAACGTAATAAACTAAAGTAATTCATAAATATTCCTATTATGAAACTAGTGGTGGATTTGCAATCCTAGGTTTCCTTTAAATATTATTTAAAAGCACTTTTAATTGCTTTCATAAGTTAGATTTACTTTTATTGTTATTAGTTTAATTAAATTCAAAATCAAATCCGTTTTTCCTAATTAATTAGACTTAGGTTTTAAAATTAAGGCGTTGTAGTAATCAATCTCTGTGGGTTCGACCTTTACTTCCACACTGCAAATCTTTTGAAAAGTAAAGTATACTTTTATATCTTGATATTGACAACATCAGAAGCAATCTTCGACACCCTGGGATGTAACAAGATTGAGAAGCGTCGATTGGCGACATTTCAGTTGACTTATGTGGTAACCGATTGGTGGGAATCGGAGAAGGCGACCGTAAGAGAGGATGCGGCCGGAAGAATGCCATGGATCACCTTTAAAGGAATGTTTTTGAAGAACTACTTTCCTCAGACCGAGAGGAATAGGAAGGAGAGAGAATTTATTGAGCTCAGACAAGGGAACTAAACCGTAAGAGAATATACGGTACAGTTCAATCGATTATCCCATTTTGCTCTTCATATGATTGATACCCCAAAGAAGAAGAATAGGCAGTATCACCAAGGCCTCTCACTGACACTGCAATGGATGACTCTGAATCATCAGGGTCAAACCTTCAAGGCCATGGTAGGAATGGCAGTTGTTTTGTGGATATTAATGGATGGGAGCAAGGACATTTTGGGAATTTGCTACCACCCAGAGGTAACCAAGGACCTAGACCACCGATGGGATTCTAAGGGAACAAGCGCAACTGGACTGGAGAGAGGAAGCAACAACCTACATTTCCTCAGAATTGCTATGCTGTAACCCAAGCACCTCCCCCACAAGGACTCCCTACTGCTACTGGAAGCATTATCGGTGGATGCTTCAACTATGGGAATCCAGGCCATGCAGCTAAGGATTGTCAAGCTCCAACGAACTATAACTAGTCAGGCATTCGCTGTTATAACTGTGGTAATCACGGCCACATCAGCAAGGTCTGTAAAGCACCCCGTAGGGCATACAACGGACCAGCTACCTAGGGCCAAGTTGGACAGGCTCGTATGAATGCTATCCTCCCTAAGAACAAGGGATTTGATGAGACTGAACATCAGAACATGGAAGGTACTCTTACGTTATTCAGCACTCGAGTTAAAGTTCTATTTGATACTGGTGCTTCGAATTCATTTGTTGCTATCAAAATTGTTAAACTATTGGGTTTAGTACCCCAGGCACTTGATGTAGCCCTGAATACGGTATCACCTTCGTGGAGTAACACTAAGATTAGAAAAAATGTGCAAGGACTGTGCCTTAACCCTAGAGGATAGGATTCTTCCCGCATATCTAATTATTTTGTCAATAAAAGAATTTGACATCATCTTAGGATTCGATTGGCTCACGAAGTATTGTGCTAAATTGGATTGCGCCAATAAGATGATTACCTTTTTGGTACCAGAAAGTCAGCCATTTGATTTTCAATGTAACCCCTCTAGCGATGCTTTTCTTACTAGCCATCTAGCAACTATCGAGAGCTCGACTTCAGAACTCACTGTTGCAGAGATTCCTGTAGTCTAAGACTTTGAGGATGTGTTTCAAAATATTTTAGGACTACCACCTAAACGGTAGATTGACTTTTGTATCGAATTAGTGCCTGGTACTTTACCACAATTGAAGGCTCCTTATCGGATGGCACCAATAGAGATGTAAGAACTAAAGAAGCAAGTGCAGGAGTTAGAAGATCTCAAATTTGTTCAGCCTAGCACGTCGCCTTGGGGAGCACCAGTGCTCTTTGTTAAGAAGAAGGACTGAACCCAGCGACTTTGTATCGACTATAGGGAACTCAACAAGCTTACGATTAAGAATAAGTACCCACTCCCTAGAATCGATTATCTATTTGATCAGCTGCAAGGAGCGACAACGTTCTCAAAGATTGATCTACGTTCGGGATACCACCAACTGTTGGTTTGACCCGAGGATATTTCAAAGACTGCTTACTGGATGAAGTACGGGCATTATGAATCTTGGTTATGTCTTTTGGATTAACCAACGTTCTCAAAGATTTTTGGACCTAATGAACAGAGTTTTAAACTCTACTTAGACCAGTTCATTATTGTGTTCATAAATGATATTCTAATATACTCAAAGACCAAAAAGGAACACGAGGAATATGTAAGGATCGCACTACAGACCCTCTGAGATAACCAACTGTATGCGAAGTTCAGTAAGTGTGAGTTTTGGCTGAAAGAGGTCAAGTTCCTAGGGCACGTTGTCTCCCAGGATAGAATAGCTATAGACTCATCAAAGACAGACGTAGTTTTGGATTGGAATATACCAACCACAGTAACAGATGTTAGGAGTTTTCTTGGTCTAGCTGGATACTATCGGAGATTTGTGGAAGTTTTCTCCAAGATCGCAGCTCCTAGATTTGAAGTTTGAATGGGGTAACAAGCATGAATGCGTATTACAGGAATTAAAAGAAAGATTGACCTCAATGTCAGTGCTTGCGATACCCAAGAGTGCTGAACAATTCACCATATATAGCGACCCATCACACCAAGGACTCGGATGTGTTTTGATGCAACGCATGACCTCGAACTAGCTGTAATCATTTTTGCACTCAAGATTTGGAGGCATTACCTCTATGGTAAGAAGTTTGATCTGTTCTTAGATCATAAGAGTTTTAGGTACTTGTTCTCTCAAAGAGAGTTGAACATGAGGCAAAGACGCTGGATGGAATTGTTAAAGGACTATGATTTCACATTATAGTATCACCCTAGGAAAGCGAATGTAGTGGCCGATGCATTAAGTCGGAAACCCAGGAGGATAGTAGTAGCTTCTCTTATGGTCAAAGAGTGGCAAGCGTTGGAAACTTTGGCTGAATTCGGTATTCAATCATTAGATCTAAGTGAAGGACGACACTTTGGATGTCTCATGGTGCAACCTACCCTCATTAATCATATTGGAGGCACAAAGGAAGAATCAAGGACTTCAAGAGTGGTTCGCAAGCAATGTAGTGAAAGAACCAAAGAATTAGAGTGTTGATGCGAATGGGGCACTCAAATGGAGAGGTGGACTTTGTGTTCCAGATAAAGGGGATATAAGAAAGGACCTACTGGACGAAGCTCATAAGTCACAAATGACTATCCAACCAGGAGGTACAAAAATGTACTAGGATTTGAAAAGAAACTTCTGGTGGGAAGGAATGAAATGAGAAGTTGTTGAGCATGTGTCTCAATGTCTTATATGTAAGCAAGTGAAGGCAGAACATCAAAAATGACACGAACTTCTACAACCATTACCAGTTCCCGGATAGAAGTGAGAGCATATCACTATGGACTTCGTGGTAGGATTGTTGAGATCCCAGCAAAACCATGACGCTATTTGGGTAGTTGTGGATCCACTTACCAAATTAGCGCATTTCATAGCTTATTGTATGTCATACTCGGTCGAACATCTGAGCCGTATGTAAATACAACAAGTTATGCGACTGCACGGTGTACTTGTATCAATTGTATTAGACCATGATTCGAGATTCACTGTAGAGTTTTGGAAGAGTCTACAGACAGCTATGGGGACGTCATTGAACTTGAGCACTGCCTTCAACCACAGACAGATGGACAGACTGAACGAGTTAACCAGGTGATGGAGGACATGCTGCGAGCATGTGTCATTGATTTTGAAAGCTCATGGGAGACCAATCTATCGCTGATAGAACTTGCATACAACAATATCCACCATTCGAGTATAGGAATGGCACCCTATGAGGCATTATACAAAAGGCCGTGTCGATCGACGTTGTGTTGGGCAGAGGTTAGAGAAAATCAAATACTCGGACCAGAGTTAGTTCGGGAAACTAACGAGAAGATCCAGGTCATGAAAGAAAGGATGCGTACGGCGTAGAGTAGACGCAACAGTTACGTAGATAAATGTCGCAGGAGTTTGGAATTCAGTGTTAGAGATCATGTGCTACTCAAGGTATCTCCAGTGTGAGGCATTATCAGATTTTGACAAAAACAAGAAAAGTTTTCACAACGCTACATTGGACCGTTTGAAATTTTAGAGCGCATGGGAATAGTAGCCTATCGACTTGCACTGCCGCCTAAGATGTCAGGAGTACATAATGTATTTCATATCAGCATGCTTAGGAAGGTTGTATATGAATCGTCACATGAAATTGACTTCACGGACATTGAGGTAAACAATCACGTGACTTATACTGAAGGACTAGTCCAAATTTTGGATCGAGGAGTCAAGAAGCTGAGGACTAAGGAAATTCCTCTAGTAAAAGTTCAGTGGAGACACCATGACGAACGCGAAGCTTCTTGGGAATTGGAATCAAAAATGCGTGACAAGTTTCCAGCTTGTTTAGTGACTAGCTTAGATTTCGGGACAAAACCTATGTTAAGGAGGGTAGAATGTAGTAACTCGTATTTTTATGTTTAAATTGACGATTTAGACTTCGTGTGCAGTTTTAGCAAAAATTGGTCACAAGGGAATTTTGGTCATTTTTCCAATTTTGTAAGTCATGAACTGAAAATATAATTTTTGGAAAAAGTTGCGTAATGTTAAATGATTTGCTATTTATATTGAAAGTTAAGAGTTTTCGATCTTTATTTAGAAGAAATCTCAATTTTAGTCATTTTGAGAAAATATCCGTTTTTGTATTTATACGATATTTTCTGTAATTATACGACTTTTTAATTATATTATTTAATAATATAATTACCAGAATAATAATTATAATGAAAGATAATATTTACCTAACTAGATTTCCACTATAATTAATATTATTCGGAACCCGTGATTTTACATGTGATTCCCCAAACCATGCTTATACCCTAAGCCGGCCCAAACAACCCCTATGAGGTGTTATGTGAGGTGTCCATATGAGGTGTTATGTGCTAGAGTGTTTTGTGAGGTGTTATGTGAGGTGTCTATATGAGGTGTTAAGTGCTTGAGTGTTTTGTGAGGTGTCTCATGAGGTGTTATGTGCTTGAGTGTTTTGTGAGGTGTCCTGTGAAATGTCTTGTGTGCTTGAGTGCTTGTGAGATATTGTATGAGGTGTCTTGTGAGGTGTTGTGTATAGTATATATACATATTGGTGGCCTTCCCCCTTTTTCCTATAAAAACCCCTCCCATTAGTTGTTGAAAATGAGGGAAAAATAATAATAGAGAGTTAGCCGAGAGAGTGAAGGAGAAAGAAAAGAAAAGAAAGGAAAGGAAAAAATCCCAAACCACACCGCAACCCTGAACCTACGAGGAGCGGAAGGAGAGAAAGGAGAAGAAGAAGCAGAAAGAGGAGCAGAGGAAGAAAAAGAGGAGAGAGAGACACCCCGACACCACCCCGAGCTCGTCGGCATCACTATCTTTACCGGTGAGTGCCTATACTCACTTAGTAGCGTATACATGTATGTTTATATATGTTTCAATAAGAAAGAATGGACCCTGAACGTACGGGAAAGGTCCAGTTCAATTCTGGAATATTACTGCTCTCAATCGATCGAACTGTTTTCGAGCGATCGAACACAGGCCGATCTTGATCTATCAAACTTCTTTCAATCGATCGAACCTTGCTTTATCTCAATCAATCGAACTTAGTTCAATCAATTGAACTTAACAGAATGTTAATTATTTAGTTGGTTTATATCTAATGAACTGTTAACCTATTTATTATCATACGTTGATGTTGGAGAACTGTATTGGAACTATACATACATGGAATAATGGACTTAATGCATTGAACAGTGGAATCCTTTAGTTAATGTTGAGATAATAATGAGATTGAAAGGTCGACGTGCATAGTAGTGGGTTTGTCGACCACAATGGTCGATACTATTTATGACTGGTATGTGTAAATGCGGTCACAAAGATCGTGTGATATAGGGCGGTGTGGCCAGTAGTACGTGTTAGGGCGTATTGGCCGCAATGTATCGAGCGTATTGGCTGGGCGTTTTGGCCGTAATGTATTGAGCGTGTTGCTTGGGCATTTTGGCCGTAATGTATAGAGCGTATTGGCTGGGCGTGTTGGCCATAATCTATCGAGAGTATTGGCTGGACGTGTTGGCCGTAATCTATCGAGCGTATTGTCTGGGTGTTTCGTCCGTAATGTATAGAGTGTATTGGCTGGGCGTGTTGGCCATAATCTATCGAGCGTATTGGCTGGGCGTGTTGGCCGTAATCTATCGAGCGTAATTGCTAGGTGTGTTAGCCAGGATGTATCAGGGGCGTGTTGGCCAAAGTATATCGGGGTGTTATGTATATATATGCTGCAATCTATAGATACTCTGTTAGTGTTTGTGTTCACTTGGCTTTCATAGCTGACGGCGTTTATGCCGCTGGATATTCGACGTCCAGCTGGCCAGGGTTATGAGTATGCAGGAGATGCATACATGGATAGGGTCTACAAGGACAGAGCCTATGATGATAGAGGCTACGTTGGAGATGACTACTACGCGAGCTGAAGACTTGGAGCTTGTTGTTGATAGTTTATGCTTATATTTTTAGAGACCGTTGTAATAGTTAAGTTTGTAATTGGCATATGTTGTCGTAATATTTTATTTACATTTTCTGCAAACACTTTGGTTTTGTAATAGTTAGTATTGAACTCTGATTTATATATCAACTTTAGAACTTTCCAATAAGTGGTTTGAATCATTACTCTGATGGTTTGACTTTGGTTATGGACAATATGGTGACTTTCAACTGTCATGGCCTACGTATTGTCTGGGTGTTTCGTCCTTTCTGTTTTCTGCTCTCCTTCTTATATGCTCTCTTTTCTATTCCGAGTTATAATACTCTTGACGGAAAAACGCAAACTGAGGAGAGAGCCAAAGCATCATATATATAGGCTACGATAGGGACCATAAGAAGTCAATAAGGAATAGGCTTCCTTATGGAATTAGGAAACCCTAATTCGAATTGAATCAGATTCCTATTTCCATAAATTATAATTCATACCACTAAAGAATTATAATTGCACTCCTACCCTTATCTCAAAAATATATTTCGAGCTCCATGTTATTAAATGCCTATTATCTCCCCATGTTAAGATTACAGATATCCATTAATTAAATATAATTACTGACAATCATATTTAATTAATCTCTTAAAATTCCTTGAGATCCTCTGCTTAACTTATCTGATATGTCGGATACAAAATCCACTTGCAGGGTTTGACATAATCAAAACTTATAAGCTTTCTCAAGGGGATATCATCAATCCCAAAATTGAGACATGGATTCCATCATTAATTAATATCCACCACACAATTAATATTGTCACCCAATCCAATGAGATACTGACCCATTTAAGGATCCTACCCTTTTAGGGATCAAAGTGTAAATATCAAATGTACGTGTCTACAAATTAACTTAAGATTTAGAGCATAAGCACTCATAATAGCCATGAGGTATTAATTATCTTATAAGTCAGTATAAAGATAATTACCCCAAGTCAGTCCCGTTTAATACACAAAGTGTACCAGCATAGTGAGTTGAAACTATACCGTTTTCCGTAGTCAAGACAAACCTACTACAACACCATGCTGCAGTCCTACCGATGGTGTGTCCAATCCATCTAAGACTGTAAACCAAAATCTTACATTCTACAAGATCCGATGGTCTGATCTTCCCTGTGCAAGACGAACTCTACACACCAAATCACCTACTATGTAGAATGAGAGACACACATGCATAATATTAAATAAATAATATAATACAAACATTGCCCACACAGATTCTAAAAAAAATGGATTAACTAATTTTATTAAATGAATAATAAATCAACTACATAAAGCATGGCTTTTAGTATATATCCCTAACAATATCAACCTTCCTACCAATTCCATGCAAGATTGGAAAGGGATGGAGGACTTATTTCATGGCCAGTTCTATAGGACTGAGCCCAAAACGTCATTGGCATATCTATCTAGAATGCTTCAACTAGTAGGGGAGACAGTCGAGACCTACATTGCCCATTTCAAAAAGGTTAAGTATAGGTGTAAGACTGTCCTGCCCGAAGAGGAATATGTCAAGATGGCCATGGGAGGGATGTCATTCGAGCTTCGCAATAGGTACAAAGGGACTGACTTCTGAGATCTATTCGAGCTGGTCACCAGGGCAGCTCGCTATGAGCGTATCCTTCTGGATAGACTGGAAAAGAAAAATTCATCCAAGGGTACATACTATAAAGATCCCAATTACGAGGTCTACCTGGAAGATTGTGACCTTGAAGCAGAAATTGATATGGCCGAATTGATTTGCAAATGGCTAATCGTATGCAATGCCTTAAGCAAGCCCATCAATAATAACGTTGTTGCAAAAAAATATGGCATTTGAGGCAGGAAAGAATTATACTTTTGATCACTATGGCCGATCAAATTTTTGAAGCCCTACTCGCCAAAAAAGTGATTAAGCTATGTGATGGTCATCGGATTCCAAAGGCCGATGACATTAAAATTTAGGATTACTGTAAATTGCACAATTCTTGGAAATACTCAACTAACAACTATGTTGTATTTTGTAACGTGATACCAGAAAATGTGGAGAAGGGAGTGTTTAAGTTCTCAGAAAAAGCCATGAGAATTGATACAAATTCATTTCCTCAGATCACTAGTGCCAACATGGTCATGCCCGATCTGACTAAGCTGACTAGGCCTAGACCAAAAGTTGATGTGTAAGAAACAAAGGAAGAAAGGCCAAGACAAAGGGAGGGAAAACAAGTTTCCATTTCAGTCACGCGGGGGAGGGGGGTGGGCAAAGGTAACAATCCATGAACTTCAGAGGACTCATCAAGAAAGAAAGCAAGCAGAACACAAGGCCGAAATTGCAATGGCCCAATCAAATAGAGACAATTTGATCACCGATTTGCGGCGACAACTGGACCTAATAAAACAAGGCCTCTACCTAAGATGTAAGGCCAATATCAAGAAGGAAGCCTCTAGCCCAAGCAAGACGCCGAGGGTGAATGAGCGCCGCGAGCATAGTTCGAGAAGGTCTGTGCATGAAAGGCTTTCGTTGCCCAAACAAAGTCAATCGAAGCCTGAATGACAACCAAGGCCATCACCAACATTGAAGATTGGCCCAGGAGATTCAGACTAGTCTGGGGTAAGGCATCGTTAGGTGTTCTCTAAATCAAAACTTCCCGTGAATGGCCCAACCTTGGACATGCGCCCAAGGATGGTACAACCACCGAGAGTGAATGAGGGAGAGTGGTATAGGGCTAAACACCCCGAGTTCCCAATGTAGCCCATGTATAGTAAGTCCCAAAAAAGGAGCTATCAATGGCCAAGATAGGTTGAAAAGGAACGACAATATTGGGAAGATCAGGCTAACAATCCACCAAGGATACTACAGCCCTACGTACCAGACTCCCTGATACATCAGACAATGGAGCAAAGCGAGGTCGACGAAAACAAAGGAGTGGGACAAACCCCAGAACACTATAAGATTGAGAAGATTGAGGAGGCTGATGATTTCTCATATTCGGATGACTCAATGATTCAATTCAGGACCATTCCAAAGGAACTGTCTATAAACATGGTGTTCACTCAGCCCATGTCCTTCATGGCCAAGCCAGATCAACCAGCGGCCATGGAAGGTGATGTGGTAGAAGATCAGGTTATAGAGGCAGAAGCCATAGAGGAGTTGTTCTGGAATGGTGGTAAAACCGTTAGACCTGAAATAGTAGAGGCCATAATTAAAAATGTGGACGCCACCAATCAACAGTCCGATCGACCTAAGATCACCATCTTAAGGCTGAAAGGGCGACAAGCTAAAGAGGGACAAGGATCAGCAGAGCTTGTCAAGGTGGTTTTTGAAAAACCCACCTATCAGATGTCTCAGCACTTGAAGCCTCTGTATGTCAAGGTGCATATTAAAGGGGTCCCAATAAATAGAATTCTCATCGATGGAGAATCTACTATCAACAGCATGCCTCAGATCATGCCGAGAGTTCTTCAAAAATTTGAGTTGGAGTTGATTCTAATTGAAATGAACTTCCAGAGTTTCATAGGAATGCCATCAAGGACCAAGGGTATCTTTCCTTTGGAGCTAACTGTTGGGAGCAAGACAGTCATGACAACCTTTTTCATTGTGGAGACATTGGCCACATATAATGCACTACTAAGCCGAGAGTGGATTCATCCCAACTATTGTAGCCCTCCAACCCTCCATCAGTTGCTGATTTTTTGGAGAGGTGATGAGGTTAAAGTAGTTGTGGCTGATACAAAGCCATTCATAGCATATGTGCAAATGACTGATGTAGTTCTGTACAAAGATGACATCGGGCCAGTCAAGCTATTAGGATGTGGCAGGTTGGGAAAACCGAATGCAGCCACATTCCACAAAGGAGCTCCATTGGACTTAAAGTCATATTACTACAATCCTATTCAGACGGAAGAATTAAGGCCGATGGAGATTAATGAACAAGATGTTATCAATGAATCTACAACGGACTAAAGTTCGGAGACAGCTGGCCCTAAAGGCCAGCATAGCCAGATGATGTGCATATTTAGCCGATAGAAGACTAGATATTAGTCCAACTAATGGTATGGTTAACTTGGCGGATTGTATCTACGAGGAAGAATTACCAAAAGATGACAAGATCCAAATGGAAGAATTGGAAATGGCCACAGTGAAGCAGGATGATCTGAAGGTCGACATTCAAGATCCCCTTCTAGAAGTAAACTTAGGCAATAAAGGAGAGCATAAACCAACTTATGTGAGTCAGATATTGGAACCGTAGTTCCAGGCCGATGTAATAGCACTCTTACATAAGTACAAGGACTGCTTTGCCTGGGATTATGATGAGATGCCAGGGCTTTCGAGAGAACTGGTAGAATACCGATTACCAATCAAAGCGGGGTTCAAACCGTTCAAACTACTACCTAGGCGCATGTCACCAGAGGTTACACTAAAGGTGAAGGAAGAAATTAAGAAACTCCTTGGGGCTGGCTTCATTTGGACTACAAGGTATGTAGAATGGGTCTCAAATATGGTCCCAGTGGTGAAGAAGATTGGGAAGCTTAGAGTGTGCATTGACTTTAGAAATCTAAACCTGGCTACCCTAAAGGATGAGTACCTAATGCCCATGGCCGATTAGCTGATTAATTCGGCCGCTAAACACAAAATCTTGTCCTTTATGGATGGGCAATTGGGGTATAACCAAATTTACATCGCCAAAGAGGATGTCCCAAAAATAGCTTTTCGGTGCTCGGGGGTAATTAGAACCTTTGAATGGGTTGTGATGCCCTTAAAACTGAAGAATGCACGAGCTACCTATCAACGGGCAATGAATTCAATCACCCATTGACATGATTGGACATTTTATGGAGGTATATATTGATGATGTGATGGTTAAGTTTGGGAGCAATGCCGAACATTTGGTTGACCTTGAGAAAGCATTTGAAAGAATCTGGGCTCATAAGCTAAAGATGAATCCACTCGAATGTGCATTCGGCATTTTAGCAGGGAACTTCTTGGGTTTCTTGTTGACTAGAGAGGTATAGAGATAGATAAGAACAAGGCTTAGGATATCCAAGTAACAAAGCCCCTAGCCAACAAGAAAGAGTTGCAAAGTCTGCTCGGGCACATCAATTTCCTTAGGAGGATTATCTCTAACTGTACAGAGAAGACCCAGGTATGAACCCCACTGTTTAAGATCAAAATTGATGAAGAGTTCGAGTGGGAAGGCATCCACTAGTAGGCCTTTGAAGGAATAAAGTAGTATTTGTGTACACCTCCAGTGCTGATGCCACCCAAGAAGGGTAGATGTATCAAATTGTATATATCGACCTTTGATTGCTCCATAGGTAGTATGCTAGCTTAGGATAATGAGCAAGGTAGTGAGCAGGCCATTTATCACTTAAGTAGAGTTTTAACTCCAATTGAGCAGTGCTATGCGCCGATTGAGAAATTGTGCTTAGCATTGTACTTTTCATCACAAAAATTAAGAACTTGTATCCTCCCTATTTTTACTTATATTATATGTCAAATGATGTGATTAAGTACATGCTATCAAGACCCATTATGCATGGCTGAATTGGAAAATGGACCTTGGCCCTGATGGAATTTGCCATTCAATACTGATCACATCAATTAGATAAGGGCCAAGCCATAGCCAATTTCCTGGCTGATCATCTAGACCCTACTGATCTGGAAGAGCTGTCACTAGCACCTAAAATTTTAAACATGTCCTTACTCCCATGGACATTAATCTTTAATAGGTCTAAATATTCAGAAGGTATTGGGGCATGGGTGGTTATCATATCACCCAAATACAGAAAAATGAAAATGTTATTTTGGCTTGATTTCAAATGTAGTAACAATTAGGCCGAATATGAAGCATTAATAATCAGATTGGAGATACTCGATGGGGGCGTCATCTGTACACATAAAAGGGAGATTTGGGACTAGTAATCGGATAGATATCAGCGAAATTCCAAATAAAAAGTTGGGAGTTGTGTTCATTTCACTCAGTTGCCACTCAACTTATAGATTCATTTGATGATATAAGTATGAGTTATATACCCCAGTCTACGACTACCAAGGTCGACAAGTTGGCCAGAGCAGGATCAGCTTCACCTCTGCTAAAAGAAGTGGAAAATCAAACTGTCACGATATATGTCCGATCACTACCATCAGTAGCAAAGAGAGGCTATTACACTACCACCAATTCGGTCTTAATGGATAAAGATGATTGGAGAACCCCTATCATCGAATATTTAAAGCACCCCAATGTTAGGGTAGACCAAAAGGTAAGATTGTTCGCAGTCTGATTTGTGGTCCTTGATGGGGAACTATTCAAGAAGCCTATTGGTGATGAGGTGATTCTCAAGTGCCTAGGAAAGAAATAGGATATGCAAGTGATGACCGAGGTCCACGATGGAATTTATAGAGCTCATCAAGCCAGAACAAATATGAAGTGGCTCTTGAAAAGGTACAACTTCTATTGGCCAGGAATGTTAAAGGATTATATTAGTTATGCAAGGTTGTCAAGATTGCCAGAAGCATGGGCCTGTCCAGAGACTACCAGCCAAAGAACTTTAACCAGTTATAAAGCCATGGTCGTTCAGAGGATGGGCAATGGACCTGATAGGTAAAGTCTTTCCTCCTTCCACAGACCAACACTATTTTATAATAGTGGCTACGGACTATTTCACAAAGTGGGCTGAAGCCATACCATGTAGGCGATAACCCAAGCTACTGTGATCAAATTTATCAAAGAACATATAATACACCGGTTCGGTCTGCCAGAAACCATCATAGCTGATCAGAGATATGTGTTCATAAGGATAGAAACCATAGCCATTGCTGAAAGTAGAGGAATTGAAATTCTTAATTCTACTCCGTTTTACGCTCAAGGTAATGGGTAAGCCGGGTCGACTAACAAGATCCTAATTGGGATTATTGAAAAGATGATAAAAGAGAATCCTAAGGAGCGGGATAAGTTACTATTCAAAGCCCTCTGGGCTTATCGGACCTCTAAATGGTCCAGTACTGGGGTTATACCATTTATGCTGACCTATGGGCATGATGTCATGTTACCAATGGAGGCTACCGTCCGATCATCTAGGAGGGCCTTACAAAATCAGCTTGAGCCCACTGAATACACAGAGGCTATGATACCTGAGTTGGAAGGGCTTGATGAAACAAGGTTGGCAGCCTTGGATTCATTAAAAGTGCAGAAACAACGGGCTACCCGAGCATACAATAAAAGGGTGAAAGAAAAGTCCTTCTGCACAAAGGACTTGGTTTGGAAGGCTGTTTTGCCTATTGGAGACAAAGATAACCATTATGGCAAGTGGTCAGTCAATTGGGAAGGTCTTTTCATCATCCACCAAGTTAAGAAAGGTGGAGCATACAGGCTATGCGATTATAGGTGGAGCATACAGCATACAAGGCTAATAAATGGGCAATATTTAAAGTCCTAGTATCCTACATTGTGGGAGACTATTGATTTGGAATACAAATCGAATCCTGGGTTAGAGTATGAGTTGCTTATTAACTATAAGCCTGAATGATCAAAAGTCAATTGCATTAAATAGTTGAGCACAACTTACTTACAAAGTGCTTATAAAAAATAACAATAATAGTAATAAAATATATATACATGTACAGAGGCTAAAAGTCTGTCTCTAGGTCGATTCGAAACTCCTAAGCTTCCCTTGCAAGTCCTCCCTAGTCCTGGCAGCTCCAGCCCGGTCTTGTTTAGCTTTATTGAGCTGTTGAGACCAGATATGGCCAGTTGGAGGATTAGCTTGAAGTTGATCACTGCACTTGTGAGCATCACCTCCCCATTGAGCTAGGGCCTCATCAACCTTTACCAGGGTCGCACCATTAGTAATGACCTCGACCTTACATTTTTCTAGTTGTGCCTTAAGTGATGCAATACGGGCCTAAAGCCAGGCTTTTCGGGCAATCACTTGAGCCCGAGTTACCTTTCCAGCCTTGCATTTGTTCTGGGCAAACTTGAGGAATTGCATAGCCTTTTATCGAGCGTTAAGATGAGCTTCAGTTTTGGTATGAACAACTAAGGCCGAATGGTCTAAGATTCAGTAGCTCGGTAGCCATTCCTAGATTTCTTTAAGCAAGGAAAGCCGCCCAACAGAAAGTGAAGGATCACCAACAAGGGTAGCCAAGGCAACATCGAGCTCAATGGTTGGGGGGAGACCGCTCAGGGCTCAGGAACTCATCCCAAGAACAAGGTCCTTAGACTGTTGTAAACTCGAAGGCAAAGCGACATTAGGCTCAAATGAACCCAAGTCGAAGGTCCAGAAGTCCAAGCCGGTGAAGAAATCATCAAAGGGTACGAATGGCTCTGGACCTAAGGGAATGTCCTGTTTAAAAGTCCAAAGCCAGGTGTTAGTAATAGCAAAGGATACAAAAAAAATGGGTCTGAACATAGAGTAAATTACCTGGGCAGGTGAGGACGTGGAGGTTGATGCATCCTGTGACGCAACGGCCTCACCACTTGGCTGTAAGATTGGAAGTTGGGTGGCTTAATTTGGCTTAAGAGCAGGGGCCATCATAATGTACCCTACCAAAACTCCAACTCCCATGCCTGCATTGAGTTGAACACCTTCTGTAGTGACCGGAACAGTAGTTGGAGCTAGGTCTTCACCACTTAGGGCCGGGTTCTTAAGAAGATTTGAAGTAATAGGATCGACCACAATCATCTCTTCTATATTCTCTACAGCCGATCCCGTCACCATAGTGGGACCAGCCGATCCGTCATAACATCTCTGGCCCATTCTTCTGCCTGCTAGACCATTTGTTCTACCTCCTCTTCAGCCATCTCTAACGTGGCATTATCATTGGGCAATTCCTCGCTGCTGGAGGAAAGTACTACTTGTTCTAGATCAAAGCCACCAGTAAGGTCAATATCGTCATCCCCATCTAAAGGAGTTAGAGGTGGTACAACTCAGATGGGGATCACCCTCTCTGCAACTTGTTTAAGTATGGCTGTTGCCCATTCAAGAAGAGTTGGAACAGGAATTGGAGGCAGCATGACTAGCTGACGGACTGCCAGAGGTTGGGCTGACTGTTTTTAAGAGGAATGACCAGCAGGCGGTAAATCCTGTTCAGAGCCCCTATCCACAAGTTGAAATACAACAAAAGGGGTCAGGAAAGAGAAAAGGATGAATCGAACAAGCACAAAGTGAAAAGGAGGAAAATGATAATACCTAACTGGAAGGAGCTGGAGTCTTTTTCTTTTTGGTCGGCCCCTGACTTGGTGCCTTTTTGGGAGCCGGTCTCTTTGTCGCTTGTTTCTTACAGGCAGGCACGGGGGCAGCAACCGGTTCGTTGGCCATTATGGTCGATGCTGTAGAAAATTGAAATAGTACTTCAGAAGCAGTGCTCCTGAATATTTGGGTGGTCCGGTCAGACCACCACTTTAGAAATGCTTTAGAAAGACCGGCCAGGCTAAGAATGGTTTAAAGATAGATGATGCTTTTAACCTGTCCGATCGTTCCTTTATTTTCTTCACTTGACTGTCATTCACGATGAGGCCGCGTTCTACCCAGTCGACATTTATAGTTATGGCCAGTGAAACAGGCACCATTTGAGAAAACCCAAACTGACGGGCGTAGAAAGGAGCAAATTAATATTCTGTCCCACATTTGTTGTTATTGAAAGGGATGCTCAGGCTAAAAATAATGTCTCTAGCCACCAGGTGCTAGAAAATATTTCATTATAGGTGATTTGAGTGCCTGAACCCCAATTGGCAGGGTTCTTGGAAAGTTGAAGGAATGATTGAAATTGAAGAGAGAAGAAGGGAGTGAAGAGGTAAAGAGCCCGATTTTAGCCTTCCTCGTAGAAGAAAGTAAAACATTCCTTGAAGGAGTGGAAGGAAGGAACAACGTCCACATAGTAGACAACAAAAATGGGAATGTTAGTCAGCTGACGGGTAGCTGGTTAAAATTTGGGAAAATATGAATACAACCAAAGCTGTAGTATCCATATCGGATTTCTACCGGAGCTAAAGCCCGAATACAAAAAATCTTTCACACCTCAATCTAGGTGCACCCAGACAAGAGTGGCTAAGGATAGGGGCCTACCAGATACCAAGGCCATGGCAAGGGTAGTATACTCTTTGTTGATGGCCTAACTGGCTGAGTAGAAAAGATACCTATTCAGCTAGTAGATGAGTGTAGACACCCCATTTTGTCGGCTATCAGATTTAGGAGACCCATAGCTTGGTGGTTCACAATGATCGTAAAAGACTCAAAAGGACTCTTGGAAGTCAGCTCTATCTCTCAGAATGCTCAGAATGACCAAAATACCCCTGAAAGCCCGAAGACTCCCAGATTTGGTCCCAAAGTTCTGAAAACATGCTATGTCGTAAGAAAAATGATAAAATGAGTTTTTAAGTAAAACTGGATGAAATCGTCAGCTCCCAGAGACCCCCGGAAGTCCCAGAAGTTCCCCGAAAGTCCCCGTTGACCGGTTTGACCAAGGTTTGACCAGGTTTGACCAGAGATTGACCAAGTTTGACCAAGTTTGACCAAAATCGTCCGAATTCACCAGAATCATTAGAAAAGTATTAAAATGAGTTTTAAAAGAGAATCGCGCGAAAACGTCGGCTCCTGGGAGCTCCCGGAGGTTCCCAGAACTTCCCGGGAATCCCAGGTTTGACCAGTTTGCCCAAGATTTGACTTTGGAATCGGGGCACCGAAACAATTTTCAAATATTTTTCATGGATACTAGAGGTCAACAGCTTTCCGACGGTATATCGCACATAATTTTCGGATTTAAAACGAGTTTATTATGAATTTCCAAAGGCGAAAAAGGCGATCAAATCGGCTTTTATCGCGAATACCGTAAATCTTTTCAAAGTGACTTATCCCCGAACTATTTTTTATGTAGAGTAGACTCCATTACCTTTCCAACGGTATATCACAACCTCAATTTGGAGTTCGTATGCATTTTCTGTGAATTTCGGACGAAATAGGGCCTTTTCGCGAATACCGGAACCTCTGGGGGCCTAAACGTAATTTTCTGGGCTTCAGAGAAGCACTGCCGCCGCGGCACTGGCCCAGTGCCGCCGCGGCACTCATCCCTCGCAGAGTCCATTTTTGAAATTTTTTTGGGGGTCCAATTTGATTAATTGAAAGCCAAAACGACATAGTTTTATGTTCACAGTTGTTTGGGACCAATGGGAGTACTTCTAAAACCCCAAAACCACCCCAAATTGGCCTATTTAAAACCCCCATTGCTCTTCATTTTGGGGGGGCCAAGTACAAAGCTTGAA
Source organism: Hydrangea macrophylla (assembly GCA_033977485.1). Classification (NCBI taxonomy): domain Eukaryota; kingdom Viridiplantae; phylum Streptophyta; class Magnoliopsida; order Cornales; family Hydrangeaceae; genus Hydrangea; species Hydrangea macrophylla. The sequence goes on along the minus strand of CM066990.1, from coordinate 14,829,644 downwards.
AAGTTGTAGAGAAGAAGAGAGATAGAGATAGGTTTAGAAGAGAGAAAGGGAGCTTCTCCCATTGATTTTCCATAAGAAAGTGAGTTTTATTCTTGTTTTCTTCCATCATCCTTCTATATACTTCACATTCAAAGTCCACTCCAACCCTCATTCTTGAGCATTCATGAGATAGGAAGCTACTTCCATGTCCAAATGTCAAAATCTATGAGTGAAACACCAAGCTACAAGTCCAAAATCACATTGATTATCATCTATTGATTGCTATTTACTTGCTTTGATTATATATATGTTCATCTCTCCTTATCTCATTTCTTTTTCTTTTCTTTATTTACTTACTAGTTCATCATCATCTAAGTGATGACATGAAGTTTGGGGTGAGTGAATCCTTATGGATAGTAGCTCTTGACCTCAAAAACATGTTTGATAGATGATGATCATAACCTCAATACTTCCAAGGTATTCTTGGAATGTATTGAAGTTATGTCCAAAAACAAAATAAATCTCTCCAACAATATTGGAGGTTCTTAAATGATGAGTTTGATGTAGGTATTCTAAGTGGGTATGATCCTTATTGAGTGTTGAAAACATGTTTTCAAAACATCTATTTCAAAACCCCTCTCAATCCCTCTCATTTGGTTTCAAGAAACAAAACTTTGTTTTCTCCAAAATCTTCAAAACAATGAGTCAAAACAGTGAGTGAGTTGAGTTCAAAGATTTTTCTAGAACTCAATACTCAACATATGGATACAAGGCCACTTGGAAAGTCTTCCTAACTCATTGGAGAACACCCATGATTTTTGGTTTGACTTGGAAGTACTTGGAAATGGTCCATTTGGGTCCCAACATTCCTTCCAAACATTATGTTTTTGCTGTCACAGCAGCTAGGTCAACTTACGACCTCTTTTCCAGAAAACTTTTCCGAAAGGGATGGTCCTAACTTATTTTTCTCTTAAAATTCAATTACTTAGGAAACTTTCTGCATAAAATGGGCCTCTAGATCATTCTTTTTCGTTTTCTAAGATTTTCTAACATTTCAGTCGACAGTACGAACTCTGTTTCTGAGTGACCTCTATTGTTTATATAATTTCTCTCAATCTGTGATAGCTATTCAAGATTGGCCTTTTGGGTTGTGTTCTAGACACAATAAGGAACATCGCCATAAAAACTCATGCATTGAAAACATTCCTAACCCCTCTTTTCAATTTCCAAAAGATGATGCAACTGTTCTGTCCACTATTCACAGCTAGCACATTTTAACTTTCATTCTTTGATTTGATGCTTATATGCATTCCAAATTAGTTCATATCTTAGGAAGTAGTTCATACTACATTTGTACACATCCCATGTTACTTTCATTCATTCATTCATACACATTTTAGACTTCTAAGTCATTCTAGAAATCCATGTACACAAAACACACTACAACCTTTGCACATTTTAGATACATACATTGCATTCATGCAAGATTTGGGGTTTTTGTAACTCTTAATCCAAGGAGATTATAAGGAATGAACTTGATCACACATTCATGCTTCCCCTCGATCTAATCGTCCTTTCTCATCCGTCCCGGGGATTGAGAAATCTTCTTTTCTCAAAGATTAACATGCATCATACTAGTTTGCTAAGTATATTTTACTTTCTTTGATTTTTTTGTTTCAAGAACAATTCATGTCCCTTTAGATTAGGAAAACTTTATTATCTGATACATGATTAGACGATTTTTCCTAGGTTTATTTGTGTGATCTTTCACTTTGCATTGTGTGATATTTGGCTTAGATCTTATGAATGATATCTTATCTTTAGATCTTCCATTTCAAATCTCCTTATGTGATGTAATATACTATCATAGTATTATTTGTCGAACCATAAATAGTATAAGATGATTATTTGGATGCTAATTGAGGCTCGTCGAAAGACGGGGCGAGTTGAGGGTGTTTTAGTCGCGACAAAGGCTCCTTCCTCTCTCGTACCAAAACCCCGAACCAAGTTCTTTGGTGATGAAGGGCCGGTGCCCTTATCCGCTTGGGTGAGTCAAAATTAGGTTTCTTGGTTCCTTAAAGACCAAGTGGCGACTCTGTATCTGTTTTCAACAGACCATTTTCTTTTCTTTGATCCAAGTCAAATTCCTTTTCAAAACAATCTCGAACAAGAGAAGTGGTCCACTTCCCGGTATCCACAATCTGGCGACTCCACTGGGGATTTTTATTTTAAAACAAAATAATACAGAGGTTTGACTCATAAGAAGCATCCTTAAAATCATCTTTTTACTGTGTTTGGTTCACCGCATTGCACTCTTGCATTCCCCCCCACCGACTGTGTCTGAAACGCGGCGCTGACATTGTTCAGGTCTTGCTGTGCCAGGGCACAAGTCACCGTTGATACTGTACCTTCCAAGGTATATCAAAAAGAGTAAAAACCTCTGTACTGTCTTCCTGACGGTATATTGGAACTCTCGTCAACGGACCCTCTTTGACTAAACCCAGCCTTTGCATATAGATTCCTGTAGAACCTTTCATAGGACAGTTCATTTATCTTTTCAGATAGGACAATGTGATATAACTGTTGTATGCCCTGACGGGATTACCTGCGCGGTGTAGACGCTTATGTGGCATGAGGCAGAACTTCTTTCTTATGATCCCCAAGGCAATCACTTACATGTGACCACATTGAGTGACCTGCCTAGGCACCATGGTAAGGAAGTCTGCTCCATGTTCACAAAGATATACACCGCAAGCCTTGTTTGTTGGTCCTAGGACATAGGAGTATGAAAACTAGCTAGACAGTATGATCACCATCATAACCTGTTTCTCCCAGAAACTCTGTCCAGATATCCCAGATATAACCATATTATCCAGTTCTCCTAGAAACTCTGTCCAGATATCCCAGATACACCCATATTAACCAATTTTTCCCAGAAACTCTGTCTAGATATCCCAGATATAACCATATTAATCAGTTTTTCCCAAAAAAAAAAATAAAAATAAAAAACTCTGTCTAAATCTCCCTGATTTCCCAGATATACCAGTTTCTCCCAAAAATTCTGTCCTATCTCCTAGAAACTCTATCCAAATTTCCTAGAAATATCCAAAGTACCTATTTTCCCAGAAGCTCTGCCCAAATCTCCCAGATTCTCCAAAAATCCAACATCTCTGCCCAAATCACCCAGAAATGCCCAGATATACTTGTTTCCCCTGGAAACTCTATCCATATTTCTCAGAAATACCCAAAATACCAGTTTCTCCTAGAAGCTCAGTCCAAATCAACCAGAAATCCTTATTTCTCCTAGAAACTCAAATGACTTCTAGAAATTTCTCCGAATCTTCCAAATCCCTGTTTCTCCCAGAAACTCTGTCCAAAATTCCCGAAGCATCCTGGAAATCCTTGTTATCCCTTGGTGATCACACTGGAAAGTAAGGTTAGCACACTCTGTATGGCTAGGACCTTATTTGTTTAGCTGCTATCTGTTAGAAATAGGAGCATCATATATATTAGGGCTTACATCCGCATGCTTGTCTCATATGCATACACAATTCCTACCAGTCTGTACGCACTGTCTCAGTCAGTCTGTACACAAGTCTGTCCATACCTGTCACTGTCACTGTCTGTCTGATTGCCTCTGTCAAAATCTGATCTAATCCTCTTAAAATCTGTCAGGTCAGTATAGATTCCCGGAGTCAGCAGCTAGGATCCTCGTCTTAGGTCAGAAGTTCGAACAGTCGTTTGGTCAAGATCTGCCCACCAAGTTACTTCAGCATGAATCAAGAAGAATTAGAAAATAAGGTCACTGTCTTGGGAACAACCATAAGCCAGCAATCTGATCGCCTGGCCCAAGTTTTGAGTTTCATGGAAGAATTGAAGCAGCAGCGGCCGCAACCTCCGCCCGGGTTTCCACCACCGGGGTTTGAAGCACCCCCACCTGAGAATAATGGGGAGGAAGACTGGTTTCAAGGGGTCCCACCGTTTGCGTATGAGAAGAAGCTTCAAGAGAAAATGGATAAGGTTGAGAAGTTGGAAAGCGTACTGAGGAAAAGCAAGGGGGTCGATGATTACATGTTGGACCTGGAAGGCCTCTTTGAGCCTATCAAGCTGAAACTGCCAGAGAATTTCAAGATGCCTGCCATCGACCGTTTTGACGGAACAGGGAATCCAAAAAGTCACATCAAGTTGTGCATGAGCATCTTCCAATCGATGGGCTGCACTCATGAGCACATTGCGATGCTGTTCCCGCAAACCCTTAAGAATGCCGCACTATCCTGGTTCCTAACCCTTGAAGCCTCCAAGACCCGAGTCTGGGAAGACGTTGCTAGAACTTTTATTGATCACTACTCTTACAACCAAGAGTTTGATATCACCATCCGGGATCTAGAGACTACCAGGCAGAACTTTAATGAGTCCTTCACTGCGTTCTTGAGCAGATGGAGGAATAAAGTGGCTCAAATGATCCACAGACCTGTTGAGAAAGAGCAAGTACGTATGCTGGTCAAGAACATGCAACCAGTATATCATGACAAGCTATTCTACCAATCCATCTCCACATTCGAAGAGCTATTTGAAATAGGTACCAGAATAGAGGATGCCATCAGAGAAGGAAAGTTCAAAAAGGATGAACCCCAACACCAGTCCAAGAGACCTAACTACTCCCTGGACTCCCCGGATATCAATGCACTTAGCAACCAATCAATGGCCTGCGCCCTTCGTCCATACCAGTCCATTCCGCCAAATCGCCCAAAAGGCCCTCGTGAATTCTCCAAACTTGATGTTCCTCTTTCCACAGCCTTGGACCACCTACTCAGAAAGGGCCACCTACAGCTCCTCCCTCACAAACCGCTACCGGATCCCATACCCTCCCACTACAACATGAGCCTACGATGTGCTTACCACCAAAATCTAGGCCATGCCACCGATCAATGCATCGGCCTCCGCCATGACATTCAGAACCTCATAGAGGATGTATCCCATCCTAATCCTATCCACTATCTTGGCTTGGGTCAACCGCTCGGGTGATCCCTTTGATGATGCCAATGAGTGTTGAAGCTATGCAATAAAGTGATGGTGTTTGGAACTTCTACTAAAAAAATTAATAAATGGGTCGCAAAGACACTCCATTTGAGACCGGGTTGAGTCAAGTTGAGTCTGTTCTGTGTTCCTAGTCCATTTCAATTCTAGTCTGGTGATCGAGTCTGTCTGTCATCGAGTTGTTAATAAGTTTGTAAGCCTTCTCTATTGATGGAATGAAATCTCATTTTGCTTAATCTGATGTGCCTAGTCATAAATGCATGAATCACAAAACTAAAGTGTCACTTTTCAAATTACCATGGATATTACTCTGCTAATAATTTTTCTACGACAAAACAAAAAAGAATCCTGAAAGGTTAAAGTCGATTTCACGCTGACACTGGAAAAGAGCTGAGAATTGAATAGTCTTACTTTAAGAATTTAAAGATGCTTTTGCCTCAATCTTGAAAAGACATGCTTGGAACTGACTTGGGGCTTGCCCAACACCCTTTTCACCATTTCTACCATTTCAAAGCCTTGGGCCCAACCCAATTGATAGCCATGCGAACCTGTGCAGACTTCGTCCTTGATGGTAGCCAAACATTTCAATGAGTTTCATCACCACTTTCAAAAAAAAAAAAAAAAAAAAAAAAAAGAAAAAAAAAAAAGAAAAAGCTCGCTAGGTTGAAAACCCGAAAGGGCACCTAGGCAAAAGTTAGAGCTGAAAAAGGTGTTGATTTCCAAAATCTGACCCTAGCCAGTCAAAATGTTGGAGAAAAATTTTGATGAAATAAATTAGAGAATCATACGCTTCAAGATACATCTTAAGAACGTGCCAAGATCACATTTCAAAAGGCACGGAATGACCACAAATAAATTCCGAGAGCTGACATGCACATTCTGGAATTCTGAGATTGCGATTGAAAGATTTCACAAGAATCGACTACATTAAAAAGCAAAATTGACTGGCTAGGCGAAAGAGAAAAGGATCAATCCTCAAAACAAAACAAAAAGAAAAAGAAAAAGAAAAAGAAAAGAAAGGGAGATTGAAACTAAATCCTTTTATTCAAAGCTACCACAAGTGGCTCAAGTTTGAACTTCTTTGACGATTGGTTTGAAAATCCCTCATACCTCAAACCCCTTATTTCAGACCTTTCCTTGAACTACGCTTGACCTGATTCCCACTCGGGGATACGTAGGCAACCACATCGGTTCGGTCGACACCATCATAACCAAACCAATTTCTTTCAAGACCTTGCCTTGAACTACGCTCGACCTGATTCCCACTCGGGGATACGTAGGCAACCACATCGGTTCGGTCGACACCATCATAACCAAACCAATTTCTTTCAAGACCTTGCCTTGAACTACGCTTGACCTGATTCCCGCTCGGGGATACGTAGGCAACCACAACGGTTTGGTCACCCCACCTACCTAAAAATCAACCCGCTTCTTTCCGACCATGGCCCGAACTACGTTGGACCTGATCCCCACTTGGGGGTACGTAGGCAGACTTTCAAAAACAAAAGAAGGATGGCTCGCTAGGTCGAAAATCTGAAAGGACGCCTAGGCAAAATTAGAGTTAAATCCAAGGTGAGCAATAACAAAAGAGAGAAAAGAGCTTGCTAGGTCACCTCACTGGTGCCTAGGCAAAAGTTATGAGCATTTGAGAGAATAAAGTCACGGTCCATGCCTCAAGCCAGAAAATCACCTTCCACACTAGGGGCAAACATCGGCTACCCGCCTCGTTTGTCTGACTTTTACTAACTACCCTTCATACAAGGGGCAAACTTCGGTCACCTACCTCGTTTGCCCAAAACCTCCAATAAACCATCATCCAAACTAGGGGCAAACTTCGGTCACCCACCTCGTTTGCTTATGAATCCCACTTTGTACACCTCAAACTAGGGGCAAACTCCGTTTGCCTAACACAATCCCTTCACACCAAGGGCGAGTTTTCAAGTTACCAAGTTGTTTTGAAAATTTTGAAATAGAGCATCTTTTACTCTAAAAGCTAAGGCACTAATTCAAAGCACTTCCTGGGAGAAGCAGAAAATTGACTAGATCACTAGGGAGGAATTTTCAAAAATCAGATTTATCAGCAAAGTGCTACCATGTTAAGATGAGGGGCGAACACCAAAAGAGAAATGGTACATCGTTTATAACAAAAGCACATCAAGTTTTGACAAGACGAGCTTGTGTCAAATGTGTCATCCTCGTGCGTCAATGTCTGTCAAGTTTTTGAGTCTGTTGTAGTCTCAAATGTGTAAGTCAACAGTGACTAATAAAATTTTCAAATCAAGTTATAAAGAGCATGCCAATACAAGCAGGAGTACCAAACACCATTACTGTACCGGTTAAGGCGTCAGCATGAGAAGCGTCCAAACTTAGGGCAAATGCGAATTTCATCCCTTTCCAAACCATCGAAAGTTGACCATCATCTCCTTGCAACATAAGTCCATGAGTGGCTGTTGATTACCTTCCCTCGTCCATGCGACATAAGTCCATGAGTGGCTGTTGGTTTTCCCTCATCTCCAAGCAACCCATGCGACATAAGTCCATGAGTGGCTGTTGGTTTTCCCTCATCTCCAAGCAACACAAGTCCATGAGTGGCTGTTGATGGATCCCGGTTCCAGGCCAGCAAGATTTGATCAACTATGAGAGATTCGAATTTGAATCCTAATTCCCGGTCAAGAGAAGTAGTTGAAGAGAGATCCCAGAAAGAGTCGCTTCATCCCCAATAGATTTAGTTTAATCCCCCAGCAGGCATATCGATTTGTACATCGTCAGTTCAATCACAACAGTCACATTAGTTCACTGTCGACTCGTCTTCTCGATTAGTACATCGTCAGTTCAATCACAACAGTCACATTAGTTCACTGTCGACTCGTCTTCTCGATTAGTACATTATCAGTTCAAACAATCACAGTAGTTCACTGTCGACTCGTCTTCTCGATTAGTACATTATCAGTTCAAACAATCACAGTAGTTCACTGTCGACTCGTCTTCTCGATTAGTACATCGTCAGTTCAATCAGAACAGTCACAGTAGTTCACTGTCGACTCGACATCTCGGTTAGTTCAATCGTCAGTTCAATCCATTATAGTCACAGTAGTTCAGTGTTGACTCATCCTCTCGATTAGTACATCGTCCGTTCTTTTGATCATGGTTAGTCCAACCGTTGGTCCAATCCATGACAGTCACAGTAGTTCACTGTCGACTCGTCTTCTCGATTAGTACACCGTCAGTTCAATCCATGACAGTCAGCTCTGGATGAAATCGTCAGCTCCCAGAGACCCCCGGAAGTCCCAGAAGTTCCCCGAAAGTCCCCGTTGACCGGTTTGACCAAGGTTTGACCAGAGTTTGACCAAGTTTGACCAAGTTTGACCAAAATCGTCCGAATTCACCGGAATCATTAGAAAAGTATTAAAATGAGTTTTAAAAGAGAATCGCGCGAAAACGTCGGCTCCTGGGAGCTCCCGGAGGTTCCCAGAACTTCCCGGGAATCCCAGGTTTGACCAGTTTGCCCAAGATTTGACTTTGGAATCGGGGCACCGAAACAATTTTTAAATATTTTTCATGGATACTAGAGGTCAACAGCTTTCCGACGGTATATCGCACATAATTTTCGGATTTAAAACGAGTTTATTATGAATTTCCAAAGGCGAAAAAGGCGATCAAATCGGCTTTTATCGTGAATACCGTAAAACTTTTCAAAGTGACTTATCCCCGAACTATTTTTTATGTAGAGTAGACTCCATTACCTTTCCAACGGTATATCACAACCTCAATTTGGAGTTCGTATGCATTTTCTGTGAATTTCGGACGAAATAGGGCCTTTTCGCGAATACCGGAACCTCTGGGGGCCTAAACGTAATTTTCTGGGCTTCAGAGGAGCACTGCCGCCGCGGCACTGGCCCAGTGCCTCCGCGGCACTAATCCCTCGCAGAGTCCATTTTTGTAATTTTTTTGGGGGTCCAATTTGATTAATTGAAAGCCAAAACGACATAGTTTTATGTTCACAGTTGTTTGGGACCAATGGGAGTACTTCTAAAACCCCAAAACCACCCCCAAATTGGCCTATTTAAACCCCCCATTGCTCTTCATTTTGGGGGGGCCAAGTACAAAGCTTGAAAAGTTGTAGAGAAGAAGAGAGATAGAGATAGGTTTAGAAGAGAGAAAGGGAGCTTCTCCCATTGATTTTCCATAAGAAAGTGAGTTTTATTCTTGTTTTCTTCCATCATCCTTCTATATACTTCACATTCAAAGTCCACTCCAACCCTCATTCTTGAGCATTCATGAGATAGGAAGCTACTTCCATGTCCAAATGTCAAAATCTATGAGTGAAACACCAAGCTACAAGTCCAAAATCACATTGATTATCATCTATTGATTGCTATTTACTTGCTTTGATTATATATATGTTCATCTCTCCTTATCTCATTTCTTTTTATTTTCTTTATTTACTTACTAGTTCATCATCATCTAAGTGATGACATGAAGTTTGGGGTGAGTGAATCCTTATGGATAGTAGCTCTTGACCTCAAAAACATGTTTGATAGATGATGATCATAACCTCAATACTTCCAAGGTATTCTTGGAATGTATTGAAGTTATGTCCAAAAACAAAATAAATCTCTCCAACAATCTTGGAGGTTCTTAAATGATGAGTTTGATGTAGGTATTCTAAGTGGCTATGATCCTTATTGAGTGTTGAAAACATGTTTTCAAAACATCTATTTCAAAACCCCTCTCAATCCCTCTCATTTGGTTTCAAGAAACAAAACTTTGTTTTCTCCAAAATCTTCAAAACAATGAGTCAAAACAGTGAGTGAGTTGAGTTCAAAGATTTTTCTAGAACTCAATACTCAACATATGGATACAAGGCCACTTGGAAAGTCTTCCTAACTCATTGGAGAACACCCATGATTTTTGGTTTGACTTGGAAGTACTTGGAAATGGTCCATTTGGGTCCCAACATTCCTTCCAAACATTATGTTTTTGCTGTCACAGCAGCTAGGTCAACTTACGACCTCTTTTCCAGAAAACTTTTCCAAAAGGGATGGTCCTAACTTATTTTTCCCTTAAAACTCAATTACTTAGGAAACTTTCTGTATAAAATGGGCCTCTATATCATTCCTTTTCATTTTCTAAGATGTTCTAACATTTCAGTCGACAGTACGAACTCTGTTTCTGAGTGACCTCTATTGTTTATATAATTTCTCTCAATCTGTGATAGCTATTCAAGATTGGCCTTTTGGGTTGTGTTCTAGACACAATAAGGAACATCTCCATAAAAAATCATGCATTGAAAACATTCCTAACCCCTCTTTTCAATTTCCAAAAGATGATGCAACTGTTCTGTCCACTATTCACAGCTAGCACATTTTAACTTTCATTCTTTGATTTGATGCTTATATGCATTCCAAATTAGTTCATATCTTAGGAAGTAGTTCATACTACATTTGTACACATCCCATGTTACTTTCATTCATTCATTCATACACATTTTAGACTTCTAAGTCATTCTAGAAATCCATGTACACAAAACACACTACAACCTTTGCACATTTTAGATACATACATTGCATTCATGCAAGATTTGGGGTTTTTGTAACTCTTAATCCAAGGAGATTATAAGGAATGAACTTGATCACACATTCATGCTTCCCCTCGATCTAATCGTCCTTTCTCATCCGTCCCGGGGATTGAGAAATCTTCTTTTCTCAAAGATTAACATGCATCATACTAGTTTGCTAAGTATATTTTACTTTCTTTGATTTTTTTGTTTCAAGAACAATTCATGTCCCTTTAGATTAGGAAAACTTTATTATCTGATACATGATTAGACGATTTTTCCTAGGTTTATTTGTGTGATCTTTCACTTTGCATTGTGTGATATTTGGCTTAGATCTTATGAATGATATCTTATCTTTAGATCTTCCATTTCAAATCTCCTTATGTGATGTAATATACTATCATAGTATTATTTGTCGAACCATAAATAGTATAAGATGATTATTTGGATGCTAATTGAGGCTCGTCGAAAGACGGGGCGAGTTGAGGGTGTTTTAGTCGCGACAAAGGCTCCTTCCTCTCTCGTACCAAAACCCCGAACCAAGTTCTTTGGTGATGAAGGGCCGGTGCCCTTATCCGCTTGGGTGAGTCAAAATTAGGTTTCTTGGTTCCTTAAAGACCAAGTGGCGACTCTGTATCTGTTTTCAACAGACCATTTTCTTTTCTTTGATCCAAGTCAAATTCCTTTTCAAAACAATCTCGAACAAGAGAAGTGGTCCACTTCCCGGTATCCACAATCTGGCGACTCCACTGGGGATTTTTATTTTAAAACAAAATAATACAGAGGTTTGACTCATAAGAAGCATCCTTAAAATCATCTTTTTACTGTGTTTGGTTCACCGCATTGCACTCTTGCATTCCCCCCCACCGACTGTGTCTGAAACGCGGCGCTGACATTGTTCAGGTCTTGCTGTGCCAGGGCACAAGTCACCGTTGATACTGTACCTTCCAAGGTATATCAAAAAGAGTAAAAACCTCTGTACTGTCTCCCTGACGGTATATTGGAACTCTCGTCAACGGACCCTCTTTGACTAAACCCAGCCTTTGCATATAGATTCCTGTAGAACCTTTCATAGGACAGTTCATTTATCTTTTCAGATAGGACAATGTGATATAACTGTTGTATGCCCTGACGGGATTACCTGCGCGGTGTAGACGCTTATGTGGCATGAGGCAGAACTTCTTTCTTATGATCCCCAAGGCAATCACTTACATGTGACCACATTGAGTGACCTGCCTAGGCACCATGGTAAGGAAGTCTGCTCCATGTTCACAAAGATATACACCGCAAGCCTTGTTTGTTGGTCCTAGGACATAGGAGTATGAAAACTAGCTAGACAGTATGATCACCATCATAACCTGTTTCTCCCAGAAACTCTGTCCAGATATCCCAGATATAACCATATTATCCAGTTCTCCTAGAAACTCTGTCCAGATATCCCAGATACACCCATATTAACCAATTTTTCCCAGAAACTCTGTCCAGATATCCCAGATATAACCATATTAATCAGTTTTTCCCAAAAAAAAAAATAAAAAAAAAAAGCTCTGTCTAAATCTCCCTGATTTCCCAGATATACCAGTTTCTCCCAAAAATTCTGTCCTATCTCCTAGAAACTCTACCCAAATTTCCTAGAAATATCCAAAGTACCTGTTTTCCCAGAAGCTCTGCCCAAATCTCCCAGATTCTCCAAAAATCCAACATCTCTGCCCAAATCACCCAGAAATGCCCAGATATACTTGTTTCCCCTGGAAACTCTATCCATATTTCTCAGAAATACCCAAAATGCCAGTTTCTCCTAGAAGCTCAGTCCAAATCAACCAGAAATCCTTATTTCTCCTAGAAACTCAAATGACTTCTAGAAATTTCTCCGAATCTTCCAAATCCCTGTTTCTCCCAGAAACTCTGTCCAAAATTCCCGAAGCATCCTGGAAATCCCTGTTATCCCTTGGTGATCACACTGGAAAGTAAGGTTAGCACACTCTGTATGGCTAGGACCTTATTTGTTTAGCTGCTATCTGTTAGAAATAGGAGCATCATATATATTAGGGCTTACATCCGCATGCTTGTCTCATATGCATACACAATTCCTACCAGTCTGTACGCACTGTCTCAGTCAGTCTGTACACAAGTCTGTCCATACCTGTCACTGTCACTGTCTGTCTGATTGCCTCTGTCAAAATCTGATCTAATCCTCTTAAAATCTGTCAGGTCAGTATAGATTCCCGGAGTCAGCAGCTAGGATCCTCGTCTTAGGTCAGAAGTTCGAACAGTCGTTTGGTCAAGATCTGCCCACCAAGTTACTTCAGCATGAATCAAGAAGAATTAGAAAATAAGGTCACTGTCTTGGGAACAACCATAAGCCAGCAATCTGATCGCCTGGCCCAAGTTTTGAGTTTCATGGAAGAATTGAAGCAGCAGCGGCCGCAACCTCCGCCCGGGTTTCCACCACCGGGGTTTGAAGCACCCCCACCTGAGAATAATGGGGAGGAAGACTGGTTTCAAGGGGTCCCACCGTTTGCGTATGAGAAGAAGCTTCAAGAGAAAATGGATAAGGTTGAGAAGTTGGAAAGCGTACTGAGGAAAAGCAAGGGGGTCGATGATTACATGTTGGACCTGGAAGGCCTCTTTGAGCCTATCAAGCTGAAACTGCCAGAGAATTTCAAGATGCCTGCCATCGACCGTTTTGACGAAACAGGGAATCCAAAAAGTCACATCAAGTTGTGCATGAGCATCTTCCAATCGATGGGCTGCACTCATGAGCACATTGCGATGCTGTTCCCGCAAACCCTTAAGAATGCCGCACTATCCTGGTTCCTAACCCTTGAAGCCTCCAAGACCCGAGTCTGGGAAGACGTTGATAGAACTTTTATTGATCACTACTCTTACAACCAAGAGTTTGATATCACCATCCGGGATCTAGAGACTACCAGGCAGAACTTTAATGAGTCCTTCACTGCGTTCTTGAGCAGATGGAGGAATAAAGTGGCTCAAATGATCCACAGACCTGTTGAGAAAGAGCAAGTACGTATGCTGGTCAAGAACATGCAACCAGTATATCATGACAAGCTATTCTACCAATCCATCTCCACATTCGAAGAGCTATTTGAAATAGGTACCAGAATAGAGGATGCCATCAGAGAAGGAAAGTTCAAAAAGGATGAACCCCAACACCAGTCCAAGAGACCTAACTACTCCCTGGACTCCCCGGATATCAATGCACTTAGCAACCAATCAATGGCCTGCGCCCTTCGTCCATACCAGTCCATTCTGCCAAATCTCCCAAAAGGCCCTCGCGAATTCTCCAAACTTGATGTTCCTCTTTCCACAGCCTTGGACCACCTACTCAGAAAGGGCCACCTACAGCTCCTCCCTCACAAACCGCTACCGGATCCCATACCCTCCCACTACAACATGAGCCTACGATGTGCTTACCACCAAAATCTAGGCCATGCCACCGATCAATGCATCCGCCTCCGCCATGACATTCAGAACCTCATAGAGGATGTATCCCATCCTAATCCTATCCACTATCTTGGCTTGGGTCAACCGCTCGGGTGATCCCTTTGATGATGCCAATGAGTGTTGAAGCTATGCAGTAAAGTGATGGTGTTTGGAACTTCTGCTAAAAAAATTAATAAATGGGTCGCAAAGACACTCCATTTGAGACCGGGTTGAGTCAAGTTGAGTCTGTTCTGTGTTTCGAGTCCATTTCAATTCTAGTCTGGTGATCGAGTCTGTCTGTCATCGAGTTGTTAATAAGTCTGTAAGCCTTCTCTATTGATGGAATGAAATCTCATTTTGCTTAATCTGATGTGCCTAGTCATAAATGCATGAATCACAAAACTAAAGTGTCACTTTTCAAATTACCATGGATATTACTCTGCTAATAATTTTTCTACGACAAAACAAAAAAGAATCCTGAAAGGTTAAAGTCGATTTCACGCTGACACTGGAAAAGAGCTGAGAATTGAATAGTCTTACTTTAAGAATTTAAAGATGCTTTTGCCTCAATCTTGAAAAGACATGCTTGGAACTGACTTGGGGCTTGCCCAACACCCTTTTCACCATTTCTACCATTTCAAAGCCTTGGGCCCAACCCTATTGATAGCCATGCGAACCTGTGCAGACTTGGTCCTTGATGGTAGCCAAACATTTCAATGAGTTTCATCTCCACTTTCAAAAAAAAAAAAAAAAAAAAAAAAAAAGAAAAAAAAAAAAAGAAAAAGCTCGCTAGGTTGAAAACCCGAAAGGGCACCTAGGCAAAAGTTAGAGCTGAAAAAGGTGTTGATTTCTAAAATCTGACCCTAGCCAGTCAAAATGTTGGAGAAAAATTTTGATGAAATAAATTAGAGAATCATACGCTTCAAGATACATCTTAAGAACGTGCCAAGATCACATTTCAAAAGGCACGGAATGACCACAAATAAATTCCGAGAGCTGACATGCACATTCTGGAATTCTGAGATTGCGATTGAAAGATTTCACAAGAATCGACTACATTAAAAAGCAAAATTGACTGGCTAGGCGAAAGAGAAAAGGATCAATCCTCAAAACAAAACAAAAAGAAAAAGAAAAAGAAAAATAAAAGAAAGGGAGATTGAAACTAAATCCTTTTATTCAAAGCTACCACAAGTGGCTCAAGTTTGAACTTCTTTGACGATTGGTTTGAAAATCCCTCATACCTCAAACCCCTTATTTCAGACCTTTCCTTGAACTACGCTCGACCTGATTCCCACTCGGGGATACGTAGGCAACCACATCGGTTCGGTCGACACCATCATAACCAAACCAATTTCTTTCAAGACCTTGCCTTGAACTACGCTCGACCTGATTCCCACTCGGGGATACGTAGGCAACCACATCGGTTCGGTCGACACCATCATAACCAAACCAATTTCTTTCAAGACCTTGCCTTGAACTACGCTTGACCTGATTCCCGCTCGGGGATACGTAGGCAACCACAACGGTTTGGTCACCCCACCTACCTAAAAATCAACCCGCTTCTTTCCGACCATGGCCCGAACTACGTTGGACCTGATCCCCACTTGGGGGTACGTAGGCAGACTTTCAAAAACAAAAGAAGGATGGCTCGCTAGGTCGAAAATCTGAAAGGACGCCTAGGCAAAATTAGAGTTAAATCCAAGGTGAGCAATAACAAAAGAGAGAAAAGAGCTTGCTAGGTCACCTCACTGGTGCCTAGGCAAAAGTTATGAGCATTTGAGAGAATAAAGTCACGGTCCATGCCTCAAGCCAGAAAATCACCTTCCACACTAGGGGCAAACATCGGCTACCCGCCTCGTTTGTCTGACTTTTACTAACTACCCTTCATACAAGGGGCAAACTTCGGTCACCTACCTCGTTTGCCCAAAACCTCCAATAAACCATCATCCAAACTAGGGGCAAACTTCGGTCTCCCACCTCGTTTGCTTATGAATCCCACTTTGTACACCTCAAACTAGGGGCAAACTCCGTTTGCCTAACACAATCCCTTCACACCAAGGGCGAGTTTTCAAGTTACCAAGTTGTTTTGAAAATTTTGAAATAGAGCATCTTTTACTCTAAAAGCTAAGGCACTAATTCAAAGCACTTCCTGGGAGAAGCAGAAAATTGACTAGATCACTAGGGAGGAATTTTCAAAAATCAGATTTATCAGCAAAGTGCTACCATGTTAAGATGAGGGGCGAACACCAAAAGAGAAATGGTACATCGTTTATAACAAAAGCACATCAAGTTTTGACAAGACGAGCTTGTGTCAAATGTGTCATCCTCGTGCGTCAATGTCTGTCAAGTTTTTGAGTCTGTTGTAGTCTCAAATGTGTAAGTCAACAGTGACTAATAAAATTTTCAAATCAAGTTATAAAGAGCATGCCAATACAAGCAGGAGTACCAAACACCATTACTGTACCGGTTAAGGCGTCAGCATGAGAAGCGTCCAAACTTAGGGCAAATGCAAATTTCATCCCTTTCCAAACCATCGAAAGTTGACCATCATCTCCTTGCAACATAAGTCCATGAGTGGCTGTTGATTACCTTCCCTCGTCCATGCGACATAAGTCCATGAGTGGCTGTTGGTTTTCCCTCATCTCCAAGCAACCCATGCGACATAAGTCCATGAGTGGCTGTTGGTTTTCCCTCATCTCCAAGCAACACAAGTCCATGAGTGGCTGTTGATGGATCCCGGTTCCAGGCCAGCAAGATTTGATCAACTATGAGAGATTCGAATTTGAATCCTAATTCCCGGTCAAGAGAAGTAGTTGAAGAGAGATCCCAGAAAGAGTCGCTTCATCCCCAACAGATTTAGTTTAATCCCCCAGCAGGCATATCGATTTGTACATCGTCAGTTCAATCACAACAGTCACATTAGTTCACTGTCGACTCGTCTTCTCGATTAGTACATCGTCAGTTCAATCACAACAGTCACAGTAGTTCACTGTCGACTCGTCTTCTCGATTAGTACATTATCAGTTCAAACAATCACAGTAGTTCACTGTCGACTCGTCTTCTCGATTAGTACATTATCAGTTCAAACAATCACAGTAGTTCACTGTCGACTCGTCTTCTCGATTAGTACATCGTCAGTTCAATCAGAACAGTCACAGTAGTTCACTGTCGACTCGACATCTCGGTTAGTTCAATCGTCAGTTCAATCCATTATAGTCACAGTAGTTCACTGTTGACTCATCCTCTCGATTAGTACATCGTCCGTTCTTTTGATCATGGTTAGTCCAACCGTTGGTCCAATCCATGACAGTCACAGTAGTTCACTGTCGACTCGTCTTCTCGATTAGTACACCGTCAGTTCAATCCATGACAGTCACAGTAGTTCACTGTCGACTCATCATCTCGATTAGTACATCGTCCGTTCTTTTGATCATGGTTAGTCCAACCGTTGGTCCAATCCATGACAGTCACAGTAGTTCACTGTCGACTTGTCTTCTCGATTAGTACGCCGTCAGTTCAATCCATGACAGTCACAGTAGTTCACTGTCGACTCGTCATCTCGATTAGTACATCGTCCATTCTTTTGATCATGGTCAGTCCAACCGTTGGTCCAATCCATGACAGTCACAGTAGTTCACTGTCGACTCGACATCTCGGTTAGTTCAATCGCCAGTTCAATCCATGACAATCACAATAGTTCATTGTCGACTCGTCATCTCGATTAATACATCGTTAGTTCAATCTATGACAGTCACAGTAGTTCACTGTCAACTCGTCATATCGATTCGTACATCATCAGTCCAATCTATGACAGTCACAGTAGTTCACTGTCGATTCATCATCTCGATTCGTACATCGTCACTTCTTCTAGTCACAGTTAGTCCAACTGTTGATCCAATCCATGATAGTCACAGTAGTTCACTGTTGATTCATCATCTCGATTCGTACATCGTCACTTCTTCTAGTCACTGTTAGTACAACTGTTGATCCAATCCATGATAGTCACAGTAGTTCACTGTTGACTCATCCTCTCGATTCGTACATCGTCACTTCTTCTAGTCACGATTAGTCCAACTGTTGATCCAATCCATGATAGTCACAGCAGTTCACTGTTGACTCATCTCGATTCGTACATCGTCACTTCTTCTGGTCACGGTTAGTCCAACTGTTGATCCAATCCATGATAGTCACAGTAGTTCATTGTCGACTCATCATCTTGATTCGTACATCGTCAGTTCATTAATCATCATTAGTTTACCATCACTCTCATGCAAAATGTGCCGTGTTCATCATTCTCATTCAAAATCTTGGGCTTCTATTAATGGGGCTTCCATGTTCATCGCTTGACATCTCGGGATTTCATCACTTGACGTCTCTTGACTTCTGTGTCCGTCTCTTAATTTCCAGGGCTTCATTGTCCGTCGGTTAACTATCAAACGGCATCTCTGAATACAGTCCTCCGGGACCCTACATCCAATTACATTCGCTTACGAAGCACACTTCCCAAAATTCAGAAGTTTGCTCCAAGACCTAGAGTATTCAAACCTTGATGTCCCTATTCGGGTCAATAACTGCATCACAGTTATAAAATACTAGCACAACATAAGTCCACTTGGAGTGGCACACACCCCATGGCACCTGCTCATTCTAGGATCAGAAAGCTAGGCATGATAGGACTCATGTACGAGATCATATCACATCCACACATTGCATATCATCCTCATATAGCATAGCATCCGCCTGATTGTTGTGTATGTGCATATGTGATTTATCCCTTTGTGCCCTGAACTACGTCCTGGTCTGATTCCCCTTGGGATACGTAGGCAGCTCACGCGGAGCACGACCAGCACTAACCTCGTCATCATTGCATCTTTTGCAACGTTTTTATCCTAAATCTATAGCCTCCAAAAAGTCCTGTCTCTTCAAAACTTTGGCACTCGCTTGCGACATGCGTTGCCTCGCAAGTTCCTGCCAAAGAGGGGCAAACTGTAGACACCCCATTTTGTCGGCTATCAGATTTAGGAGACCCATAGCTTGGTGGTTCACAATGATCGTAAAAGACTCAAAAGGACTCTCGGAAGTCAGCTCTATCTCTCAGAATGCTCAGAATGACCAAAATACCCCTGAAAGCCCGAAGACTCCCAGATTTGGTCCCAAAGTTCTGAAAACATGCTATGTCGTAAGAAAAATGATAAAATGAGTTTTTAAGTAAAACTGGATGAAATCGTCAGCTCCCAGAGACCCCCGGAAGTCCCAGAAGTTCCCCGAAAGTCCCCGTTGACCGGTTTGACCAAGGTTTGACCAGGTTTGACCAGAGTTTGACCAAGTTTGACCAAGTTTGACCAAAATCGTCCGAATTCACCAGAATCATTAGAAAAGTATTAAAATGAGTTTTAAAAGAGAATCGCGCGAAAACGTCGGCTCCTGGGAGCTCCCGGAGGTTCCCAGAACTTCCCGGGAATCCCAGGTTTGACCAGTTTGCCCAAGATTTGACTTTGGAATCGGGGCACCGAAACAATTTTCAAATATTTTTCATGGATACTAGAGGTCAACAGCTTTCCGACGGTATATCGCACATAATTTTCGGATTTAAAACGAGTTTATTATGAATTTCCAAAGGCGAAAAAGGCGATCAAATCGGCTTTTATCGCGAATACCGTAAAACTTTTCAAAGTGACTTATCCCTGAACTATTTTTTATGTAGAGTAGACTCCATTACCTTTCCAACGGTATATCACAACCTCAATTTGGAGTTCGTATGCATTTTCTGTGAATTTCGGACGAAATAGGGCCTTTTCGCGAATACCGGAACCTCTGGGGGCCTAAACGTAATTTTCTGGGCTTCAGAGGAGCACTGCCGCCGCGGCACTGGCCCAGTGCCGCCGCGGCACTCATCCCTCGCAGAGTCCATTTTTGTAAATTTTTTGGGGGTCCAATTTGATTAATTGAAAGCCAAAACGACATAGTTTTATGTTCACAGTTGTTTGGGACCAATGGGAGTACTTCTAAAACCCCAAAACCACCCCCAAATTGGCCTATTTAAACCCCCCATTGCTCTTCATTTTGGGGGGGCCAAGTACAAAGCTTGAAAAGTTGTAGAGAAGAAGAGAGATAGAGATAGGTTTAGAAGAGAGAAAGGGAGCTTCTCCCATTGATTTTCCATAAGAAAGTGAGTTTTATTCTTGTTTTCTTCCATCATCCTTCTATATACTTCACATTCAAAGTCCACTCCAACCCTCATTCTTGAGCATTCATGAGATAGGAAGCTACTTCCATGTCCAAATGTCAAAATCTATGAGTGAAACACCAAGCTACAAGTCCAAAATCACATTGATTATCATCTATTGATTGCTATTTACTTGCTTTGATTATATATATGTTCATCTCTCCTTATCTCATTTCTTTTTATTTTCTTTATTTACTTACTAGTTCATCATCATCTAAGTGATGACATGAAGTTTGGGGTGAGTGAATCCTTATGGATAGTAGCTCTTGACCTCAAAAACATGTTTGATAGATGATGATCATAACCTCAATAATTCCAAGGTATTCTTGGAATGTATTGAAGTTATGTCCAAAAACAAAATAAATCTCTCCAACAATCTTGGAGGTTCTTAAATGATGAGTTTGATGTAGGTATTCTAAGTGGCTATGATCCTTATTGAGTGTTGAAAACATGTTTTCAAAACATCTATTTCAAAACCCCTCTCAATCCCTCTCATTTGGTTTCAAGAAACAAAACTTTGTTTTCTCCAAAATCTTCAAAACAATGAGTCAAAACAGTGAGTGAGTTGAGTTCAAAGATTTTTCTAGAACTCAATACTCAACATATGGATACAAGGCCACTTGGAAAGTCTTCCTAACTCATTGGAGAACACCCATGATTTTTGGTTTGACTTGGAAGTACTTGGAAATGGTCCATTTGGGTCCCAACATTCCTTCCAAACATTATGTTTTTGCTGTCACAGCAGCTAGGTCAACTTACGACCTCTTTTCCAGAAAACCTTTCCAAAAGGGATGGTCCTAACTTATTTTTCTCTTAAAATTCAATTACTTAGGAAACTTTATGTATAAAATGGGCCTCTAGATCATTCTTTTTCATTTTCTAAGATTTTCTAACATTTCAGTCGACAGTACGAACTCTGTTTCTGAGTGACCTCTATTGTTTATATAATTTCTCTCAATCTGTGATAGCTATTAAAGATTGGCCTTTTGGGTTGTGTTCTAGACACAATAAGGAACATCGCCATAAAAAATCATGCATTGAAAACATTCCTAACCCCTCTTTTCAATTTCCAAAAGATGATGCAACTGTTCTGTCCACTATTCACAGCTAGCACATTTTAACTTTCATTCTTTGATTTGATGCTTATATGCATTCCAAATTAGTTCATATCTTAGGACGTAGTTCATACTACATTTGTACACATCCCATGTTACTTTCATTCATTCATTCATACACATTTTAGACTTCTAAGTCATTCTAGAAATCCATGTACACAAAACACACTACAACCTTTGCACATTTTAGATACATACATTGCATTCATGCAAGATTTGGGGTTTTTGTAACTCTTAATCCAAGGAGATTATAAGGAATGAACTTGATCACACATTCATGCTTCCCCTCGATCTAATCGTCCTTTCTCATCCGTCCCGGGGATTGAGAAATCTTCTTTTCTCAAAGATTAACATGCATCATACTAGTTTGCTAAGTATATTTTACTTTCTTTGATTTTTTTGTTTCAAGAACAATTCATGTCCCTTTAGATTAGGAAAACTTTATTATCTGATACATGATTAGACGATTTTTCCTAGGTTTATTTGTGTGATCTTTCACTATGCATTGTGTGATATTTGGCTTAGATCTTATGAATGATATCTTATCTTTAGATCTTCCATTTCAAATCTCCTTATGTGATGTAATATACTATCATAGTATTATTTGTCGAACCATACATAGTATAAGATGATTATTTGGATGCTAATTGAGGCTCGTCGAAAGACGGGGCGAGTTGAGGGTGTTTTAGTCGCGACAAAGGCTCCTTCCTCTCTCGTACCAAAACCCCGAACCAAGTTCTTTGGTGATGAAGGGCCGGTGCCCTTATCCGCTTGGGTGAGTCAAAATTAGGTTTCTTGGTTCCTTAAAGACCAAGTGGCGACTCTGTATCTGTTTTCAACAGACCATTTTCTTTTCTTTGATCCAAGTCAAATTCCTTTTCAAAACAATCTCGAACAAGAGAAGTGGTCCACTTCCCGGTATCCACAATCTGGCGACTCCACTGGGGATTTTTATTTTAAAACAAAATAATACAGAGGTTTGACTCATAAGAAGCATCCTTAAAATCATCTTTTTACTGTGTTTGGTTCACCGCATTGCACTCTTGCATTCCCCCCCACCGACTGTGTCTGAAACGCGGCGCTGACATTGTTCAGGTCTTGCTGTGCCAGGGCACAAGTCACCGTTGATACTGTACCTTCCAAGGTATATCAAAAAGAGTAAAAACCTCCGTACTGTCTCCCTGACGGTATATTGGAACTCTCGTCAACGGACCCTCTTTGACTAAACCCAGCCTTTGCATATAGATTCCTGTAGAACCTTTCATAGGACAGTTCATTTATCTTTTCAGATAGGACAATGTGATATAACTGTTGTATGCCCTGACGGGATTACCTGCGCGGTGTAGACGCTTATGTGGCATGAGGCAGAACTTCTTTCTTATGATCCCCAAGGCAATCACTTACATGTGACCACATTGAGTGACCTGCCTAGGCACCATGGTAAGGAAGTCTGCTCCATGTTCACAAAGATATACACTGCAAGCCTTGTTTGTTGGTCCTAGGACATAGGAGTATGAAAACTAGCTAGACAGTATGATCACCATCATAACCTGTTTCTCCCAGAAACTCTGTCCAGATATCCCAGATATAACCATATTATCCAGTTCTCCTAGAAACTCTGTCCAGATATCCCAGATACACCCATATTAACCAATTTTTCCCAGAAACTCTTTCCAGATATCCCAGATATAACCATATTAATCAGTTTTTCCCAAAAAAAAAAATAAAAATAAAAAACTCTGTCTAAATCTCCCTGATTTCCCAGATATACCAGTTTCTCCCAAAAATTCTGTCCTATCTCCTAGAAACTCTATCCAAATTTCCTAGAAATATCCAAAGTACCTGTTTTCCCAGAAGCTCTGCCCAAATCTCCCAGATTCTCCAAAAATCCAACATCTCTGCCCAAATCACCCAGAAATGCCCAGATATACTTGTTTCCCCTAGAAACTCTATCCATATTTCTCAGAAATACCCAAAATACCAGTTTCTCCTAGAAGCTCAGTCCAAATCAACCAGAAATCCTTATTTCTACTAGAAACTCAAATGACTTCTAGAAATTTCTCCGAATCTTCCAAATCCCTGTTTCTCCCAGAAACTCTGTCCAAAATTCCCGAAGCATCCTGGAAATCCCTGTTATCCCTTGGTGATCACACTGGAAAGTAAGGTTAGCACACTCTGTATGGCTAGATCCTTATTTGTTTAGCTGCTATCTGTTAGAAATAGGAGCATCATATATATTAGGGCTTACATCCGCATGCTTATCTCATATGCATACACAATTCCTACCAGTCTGTACGCACTGTCTCAGTCAGTCTGTACACAAGTCTGTCCATACCTGTCACTGTCACTGTCTGTCTGATTGCCTCTGTCAAAATCTGATCTAATCCTCTTAAAATCTGTCAGGTCAGTATAGATTCCCGGAGTCAGCAGCTAGGATCCTCGTCTTAGGTCAGAAGTTCGAACAGTCGTTTGGTCAAGATCTGCCCACCAAGTTACTTCAGCATGAATCAAGAAGAATTAGAAAATAAGGTCACTGTCTTGGGAACAACCATAAGCCAGCAATCTGATCGCCTGGCCCAAGTTTTGAGTTTCATGGAAGAATTGAAGCAGCAGCGGCCGCAACCTCCGCCCGGGTTTCCACCACCGGGGTTTGAAGCACCCCCACCTGAGAATAATGGGGAGGAAGACTGGTTTCAAGGGGTCCCACCGTTTGCGTATGAGAAGAAGCTTCAAGAGAATATGGATAAGGTTGAGAAGTTGGAAAGTGTACTGAGGAAAAGCAAGGGGGTCGATGATTACATGTTGGACCTGGAAGGCCTCTTTGAGCCTATCAAGCTGAAACTGCCAGAGAATTTCAAGATGCCTGCCATCGACCGTTTTGACGGAACAGGGAATCCAAAAAGTCACATCAAGTTGTGCATGAGCATCTTCCAATCGATGGGCTGCACTCATGAGCACATTGCGATGCTGTTCCCGCAAACCCTTAAGAATGCCGCACTATCCTGGTTCCTAACCCTTGAAGCCTCCAAGACCCGAGTCTGGGAAGACGTTGCTAGAACTTTTATTGATCACTACTCTTACAACCAAGAGTTTGATATCACCATCCGGGATCTAGAGACTACCAGGCAGAACTTTAATGAGTCCTTCACTGCGTTCTTGAGCAGATGGAGGAATAAAGTGGCTCAAATGATCCACAGACCTGTTGAGAAAGAGCAAGTACGTATGCTGGTCAAGAACATGCAACCAGTATATCATGACAAGCTATTCTACCAATCCATCTCCACATTCGAAGAGCTATTTGAAATAGGTACCAGAATAGAGGATGCCATCAGAGAAGGAAAGTTCAAAAAGGATGAACCCCAACACCAGTCCAAGAGACCTAACTACTCCCTGGACTCCCCGGATATCAATGCACTTAGCAACCAATCAATGGCCTGCGCCCTTCGTCCATACCAGTCCATTCCTCCAAATCGCCCAAAAGGCCCTCCCGAATTCTCCAAACTTGATGTTCCTCTTTCCATAGCCTTGGACCACCTACTCAGAAAGGGCCACCTACAGCTCCTCCCTCACAAACCGCTACCGGATCCCATACCCTCCCACTATAACATGAGCCTACGATGTGCTTACCACCAAAATCTAGGCCATGCCACCGATCAATGCATCCGCCTCCGCCATGACATTCAGAACCTCATAGAGGATGTATCTCATCCTAATCCTATCCACTATCTTGGCTTGGGTCAACCGCTCGGGTGATCCCTTTGATGATGCCAATGAGTGTTGAAGCTATGCAGTAAAGTGATGGTGTTTGGAACTTCTGCTAAAAAAATTAATAAATGGGTCGCAAAGACACTCCATTTGAGACCGGGTTGAGTCAAGTTGAGTCTGTTCTGTGTTTCGAGTCCATTTCAATTCTAGTCTGGTGATCGAGTCTGTCTGTCATCGAGTTGTTAATAAGTCTGTAAGCCTTCTCTATTGATGGAATGAAATCTCATTTTGCTTAATCTGATGTGCCTAGTCATAAATGCATGAATCACAAAACTAAAGTGTCACTTTTCAAATTACCATGGATATTACTCTGCTAATAATTTTTCTACGACAAAACAAAAAAGAATCCTGAAAGGTTAAAGTCGATTTCACGCTGACACTGGAAAAGAGCTGAGAATTGAATAGTCTTACTTTAAGAATTTAAAGATGCTTTTGCCTCAATCTTGAAAAGACATGCTTGGAACTGACTTGGGGCTTGCCCAACACCCTTTTCACCATTTCTACCATTTCAAAGCCTTGGGCCCAACCCAATTGATAGCCATGCGAACCTGTGCAGACTTGGTCCTTGATGGTAGCCAAACATTTCAATGAGTTTCATCTCCACTTTCAAAAAAAAAAAAAAAAAAAAAAAAAAAAAAAAAAAAAGAAAAAGCTCGCTAGGTTGAAAACCCGAAAGGGCACCTAGGCAAAAGTTAGAGCTGAAAAAGGTGTTGATTTCCAAAATCTGACCCTAGCCAGTCAAAATGTTGGAGAAAAATTTTGATGAAATAAATTAGAGAATCATACACTTCAAGATACATCTTAAGAACGTGCCAAGATCACATTTCAAAAGGCACGGAATGACCACAAATAAATTCCGAGAGCTGACATGCACATTCTGGAATTCTGAGATTGCGATTGAAAGATTTCACAAGAATCGACTACATTAAAAAGCAAAATTGACTGGCTAGGCGAAAGAGAAAAGGATCAATCCTCAAAACAAAACAAAAAGAAAAAGAAAAAGAAAAAGAAAAGAAAGGGAGATTGAAACTAAATCCTTTTATTCAAAGCTACCACAAGTGGCTCAAGTTTGAACTTCTTTGACGATTGGTTTGAAAATCCCTCATACCTCAAACCCCTTATTTCAGACCTTTCCTTGAACTACGCTCGACCTGATTCCCACTCGGGGATACGTAGGCAACCACATCGGTTCGGTCGACACCATCATAACCAAACCAATTTCTTTCAAGACCTTGCCTTGAACTACGCTCGACCTGATTCCCACTCGGGGATACGTAGGCAACCACATCGGTTCAGTGGACACCATCATAACCAAACCAATTTCTTTCAAGACCTTGCCTTGAACTACGCTTGACCTGATTCCCGCTCGGGGATACGTAGGCAACCACAACGGTTTGGTCACCCCACCTACCTAAAAATCAACCCGCTTCTTTCCGACCATGGCCCGAACTACGTTGGACCTGATCCCCAATTGGGGGTACGTAGGCAGACTTTCAAAAACAAAAGAAGGATGGCTCGCTAGGTCGAAAATCTGAAAGGACGCCTAGGAAAAATTAGAGTTAAATCCAAGGTGAGCAATAACAAAAGAGAGAAAAGAGCTTGCTAGGTCACCTCACTGGTGCCTAGGCAAAAGTTATGAGCATTTGAGAGAATAAAGTCACGGTCCATGCCTCAAGCCAGAAAATCACCTTCCACACTAGGGGCAAACATCGGCTACCCGCCTCGTTTGTCTGACTTTTACTAACTACCCTTCATACAAGGGGCAAACTTCGGTCACCTACCTCGTTTGCCCAAAACCTCCAATAAACCAGCATCCAAACTAGGGGCAAACTTCGGTCACCCACCTCGTTTGCTTATGAATCCCACTTTGTACACCTCAAACTAGGGGCAAACTCCGTTTGCCTAACACAATCCCTTCACACCAAGGGCGAGTTTTCAAGTTACCAAGTTGTTTTGAAAATTTTGAAATAGAGTATCTTTTACTCTAAAAGCTAAGGCACTAATTCAAAGCACTTCCTGGGAGAAGCAGAAAATTGACTAGATCACTAGGGAGGAATTTTCAAAAATCAGATTTATCAGCAAAGTGCTACCATGTTAAGATGAGGGGCGAACACCAAAAGAGAAATGGTACATCGTTTATAACAAAAGCACATCAAGTTTTGACAAGACGAGCTTGTGTCAAATGTGTCATCCTCGTGCGTCAATGTCTGTCAAGTTTTTGAGTCTGTTGTAGTCTCAAATGTGTAAGTCAACAGTGACTAATAAAATTTTCAAATCAAGTTGAAAAGAGCATGCCAATACAAGCAGGAGTACCAAACACCATTACTGTACCGGTTAAGGCGTCAGCATGAGAAGCGTCCAAACTTAGGGCAAATGCAAATTTCATCCCTTTCCAAACCATCGAAAGTTGACCATCATCTCCTTGCAACATAAGTCCATGAGTGGCTGTTGATTACCTTCCCTCGTCCATGCGACATAAGTCCATGAGTGGCTGTTGGTTTTCCCTCATCTCCAAGCAACACAAGTCCATGAGTGGCTGTTGATGGATCCCGGTTCCAGGCCAGCAAGATTTGATCAACTATGAGAGATTCGAATTTGAATCCTAGTTCCCGGTCAAGAGAAGTAGTTGACGAGAGATCCCAGAAAGAGTCGCTTCATCCCCAACAGATTTAGTTTAATCCCCCAGCAGGCATATCGATTTGTACATCGTCAGTTCAATCACAACAGTCACAGTAGTTCACTGTCGACTCGTCTTCTCGATTAGTACATCGTCAGTTCAATCACAACAGTCACAGTAGTTCACTGTCGACTCGTCTTCTCGATTAGTACATTATCAGTTCAAACAATCACAGTAGTTCACTGTCGACTCGTCTTCTCGATTAGTACATTATCAGTTCAAACAATCACAGTAGTTCACTGTCGACTCGTCTTCTCGATTAGTACATCGTCAGTTCAATCACAACAGTCACAGTAGTTCACTGTCGACTCGACATCTCGGTTAGTTCAATCGTCAGTTCAATCCATGATAGTCACAGTAGTTCACTGTTGACTCATCCTCTCGATTAGTACATCGTCCGTTCTTTTGATCATGGTTAGTCCAACCATTGGTCCAATCCATGACAGTCACAGTAGTTCACTGTCGACTCGTCTTCTCGATTAGTACACCGTCAGTTCAATCCATGACAGTCACAGTAGTTCACTGTCGACTCGTCATCTCGATTAGTACATCGTCCGTTCTTTTGATCATGGTTAGTCCAACCGTTGGTCCAATCCATGACAGTCACAGTAGTTCACTGTCGACTTGTCTTCTCGATTAGTACGCCGTCAGTTCAATCCATGACAGTCACAGTAGTTCACTGTCGACTCGTCATCTCGATTAGTACATCGTCCGTTCTTTTGATCATGGTCAGTCCAACCGTTGGTCCAATCCATGACAGTCACAGTAGTTCACTGTCGACTCGACATCTCGGTTAGTTCAATCGCCAGTTCAATCCATGACAATCACAATAGTTCATTGTCGACTCGTCATCTCGATTAATACATCGTTAGTTCAATCTATGACAGTCACAGTAGTTCACTGTCAACTCGTCATATCGATTCGTACATCATCAGTCCAATCTATGACAGTCACAGTAGTTCACTGTCGATTCATCATCTCGATTCGTACATCGTCACTTCTTCTAGTCACGGTTAGTCCAACTGTTGATCCAATCCATGATAGTCACAGTAGTTCACTGTTGATTCATCATCTCGATTCGTACATCGTCACTTCTTCTAGTCACTGTTAGTACAACTGTTGATCCAATCCATGATAGTCACAGTAGTTCACTGTTGACTCATCCTCTCGATTCGTACATCGTCACTTCTTCTAGTCACGATTAGTCCAACTGTTGATCCAATCCATGATAGTCACAGCAGTTCACTGTTGACTCATCTCGATTCGTACATCGTCACTTCTTCTGGTCACGGTTAGTCCAACTGTTGATCCAATCCATGATAGTCACAGTAGTTCATTGTCGACCCATCATCTTGATTCGTACATCGTCAGTTCATTAATCATCATTAGTTTACCATCACTCTCATGCAAAATGTGCCGTGTTCATCATTCTCATTCAAAATCTTGGGCTTCTATTAATGGGGCTTCCATGTTCATCGCTTGACATCTCGGGATTTCATCACTTGACGTCTCTTGACTTCTGTGTCCGTCTCTTAATTTCCAGGGCTTCATTGTCCGTCGGTTAACTATCAAACGGCATCTCTGAATACAGTCCTCCGGGACCCTACATCCAATTACATTCGCTTACGAAGTACACTTCCCAAAATTCAGAAGTTTGCTCCAAGACCTAGAGTATTAAAACCTTGATGTCCCTATTCGGGTCAATAACTGCATCACAGTTAGAAATACTAGCACAACATAAGTCCACTTGGAGTGGCACACACCCCATGGCACCTGCTCATTCTAGGATCAGAAAGCTAGGCATGATAGGACTCATGTACGAGATCATATCACATCCACACATTGCATATCATCCTCATATAGCATAGCATCCGCCTGATTGTTGTGTATGTGCATATGTGATTTATCCCTTTGTGCCCTGAACTACGTCCTGGTCTGATTCCCCTTGGGATACGTAGGCAGCTCACGCGGAGCACGACCAGCACTAACCTCATCATCATTGCATCTTTTGCAACGTTTTTATCCTAAATCTATAGCCTCCAAAAAGTCCTGTCTCTTCAAAACTTTGGCACTCGTTTGCGACATACGTTGCCTCGCAAGTTCCTGCCAAAGAGGGGCAAACTGTAGACACCCCATTTTGTCGGCTATCAGATTTAGGAGACCCATAGCTTGGTGGTTCACAATGATCGTAAAAGACTCAAAAGGACTCTCGGAAGTCAGCTCTATCTCTTAGAATGCTCAGAATGACCAAAATACCCCTGAAAGCCCGAAGACTCCCAGATTTGGTCCCAAAGTTCTGAAAACATGCTATGTCGTAAGAAAAATGATAAAATGAGTTTTTAAGTAAAACTGGATGAAATCGTCAGCTCCCAGAGACCCCCGGAAGTCCCAGAAGTTCCCCGAAAGTCCCCGTTGACCGGTTTGACCAAGGTTTGACCAGGTTTGACCAGAGTTTGACCAAGTTTGACCAAGTTTGACCAAAATCGTCCGAATTCACCGAAATCATTAGAAAAGTATTAAAATGAGTTTTAAAAGAGAATCGCGCGAAAACGTCGGCTCCTGGGAGCTCCCGGAGGTTCCCAGAACTTCCCGGGAATCCCAGGTTTGACCAGTTTGCCCAAGATTTGACTTTGGAATCGGGGCACCGAAACAATTTTCAAATATTTTTCATGGATACTAGAGGTCAACAGCTTTCCGACGGTATATCGCACATAATTTTTGGATTTAAAACGAGTTTATTATGAATTTCCAAAGGCGAAAAAGGCGATCAAATCGGCTTTTATCGCGAATACCGTAAAACTTTTCAAAGTGACTTATCCCCGAACTATTTTTTATGTAGAGTAGACTCCATTACCTTTCCAACGGTATATCATAACCTCAATTTGGAGTTCGTATGCATTTTCTGTGAATTTCGGACGAAATAGGGCCTTTTCGCGAATACCGGAACCTCTGGGGGCCTAAACGTAATTTTCTGGGCTTCAGAGGAGCACTGCCGCCGCGGCACTGGCCCAGTGCCGCCGCGGCACTCATCCCTCGCAGAGTCCATTTTTGTAATTTTTTTGGGGGTCCAATTTGAGTAATTGAAAGCCAAAACGACATAGTTTTATGTTCACAGTTGTTTGGGACCAATGGGAGTACTTCTAAAACCCCAAAACCACCCCCAAATTGGCCTATTTAAACCCCCCATTGCTCTTCATTTTGGGGGGGCCAAGTACAAAGCTTGAAAAGTTGTAGAGAAGAAGAGAGATAGAGATAGGTTTAGAAGAGAGAAAGGGAGCTTCTCCCATTGATTTTCCATAAGAAAGTGAGTTTTATTCTTGTTTTCTTCCATCATCCTTCTATATACTTCACATTCAAAGTCCACTCCAACCCTCATTCTTGAGCATTCATGAGATAGGAAGCTACTTCCATGTCCAAATGTCAAAATCTATGAGTGAAACACCAAGCTACAAGTCCAAAATCACATTGATTATCATCTATTGATTGCTATTTACTTGCTTTGATTATATATATGTTCATCTCTCCTTATCTCATTTCTTTTTATTTTCTTTATTTACTTACTAGTTCATCATCATCTAAGTGATGACATGAAGTTTGGGGTGAGTGAATCCTTATGGATAGTAGCTCTTGACCTCAAAAACATGTTTGATAGATGATGATCATAACCTCAATACTTCCAAGGTATTCTTGGAATGTATTGAAGTTATGTCCAAAAACAAAATAAATCTCTCCAACAATCTTGGAGGTTCTTAAATGATGAGTTTGATGTAGGTATTCTAAGTGGCTATGATCCTTATTGAGTGTTGAAAACATGTTTTCAAAACATCTATTTCAAAACCCCTCTCAATCCCTCTCATTTGGTTTCAAGAAACAAAACTTTGTTTTCTCCAAAATCTTCAAAACAATGAGTCAAAACAGTGAGTGAGTTGAGTTCAAAGATTTTTCTAGAACTCAATACTCAACATATGGATACAAGGCCACTTGGAAAGTCTTCCTAACTCATTGGAGAACACCCATGATTTTTGGTTTGACTTGGAAGTACTTGGAAATGGTCCATTTGGGTCCCAACATTCCTTCCAAACATTATGTTTTTGCTGTCACAGCAGCTAGGTCAACTTACGACCTCTTTTCCAGAAAACTTTTCCAAAAGGGATGGTCCTAACTTATTTTTCTCTTAAAATTCAATTACTTAGGAAACTTTCTGTATAAAATGGGCCTCTAGATCATTCTTTTTCATTTTCTAAGATGTTCTAACATTTCAGTCGACAGTACGAACTCTGTTTCTGAGTGACCTCTATTGTTTATATAATTTCTCTCAATCTGTGATAGCTATTCAAGATTGGCCTTTTGGGTTGTGTTCTAGACACAATAAGGAACATCGCCATAAAAAATCATGCATTGAAAACATTCCTAACCCCTCTTTTCAATTTCCAAAAGATGATGCAACTGTTCTGTCCACTATTCACAGCTAGCACATTTTAACTTTCATTCTTTGATTTGATGCTTATATGCATTCCAAATTAGTTCATATCTTAGGAAGTAGTTCATACTATATTTGTACACATCCCATGTTACTTTCATTCATTCATTCATACACATTTTAGACTTCTAAGTCATTCTAGAAATCCAAGTACACAAAACACACTACAACCTTTGCACATTTTAGATACATACATTGCATTCATGCAAGATTTGGGGTTTTTGTAACTCTTAATCCAAGGAGATTATAAGGAATGAACTTGATCACACATTCATGCTTCCCCTCGATCTAATCGTCCTTTCTCATCCGTCCCGGGGATTGAGAAATCTTCTTTTCTCAAAGATTAACATGCATCATACTAGTTTGCTAAGTATATTTTACTTTCTTTGATTTTTTTGTTTCAAGAACAATTCATGTCCCTTTAGATTAGGAAAACTTTATTATCTGATACATGATTAGACGATTTTTCCTAGGTTTATTTGTGTGATCTTTCACTTTGCATTGTGTGATATTTGGCTTAGATCTTATGAATGATATCTTATCTTTAGATCTTCCATTTCAAATCTCCTTATGTGATGTAATATACTATCATAGTATTATTTGTCGAACCATACATAGTATAAGATGATTATTTGGATGCTAATTGAGGCTCGTCGAAAGACGGGGCGAGTTGAGGGTGTTTTAGTCGCGACAAAGGCTCCTTCCTCTCTCGTACCAAAACCCCGAACCAAGTTCTTTGGTGATGAAGGGCCGGTGCCCTTATCCGCTTGGGTGAGTCAAAATTAGGTTTCTTGGTTCCTTAAAGACCAAGTGGCGACTCTGTATCTGTTTTCAACAGACCATTTTCTTTTCTTTGATCCAAGTCAAATTCCTTTTCAAAACAATCTCGAACAAGAGAAGTGGTCCACTTCCCGGTATCCACAATGAGGAAGCCAGTGTGCTCAGCATCGGCACTCTGGTCCCCTTATTGCCCATGGAAGCAGCCAAGAAACCTCCGTAAGCTGTAATGGGCATATAGAACACAACCTCGTCTTTGATAGATTTCTTGCTAGTGATAGGAGAAGCTAGTCATTCCAACATCGAGCCTTGGAATAATCTCTTGTCCATAAGGGTAAAGCCCGAGTAAGTAGCTAATGTCCTTGAAAATTGGCCCCATTAGGCCACAACGGAAAAGGAATCCATTGCACGAGGACCACCAAAACAGAAGGGCTGAGAAGAAAAGGTATCGGTCTGTCTCTAGCTTGGACCGACTAAGCATGATAGCGTTGTAGATACCTGTGAACTTCCAGATTTTAGCTTTAGAGGTCGATACCCTTGTCACCCATTTGTCCCAATCCGCTACAGGGGTAGGTGCAGACACCTAATTTTGACCACACTGATAGGATTTAGGGTGGACAACATCTTAGAGGATTTAATGATGAAAAGTATCCCATGCAAGGTACTGGATTCCACATAATCGAAAGTTCGAACTTCGGAAAGTGACTTTAAGCTCAGAAAAGCCCTTTTCCATGCATAAATCTCAATTTTGTCAAATCGTCTCTTAGAATTCATATTCACTCAGGGTTATATGAACACAAAGTGTTCTAAACACAGTATTCTAGATATCCAGAGATTCAATTTTAAAGAAAAGTTCAAAATCGACGCGTATTGAAAAGTATTTTGGAAAAGATGTCGTTGGATTTCAAAACGACGACGAAAGTTCCGGAGGACTTCTGAACTTCAATTGAGCTTTAATTTTCATTACAAAATCTCCTGGAATATTTTTATACTTAAATTCAACTCGACAACTTTCCAACAGTACATAAATGGACGATTTCAGACACCAAAAAGCTTTTTTGCTAAAATCTGGAAAAGCAGTGAACACGATATTTGAAACAGAGCTCAAGGGCAACCAGGGGAACAAGATAAGGAAGTCGAGGGTCCCACTTATGGGGTGGCAAGTCCCACCTAAGCCACCACCTAACATGTGCCCCCTCCATCGAGTTTTTGAGTTCCAGACCCTTCTAGAAGCCTCCCACTACGAGGAAATTACATGGAAACTGCGTTTAGCCACCGAAATGGCCATTTTAACCCTTTTCTGCTCTCTGAAAATCCTATTTTAACCCTGAAACTTAAGAGTTAAGATTTCAAAACTCTATATATAGATCCATATGAGATCATCTTTCACACACAAGTACATATACATGAGAATATAGAGAAGGAAGTACAGACAAGTGAATATACTTGCAAGATATAAGAATATGCTTAGAACTCAAGAGAGATTTTTAGGGAAAAGAAGTGAATTATGAATTAAAATCTCCTAAAATAATCTCAAGATAATTAGATTATAGATTTGGACATCAATTACTTCCCTAAAACTTCCATGGATGAGTGCTTGAAGAACTTAAAGAATACTTGAAGAAGAAGACTCTTCAATTCAACTTTTGTGATATAATTGAGAATCCTCCAAGAGGTAAACACTACAATTCATCTCTAATTCCTATTTCTCATATAAGATCTATAAGATTTGGATCTAGTTTAGTTTTATTTTATTTGCTAGAACACTCATCTTCTTCCTCTCTTGTTCTTCACACACTCACATAGCTAGATCCAAGTCTCTTTGATTTTATTGATAATTCTCAAATTAGAGATTGATTTTCAATTTTGATTTCATTCTTCTATTTAATTTAAATTTATGCATGTAGACACCCCATTTTGTCGGCTATCGGATTTAGGAGACCCATAGCTTGGTGGTTCACAATGATCGTAAAAAAGGGACTCCTCGAAGTCAGCTCTATCTCTCAGAATGCTCAGATTGACAAAAATGCCCCTGAAAGCCCGAAGACTCCCAGATTTGGTCCCAAAGTTCTGAAAACATGTTATGTCGTAAGGAAAATGATAAAATGAGTTTTTCAGAAAAATCGGAAGAAATCGTCAGCTCCCAGAGACCCTAGGAAGTCCCGGAAGTTCCCCGAAAGTCCCCGTTGACCGGTTTGACCAAGGTTTGACCAGGTTTGACCAGAGTTTGACCAAGTTTGACCAAAATTGTCTGAATTCACCGGAATCATTAGAAAAGTATTAAAATGAGTTTTAAAAGAGAATCGAGAGAAAACGTTGGCTCCTGGGAGCTCTCGGAGGTTCCCAGAACTTCCCGGGAATCCCAGGTTTGACCAGTTTGACCAAGATTTGACTTTGGAATCGGGGCACCGAAACAATTTTCAAATATTTTTCATGGATACTAGAGATCAATAGCTTTCCAACGGTATATCGCACATAATCCCTGGATTTAAAACGAATTTATTATGGATTTCCAAAGCCGAAAAAGGCGATCAAATCAGCTTTTATCGCGAATACCGTAAAACTTTTCCAAGTGACCTATCCCCGAACTATTTTTTATATAAATTAGACTCCATTACCTTTCCAACGGTATATCACAACCTCAATTTGGAGTTCGTACGCATTTTCTATGAATTTCTGATGGTATATCACACCCCTCAATCCCTCCATTACCTGGCCCAGTGCCGCCGCGGCACTCCCCTCCAGAATGGTGTTTTTTTGTAATTTTTCTTGGGGATTCATTTTGATTAATAAAAAACCAAAACGACATAGTTTTATGATTTCAGATGTTCGGAGCCAATGGGAATACTTTCTAAATCCCAAAACCACCCCAAGTTGGCCTATTTAAACCCCCCATTGCTCTTCATTTTAGGGGAGTCAAATGCAAGTTTAGAGAAAGTTTGGGAGAGAAAGTCGTAGAGATATGGTGAGAATAGAGAGAAAAGAAGCTTTCTTCTTTGATTTTCAAAACAAAAGTGAGTTCTAAACTTTGTTTTTACTACATTACTCCCATTTATTTCACCATTCAATACACCCAACCATCATTTTAGTGAGCATTTAAGAGAGTGGAAGCTTCTTCCATGTCCAATGTCATTACATACGAGTGAAACACCATGCTACAAGTTCAATACTTCATGAATATCATCTATTGATCATCATCTACTTGCTTGTTTATTCATTGTTTATCTCTTCTTACCTGATTTCTTTTTGATTTTCTTTATTTACTTACTAGTTCATCATCATCTAAATGATGACATGAGGTTTGGGGTGAGTGAATCCTTATGGATAGTAGCTCTTGACCTCAAAAACATGTTTGATAGATGATGATCATAACTTCAATACCTCCAAGGTATCCTTCAAGTGTATTGAAGTTATGCTCAAATAAAAATAAGTTTCTCCAACAATCTTGGAGGTTCTTGATGATGAGTTGAATGTTGGCATTTTAAGTGGTTATAATCTTTATTGAGTATTAAAAATGCACTTTCAAAACCTCTATTTCAAAACCCCCCTCAATCCCTCTCATTTTGATTTCAAGAAAGAAAACCTTATTTTCCCCAAAATCTTCAAAACAGTGAGTTAAAACAGTGAGTGAGCTGAGTTCAAAGATTTCTCTAGAACTCAATACTCAACATATAGATGCAAGGCCACTTGGAAAGTCTTCCTAACTCATTGGAGAACACCCATGATTTTTGGTTTGACTTGGAAGTACTTGAAAATGGTCCATTTGGACCCAAACATTCCTTCCAAACATTCTGCCTCTGCTGTCACAGCAGCTGGACTAACTTCCAACTTCTTTTTCAGAACTATTTTCCAAAAGGGGTGGTCCCAACTTATTTTTCCCTTAAACTTTAATGTCTTAGGGAACGTTCTGTATAAAATGGGCCCCTAGACATTCGTTTTAATTTTCTAAGATTTTTCAACATTTCAGTCGACAGTACGGACTCTGTTTCTGAGTGACCTCTATTGTTCATATGATTTCTCTCAATCTGTGATAGTTATTAAAGATTGGCTTTTTGTGTTGTATTCTAGACACAATAAGGAACATCTCCATAAAAAATCATGCATTGAAAGCATTCCTAACCCCTCTTTTCTAGTTTTACAAGATCATGTTACTGTTCTGTCCACTATTCACAGCAAGCACATTTTAACTTTCATTCTTTGATTTGATGCTTATATGCTTTCCAAATTAGTTCATATCTTAGGAAGTAGTTCATACCACATTTGTACATATCCCATGATGATTTTATTCATTCATTCATACACATTATAGACTTCTAAGTCATTCTAGGAATCCATGAACACAAAGCACACTACAACCTTGACACATTCTAGATACATACATTGCATCCATGCAAGATTTGGGGCCTTCATGGCTCCTAATCTAAGAAGATTATAAGGAATGAACTTGATCACACGTTCATGCTTCCCCCGATCTAATCATCCTTTCTCATCCATCCCGGGGATTGAGAGGTCTTCTTTTCTCAAAGATTAACATGCATCATACTAGCTTGCTAAGCATTTTTTTTTATTTCTTTGTTTATTTGTTTCAATAACAATTCATGTCCCCCTTTAGATTAGGAAGTCTTGATTATTTGATACATGATTAGACGATTTTTCCTAGGTTTATTTGTGTGATCTTTCACTTTGCACTGTGTGATATTTGGCTTAGATCTTATGAATGATATCTTATCTTTAGATCTTCCATTTTCAAATTTTCTTATGTGATGTAATATACTATCATAGTATTATTTGTCGAACCAAACATGGTATAAGATGATTATTTGGATGCTAATTGAGGCCCGTCGAGAGACGGGGCGAGTTGAGGGTGTTTTAGTTGTGACAAAGGCTCCTTCCTCTCTCGTACCAAAACCCCGAACCAAGTTCTTTGGTTATGAAGGGTCGGTGCCCTTTATCCATTTGGGTGAGTCAAAATTAGGTTTCTTAATTGGTTCCTTAAAGACCAAGTGGCGACTCTGTATCTGTTTTCAACAGACCTTTTCTCTTTCCTTGATTCAAAAGTCAAACAAGTTTCGAAAACATAATGAAGTGGTGGAATCCCGATATCCACAATCTGGCGACTCTGCTGGGGAATTTTATTTTAAAACAAAATAATACAGAGGTTTGACTCATAAGAAGCATCCTTAAAATCATCTTTTTACTTTTTATGGTTCACCGCATTGCACTCTGCATTTTACCCTCTCGACTGTGTCTAAAACGCGGCGCTGACATTGTTCAGGTCTTGCTGTGCCAGGGCACAAGTCACCGTTGATACTGTATCTTCCAAGGTATATCAAAAAGAGTAAAAAACCTCCGTACTGTCTCACTGACGGTATATTGGAACTCTCGTCAACGGACCCTCTTTGACTAAACCCAGCCTTTGCATATAGATTCCCGTAGAACCTTTCATAGGACTGTTCATTTATCTTTTCAGATAGGACAATGTGATATAACTGCTGTATGCCCTGATGGGATTACCTGAGCGGTGTAGATGCTTATGTGGCATAGAACAGAACCTCTTCCTTATGATTCCCAAGGCAATCACTCACATGTGATTACATTGAGTTGACCTGCCTAGGCACCATGACAAGGATGTCTGCTCCATGCTCACGAAGATATACACTGCAAACCTTGTTTATCGGTCCTAAGACATAGGAGTATGAAAACCTGCTAGACGGTATGATCACTATAACCATGTTGACCCGTTTCTCCCAGAAACTCTGTCCAGATATCCCAGATATAACCATATTGACCAGTTTCCCCCAGAAACTCTGTCCAGATATCCCAGATATAACCATATTGACCAGTTTCTCCCAGAAACTCTGTCCAGATATCCCAGATATAACCATATTGACCAGTTTCCCCCAGAAACTCCGTCCAGATATCCCAGATATAACCATATTGACCAGTTTCCCCCAGAAACTCTGTCCAGATACCCCACATATAACCATATTGACCAGTTTCCCCCAGAAACTCTGTCTAAATACCCCAGATATAACCATATTGACCAGTTTCTCCCAGAAACTCTGTCCAGATATCCCAGATATAACCATATTGACCAGTTTCCCCCAGAAACTCTGTCCAGATATCCCAGATATAACCATATTAACCAGTTTCTCCCAGAAACTCTGTCCAAAATTACCCGAAGTATCCCGGAAATCACTGTTATCCCTTGGTGATCATACTGGAAAGTAAGGTTAGCACACTCTGTATGGCTAGGACCTTATCTGTTTAACTGCTATCTGTTAGAAGTAGAAGCATCATATAGATTAGGGCTTACATCCGCAAGCTTGTCCCATTTGCATGCACCATTCCCCATCAATCTGCACGCACTGTTTCGAGTCGGTCCACATCACTATCTTTGTCTATCTAGAGTCACCACTGTCAAGATCTAATCTAGTCCTCTCAAAATCTGTCAGGTCAGTATAGATTCCCAAGGTCAACAGTCAGGGTCCTCTTTGTGGGTCAGGAGTTCGGATAATCGATTGATCAGAATCAGTCCGATAGCTTACTTCAGCATGAATAGGGAAGAGTTGGAAAACAAGGTTACTAAATTGGGAGCGACCATAAGCCAGCAGTCCGACAGCCTGGCCCGGGTTCTGAAGTTCATGGAAGAACTGAAACAGCAGCAGCCGCAACCTCCACCCGGGTTTCCACCACCGGGATTTGAACCTCCCCTGCACGAGAATAATAGGGAGGAAGACCAGTTTCAAGGGGTCCCATCGTTCGCGTACGAGAAAAAGCTCTAAGAGAAAATGGACAAGGTCAACAAGCTAGAAAGCGTACTGAGAAAAAGCAAGGGGGTCGATGATTACATGCTAGACCTGGAAGGCCTCTTCGAGCTTGTCAAGCTGAAACTGCCAGAGAATTTCAAGATGCCTTCCATCGCCCGTTTTGACGGAACTGGGAATCCGAAAAGTCATTTGAAGCTATGTATGAGTATCTTCCAGTCCATGGGTTGTACCCACGAACACATTGCGATGTTGTTCCCGCAAACCCTTGCAAAGTCTGCACTATCGTGGTTCCTAACCTTGGAAGCCTCCAAAACCCGGGCCTGGGAAGACATCGTTCGAGTCTTCGTCGATCATTACTCCTACAATCAAGAGCTGGATGTCACCATCAGGGATTTGGAAACAACCCGGCAAAACAACAATGAATCCTTCGCTGCATTTCTGAGCAGATGGAGGTACAAGGTAGCCCAAATGACCCACCGGCCAATCGAAAAAGAACATGTAAGGATGCTCATCCGGAATCTGCAGTCCCTCTACCATGAGAAATTATTCTACCAGTCCATCTCCACCTTTGAGGAGTTGTTTGAAGTCGAAACCCGGATTGAAGACGCTATCAGAGAAGGAAAGATAAAAAAGGAAGAGCCCCCGAGTCAGTCCAGAAGACCTAACTACTCCCGGAATCCCCCGGATGTCAATGCCCTTAGCAGCCAACCCATGGCGTACCCTCTTAGGCCATACCAACCCTCTAGCTAGGCAAACCCCTCCAATCGCCCCTTCCAGAAAAAGCCCCCTCGCAATTTCGCCAAGTTAGAAATCTCTCTCTCCTCAGCTTTAGACCGCCTCCTCAAAAAAGGCCATCTCCAACTACTCCAACCCCGAAACACCCCCCTCCCGCCAAACTACGATATGTCTAAGCGGTGTACCTACCACCAAGCCCCGGGCCACAACACTGATGATTGCGTACGCCTTCGCCATGACATTCAAGACCTTATTGACCAGAACATCATCGAGCCGCCACCAAAGCAGCCCCATATCACCCAAAATCCTCTACCAAACCACCAAAATCTCAACCTCATTGAGTCCAACCCCGTACCCTTCAACCCTGCTACTTATATCACCCCCCTAGGATAACCCTTGCCTTTCATTGACATCCCGTATTCTGTGGGAATTCACTTGATTGAAGGGGAGAATGACGAGTGGCAGCAACAGCTAGACAATGAGCAAGACTTATTCTTTCTAGAAGAGCACGATCTGGGGATGGTAGACATCAAATGGTATGATCCCAATGATGAAAGTGACGCTTTTATCTGGGACGAGTCGGAGAAACCATATGTGGGAACGGATTGTGATTGGTTCAAAAAGGATGGGACTGTAGAAGGGCCTACTCCTGCTGAAATTGATCACCTGACCAGGTCAGGCCGTCACTATAAGATGAGGTTGAATCCAAAGAAATGCACTTTCGGTGTGACCTCCGGTAAACTCTTGGGTTTCCTCATCACACAAAGGGGGATAGAGGTGGATCCCTCCAAGATCAAGGCAATCCTAGAAATGACACCA
Organism: Hydrangea macrophylla; assembly: GCA_033977485.1. Classification (NCBI taxonomy): domain Eukaryota; kingdom Viridiplantae; phylum Streptophyta; class Magnoliopsida; order Cornales; family Hydrangeaceae; genus Hydrangea; species Hydrangea macrophylla. Next base: position 14,788,263 of record CM066990.1, on the reverse strand, counting down.
CCACGGAATGAAAAAGAGGTAAGGGGGTTCCTCGGAAGAATCCAATTCATCAGCCGCTTCATTTCCAAGCTCACAACTACGTGCGATCCTCTGTTCCGATTGTTGAGAAAAGGGGAGAAGTTCTAATGGGATGACCAATGCCAAGCCGCTTTCGACAAAATAAAAGCCTACCTTCAAAACCCACCTATCCTCTCACCACCTACGCCTCATAAGCCCTTATTCCTTTACCTATCTGTCTCCAAAAATGCCATGGGTTGCATGCTAGCCCAAGAAGGAGAAGAAAGCCACTCCGAAAAAGCCATATACTACCTCAACAAGAGGATGACTGGGTATGAGCTCAACTACTCTACCCTCGAAAAAACGTGTTGGGCCTTGGTTTGGTGCACCCGCCGACTGAGGCACTACATGCTAGCCTTCCCGGTTGTGCTTATATCCCGCATGGATCCTCTAAAATACCTCCTCGAAAAACCCGCCCTGACCGGTCGTATATCCCGTTGGTTACTTCTACTATCCGAATTCGATATCAAGTATATTACAAGCAAATCGGTAAAAGGGAGAACCGTGGCCGAGCATCTTGCGGAACATGCCATTGACTCCGAAGAAAGTGGAGACTTCCCATTCCTGGACGAAAATATCATGGAAATCAAGGAAGAATAATGGAAGTTGTACTTTGATGGAGCAGCCAACATAAAAGGCTACGGGGTAGGAATGATCCTAGTATCACCAAACGGGGACCACACCCCACTGACAGTCAAGCTCAATTATAACTCCACCAACAACACTGCTGAATATGAAGCGTGCATTCTGGGGATGGAAGCGGCCATAGAATTGAGAATTCAAAAGCTAGATGTCTTCGGAGATTCGAATCTCATCGTGTCACAAGCCAGAGGCGAATGGAAGGTGAAGGAAGAGAGGTTGAAGCCCTACCATGACCACCTCGATGGACTCAAGAAGCAGTTCAACAACATCACATTCCTCTACTTGCCCAGGGAGGAGAATGAGAGAGCAGATTCGTTGGCTACCTTAGCCTCCATGATCAAAATTCCTGTGGGAGTCAGGATGATGCCTTTGGTAATTGAGCAAAGGTACGAGCCTTCGTTCAACATGATCGCCACAATCGAAGTAGAAGAAAATGAAACACCGTGGTATCAGGATGTCTGGAACTTCATAGAAAATGGAACGTACCCCCAAGAATCTACCGAAAAAGATAAATGGGCCATTCAAAGATTCACAACGCAATTCATCATTTGCGGTGGGAAACTGCTGAAGAAAGGATACCACGGTCACAACCTGACTTGCTTGTTTGGGAAAAGCTCTAGAAGAATGATGGAGGAAGTACACGAGGGGGTATGCGGCCCGCACATGAACGGTCACATGCTGGCCAAGAAAATCGTAAGGCAAGGGTACTACTGGACAACATTGGAGAAAGATTGTTGCGAATACGTGAGAAAGTGTCACAAGTGCCAGATCCATGCAAACATGATGCATGTACCACCATCCCTTCTATACGGCATCACCTCACCTTGGCCATTCTCCACCTGCGGAATCGATATTATCGGTGAAATCATTCCGAAAGCTTCAAATGGAAATCGGTACATTCTGGTGGCCATAGACTACTTCACAAAATGGGTAGAAGCTGCATCCTACACCAAGTTAGGAGCCAAGGAAGTGGCCAAATTCATCAAGAGAAATCTCATCTGCCGTTATGGAGTTCCCCATGAGATTATTTCGGATAACGGAAGTCATTTCAAGGAAAAAGTCAGGGATCTGTTCGAGGAATACAAAATCACTTATCACAAGTCATCACCATACAGACTGCAAACTAATGGGGCGGTCGAGGCTGCAAACAAGAATGTTAAGGCCATACTACAGAAATCAGCCGATACCTACAAAGACTGGCATGAAAAGCTACCGTTCGCACTTTGGGGATACAGAACCTCGATAAGGACGTCCACAAGAGCAACTCCTTACTCACTAGTGTATGGGACGGAAGGGGTACTTCCGGTCAAAATGGAATTACCGTCCCTACGCGTGATGGCAGAGTGTGAAATTTCAGAATCAGATTGGTTGAGGGAAAGGTATGAAGAATTGGCCCTCATAGATGAAAAGCGCCTAGCGGCAGTCGACCATGTTCGAATCTATCAAAAGAGGATAGCCCGTGCTTTCAACAAAAAGGTTCGTCCGAGGAAGATTGTCAAGGGTGACCTTGTCCTTAAGGAGTTGCCAGCTCCAATCTTTGATCCCCGTGGGAAGTTTAAACCTAAATGGGTCGGCCCTTACATCGTCAAGACTGTTCTTTCCGGAGGAGCAACTTATCTCATGGACATCGATGGTGTCGAATTCAAAGAACCAATCAATATGGATCGTCTCAAAAAGTACTATGCTTGACTATTCAATAACCTTTTCTTTCAAGCCTTTCCCTGAACTACGCTCGACCTGATTCCCACTCGGGGATACGTAGGCAACCACATCGGTTCGGTCGCTCCACCAACAAAAATAACCATTTTTCTTTCAAGCTTTGGCCTGAACTACGCTCGACCTGATTCCCGCTCGGGGATACGTAGGCAACCACATCGGTTCGGTCACTCCACCCACAAAAATAGCCCAATTTCTTTCAAGCTTCGGCCCGAACTACGTTGGACCTGATCCCCGCTCGGGGGTACGTAGGCAGACTTTCAAAAAGAAAAGAAGGATGGCTCGCTAGGTTGAAAATCCGAAAGGACGCCTAGGCAAAAGTTAGAGCTAAATCCAAGGTGAGCAATAACAAAAAAGAGAAAAGAGCTCGCTAGGTCACCTAACTGGTGCCTAGGCAAAACTATGAGCATTTGAGAGAATAAAGTTGCGGTCCTTACCATAACCCAGAAATCACCCTCCACACTAGGGGCAAACTTTGGCCACTCGCCTCGTTTGCCTGAACCTCCTCTAAACTAGGGGCAAACGTCGGTCATCTACCTCGTTTCCCTCACAACCATATATATCCCAAACTAGGGGCAAACTTCGGCTACCGGCCTCGTTTGCCTCTAATCGTCCTAGCATGTCCAAACAAGTACCAAAAGCAACATCTAATTGAAATCTCGATTACAAAATGTTTTTAAAGCTAAAATGCATAGAATGAGATTCCCAAAGTAACCAAGGTTCACCGATAAACAAACTCTGAATATTATATAAGCAGGAAAGATCAAAATAAAAAGTCTTTCGAAAAGCAATCACACATGTTCAAAGACACTGGGAGGAATGAGCAAAATCAGTCAGGTCTAGCTTTATCTTTGTGTCTTTTATTTCTTCAAAGGTCTTTAGAAATAGGCCCTTGCACAGCTGGCCCAACCCCTGATGAAAGCAGCAATGGTAGTGGCTCTGACTCTGGAAGCAAAGACCCTCTCAGTAAACCCCCGGGGGACCTCTTGAACTTGCCCATACTGTCTGGCCAATCGACGAGGATGATCGAAGGAGGTCTCTCTCAGTCCCATCAGCCACACCCTCTGAAAATCCCCAAGACTGGTGGTCACAGCAAATGTCAGCCTCAGATAAGGCGCCCATCATACCCACCCAATCAGCAGAAGTAAAATGAGTATGAAGCACAACTCTGCGAAAATAGACTAGCGGCACATTACCGGTCCATAACCGAAGACGCTCGTAGAGTCAAGCCTGTAACACCAAAGGCACCCCAGAAAGAAGAAGCATTCCCTGGTTTGAACCACGATCCAAACCATTCAGGGTCTCGACCAAAACGATGGCCATGGGGTTCTTACCTGCCTTCAGCCCGACACATACATGCACTAAGTCGCTATAAGTGTTCAAAAACAAGAAGTGTGAAGTCATACATAGAATCAGAGCATCCCCACGAGTAGCATCATACATGCTGGGATTCCCAGGACTGGCATATCGAGCAATTATGGAAGCAATGTCGAGAACCTCACCTTGAAGCAGCCGGCGGGAAATAGTGATGAAACAATTCAGATACTCAGCCAAGCCTCGCGTAGGACTGAGGGTATCAACAGAAGGAAGAATCAGGTCCAAATCAGAATCATAGCCGAGGATGGCACAGAACTCCTCAAACAAGGGGCATATCTCCAAGCCATTGAAATTGAAGACATGGTTCACTGGGTCCCAGTGAGCAATGGCAGCGCGCAAAAACTCAGTGTTCAGGGTCATCTGGCAAAGAGAGAATAGCTTGGTCAGGCCGTAGCTAAAGAGGTTGATCCGTTCCACACCATCCGTGATGTTTAGCCAAGCTGTGAGTTGAGCAGGGTCATACAAAGGCATGTTTTCGGTCGCGACTTTAGGAAAATTCGAAATTTCGGCAACACCTCCCCGTTTCACGGACTATCCCACCTGCAAGGCAAAAACACTCACTATTACAAAACTGCCCATCGCAGTAACAATGCACATGTATCATCGTCAACTAAAACAAGCACACAACCGCGCCTCCAAACCGGAAGCTATCCGACCTAAAAGGCAAAACATCATAATAATTTGTCAAAAGTCACAAAATGTTCCACACATCATCCTACACTTTCCAAATAGTCACATCACTAGTACAACCCGATCGAAAACATAAAAAAATAATAATAAAGCAAAGTCCCCGCTTGAGGGGCAGCCTCAGTCCTCCTCTTCTTCGTCCTCCGTTGGACCGCCCGGAGTGTATGTCGGCAACAGCCTCCTCCTACCGCCCCTGCACCTTGGACCAGTCCTCGATGAGCCAGCTCCGCCTCCCCGGTATTTCACACACAAATAAAATAAAGGCGATCAGTAGGGGAACAACAAAAAAATACAAAAACAGAGTCGAGTCAGGGACCTACCAAAGACGCCATCTGATTGGCAGCAAACTGCCGCATGCCATCCATCTGTCAAGGGTAAAATCCAGCGTTAGAACCTCATAACCTTAAGGAGTGCAAGAATTAAAGACATACCCGGTGGTCTCGTGTAAGGACCAAGGACCGTAGGCTAGCCGCCAAGGCGTGACCCTCCTCAGCGTAACTCCAAGGAACATTGAGGACGCCCGCTGGCTGAGTAGGGTACCCACACGTGACTCGCGGCACCTCCATCACTTGGGGACTGCCATCAGCGCCTAGGACGTTGACAGTCCAATCCCAGGGAGGGATAAGATCAATAGCCGGAGGAGCCTGTCTCCTATACATCTCGCGGAGCTGTAGGCACAAAACAAGTTAAGAAAAGAAAAATAAAAAACATAGGCAATGGATAAAAACAAAAACATAAAACTCACCTCCAGGAGTGGGAAGTTGGGCATCAGGAAATGACCACGGTAAGCCTCGTAACTGGTCTCAGAGAGAAAATGGTCCCAAACATCGGTGCCAGCCAAGGCCGCTAGCAGAGCATCACCAGAAAGGTCACTAGCATCCATCGCAGGGGGATTATGAGGGACCCGATACCTGGAACCACCAACCACCTGCCGAGACACTCGCTCACCAAGGAACCACTGCCTGCACTCGGTACTCTCCATCAAAAGTCGGCAAGAGGAAAGAGGTTTGACCGCTTGTATCTCCTCAGGGGCGGCAGAGGCAACGCGCTCCCAAGGCATCCAATCAACATTAGCAGCCGTCAGTCCAGTTAGGAAGTTTCTGAGCAAAACAATCTGGTGGGCCCCACTCTTCACCCCGACAACATCCCTCCGCCATCTCAAGGCTCGTGGGAACAAAGGCATAGGAGCCATACCATCCTCATCTTTGCCTGATTCATCCGCAGGGGAGGGAGCCAACATCTTCAGGTACTCGAAGCTCCAAAGCTGCATAGACAAAGGAAAAATCAGAAAAAAAAATATATATGAAAAAGTCGGAATATAAAGCAGGATGCAGCATATACCTCCCAAGCTCGCCAAAATCCCCCTGTTGATTTTATATCACCTCGGGAAACCTCACCCATGTGCTTGTAAAGATGGGCCAAGGCAGCACCCCCTTAATCGTAAGAAGGGATCTCGTCGATGGTCGCCAGGCAAGAGAGAAGTCTCAAGTTCACTCGGTCATTCTGTGTCGCAAAGATTGAGCAGCCAAGGACATACAGAAGATACACCCTCAAAAGCTGGGAATTGTTCAGGTTATGATCCCCTCTGCCATAAGACCGGTAAAGCCAGCCGCAAGGAAACCAGTTCCTCTCCAAATTGGGAGGAACAGCCTCAATCAACATCTCTACAGCCTCAGGGTCGATCTCATAGAAATAATCTAGAATCAGGCGCTTCCCGCCTACCCTCAAACCAGTAATCATGGAAAAGTCGAAGGGTGTCATGGTCATCTCGCCGAACGACAGGTGGAAAGTATTGGTGGTGTCCCACCACCTCTTAGCCAAAGCATAAAAGTGTGCCAATCATTGCTGCTTTTCAAAACCAGACGAACAAAGCCTCCGAACCCGGCATCATCGACCATCCTCTTGACGATGGGCGAGAGTTGAGTATACCACAGGAATGCATGAGCGAGGCTACCATGGCCCTTCAGTGTTACTTCTGGCACCTGTACATACCAGAGACGACAAAAGCAATGCACAAAATCACTGTTCATGACCCGAGGTCCAAATTCGCAAAATCAACATTTGAGCACAAATTGAACTTCTAACGATCTCTAGGTGCACACTACGGCTCACAAAACTAGCACAATACATGCAAATAGTCCTAAAATGTCAAAGGTTTCACATACCAAGCTCGCTAAAGCCGTGGCCGAAAGATGATGGGGGTCCCATAAAATCAAGTCCGGGGTTTGCATCTCGGCTTTCATCTGTTCCTTGGCCTTCTTTGACGGTCTCCTCGAGCTCAAAGCCATGGATCTACAAAGAAAATGGAAGTCAAAGTTAAACGTTCTTCTTAAAAAATTGAGCAAACCAAAACACCAATTAAAATTCCAACTACGGGGTAGGATTACTCACCTGAGCGCGCACAAGCTGCGTTTTGGCGATTTTTGGCTCCAAAAACACCTCAAAATGGCCAAGAATGAGCTTCAAAAGCTTAAAAACCCGAGATATACAAAGATGGAGTCCGGCCACCCAGTGCCGCCGTGGCACTGCTCCCCGCGGGCCCCGCTTCACTCTGTTTTGCTCCGATCAGACCTGGTGGCCCATTCCGGTCAAGATTTGTAAGGTTTTACCCCAAGCAGGCTAAAAGTTGTCAGAACTACCTCTGGCAAGCAGAAACTGGGGAAAATTGACACCCGAGGACCCGAATCGGCTATTTCAGAACAACCATCGTAAGTTTTGATCAAACACGAGAGTTCCGAGAACGAATCCTGGATTCTGGCCAAGGCACCGAAAAATAGAAAAGAGATTCCCCGAGAACCCCGCATCATCCCTCGAGGATAGAAGTAGAAAGATACCAGCTCCCGGAGGCCCCGACAGGCCCTCTTGGATTGAGCACCACAAGATTTGATCAACTGTGAGAGATTCAGAGTTGGGTCCTAGTTTCCGATCAAGAAAAGAGATTCCCCGAGAACCCTGCATCATCCCCCGAGGACAGAAGCAGAAAGATACCGGCTCCCGGAGGCCCCGACCGGCCCCTTGGATTGAGCACTGCAAGATTTGATCAACCGTGAGAGATTCAGAGTTGGGTCCTGGTTCCCGATCAAGAAAAGAGATTCCCCGAGAACCCCGCATCATCCCCCGAGGACAGAAGCAGAAAGATACCATCTCCTGGAGGCCCCGACTGGCTCTCTTGGATTAAACACTGCAAGATTTGATCAACCATGAGAGATTCAGAGATGAGTCCTGGTTCCCGATCAAGGAAAAGAGATTCCCCGAGAACCCTGCATCATCCCCCGAGGACAGAAGCAGAAAGATACCAGCTCCCGGAGGCCCCGACCGGCCTCTTGGATTGAGCACCGCAAGATTTGATCAACCGTGAGATATTCAGAGATGAGTCCTAGTTCCCAATCAAGGAAAAGAGATTCCCCGAGAACCCTGCATTATCCCCCGAGGACAGAAGCAGAAAGATACCGGCTCTCGGAGGCCCCAACCGGCCCGTAAGATTTGATCAAAAGAAGCAGTTAAAGAGAGATCCTAGAAAGAGTCTCTTCATCCCCAGCAGATTCAGATTAATCCTCAGTGGATTCATACACCGTCAGTTCAATCACAGTAGTCCATTGTCGACTCATCATCTCGATGCAAACATCGTCTGTTCATTAATCATCATCGCTCTCATTCAAAATATGCCATGGGGCTTCCATGTTCATCATGTGACATCTCAAGATTTCATGATCATCCCGTGACTTCTGTGTCCGTCTCTTAATTTCCAGGGCTCCCATGTCCGTCGGTTATTTGCCAAAAGGCGTCTTCAATTATAGTCCTCTGAGACCCCACACCCAATTATGTTTGCTTACGAAGCACACTTCCCAAAATTCCAGAAGTTTGCCCCTAGACCCAGAGTCTTCTAAACCTTGATGTCCTTATCCAAGTCATCCACCACATCACAGTCACAAACACTAGCACAACACCAGCCCACTCGGAGTGGCACACCCCATAGCACCTGCTCATACTAGGATCATAACACTAGACATGATAGGACTCATGACACAATTCATATCACATCCATGCATTGCATGTCATCCTTATAGCATAGCATCTGCCTGTCTCGTTGTGCATGTGTGATTTGTTCCTTTGTGCCCTGAACTACGCCCTGGTCTGACTCCCCCTGGGATATGTAGGCAGCTCACGCAGAGCGCGACCAGCACTAGCCTCAGCATCATTGCATCTTTTGCAACGCTTTTTATCCTAAATCTGTAGCCTCAAAAAAGTCCTGTCTCTTCAAAACTTTGGCACTCGCTTGCGACATACGTTGCCTCGCAAATTCCTGCCAAAGAGGGGCAAACTATAGACATCCGATTTTGTCGGCTATTGGATTTAGGAGACCCATAGCTTGGTGGTTCACAATGATCGTAAAAAAGGGACTCCTGGAAGTCAGCTCTATCTCTCAGAATGCTCAGATTGACCAAAATGCCCCTGAAAGCCCAAAGACTCCCAGATTTGGTCCCAAAGTTCTGAAAACATGCTATGTCGTAAGAAAAATGATCAAATGAGTTTTTAAGCAAAACCGGAAGAAATCGTCAGCTCCCAGAGACCCCCGGATGTCCCGGAAGTTCCCCGAAAGTCCCCGATGACCGGTTTGACCCAGGTTTGACCAGAGTTTGACCAAGTTTGACCAAGTTTGACCGAAATTGTCCGAATTCACCAGAATCATTAGAAAAGTATTTAAATGAGTTTTAAAAGAGAATCGAGCGAAAACGTCAGCTCCTGGGAGCTCCCAGAGGTTCCCAGAACTTCCCGGGAATCCCAGGTTTGACCAGTTTGACCAAGATTTGACTTTGGAATCGGGGCACCAAAACAATTTTCAAATATTTTTCATGGATACTAGAGGTCAATAGCTTTCCAACGGTATATCGCATATAATCCCTGGATTTAAAACGAATTTATTATGGATTTCCAAAGCCAAAAAAGGCGATCAAATCGGCTTTTATCGCGAATACCGTAAAACTTTTCAAAGTGACCTATCCCCAAACTATTTTTTATGTAAAGTAGACTCCATTACCTTTCCAACGGTATATCACAACCTCAATTTGGAGTTCGTACGCATTTTCTGTGAATTTCGGACGAAATAGGGCCTTTTCGCGAATACCGGAACCTCAGGGGGCCTAAACAGCATTATCTGGACGAAGGAGGAGCAGTGCCGCCACGGCACTGGGCCAGTGCCGCCGCGGCACTCCCCTCCAGAATGGTGTTTTTTTGAAATTTTTCTTGGAGATTCATTTTGATTAATTAAAAATCAAAACGACATAGTTTTATGATTTCAGATGTTTGGAGCCAATGGGAATACTTTCTAAATCCCAAAACCACCCCAAGTTGGCCTATTTAAACCCCCCATTGCTCTTCATTTTAGGGGAGTCAAATGCAAGTTTAGAGAAAGTTTGGGAGAGAAAGTTGTAGACATAAGGTGAGAATAGAGAGAAAAGAAGCTTTGTTCTTTGATTTTCAAAACAAAAGTGAGTTCTAAACTTTGTTTTTACTACATTACTCCCATTTACTTCAACATTCAATACACCCAACCATCATTTTAGTGAGCATTTAAGAGAGTGGAAGCTTCTTCCATATCCAATGTCATTACATATGAGTGAAACACCATGCTACAAGTTCAATACTTCATGAATATCATCTATTGATCATCATCTACTTGCTTGTTTATTCATTGTTTATCTCTTCTTACCTGATTTCTTTTTGATTTTCTTTATTTACTTACTAGTTCATCATCATCTAAATGATGACATGAAGTTTGGGGTGAGTGAATCCTTATGGATAGTAGCTCTTGACCTCAAAAACATGTTTGATAGATGATGATCATAACTTCAATACCTCCAAGGTATCCTTGAAGTGTATTGAAGTTATGCTCAAATAAAAATAAGTTTCTCCAATAATCTTGGAGGTTCTTGATGATGAGTTGAATGTTGGCATTTTAAGTGGTTATAATCTTTATTGAGTATTAAAAATGCACTTTCAAAACCTCTATTTCAAATCTCCCCTCAATCCCTCTCATTTTGATTTCAAGAAAGAAAACCTTATTTTCCCCAAAATCTTCAAAACAGTGAGTTAAAACAGTGAGTGAGTGTGGCTATCGCAGGATTTCCTACCCACTTGTTTTTAAAATATTTTTTTTCAAATTCAAAGAGTCGCCACTTAATTTTTAAAAAGGAAAATTAAGAAACCATTTTAAAGCAAACTGATCTTTTGCGAAACCAAAGATAAACTGGGTCCGGGGATTATGGAATGAAAGGGGAAGGAGCCCGACGGACTAAAACACCCCCTTTCATCCTATCTCACGATAGGCCTCTACTCAACATCCTTTTTAATCAAATTATTAATCTAATCATGCCCTCAATTAGTATATATATACATATACATCACACAAGCATGTTGGAAATGGTGTAAAATTGCTAACGACAAAATATCATTCATAAGCCAACATAATTCAACTAGCAAACATCATGATTATGCAATAGAGAACTAGAAAACATACCCGGGATCCGGCCGCGAATATCAAACGTGCAATGCATGCAAAAATAAACCTAAGAAAGGTCTCTAACACATATATACATATAAGGCAAAACCTAGGCTAAGGTGTCGCACATGAGGTTGAAAAATCAATTAAAATCAATGAAGTAAATTAAACTAGAAAAGGGTTGAGAAATTGTACCTCAAAACGCTACAAAACAAAGGTTAGTACACATTCCTCATACTAGATATAATATCAAAAGGTAATCAATCCTAAGTCATGTTCAATTAAATTCAATTAAGCCCAACTTTGTCCAAGAACTATTTCTAACTATAAGCATCAATGTATATGAATGAATGAATGATTATGAACAATAATAAGATATGAATTTATTCACTAATTTGGATCACTTAGCCTCTGGGTTTAATCTAAATTATCCTTGTTCAAAACATGGTTTGAGTCCTAAGCCATTGGGATACTACTTAAGTTGAAATAAATAAGGTTAGACAAAAACAGTAGCAGTTTTTTGTGATTTACAGAGAGCAGACCCGACGTTCAAAAATGGAAATAAAATACTTTCAATGGTTGGATCTTACTGATATTTGGATATGTTATGCCTCTGTGAGTCTAGTTTCTAAACCAAAAAGAAAATCGAGGTTTCAACGGTTAGATCTCCGGGAATACTGAAAATACTAGACCTCACTCAGGATTCTGCAACTCTCTGTCCAGAGATCTTGTATGATTTTCTAAAAATAGTAAAAAACTGAGAAACACTTAGATCTTTTTAGGGTACCTTCCTAACACATTAAGGTACTGATTTATTGATTTCAAAACAGACTTATTATTCTGAAAGCATTCTAGAACTCTGGACAGATTGTGATTAGCTCACAAAAATCATGATCAAACCTCTCTAATCCCAAAATCTTGCTAAAACAAAAATCACAGTGGTAAAACAATGTGTTATTGATATTTTCCCGTTGGTTTCACTTGATTTCAACGGTTAGATCTTAAACTAAAAATCTTTGATCAAAAACGGTTTATGAACCCACTATTTTTGTCTTGCTAGTTCAAGTTTGTTGATTGGCCTCAACTATTAAAACATGAAGTTGGGGCTCAAACCAAACTACTTCTTCTACCATTTGATGGTCATTGAAGACTATGAGACATACTACACTTATGGATCTTGATGAAGTATTGAAATGAACTTCACAAAATCCTCAAATAAAGAACTCAAACCTATGGACCCAAGTTTGAATTCAACTTATCAGTCCTACCATTTGATGGTCATTGGAGTTAGAGACATACTCATATGTAGGTTTTAGATGAAGTATGAAAGACTTCTTAAAACCTAAGAGAAAGATTAGTCCAAGCCATGGGAATAGACTTGAACTAACACATTTTCTCCTACCATTTGATGGTCATTGGAGACTATGAGGCATATATGCTCATAGGTTTTAATGAAGTAGAGCATGGATTTCACAAGATCCAAAGAACAAAGAACTTGAATCCATGGATAAAAGTTTGGATTCAAATCACTACTCCTACCATTTGATGGTCATTGGAGACTAAATGAAGTTAAAATCTACTCAAACCTCATTAGAATATAGTAAGGATTCCACAAGATTTCTTAATGAAGAGGTTCAAGTCATGGATTAAGACTTGAATCTCACTAATTATAAGTAGATTAAGACTATGATTCATTCTAATCTCCATATAGATCATAAGATCATAGGAAATTAAATAATCAAACTCAAAGAGGTTCAATGAGATATGGAAGATCTCATGCACCTTTTTAATGAAATAGAAATAAGGAAAATCAAGGATTACTTAGAAGATAAAGGATACAAACTCTTTAAAGTTGAATTTGTCTTAAACCCAAAGCTAATTACATCCAAATTGATGAAATGTCATGAGATTCAATCACAAGTTCTTGGTGGTGTGTGATGAAATGGGATAAGAAGAGAGGTTTTGAAAATGTGAAAAAGTTCCTAGAACTATGAACTTGTGATTGAATGGTCCTAATTCTATCAAGGATTAAGAGGTTACCTCTAGGACCTCAAGTATTTCTTCAACTTCTTGTGAGGATCTTCCAAGATTTCCCAAATTCTCTTCAAGATTCTTCAAATTCTTCAAGCTCTTCAAGAAATTCTTCTTCTCTCTCTCTAAAAATCTATATGATTCTTGTATATATGTATCTCTTGATTTTCAAGTTCAAGTCCTCAAAATGGAAGAGGAGGTTTTGTTTATATAGGCCTTTATTCCAGGGATAGATGGGTAAATTCGGGTACAAACCCATGTGCAAGGTTTTCTTCTAGAACATGTGAGAAGATGCAGTCTGTTACAGCCAGCGGCACTCGCTGGGTGCCGGCGGCACTCACTGAGTGCCGGGCGGCACTTGCTGAGTGCCGGGCGGTAAACAGTGAGTACCGGCGCGGCACTCAGTGAGTGCCGCCGCGTTTTCCGCGTGCCGGGGCTAACTGAATTTTGTCCCTCTTTTTGGATTTTTCAAAAGTATGTTGGTGTAAACAAAATTTTTTATTTTATGTATGTATATATTTGCATTAAGATCCCCCATGTGCATGGTATCAACCATGTGCATGGTATATTTTTTAATATACTATTTCTTTTTTGTATTTTCTCTTTTTCAAAAATCTTTTCATTTATTTTGTCCTTCCTTTTTTCAAGGAAACTCCCTCTTTCTCTCTTTCTTTTTTTGTTTTTGTTTATAAATTATCTTTTTTTTTTCTTTAAAATAAAATGGATTTCCAGACTGGGTTTCTCACACGTTCTTCATCGTTCGGGTTTCCCTCTCGAATGCCTGAATCCTCTCCCTTTATCATTTTTATTATTTTCTAAAATTTTTTTTCTTGAAGATTTTGAATTTCTTGGGAAAATCCTCGAATGTCACGGATATCATCATCATCGGTCTTTGAGAGGTAACCAATCCCTGGATTTGACGTTTGGTCAAAATTGGGGTGTCTACAGTTTGCCCCTCTTTGACAGAGCTCGTGAAGCAACGCATATCACAAGCGAATGTCAAATCCTGTGTGAAAGACAAGCCTTTGACCAAATAGTCGAATCCAGGTAAAAAAAAACAAAAGTGCGTTGCAAAATCGGGTGTGCAGATAGCCAAACGCTGGTCGTGCTAAAGGGTGAGCTGCCTACGTATCCCAATGGGAATCAGACCAGGACGTAGTTCGGGCAAAGGACAACAATACACCAACGCAGGTAGTCACACAGATGAATGCACCTATCTTATCGTGATGCACATGATCATGCAATCTTATACCTTATGCTACCAAACGTGATGATCCCGAGTCACGTTACTCTTCCTATTATCAGAAATGCACCATCGAATCATCCTATTATGATACCGTCTTACTCTAGGAACATTATGACTGATGTATATACATTTCACATGCGTATGAGAATCGTCTGATTGACTGAGATGCGCCCTGCGCCTTATACTCCATAGCCGAATCAGGTATCACGCTGAAAGATTGAGCCGCTTCATGCCTTACGCTCCATAATCTCCCAAAATCATCTGATCGACTAAGTCGAATCAGGTAGCACGCTGAAAGATTGAGCCGCTTCATGCCTTACGCTCCATAATCTCCCAAAATCATCTGATCGACTAAGTCGAATCAGGTAGCACGCTGAAAGATTGAGTCACTTTATGCCTTACGCTCCATAATCTCCCAAAATCATCTGATCGACTAAGCCGAATCAGGTAGCACGCTGAAAGATTGAGCCGCTTCATGCCTTACGCTCCATAATCTCCCAAAATCATCTGATCGACTAAGTAGAATCAGGTAGCACGCTGAAAGATTGAGCCGCTTCATGCCTTACGCTCCATAATCTCCCAAAATCATCTGATCAACTAAGTCGAATCTGGTAGCACGCTGAAAGATTGAGCCGCTTCATGCCTTACGCTCCATAATCTTCCAAAATAATCTGATCGGCTAAGCCGAATCAGGTAGCACGCTAAAAGATTGAGCCGCTTCATGCCTTATGCTCCATAATCTCCCAAAATCATCTGATCGGCTAAGCCGAATCAGGTAGCACGCTGAAAGATTGAGCCGCTTCATGCCTTACGCTCCATAATCTCCCAAAATCATCTGATCGACTAAGCCGAATCAGGTAGCACGCTGAAAGATTGAGCCGCTTCATGCCTTACGCTCCATAATCTCCCAAAATCATCTGATCGACTAAGCCGAATCAGGTAGCACGCTGAAAGATTGAGCCGCTTCATGCCTTACGCTCCATAATCTCCCAAAATCATCTGATCGACTAAGTCGAATCAGGTAGCACGCTGAAAGATTGAGCCGCTTCATGCCTTACGCTCCATAATCTCCCAAAATCATCTGATCGACAGATTTGTTTGGTGAAGACCAGAGAAGCAAATGCATTTTTCTTTTATGCAAAGTCAAACTCAACTCTTATTTTCCCCTTTTTGAGTTACTCTCCTTTTCAAGATTTATTTTCCAATTTTCCTAGATCTGGAAGTACTCAAATGCGTATCCATTTCATTTCTGGGATTCGATGGTCCATCAGATTATCTTAACTTCCCAAATCAATTCATTCTTTTGAACTTTGGAGTTGATCAGATCACATTTTTTCAAAATCGGAGTCATCCGATGCTTAGATCAGATTGTCTTTCGAAAAGTTGGAGCCAAAGCAAGCTCAAACCGCATTGACTCCTCAAAATTTGGAATCGATTAGGCTCATACCAGATACTCCATTAAAAGGATCGGAGCCAATTAAGCTCGAACACACCATGCTCTAACGAATTGGAGCCAATCAAGCTCAAACCAAATTATTTTTCAGAGGGATAGAGCTAACCCCGCTCATATCAAATCAATTTTCCAAAATTGAGAGTCTAATTGACTGCCAGATAAATCCGGAGTTGAATAGACTTAAATCTCTTATTTTCCAAAATTTGGAATCAAATTCAAATTTAAAGAAATCCAGACTCAATTAGACTCAACTTACTTCTTTTTCTTCCTTTTTTCAAGATTTGGAGTCAATTAGACTCCAATCAATTTCAAATTCAGAGAAATCTAGAGTCGAACAGACTCAATTTTCCTTTTTTTTTTTTTTTGGTTTTCAAAATTGGGAGTCAATTCGATTTTGATCAAATTCAACTTTCAAGGAAATCTGGAGTCAATCAGATTCAATTTTCCTATTTTCCAAAATCAGGAGTCAATTAGACCTCAATCAAATTCAATTTCATAGAAATCCGGAGTTGATTAACCTATTTATTGCAAACGGGTGTTCCTTGACAAAATTTTCAACAAGCAGGGGCTAATTTCCATTTACAAGAGGGCTTTAAAACTCATTTTTCAAACCTCGGGGGTCTTTTTGAAACGAGGGAAAATTTATAAGGACATGGGAGCAAAATTCGGGGGTTCTTTTTGTAAATAGTGAAGATAAGGGGTAAAAGAGCCATTTGACAACGCGACAGCACTCAGCAAAAAGGAACCGGCACTCACGGAGTGCCGGCCGGCTATCACCAAATGCCGGGCGGCATTCAGTGAATGCCGGCCCTCTTTTCACCGAGTGCCGGCCTGACTGGCAGTTCATAAAAGACTACTAGGCCTCTTCTTCTTTCTTTTCATTCTCTTCCTCTTCTTGCTTCGGGTTTCCTCTTCACAACTCCATTCTCTTTTGATCTTCTCTTCAAGAATCACTCATAATCAAGGTAAGTTCACACAAAGATTACATCTTTGCTTGATTTTATATGTGGAATCATAGTTATCCCCATGGTATTTTACTTTCCTCCCCCAAAACTCTCATATGAAGAACATTTTCTTTGTTTGTAGTTCTCCCCATGGCTAGTGGTTCAGGGTCTTATGGCCCTCCTAAGAAGAAATACAAACCCAATCCAGTCCACAGTTCATCAGTTTTACTTGCCGATCCCGGGGCACATCTCTCGGCACGGGCCTTCAATCGATTGGTACACTCCCAAACTTCCCTCTTTATGCTTATGATGAGATAATGCAATGTAGTTCTATGAATGATGAGCAATGCATGCATGAATGCTCTTCCCCCCTTTCTATGCCAATGTAGTATATGATAATCAATGCATACATGTTTGAAAATTCAACCTATTCATCAATCCCCTCTTTCATGATTAGGATTCAATGCTTAGTAATGTGCCCCCCTCTTTTTATTATTGCCCTTAGTTGGACACATTGATTTCATTATTCCATTTATTCATTGCTAATGGGCGGTTGTGCTAATCTGGATGAATTTTGCGTATGCTTAATATTTTGAATGAACCTAAAATCCAATCATTGCTTACGACCCACAAACATTTTTGTTCTTAGACTTCACAAGAGATCCCTTTTTAATTTAAATCGCCGAGTCGCTTAGACTCTCAAAGAAATTTATTCTTATTTTTCAAATCAACGAGTCGCCTGGACTCCAAAGAATTTCATTCTTATTTTTCAAATAAACGAGTCGCATAGACTCCAAAGAATTTCATTCTTATTTTTTAAATCAACGAGTCGCCTAGACTCCAAAGAATTTCATTATTTTTCAAATCAACGAGTCGCCTGGACTCCAAAGAATTTTATTCTTATTTTTCAAATCAACGAGTCGCCTAGACTCCAAAGAATTTCATTATTTTTCAAATCAACGAGTCGCCTAGACTCCAAAGAATTTCATTATTTTTCAAATCAACGAGTCGCCTAGACTCCAAAGAATTTCATTATTTTTCAAATCAACGAGTCGCCTAGACTCCAAAGAATTTCATTATTTTTCAAATCAACGAGTCGCCTAGACTCCAAAGAATTTTGTTATTATTTTTCAAATCAACGAGTCGCCTAGACTCCAAAGAATTTCATTATTTTTCAAATCAACGAGTCGCCTAGACTCCAAAGAATTTCATTATTTTTCACATCAACGAGTCGCCTAGACTCCAAAGAATTTCATTATTTTTCAAATCAACGAGTCGCCTAGACTCCAAAGAATTTCATTATTTTCAAATCAACGAGTCGCTTAGACTCGGGAATTATTTTCCTTATTCACTAAATTGCATTGCTTGAATCCCAAAAGAAAGTATTTATTATTCCCTCCTTTTCTTATTTTCTTTTCTCTCTTTTTTTTGCAGACACCAGAATTTGTCCTCAATCGCCCATGGCCGAAGGTGGTATGTGGCGCTCTCTGATGATGTGAGAACCTTGGTCAACAATGCTGGATTTGGGCTCTTTGCTTTGCTTCTGGAGAAGAGTACAAATGACCGGACCCACATTCAAGCCTTGGCGGAAAGGTGGTGGGACACGACGAACAACTTCCACATGCCTTTCGGGGAGATGATGATGACTCCCTTAGACTTCGCCATGATCACTGGCGTCCCATTTGGTGGCCTCCCTATTGCTCGTTATGACGATCTTCAGAACCGTCATGAAGAAATTATTGACTTGCTTGGGGCTCATCCAGGGGATTTCATAGTTCCCGCAAAATGGTTCCTGGATACCTTCAAGGATCAGGCCTTCACTGACGATCAAATGGCCAGGGCCTTCATCATGTATGTGCTGGGTTGCTCGCTGATGAGTACAAAGGGTGACACAATCAGTCTTGGGTATTTGGCTTCTCTCACAGACGTCGATCGCATCTCCCAATACAACTGGGGAGGGGCAGGTTTGGCCACTCTCTACAACCACATGAGTGAGGTTTCTAGGGGAAATTCCCCCTCCACGGGCGGGTACTGGAGAGCTTGGGAGGTAAAGCTTCAACTTTATTATTTATTCATTCATTCATTTCATCCTTATTCCTTTTATTTTTATTGCATTCATTTCCTCCAATTTTGAAAACTGAATTTGCCTCTTTATTTTGCCTTGCAGATATGGTCGCATGAATACCTCCGGATGAGAGCTCCCAGTACTCGGGACAGCGAGGCGGCTATCATGCCTCAGGGCTTGAAGTGGAGGAAGGAGGCAACGGGCCGAAAAGTCGGGGCTCATGATTTTGTTGGCTACCGGAACCTCCTCATTAATTTGCGTGAGATTCATGTGATATGGAACCCATGGGCAGCGGCCCTCCCAGAGGCAGGTGAAGCAATTCAAGCGGCAGTGGCCTATTCTAGATTAAGGGTTCTGATGGTGGGTGAGGCGTGTCGGGAATGGTACCTTGGTGAGAGGGTGACTAGGCAGTCTCTTGCTGCCCCAAACTTTTATGTGTCGTGGGTCCCTCCAGCTACTATGAGGAGCACAGAGACCCTGGATCATGACGACCTGGTGGCTGCTCTAGACGGGGAGAACATTGCAAATCTTCTGGACGGCCCCGATGGTTATGCAGCCTTTAGATTGAATTCTCTTATACATAATTTTCCCCTTATGGATGTCGTCCGGGTAACAAATATTATTCACATATGTATATTTCTTTCATTTCTGCTTTCCATTCCTTTTCAATCTTTTAAGTCAAAAAACTCTTATTTACAGCCTGTTCCTGGGGTCGCTGAACCCCCAACCCTTCCGCAGTGGAATTGGAGCGTTCCCATGGTCGACATGGGTCAAGAGACCATGTATCAACTGACCCCTTACACTCAGAATGTCCCGACTATCCCTCTACAATATGATACAGTCCTCCGGGATTATGCTGAAGAGGGTCTGTCATATGCGCACACCGTCCAGCACTGGATTCATGGACGTGAATGGAGGGTAAATCCCTTTTTGTTTGGAACAAAATTCTCTTATTTTATTTGCAAAAATTCAAACAGCCATAAAACTCAAAAGATTTTCTTATTTATCTTCAAAAAGAATCCAAATGATCACCTTTATTCTAATAACTGTATTCTAATTCTCTCTTTTCTTTCTCCTTCTTTTTTCAGGCTGATGGAGCAAGGACCAACGCCGATCTTCAGGCTAGAGCTATGGTATTACACTCCCTCTCTTCTTTTCCTTTCTCCTCTCTCTTTTCTTTTTTTTGCATTACTTATTTCGCCTGTTCTTTCTTACAGGAAGCTGAGATGGCGGCTTTGAGGAGACAAATCCAGGAGTTCCAATTGAGCCAGGGCGGCGGCTATCAGGGAGGTGCTGGCGGTAGTGGCCAAGGCGGCGGCTACCAAGGAGGTGATGGAGATGGGGGAGATGGAGGAGATGGAGGTGATGGCGGAGATGGAGGCGATGGCGGAGCTGGGAGAGGTCAGGCAGCTCAGCAAACGCCCAGAAGGAATCCTCGTCGTAGACGAGGATAGCTTATCTCCTTTATGTTATGTCCCTGCGAGGACAAAAGAATTTCGAATTCTCTTATTTAGGCGAATTTAGCAATACTCATGCATGGTGGCCTGCATGCCCATTTTGAATTTGTTTATATTCATGCTTGATTGCTTCCCCGTATTAGTTCTTGAATCTTATTCCTTTTGCTTATTTAGATTATGAATACCCTTTCTTGGCTTTATTTTAACGAGTGATGCAAACAATGGTGCTTAAAATGATGATTGGCAGCATTTTTATTCAAATTCTGTGCAGGTTTGGGCTGATTGAAGTTACAAAATGACCCATGTGCCTTTTAAACCTGGGCAGGCACTCGGTGAGGCTGGGCGGCACTCCGTGAATGCCGTGCGGCATTCAGTAATTGCCGGCCGGCACTCAGTGAGTGCCGCTGCTTTACATCGAGTGCCGGTCCGGCCCCTTTTTCTATATAAGCTGCCATTTACCCATTCCTAGAGCCATTTTGCCTTCTTTGCATTCAAACATTTTCCTTTTATATCCCCCTCCTTTCTTCATGGCCCCTATCAGTTCCGACATCCTGTACCCATGGATAGATTCCCTTTCTGGCATAGACCGACTCAACCTTGAATCCCACAGACTGACGGACCTTTTCGCTTTTCGCCATACAGCTCTGGATGAGGACTTGCTTCGAGCAGCTATCATGTGCTGGGACCCTTCTCTTCACGTCTTTCGGTTTGGTCACGAGAAGGTCTGTCCCCTCTTTGAGGAGTTTAGCGCCATCCTTCACACCGATCCGTATGCCGATTTGATTATTCCACAGATCCAGGCAGGATATATTCAGGATTTATCGGCCCTTCTTGGCATTTCTCGGGGCGCTGCCGGCTCCCTTGTTCATGACCGTCATATTGATTTTGACTGCCTCTCCTCCACTTACGTACCCATTGGCGATCCTGACTGATGTTGTCAATATCAAGATATAAAAGTATTCTTTACTTTTCAGCAGATTTGCAGTGTGGAAGTAAAGGTCGAACCCACAGAGATTGATTAACTACCGTGTTTTAATCTTAAAACCTAAATCTAATTAATTATAAAAACGAATTTTGATTTGAATTTAATTAAACTAATAACAATAAAAAAAATCTAAACTATGAAAGCAATTAAAGTTGTTTAAATGATGTTTAAGGGAACCTAGGATTACAAATCCACCACTAGCTTCATAATAGGAATATTTATGAATTACTTTAGCTTACTAAGTTGGATGATAATGGGGAATTGTAGCTACAAGCCCAATTCCTCTGACAAGAAGATATTCATGGTTCAAGCACCAACATAATCCATCTTCGGTTAGCACGAATTATCCCACACTAAACTAGGGTTGTGATCTAATCCGTCTAACCGAGGCATGGACTATTCGGATACTTGATAGCACAAATCAATAAAGCACCATCACATGTAAACAATCTAAACAAGCACAGCAAGCATAGATCGTTGAGCACATCACAGTCAAAATAGATCTAAGACAAGAATAAATTCTGAAAGCAATGATTTAATCACTAGAAGTACGATTTATTTATAAAAATCCTCGGAACATGTGACTGTCATCCATACATAATAAAACTAAAATAAGAACATAAATAAAACCCTATTACTCGTCTAGGGCTTCATTGAAACCCTAGATCTATGATCTAGCCGTCCATGGAAGTGATGGATGGCAAGTAGTTGATGGAGGAGGCCATGGAAACCCTTGGTCTTCTTCTTCTTCTCCTTGCTTTCCTCTCTTCAATGGCTGAAAATATGGTTGTCTAATGTGTATATAATAATTGCCAACCTCTCAAAATTATAAAAACTAAGTATATATAGAGTTACAACAAGTTTTGGAAGCCTTTCCAACTCGAAACGGACTGAAACTGGTGTAATTTACAATCTGGACGTCATTCAGCAGTTTCGTTTGCACAGGAGTCTTCAGTATACTGAAATACGCAACATTGGTTTTTACCCATATCGCGCGAGTAAGTCGCGCGAGTGCGACATTTTGGCCTTCGCGCGCGCGGATCGCGCGAGCGGTTTTGGGATTCTCGCGCGCGCGGATCGCGCGAGCGATTGCTGGTTCTTCGCGGGCGCGGGTCGCGCGCGCGACTTGGCTTTTTCAGCTTCTTTCTTTGTTCTTTTTCACCCTGTTTGGCTTGGTTTAGTTGATTTCTTCCAAAACCTGTCAGAAACTAGAAAACAAAGTAAAAATATACAAAAACAAGATAAATGGTCTAACAAATGCACATTAAGGCATATAATTAGGATTAGTTCTCTCCCGATCACTGACGATAGGAGGTATCAGGTCATCAGGCGGAACGCCCTTTCTCTGGCGATGCTTTCACACTTCTTATTTCAGTCTTCCACTAATATCCTGATTCCGATCGTATGTGGCCTCCGAGAGATGCGGAGTGCTGTTATGCTCGTTCTGGGGGAGACTTTTCTAGGTCTGGATCATGCACATACCGCGGGATCGATGCTGCTTTCGGGGTCACCCCACGTTTTACAGATTTGGCTCATCGAGCGCTTGGGCTTCTTTGCTCACCTTTCCCTCGGGAGACTGCTCCCTTATGATCGCACGGACGTCCATTACCCCTCCCGCACAGTTACCAGCTGGCTTGCTTGGTTTTGAGGCTTGAGTTACGAGGACATCTGTTGGATATACCCTCGCTGGTCTTATTGCTCTGTCGCGGTACGTCTTCCTGGGCGCCCCGGGATTTGGTTGACTGGTCTGCGAGTTACCACCTTTTACATTCCCAGCCGGGTAGCCCGCCAATTCGGCTTGCTCCAAGATGTCCCCGATGTAATTACTGCTGATTTCTCGAGAAGTTCTGCCCTACGTCCTTCGACAGTGAGGATATTCGCAGAGGCTTGGTATGATAGGGTATCAGCTCCCTTTCGGAGGATTCCAGCTTCAGTCGTCCCGACCGCAGAGTATTTGCTTGAGATTCAGTCTCTGGTCAGGGGGTAGCTTCCAGATAGATAAAGCAAAAAGGAACGAAGCAAGATTTTAAAAGTTTTGACAAATTCTGCTTAACTTTGGCTAGGTTTATTTTCTGTGATGCATTTTTTTTTTTTTTTTAATTTATTTATTTATTTATTTATTCCGAAAATGCCCTGATCATGAAGAATCAAAGTTAGCACATCTTTAATTTCTCTGGGTTATGAACAGTTTTCCCCTCAATGCCTCCTTCGGCTTTTATTACTCCTTCATGAGTCTTGCTTAGTTTTAATCTCTCTATGTAATGAATTCTTGTTTGTTTCCACATGATGCACATTTTGATAGCCAGTATATCCAGAAATGGGTTTAAGCTTTGTCTGGGTTCATTGGCTCTAGCAAACGAAGTTTGCCCCTGGTTTCGGGATTTAGATGTGGTTCTAGGGCAAACGCAAGTTTGCCCCTAGTTTGACATGGTGAAAACTTGGGGCTCTTAAATTTGTTTGGGTTTTGGACCGAGGGCCTTGTGAGCCCGCCTACTTATCGCCGAACGGGTATCAGGTCCGCAGTAGTTCAGCCAAGGCTAGAAAGAACACACAGACATCTTTTATTTTGTGACCGAACCGAGCAGGTTGCCTACGTATCCCCTACCGGGAATCAGGTCAAGCGTAGTTCATCTATTCTGGAGGTTTTGAAAGACAAGGTTTCAAGCAAAGTATTTTTTGAGGCGATCGAGGTTGATTGGTTGTTTAAACTCAACTCCATCTAGGCCCATGAAATAGGCAGCTCCCCCGGAGAGGAGTGTCTTGATGATATATAGTCCGACCCAGTTGGGTTTGAATTTTCCTCGTGGGTCATAAACGGGCGCTTTAAGTTCTTTGAGGACCAGGTCGCCCTCAGCAAGCTTCCTTGGGCGAACCTTTTTGTTGAAAGCACGAGCTATCCTTTTCTGATATCCCCGAGTATGGTCTACAGCAGCCAACCTCTTTTCATCGAATAACATCAATTCCTCATATCTCCCCCGCAACCATTCCAGTTCAGTTACCTTGCATTCTGCCAGAACTCTTAGAGATGGTATTTCAAATTCCACCGGTAAAACAGCCTCCATTCCGTAGACCAATGAGTATGGTGTAGCCCCGGTTGAGGTTCTCACGGAAGTTCGATATCCCCACAAAGAGAAAGGTAATTTTTCATGCCAATCCCTATACGTATCCGTCATTTTTCCCAGGATGGCTTTCACATTTTTGTTTGCGGCCTCTACTGCTCCATTTGTTTGTGGTCTGTATGGTGAAGACTGGTGGTGGGTGATCCTATACTTCTCTAGGAATGGAATAACCTCTCCCTGAAAATGACTCCCGTGGTCAGAAATAAGCTCATTTGGTACCCCGTACCTGCAGATTACATTCTTCTGGATAAAATTCACCACATCTTTTGCCTTCAAAGTTGCATATGATGCTGCTTCCACCCATTTGGTAAAATAGTCTATTGCCACAATTATGTACCGGTGCCCATTTGAAGCTTTCGGAATTACTTCTCCGATGATATCAATACCCCACACAGAAAATGGCCAAGGGGTGGTCATGCTATAGAGCTGGGAAGGTGGGGTATGCATTAAATTTGCATGAACCTGACATTTATGGCATCTCTTAACATACTCACAGCAGTCCTTATCTAAAGTCATCCAATAGTATCCTTGCCGAATTATCTTTTTGGCCAACATATGTCCGCTCATATGGGGTCCACAGACTCCTTCATGTACTTCTTCCATCATTTTCCTTGCTTCCCTTCTATATAGACATTCTAAATTATAACCGGTGTAGGACTTCTTCCACAACTTTCCTGCATAGATTATAAATTGAGCTGAAAATCTACGAATTGCTCTCTTATCCTTCTCTGAAGCTCTTCCGGGATATTCTCCTTTCTCAACAAAGTTCCAAACATCTATATACCATGGTATCTCAACCTCTCCCTCTTCTTCAATGGTGGCGATCATTTCATACGAAGGTCGGGTTCTCTCTTCTATAGACAAAGGAATCATGGAGACTCCTACAGGAATTTGGATCATTGAGGCTAAGGTTGCTAGGGAATCTGCCAATTGGTTCTCCTCACGGGGAAGGTAATAGAACGAAATTCTTT
Source organism: Hydrangea macrophylla (assembly GCA_033977485.1). Lineage (NCBI taxonomy): Eukaryota > Viridiplantae > Streptophyta > Magnoliopsida > Cornales > Hydrangeaceae > Hydrangea > Hydrangea macrophylla. The sequence continues at coordinate 14,763,014 of CM066990.1, read as the reverse complement.
TGAATTGCACCTTCAAGCTCTCTAGGTATTCATGGTAAGGTCTCAACTTCTCATGCTTTATTCTCCAGTCACCCCTCACTTGTGATATTATTAGATTAGAGTCTCCGAAAACATCGATCTTCTCTACTCCCAAAGTCAAGGCTGCTTCCATCCCAATTATGCAGGCTTCATACTCTGCCGTGTTATTAGTCGAATTATACTTGAGCTTAATGGCCAAAGGAGTGGGGACCCCGCTAGGTGATACGAGGATAATCCCTACCCCGTATCCTATTTGATTAGCCGCTCCATCGAAGTACATTTTCCAAAGGTTCTCTTTTACTTCCATTACTTCTTCATCTGGAAACATAAATTCTCCCCTTTCTTCGGATTCTATGGCGAGGTCGGCTAAATACTCGGCGACAGCTCTCCCCTTGACAGATTTGGAAGTGACATATCTAATATCAAATTCAGTTAGCATCATGGTCCAACGGGATATCCTACTGGTCAGGGCAGGTTTTTCAAAGAGGTATTTGAGTGGGTCCATTCGGGATATCAGGGTGATAGGAAAGGCTAGCATGTAATGCCTAAGGCGACGGGTACACCAAACTAGGGCCCAACAAGCTTTCTACAACGGTGAATAGTTCAACTCATACCCAGTCATCCTCTTACTCAAGTAGTATATGGCTTTTTCCACACGCCCCTCTTCTTCTTCTTGGGCCAACATACACCCCATTGAGTTCTCGGTTATGGATAGGTATAGCAATAGAGGTTTCCCGGGCTTAGGAGGTGATAGGACAGGTGGGTTTTGAAGGTAGGTTTTGATCTTTTCAAAGGCTTTTTGGCACTGGTTATCCCATTCGAACTTTTCCCCCTTTCTCAATAATTTGAACAACGGGTCACAGGTCATGGTGAGTTTGGATATGAAGCGGCTGATGAACTGTATTCTTCCTAAGAATCCTCTCAACTCTTTTTCATTCCTAGGTGGCAGCATTTCGGCTATAGCTTGGATTTTGGTGGGATCTACCTCAATTCCTCTCTGGGTGATCAGAAACCCTAGTAGTTTCCCAGTGGTGACCCCAAAGGTGCATTTTTGCGGATTTAGCCTCATCCCGAACTTTCTCAGCCTTCCGAAAAACTTTCTTAATGCCTCCAGATGCCCTCCCCTTTCTTTGGATTTTACTAGCATGTCATCCACATATACTTCTACTTCTTTATGAATCATGTCATGTAATAATGTGGTGGCAGCTCTCTGGTAAGTTGCACCTGCATTCTTAAGCCCAAACGGCATAACTCTATAACAGTTTGTCCCCCAAGGTGTGATAAAAGTTGTTTTCTCTCTATCCTCTGGTACCATCAAGATCTGGTTATACCCTGAAAACCCATCCATGAAAGATAGAAGTTCATGCCCTGCGGTATTATCTACTAATACGTCGATGTGGGGTAAAGGGAAATCATCCTTAGGGCTAGCTTTGTTCAAATCTCGGAAATCTACACAAACCTTAACACGACCATCCTTTTTAGGAACCGGTACAATATTGGCAACCCAATCAGGATACTCGGTTACAATCAAGAATCCAGCCTTCAGTTGCTTTTCAACCTCCTCTTTCACTTTAAGCGCCCATTCAGGCCTCATTCGCCTCAATTTTTGTTTCACGGGTTTCGAATTTGGAAAAAGGGGAATATGGTGTTGGACAATTTCTGGATCAATTCCTGGCATATCATCATAGGACCATGCAAAGACATCTTTGAATTCTTTTAATAGATTGATTAATTCTTCGCTTTCCTCATTATTAAGTGTGGAGCCAATAGAAACATTTTGTGGATTATCTTCATTTCCCAAATTAATGATTAAAGTGCTTTCCATGATTTTGCATGCAGGTTCATTTTCTTTTTCAATTAGTTTTTGCAATTCATGAGGTATTTCATCATTTTCATTACATGCATCACAGTTATTATTATGCGCAGTCAAGTAAGCAGAATTAGTCACATTCTCATTAACTTTCTTGGGAGCAATTACAACAGACATAGAAATGGAAAGACGCCTCATTTGGGCCGATACAGACTCTGGGTGAGGGGGGTACCTATCACTAGACTCAAAGACCCACTCTTTCTTACTTTCCCCTCCCATATCAGCTATGAAATGATCTTCCCGTTCCTCTTCCTGAGTAATCTCCTCTATTTCTACTTCTTCTGGCTTCCCTTCGTACTCTGATTTCTCCCTTTCTTTATTCTCATTACTGTCTTCTTTATCCCGACTCTCCTCTCCTTCATCTTTGCTCTCTGCAGAGGTCCCTTTTTTGATCTTCTTGTATCCTCCTTCTACCAGGTTCTTCATTGCCGAGCCATCCATAGTACAGACCCAGTCCTGAGTAACGGCAGATTTTTCAGGCTGCTGAAGATAAGGGTCCTCATACTCAGAAAAGTCATGCGCAAAGAAAATCTCGAGTCCTGGCTTCATACGCTTCTCTGCTTCATCCATCCACGGCTCCGGAAAACCACAAAACGGAAAATCTTCTCCCTTCTTGACGAAGTACCCATTAAGAGTTTTCAGGTATGGTTCCATCGGTGCATCCGTTGCTTTCTTCTTCTTCTTCAACTCTTCCTTGGTTGGCGAGTATCCTAGCCCATGGGTGTGGGTTTGTGTGACGATACTTGGGAATTCTGACAGTCCTTGGTGTTTCTTACCTAAACCCATCCCTAGGAAGAACCCCATTTTTCTCATGATCCCGGCCACCAATGGACTGGCGTATTGATCAAAATACAGTGGTAAAAACTCCTTCGGCTTCCCCTCTTCTATGACGTTAATGAACTCAAACCCACCGAAACTTGCTTCACCTTCTTGTATCTGTACTTCTAAAATCGGAGCACTTGATGAGGCCCCAGACACATTTATCCAGCTATCCCCCAGAAGATCACATACCTTGTTTTTCCAAATGTACTTAACTTTCTGATGGATGGTTGATGGAATGGCACCCAAACTATCAAGCAACGGCCTTCCCAAAAGCAGGTTAAATGATGCAGGAATGTCAATGATTTGGAATTCTGTTTCCCTTTCACCAGTCCCGACAGAGAGATTCAGAAAGATGATCCCCATTACTGCCCGTAGAGTGTTATCATAAGCCCTCACCTTTTGTTCCGATGGTATAAATGTAGATTCATCGAGCCCCATCCTTTTAGCTGTTCAAAAAGGGCATACATTTAATGCAGACCCGTTGTCGACGAGACAAGCAGGTAGAGAATTTCCTAGGCACTCAATGGTGATGTGCAACGGCTTATTGAAAAAAGGTCCCCCAGGAGGTAAGTCAGCTTCAGAGAATGATATAGCCAGGGTTGGGCTTCTGCCGATCATGCCGATGAGATCTTCCGGAGTAACATCGATGGAAACATCCGACTGATTGAGAGCGTCAAGGACTGCTTGCCTATGACGCTTGGAAGCGATTAGCAACCCCCAAATAGTGATATTGGCCTGTGTCTTCTTCATCTGTCTTAAGACTCTGTCCTCCTCTTCTTCCTCATTCAGTTTCCCTTTTTAATTATTCATTTCTTGTTCCGGATGATCCTCCTCAAGTTCGTGTGGTTTAAAATGCTTCCCAGATCGTGTGAGGTGACTAATACCTTCTTTGACCCAAAGTCTATCTTGTGTTTCAACAATTTTCAAACCTTCCTCCTCACTTTCATACCAAAGGTCCTCCTTAACTTTATTAGGATCCTGAATACTGTCCCCTTTGTACCAAAGTGAATTGTCAGCTTCCGGTGCCCACCAATCTGCGTCAACAGTCCCTTCTATTTCTTTCCCTTTGCCTTCATCTACCAACCCTTTTAGAGTGCAGATTTGCGAGCCCTCCAACATCTGATAAGCTTTTCTCGGACTTCCCAGCTTAGTGATCAATGCTGATGGGTCAAAAGAGCTCTCCTCATTTCCCAAGTAGTAAATTCTGGGTACTGGCACGGCATGATGTTCTGGTAGCGGATTTCTGGTAACATTTGGCGGGTTGGTGGGTGGTTCGGATATTATTTTCTTGTCAATCAAATCTTGAATCTCATGCCTTAGCCTTAAACACCGGTCAGTTGAGTGCCCCTGCTCCTGATGGAACTTGCAATATAATCAGATTTGAAATTCGGAGGTGGTGGATTTGGTCTGGGTCGTGGCTCCAGTAGGCGAAGATGTCCTTTTGCTACCAGCCTATCGAGAGCCATGGACAAAGATACTCCCAACTCTGAAAACCTCCTTAAAGGCTTATCCCCTCCCCTCTTTGGGTAATTTCTGGTTATATCAAACTTTTTCTCAGGTTCGCTCAGTGCGTTCACATCCGTAGACCCTGAATGACCTCCCGAATGTCCTCCTCCTGCTCCATAGTTCGGTCGTCTGTACCTGTTCACTGGCTCCTCTTTTTTGATGACCCCTTCCTGTATCGCGTCTTCGATTCTGGTTCCTACATCGAACACCTCGGTGAAGGTATTGAGGGATTGGAACCTCATCTTCTCCTGATAGACGGGTTGGAGGTTCTTCATCAGCATTCGGATTTGCTCTTTTTCAGTCGGCCTTTGTATCATCTTAACAGCATTTCTCTCCATCGGCTTAGAAATTCAGCAAAAGATTCTTTGTTCCCCTGTCGGGTAGTCTCCAAATCCCTGATAGTAACATCCAGATCTTGATTGTATTCGTATTGGGCCACAAATGCTTTTACCACTTCTTCCCAATTTCTAGTCTTCCCTGGTTCCAGAGTGAGATACCAAGACAAAGCAGCCCCAGTTAACGTCTGTTGAAACAAGACTGCCATCATGACCGTGCTTAGACCGCTAGGCTGAAATGCCCCTACACACATTCTGATGTGGCTACGAGGGTTCCCTGTTCCATCAAACTTGTCGAATACAGGCATTTTAAATCCTGCGGGCAATACCTCACAAACCCCCTCATACAACCCTTCTAACTCCAACAAATAGGTGTCAACTCCATGGGCCTTTCGGACCACCCTTTCCAACTTCTCCATTTTCTCAGTCATCAACTTGTCTTTCTCAGCCCTTTCTTTTTCTAGTTTCTCCCTTGCTTCAATCCCTTCTGTTTCATCAAACCAATCTTCATCCCTGTGAGGAGGATCATTGCCTGGCTGCTGTCGTGCTAGTGCTTCTATCATGGTCATCATTCTAGTCATTTGTCCCGCTTACTGTTCCACCATTGTCCTTAACTCTGCCATCTCCCTTGCATTAGCCTCTTGTGCCATCTCTTTTCTCACTAGTCTTGCAGTAGAATCTCTGTACCAGGCTATGCTCGTAGTTGATTCTATCTTTTACCTACAATCATATTTGTTTCAGTTATTTTACTTTAACAACTTTTTCTCCCTTTTCAACATTATTTGTTTACCTTTTACTTTTATTATTGATTTATATGCTTTCATGAATGATTCATATGCCATACGGATGCAAATGCATGTGTGTGTGTGTGCCTATTCTATATGCTAAATAAAAGAAAATTCTAATCCTAACACATAAACACATAAGCACATAAAATCCTCCTCCATATTGAGTGTGCTAATTTCTCCTTTCATTGTGATCCTTTTTACCCCTTTAAGGTTTTAGAATTTTTGAAATCCATTTAACAAGTATTTCCTCTAGATGATGGGACCTTTTCAAAATTCCTTAAGAAGTTTTCCTTTGAAAACAACAACATTTCTAAACAAAAGATGATTAACCTTGCTTTTGAAAATGATTTCTTTAATTGCAGAGATTTCTTGGATTATATTCCTTAAAAAAAAAGGTGATTAGGTCCGAATTTTGCTTTGAAAAAGAAGCATTACTTTAGTTGGTAAACTTTTCAAACTTTTTCAAGAATTGTGGGTTCCAAGATTTTTAGGTTCTTCCTTCAAATATGGTCGATTTGAAATTTTAATCCAAAAGTGAACTCCAAAAATTTTGAAAGAGTGATTGAATGCCTTGGAATAGAGATACCAAAATCTATTTGCTTCCAAAAACGTATTTAAAATTCTTTGGGTAGGAGGATCACATGTTTGGATAATCACCGCACTTTTCATAAATTTGGATACATACTGTTTGCACCTAAAAACCGCCGAAGGTTTTCCAGCCCGATTGATATGGGGATATGGGCCTAGAGATAGTCGGGCATGGGCATTTCAGAGGCCGGTTGGTCCGGAGTAGGTGATGACATCGGGCTTAGGGGAAGCATCACCAGAAGTTTAGAGAAGGCAACCCGGATGTTCCATGGGATGGAGCCCGATAGGCAGCATCAGACCCGCATTGGTCTATCGGGCGTCAATGGTGGAAGTAATGGAGCAATGACACACGTTGGAGACCGATTGAGACGCCAGAAATAGAGGACTTCATCGGGCATTTGTCAGAATGGGAGCCCGATGGGGAGTTAGGGAACATGAATGTACCAACGATCGGACACCATACCTACGGAAAGTGATAAAGGTGGGTAGGATGAGCCCGATCGGACGTGAGCACCTGGAAAGATGTTATCGGGCATAAAGACATGACCAGACGTTATATGAGTCCGATGAGTCTTCAGTCACAGTCATGAGGCCGATGGGAGTGGAGGTAAGGCGGTTCTGGTGATAGCTGCCATTTGTGACGTCACCCCAGATTTGGGGAAATCCAAGTCCGTTTTGGAAAGAATCTTATCGCTAACAGCTGGATTTAGACGAGATGATCCCTAAGATGGTGGGATTGTTTCAATCAAGATAATGATAAGGCAAGGGTGGGAGATAAGGAAGGTTTCTGCTAACTAACCAATCAATTACATAGCTTAAGGCGCAAGCTAAGGAGTCCTTTCCTAATCAGAATTCAATCATGGCCGCTATAAATATGGAGGCAGGCCAAGCTGCAAGGACACTCCGCGTCATTCTCGAAAACAACATTCAACAAAGCATTCAACAGCATTCAAACTTTTATGTTCTTTCTGCATTCATAGCAAATAGGTCTACCCTCTTTTGTTATTTTTCTTTTACTGTTTTCATTCTCACGAACGATCAGAGCTTGTTCTGAATCTGTTCTTTGGTTCTATTTTCCAAACAATTAATAAAATCTGTATTTTATTAATCGTTTGTGATTGGTTACTTGGTAATCTCATACACTATTTGGCTTGTGTGCTTCAGTACTGCCAAGGGATTTCTGGTGAGGGTACTTTCCTACTCGCCGTACACAATCGTTTAGTTTAGAAGTCAGATCTGAAAGCCTTGAGTATCACTGACTCAAGCATATAGGAAATTAGTTTGCACACACCGAACCACTTTTGGTTCTGGCACGCCCGCGCATAACTACTAGCAAACACATACAAGGTCAATGATGCTTAGCTTAGCAAGATGTAAGAAATGTAATCACATAATCAAGATCCAGCATGTTCCCAAACGTCGTGGGACATGAGAAGGAATTGCTAAAAGGTGATTAAAGGGTTACACATCTTTTATCAAGCAAGCATCGTCATCATCTCAAATAACCCCTTTCGGGCATACAAAACTCCCTAGCACATAATCCCAATCAAGAATTAATTTCCTAAGATCGAAAGGTTCTATGGAAGCTACCATGCAAAGGCCGGGTTTTGGTCAAATAAGGGACCCTTGACACACACCCGATAGGATGCTTCATATACCAAAACATGGTACGAGATCAAGGGTGATCACACGGTCCCATGATGACTTGACCGACCGGGTTGCCCCGAGCCTCCAAGGTCATAGTTCCATGCAATCGACTGGCGAAACATGCAAGTGCAATGCAACGGGCACACAAAGATTAATTAATTCGATTAAAAGGATGCTTTCAAGTCTAATCCTCGAGTGAACCCAAAATCTGAAATTCTGGTCTGCGAAACCAGAGATTCTGGGTTCGATCCCCAGCAGAGTCGCCAGATTGTGGATATCGCAGGATTTCCTACCCACTTGTTTTTAAAACATTTTTTTTCAAATTCAAAGAGTCGCCACTTAATTTTTAAAAAGGAAAATTAAGAAACCATTTTAAAGCAAACTGATCTTTTGCGAAACCAAAGATAAACTGGGTCCGGGGATTATGGAATGAAAGGGGAAGGAGCCCGGCGGACTAAAACACCCCCTTTCATCCTATCTCACGATAGGCCTCTACTTAACATCCTTTTTAATCAAATTATTAATCTAAGCATGCCCTCAATTAGTACATATATACATATACATCACACAAGCATGTTGGAAATGGTGTAAAATTGCTAACGACAAAATATCATTCATAAGCCAACATAATTCAACTAGCAAACATCATGATTATGCAATAGAGAACTAGAAAACATACCCGGGATCCGGCCGTGAATATCAAACGTGCAATGCATGCAAAAATAAACCAAAGAAAGGTCTCTAACACATATATACATATAAGGCAAAACCTAGGCTAAGGTGTCGCACATGAGGTTGAAAAATCAATTAAAATCAATGAAGTAAATTAAACTAGAAAAGGGTTGAGAAATTGTACCTCAAAGAGCTACAAAACAAAGGTTAGTACACATGCCTCATACTAGATATAATATCAAAAGGTAATCAATCATAAGTCATGTTCAATTAAATTCAATTAAGCCCAACTTTGTCCAAGAACTATTTCTAACTATAAGCATCAATGTATATGAATGAATGAATGATTATGAACAATAATAAGATATGAATTTATTCACTAATTTGGATCACTTAGCCTCTGGGTTTAATCTAAATTATCCTTGTTCAAAACATGGTTTGAGTCCTAAGCCATTGGGATACTACTTAAGTTGAAATAAATAAGGTTAGACAAAAACAGTAGCAGTTTTTTGTGATTTACAGAGAGCAGACCCGACGTTCAAAAATGGAAATAAAATACTTTCAATGTTGGAGCTTACTGATTTTTGGATATGTTATGCCTCTGTGAGTCTAGTTTCTAACCCAAAAAAAAAAATCGAGGTTTCAACAGTTAGATCTCCGGGAATACTGAAAATACTAGACCTCACTCAGGATTCTGCAACTCTCTGTCCAGAGATCTTGTATGATTTTCTAAAAATAGTAAAAAAATGAGAAACACTTAGATCTTTTTAGGGTACCTTCCTAACACATTAAGGTACTTATAAAAAATTATTTGAGACCCCGAAAACTTTATTAGGGTTCTGATTTATTGATTTCAAAACAGACTTATTATTCTGAAAGCATTCTAGAACTCTGGACAGATTGTGATTAGCTCACAAAAATCATGATCAAACCTCTCTAATCCCAAAATCTTGCTAAAACAAAAATCAAAGTGGTAAAACGATGTGTTACTGATATTTTCCCGTTGGTTTCACTTGATTTCAACGGTTAGATCTTAAACTAAAAATCTTTGATCAAAAACGGTTTATGAACCCACTGTTTTTGTCTTGCTAGTTCAAGTTTGTTGATTGGCCTCAACTATTAAAACATGAAGTTGGGGCTCAAACCAAACTACTCCTTCTACCATTTGATGGTCATTGAAGACTATGAGGCATACTACACTTATGGATCTTGATGAAGTATTGAAATGAACTTCACAAAATCCTCAAATAAAGAACTCAAACCTATGGACCCAAGTTTGAATTCAACTTATCACTCCTACCATTTGATGGTCATTGGAGTTAGAGACATACTCATATGTAGGTTTTAGATGAAGTATGAAAGACTTCTTAAAACCTAAGAGAAAGATTAGTCCAAGCCATGGGAATAGACTTGAACTAACACATTTTCTCCTACCATTTGATGGTCATTGGAGACTATGAGGCATATATGCTCATAGGTTTTAATGAAGTAGAGCATGGATTTCACAAGATCCAAAGAACAAAGAACTTGAATCCATGGATAAAAGTTTGGATTCAAATCACTACTCCTACCATTTGATGGTCATTGGAGACTAAATGAAGTTAAAATCTACTCAAACCTCATTGGAATATAGTAAGGATTCCACAAGATTTCTTAATGAAGAGGTTCAAGTCATGGATTAAGACTTGAATCTCACTAATTATATGTAGATTAAGACTATGATTCATTCTAATCTCCATATAGATCATAAGATCATAGGAAATTAAATAATCAAACTCAAAGAGGTTCAATGAGATATGGAAGATCTCATGCACCTTTTTAATGAAATAGAAATAAGGAAAATCAAGGATTACTTAGAAGACTAAGGATACAAACTCTTTAAAGTTGAATTTGTCTTAAACCCAAAGCTAATTACATCCAAATTGATGAAATGTCATGAGATTCAATCACAAGTTCTTGGTGGTGTGTGATGAAATGGGATAAGAAGAGAGGTTTTGAAAATGTGAAAAAGTTCCTAGAACTATGAACTTGTGATTGAATGGTCCTAATTCTATCAAGGATTAAGAGGTTACCTCTAGGACCTCAAGTATTTCTTCAACTTCTTGTGAGGATCTTCCAAGATTTCCCAAATTCTCTTCAAGATTCTTCAAATTCTTCAAGCTCTTCAAGAAATTCTTCTTCTCTCTCTCTAAAAATCTATATGATTCTTGTATATATGTATCTCTTGATTTTCAAGTTCAAGTCCTCAAAATGGAAGAGGAGGTTTTGTTTATATAGGCCTTTATTCCAGGGATAGATGGGTAAATTCGGGTAGAAACCCATGTGCAAGGTTTTCTTCTAGAACATGTGAGAAGATGCAGTCTGTTACAGCCAGCGGCACTCGCTGGGTGCCGGCGGCACTCACTGAGTGCCGGGCGGCACTTGCTGAGTGCCGGGCGGTAAACAGTGAGTACCGCCGCGTTTTCCGCGTGCCGGGGCTAACTGAATTTTGTCCCTCTTTTTGGATTTTTCAAAAGTATGTTGGTGTAAACAAAATTTTTTATTTTATGTATGTATATATTTGCATTAAGATCCCCCATGTGCATGGTATCAACCATGTGCATGGTATCAACCATGTGCATGGTATATTTTTGAATATACTATTTCTTTTTTGTATTTTCTCTTTTTCAAAAATCTTTTCATTTATTTTGTCCTTCCTTTTTTCAAGGAAACTCCCTCTTTCTCTCTTTCTTTTTTTGTTTTTGTTTATAAATTATCTTTTTTTTTTCTTTAAAATAAAATGGATTTCCAGACTGGGTTTCTCACACGTTCTTCATCGTTCGGGTTTCCCTCTCGAATGCCTGAATCCTCTCCCTTTATCATTTTTATTATTTTCTAAAATTTTTTTTCTTGAAGATTTTGAATTTCTTGGGAAAATCCTCGAATGTCACGGATATCATCATCATCGGTCTTTGAGAGGTAACCAATCCCTGGATTTGACGTTTGGTCAAAATTGGGGTGTCTACAGTTTGCCCCTCTTTGACAGAGCTCGTGAAGCAACGCATATCACAAGCGAATGTCAAAGCCTGTGTGAAAGACAAGCCTTTGACCAAATAGTCGAATCCAGGTAAAAAAAAACAAAAGTGCGTTGCAAAATCGGGTGTGCAGATAGCCAAATGCTGGTCGTGCTAAAGGGTGAGCTGCCTACGTATCCCAATGGGAATCAGACCAGGACGTAGTTCGGGCAAAGGACAACAATACACCAACGCAGGTAGTCACACAGATGAATGCACCTATCTTATCGTGATGCACATGCTCATGCAATCTTATACCTTATGCTACCAAACGTGATGATCCCGAGTCACGTTACTCTTCCTATTATCAGAAATGCACCATCGAATCATCCTATTATGATACCGTCTTACTCTAGGAACATTATGACTGATGTATATACATTTCACATGCGTATGAGAATCGTCTGATTGACTGAGATGTGCCCTGCGCCTTATACTCCATAGCCGAATCAGGTATCACGCTGAAAGATTGAGCCGCTTCATGCCTTACGCTCCATAATCTCCCAAAATCATCTGATCGACTAAGTCGAATCAGGTAGCACGCTGAAAGATTGAGCCGCTTCATGCCTTACGCTCCATAATCTCCCAAAATCATCTGATCGACTAAGTCGAATCAGGTAGCACGCTGAAAGATTGAGTCGCTTTATGCCTTACGCTCCATAATCTCCCAAAATCATCTGATCGACTAAGCCGAATCAGGTAGCACGCTGAAAGATTGAGCCGCTTCATGCCTTACGCTCCATAATCTCCCAAAATCATCTGATCGACTAAGTAGAATCAGGTAGCACGCTGAAAGATTGAGCCGCTTCATGCCTTACGCTCCATAATCTCCCAAAATCATCTGATCAACTAAGTCGAATCTGGTAGCACGCTGAAAGATTGAGCCGCTTCATGCCTTACGCTCCATAATCTTCCAAAATAATCTGATCGGCTAAGCCGAATCAGGTAGCACGCTAAAAGATTGAGCCGCTTCATGCCTTATGCTCCATAATCTCCCAAAATCATCTGATCGGCTAAGCCGAATCAGGTAGCACGCTGAAAGATTGAGCCGCTTCATGCCTTACGCTCCATAATCTCCCAAAATCATCTGATCGACTAAGCCGAATCAGGTAGCACGCTTAAAGATTGAGCCGCTTCATGCCTTACGCTCCATAATCTCCCAAAATCATCTGATCGACTAAGCCAAATCAGGTAGCACGCTGAAAGATTGAGCCGCTTCATGCCTTACGCTCCATAATCTCCCAAAATCATCTGATCGACTAAGTCGAATCAAGTAGCACGCTGAAAGATTGAGCCGCTTCATGCCTTACGCTCCATAATCTCCCAAAATCATCTGATCGACAGATTTGTTTGGTGAAGACCAGAGAAGCAAATGCATTTTTCTTTTATGCAAAGTCAAACTCAACTCTTATTTTCCCCTTTTTGAGTTACTCTCCTTTTCAAGATTTATTTTCCAATTTTCCTAGATCTGGAAGTACTCAAATGCGTATCCATTTCATTTCTGGGATTCGATGGTCCATCAGATTATCTTAACTTCCCAAACCAATTCATTCTTTTGAACTTTGGAGTTGATCAGATCACATTTTTTCAAAATCGGAGTCATCCGATGCTTAGATCAGATTGTCTTTCGAAAAGTTGGAGCCAAAGCAAGCTCAAACCGCATTGACTCCTCAAAATTTGGAATCGATTAGGCTCATACCAGATACTCCATTAAAAGGATCGGAGCCAATTAAGCTCGAACAAGCCATGCTCTAACGAATTGGAGCCAATCAAGCTCAAACCAAATTATTTTTCAGAGGGATAGAGCTAACCCCGCTCATATCAAATCAATTTTCCAAATTTGAGAGTCTAATTGACTGCCAGATAAATCCGGAGTTGAATAGACTTAAATCTCTTATTTTCCAAAATTTGGAATCAAATTCAAATTTAAAGAAATCCAGACTCAATTACACTCAACTTACTTCTTTTTCTTCCTTTTTTCAAGATTTGGAGTCAATTAGACTCCAATCAATTTCAAATTCAGAGAAATCTAGAGTCGAACAGACTCAATTTTCCTTTTTTTTTTTTTTCAAAATTGGGAGTCAATTCGATTTTGATCAAATTCAACTTTCAAGGAAATCCGGAGTCAATCAGATTCAATTTTCCTATTTTCCGAAATCAGGGGTCAATTAGACCTCATTCAAATTCAATTTCATAGAAATCCGGAGTTGATTAACCTATTTATTGCAAACGGGTGTTCCTTGACAAAATTTTCAACAAGCAGGGGCTAATTTCCATTTACAAGAGGGCTTTAAAACTCATTTTTCAAACCTCGGAGGTCTTTTTGAAACGAGGGAAAATTTATAAGGACATGGGAGCAAAATTCGGGGGTTCTTTTTGTAAATAGTGAAGATAAGGGGTAAAAGAGCCATTTGACAACGCGACGGCACTCAGCAAAAAGGAACCGGCACTCACAGAGTGCCGGCCGGCTATCACCAAATGCCGGGCGGCATTCAGTGAATGCCGGCCCTCTTTTCACCGAGTGCCGGGCTGACTGGCAGTTCATAAAAGACTACTAGGCCTCTTCTTCTTTCTTTTCATTCTCTTCCTCTTCTTGCTTCGGGTTTCCTCTTCACAACTCCATTCTCTTTTGATCTTCTCTTCAAGAATCACTCATAATCAAGGTAAGTTCACACAAAGATTACATCTTTGCTTGATTTTATATGTGGAATCATAGTTATCCCCATGGTATTTTACTTTCCTCCCCCAAAACTCTCATATGAAGAACATTTTCTTTGTTTGTAGTTCTCCCCATGGCTAGTGGTTCAGGGTCTTATGGCCCTCCTAAGAAGAAATACAAACCCAATCCAGTCCACAGTTCATCAGTTTTACTTGCCGATCCCGGGGCACATCTCTCGGCACGGGCCTTCAATCGATTGGTACACTCCCAAACTTCCCTCTTTATGCTTATGATGAGATAATGCAATGTAGTTCTATGAATGATGAGCAATGCATGCATGAATGCTCTTCCCCCCTTTCTATGCCAATGTAGTATATGATAATCAATGCATGCATGTTTGAAAATTCAACCTACTCATCAATCCCCTCTTTCATGATTAGGATTCAATGCTTGGTATTGTGCCCCCCTCTTTTTATTATTGCCCTTAGTTGGACACATTGATTTCATTATTCCATTTATTCATTGCTAATGGGCGGTTGTGCTAATCTGGATGAATTTTGCGTATGCTTAATATTTTGAATGAACCTAAAATCCAATCATTGTTTACGACCCACAAACATTTTTGTTCTTAGACTTCACAAGAGATCCCCTTTTTATTTCAAATCGCCGAGTCGCTTAGACTCTCAAAGAAATTTATTCTTATTTTTCAAATCAACGAGTCGCCTGGACTCCAAAGAATTTCATTCTTATTTTTCAAATCAACGAGTCGCCTAGACTCCAAAGAATTTCATTCTTATTTTTCAAATCAACGAGTCGCCTAGACTCCAAAGAATTTCAATATTTTTCAAATCAACGAGTCTCCTGGACTCCAAAGAATTTTATTCTTATTTTTCAAATCAACGAGTCTCCTAGACTCCAAAGAATTTCATTATTTTTCAAATCAACGAGTCGCCTAGACTCCAAAGAATTTCATTATTTTTCAAATCAACGAGTCGCCTAGACTCCAAAGAATTTCATTATTTTTCAAATCAACGAGTCGCCTAGACTCCAAAGAATTTCATTATTTTTCAAATCAACGAGTCGCCTAGACTCCAAAGAATTTCATAATTTTTCAAATCAACGAGTTGCCTAGACTCCAAAGAATTTTATTCTTATTTTTCAAATCAACGAGTCGCCTAGACTCTAAAGAATTTCATTATTTTTCAAATCAACGAGTCGCCTAGACTCCAAAGAATTTCATTATTTTTCACATCAACGAGTCGCCTAGACTCCAAAGAATTTCATTATTTTTCAAATCAACGAGTCGCCTAGACTCCAAAGAATTTCATTATTTTCAAATCAACGAGTCGCTTAGACTCGGGAATTATTTTCCTTATTCACTAAATTGCATTGCTTGAATCCCAAAAGAAAGTATTTATTGTTCCCTCCTTTTCTTATTTTCTTTTCTCTCTTTTTTTTGCAGACACCAGAATTTGTCCTCAATGGCCCATGGCCGAAGGTGGTATGTGGCGCTCTCTGATGATGTGAGAACCTTGGTCAACAATGCTGGATTTGGGCTCTTTGCTTTGCTTCTGGAGAAGAGTACAAATGACCGGACCCACATTCAAGCCTTGGCGGAAAGGTGGTGGGACACGACGAACAACTTCCACATGCCTTTCGGGGAGATGACGATGACTCCCTTAGACTTCGCCATGATCACTGGCGTCCCATTTGGTGGCCTCCCTATTGCTCGTTATGACGATCTTCAGAACCGTCATGAAGAAATTATTGACTTGCTTGGGGCTCATCCAGGGGATTTCATAGTTCCCGCAAAATGGTTCCTGGATACCTTCAAGGATCAGGCCTTCACTGACGATCAAATGGCCAGGGCCTTCATCATGTATGTGCTGGGTTGCTCGCTGATGAGTACAAAGGGTGACACAATCAGTCTTGGGTATTTGGCTTCTCTCACAGACGTCGATCGCATCTCCCAATACAACTGGGGAGGGGCAGGTTTGGCCACTCTCTACAACCACATGAGTGAGGTTTCTAGGGGAAATTCTCCCTCCACGGGCGGGTACTGGAGAGCTTGGGAGGTAAAGCTTCAACTTTATTATTTATTCATTCATTCATTTCATCCTTATTCCTTTTATTTTTATTGCATTCATTTCCTCCAATTTTGAAAACTGAATTTGCCTCTTTATTTTGCCTTGCAGATATGGTCGCATGAATACCTCCGGATGAGAGCTCCCAGTACTCGGGACAGCGAGGCGGCTATCATGCCTCAGGGCTTGAAGTGGAGGAAGGAGGCAACGGGCCGAAAAGTCGGGGCTCATGATTTTGTTAGCTACCGGAACCTCCTCATTAATTTGCGTGAGATTCATGTGATATGGAACCCATGGGCAGCGGCCCTCCCAGAGGCAGGTGAAGCAATTCAAGCGGCGGTGGCCTATTCTAGATTAAGGGTTCTGATGGTGGGTGAGGCGTGTCGGGAATGGTACCTTGGTGAGAGGGTGACTAGGCAGTCTCTTGCTGCCCCAAACTTTTATGTGTCGTGGGTCCCTCCAGCTACTATGAGGAGCACAGAGACCCTGGATCATGACGACCTGGTGGCTGCTCTAGACGGGGAGAACATTGCAAATCTTCTGGACGGCCCCGATGGTTATGCAGCCTTTAGATTGAATTCTCTTATGCATAATTTTCCCCTTATGGATGTCGTCCGGGTAACAAATATTATTCACATATGTATATTTCTTTCATTTCTGCTTTCCATTCCTTTTCAATCTTTTAAGTCAAAAAACTCTTATTTGCAGCCTGTTCCTGGGGTCGCTGAACCCCCAACCCTTCCGCAGTGGAATTGGAGCGTTCTCATGGTCGACATGGGTCAAGAGACCATGTATCAGCTGACCCCTTACACTCAGAATGTCCCGACTATCCCTCTACAATATGATACAGTCCCCCGGGATTATGCTGAAGAGGGTCTGTCATATGCGCACACCGTCCAGCACTGGATTCATGGACGTGAATGGAGGGTAAATCCCTTTTTGTTTGGAACAAAATTCTCTTATTTTATTTGCAAAAATTCAAACAGCCATAAAACTCAAAAGATTTTCTTATTTATCTTCAAAAAGAATCCAAATGATCACCTTTATTCTAATGACTGTATTCTAATTCTCTCTTTTCTTTCTCCTTCTTTTTTCAGGCTGATGGAGCAAGGACCAACGCCGATCTTCAGGCTAGAGCTATGGTATTACACTCCCTCTCTTCTTTTCCTTTCTCCTCTCTCTTTTCTTTTTTTTGCATTACTTATTTCGCCTGTTCTTTCTTACAGGAAGCTGAGATGGCGGCTCTGAGGAGACAAATCCAGGAGTTCCAATTGAGCCAGGGCGGCGGCTATCAGGAAGGTGCTGGCGGTAGTGGCCAAGGCGGCGGCTACCAAGGAGGTGATGGAGATGGGGGAGATGGAGGAGATGGAGGTGATGGTGGAGATGGAGGCGATGGCGGAGCTGGGAGAGGTCAGGCAGCTCAGCAAACGCCCAGAAGGAATCCTCGTCGTAGACGAGGATAGCTTATCTCCTTTATGTTATGTCCCTGCGAGGACAAAAGAATTTCGAATTCTCTTATTTAGGCGAATTTAGCAATACTCATGCATGGTGGCCTGCGTGCCCATTTTGAATTTGTTTATATTCATGCTTGATTGCTTCCCCGTATTAGTTCTTGAATCTTATTCCTTTTGCTTATTTAGATTATGAATACCCTTTCTTGGCTTTATTTTAACGAGTGATGCAAACAATGGTGCTTAAAATGATGATTGGCAGCATTTTTATTCAAATTCTGTGCAGGTTTGGGCTGATTGAAGTTACAAAATGACCCATGTGCCTTTTAAACCTGGGCCGGCACTCGGTGAGGCTGGGCGGCACTCCGTGAATGCCGTGCGGCATTCAGTAATTGCCGGCCGGCACTCAATGAGTGCCACTGCTTTACATCGAGTGCCGGTCCGGCCCCTTTTTCTATATAAGCTGCCATTTACCCATTCCTAGAGCCATTTTGCCTTCTTTGCATTCAAACATTTTCCTTTTATATCCCCCTCCTTTCTTCATGGCCCCTATCAGTTCCGACATCCTGTACCCATGGATAGATTCCCTTTCTGGCATAGACCGACTCAACCTTGAATCCCACAGACTGACGGACCTTTTCGCTTTTCGCCATACAGCTCTGGATGAGGACTTGCTTCGAGCAGCTATCATGTGCTGGGACCCTTCTCTTCACGTCTTTCGGTTTGGTCACGAGAAGGTCTGTCCCCTCTTTGAGGAGTTTAGCGCCATCCTTCACACCGATCCGTATGCCGATTTGATTATTCCACAGATCCAGGCAGGATATATTCAGGATTTATCGGCCCTTCTTGGCATTTCTCGGGGCGCTGCCGGCTCCCTTGTTCATGACCGTCATATTGATTTCGACCGCCTCTCCTCCACTTACGCACCCATTGGCGATCCTGACTGATGTTGTCAATATCAAGATATAAAAGTATTCTTTACTTTTCAGCAGATTTGCAGTGTGGAAGTAAAGGTCGAACCCACAGAGATTGATTAACTACCGTGTTTTAATCTTAAAACCTAAATCTAATTAATTATAAAAACGAATTTTGATTTGAATTTAATTAAACTAATAACAATAAAAAAAAATCTAAACTATGAAAGCAATTAAAGTTGTTTAAATGATGTTTAAGGGAACCTAGGATTGCAAATCCACCACTAGCTTCATAATAGGAATATTTATGAATTACTTTAGCTTACTAAGTTGGATGATAATGGGGAATTGTAGCTACAAGCCCAATTCCTCCGACAAGAAGATATTCATGGTTCAAGCACCAACATAATCCATCTTCGGTTAGCACGAATTATCCCACACTAAACTAGGGTTGTGATCTAATCCGTCTAACCGAGGCATGGACTATTCGGATACTTGATAGCACAAATCAATAAAGCACCATCACATGTAAATAATCTAAACAAGCACAGCAAGCATAGATCGTTGAGCACATCACAGTCAAAATGGATCTAAGACAAGAATAAATTCTGAAAGCAATGATTTAATCACTAGAAGTACGATTTATTTATAAAAATCCTCGGAACATGTGACTGTCATCCATACATAATAAAACTAAAATAAGAACATAAATAAAACCCTATTACTCGTCTAGGGCTACATTGAAACCCTAAATCTATGATCTAGCCGTCCATGGAAGTGATGGATGGCAAGTAGTTGATGGAGGAGGCCATGGAAACCCTTGGTCTTCTTCTTCTCCTTGCTTTCCTCTCTTCAATGGCTGAAAATATGGTTGTCTAATGTGTATATAATAATTGCCAACCTCTCAAAAGTATAAAAACTAAGTATATATAGAGTTACAACAAGTTTTGGAAGCCTTTCCAACTCGAAACGGACTGAAACTGATGTAATTTACAACCTGAACGTCATTCAGCAGTTTCGTTTGCACAGGAGTCTTCAGTATACTGAAATACGCAACATTGGTTTTTACCCATATCGCGCGAGCAAGTCGCGCGAGTGCGACATTTTGGCCTTCGCGCGCGCGGATCGCGCGAGCGATTGCTGGTTCTTCGCGGGCGCGGGTCGCGCGCGCGACTTGGCTTTTTCAGCTTCTTTCTTTGTTCTTTTTCACCCTGTTTGGCCTGGTTTAGTTGATTTCTTCCAAAACCTGTCAGAAACTAGAAAACAAAGTAAAAATATACAAAAACAAGATAAAATGGTCTAACAAATGCACATTAAGGCATATAATTAGGATTAGTTCTCTCCCGATCACTGACGATAGGAGGTATCAGGTCATCAGGCGGAACGCCCTTTCTCTGGCGATGCTTTCACACTTCTTATTTCAGTCTTCCACTGATATCCTGATTCCGATCGTATGTGGCCTCCGAGAGATGCGGAGTGCTGTTATGCTCGTTCTGGGGGAGACTTTTCTAGGTCTGGATCATGCACATACCGCGGGATCGATGCTGCTTTCGGGGTCACCCCACGTTTTACAGATTTGGCTCATCGAGCGCTTGGGCTTCTTTGCTCACCTTTCCCTCGGGAGACTGCTCCCTTATGATCGCACAGACGTCCATTACCCCTCCCGCACAGTTACCAGCTGGCTTGCTTGGTTTCGAGGCTTGAGTTACGAGGACATCTGTTGGATATGCCCTCGCTGGTCTTATTGCTCTGTCGCAGTACGTCTTCCTGGGCGCCCCGGGATTTGGTTGACTGGTCTGCGAGTTACCACCTTTTACATTCCCAGCCGGGTAGCCCGCCAATTCGGCTTGCTCCAAGATGTCCCCAATGTAATTACTGCTGATTTCTTGAGAAGTTCTGCCCTACGTCCTTCGACAGTGAGGATATTCGCAGAGGCTTGGTATGATAGGGTATCAGCTCCCTTTCGGAGGATTCCAGCTTCAGTCGTCCCGACCGCAGAGTATTTGCTTGAGATTCAGTCTCTGGTCAGGGGGTAGCTTCCAGATAGATAAAGCAAAAAGGAACGAAGCAAGATTTTAAAAGTTTTGACAAATTCTGCTTAACTTTGGCTAGGTTTATTTTCTGTGATGCATTTTTTTTTTTTAATTTATTTATTTATTTATTTATTTATTTTTTTATTCCGAAAATGCCCTGATCATGAAGAATCAAAGTTAGCACATCTTTAATTTCTCTGGGTTATGAACAGTTTTCCCCTCAATGCCTCCTTCGGCTTTTATTACTCCTTCATGAGTCTTGCTTAGTTTTAATCTCTCTATGTAATGAATTCTTGTTTGTTTCCACATGATGCACATTTTGATAGCCAGTATATCCAGAAATGGGTTTAAGCTTTGTCTGGGTTCATCGGCTCTAGCAAACGAAGTTTGCCCCTGGTTTCGGGATTTAGATGTGGTTCTAGGGCAAACGCAAGTTTGCCCCTAGTTTGACATGGTGAAAACTTGGGGCTCTTAAATTTGTTTGGGTTTTGGACCGAGGGCCTTGTGAGCCCGCCTACTTATCCCCGAACGGGTATCAGGTCCGCAGTAGTTCAGCCAAGGCTAGAAAGAACACACAGACATCTTTTATTTTGTGACCGAACCGAGCAGGTTGCCTACGTATCCCCTACCGGGAATCAGGTCAAGCGTAGTTCATCTATTCTGGAGGTTTTGAAAGACAAGGTTTCAAGCAAAGTATTTTTTGAGGCGATCGAGGTTGATTGGTTGTTTAAACTCAACTCCATCTAGGTCCATGAGATAGGCAGCTCCCCCGGAGAGGAGTGTCTTGATGATATATGGTCCGACCCAGTTGGGTTTCAATTTTCCTCGTGGGTCATAAACGGGCGCTTTAAGTTCTTTGAGAACCAGGTCGCCCTCAGCAAGCTTCCTTGGGCGAACCTTTTTGTTGAAAGCACGAGCTATCCTTTTCTGATATCCCCGAGTATGGTCTACAGCAGCCAACCTCTTTTCATCGAATAACATCAATTCCTCATATCTCCCCCGCAACCATTCCAGTTCAGTTACCTTGCATTCTGCCAGAACTCTTAGAGATGGTATTTTAAATTCCACCGGTAAAACAGCCTCCATCCCGTAGACCAATGAGTATGGTGTAGCCCCGGTTGAGGTTCTCACGGAAGTTCGATATCCCCACAAAGCGAAAGGTAATTTTTCATGCCAATCCCTATACGTATCCGTCATTTTTCCCAGGATGGCTTTCACATTTTTGTTTGCGGCCTCTACTGCTCCATTTGTTTGTGGTCTGTATGGTGAAGACTGGTGGTGGGTGATCCTATACTTCTCTAGGAATGGAATAACCTCTCCCTGAAAATGACTCCCGTGGTCAGAAATAAGCTCATTTGGTACCCCGTACCTGCAGATTACATTCTTCTGGATAAAATTCACCACATCTTTTGCCTTCAAAGTTGCATATGATGCTGCTTCCACCCATTTGGTAAAATAGTCTATTGCCACAATTATGTACCGGTGCCCATTTGAAGCTTTCGGAATTACTTCTCCGATGATATCAATACCCCACACAGAAAATGGCCAAGGGGTGGTCATGCTATAGAGCTGGGAAGGTGGGGTATGCATTAAATTTGCATGAACCTGACATTTATGGCATCTCTTAACATACTCACAGCAATCCTTATCTAAAGTCATCCAATAGTATCCTTGCCGAATTATCTTTTTGGCCAACATATGTCCGCTCATATGGGGTCCACAGACTCCTTCATGTACTTCTTCCATCATTTTCCTTGCTTCCCTTCTATATAGACATTCTAAATTATAACCGGTGTAGGACTTCTTCCACAACTTTCCTGCATAGATTATAAATTGAGCTGAAAATCTACGAATTGCTCTCTTATCCTTCTCTGAAGCTCTTCCGGGATATTCTCCTTTCTCAACAAAGTTCCAAACATCTATATACCATGGTATCTCAACCTCTCCCTCTTCTTCAATGGTGGCGATCATTTCATACGAAGGTCGGGTTCTCTCTTCTATAGACAAAGGAATCATGGAGACTCCTACAGGAATTTGGATCATTGAGGCTAAGGTTGCTAGGGAATCTGCCAATTGGTTCTCCTCATGGGGAAGGTAATAGAACGAAATTCTTTTGAATTGCACCTTCAGGCTCTCTAGGTATTCATGGTAAGGTCTCAACTTCTCATGCTTTATTCTCCAGTCACCCCTCACTTGTGATATTATTAGATTGGAGTCTCCGAAAACATCGATCTTCTCTACTCCCAAAGTCAAGGCTGCTTCCATCCCAATTATGCAGGCTTCATACTCTGCCGTGTTATTAGTCGAATTATACTTGAGCTTAATGGCCAAAGGAGTGGGGACCCCGCTAGGTGATACGAGGATAATCCCTACCCCGTATCCTATTTGATTAGCCGCTCCATCGAAGTACATTTTCCAAAGGTTCTCTTTTACTTCCATTACTTCTTCATCTGGAAACTTAAATTCTCCCCTTTCTTCGGATTCTATGGCGAGGTCGGCTAAATACTCGGCGACAGCTCTCCCCTTGACAGATTTGGAAGTGACATATCTAATATCAAATTCAGTTAGCATCATGGTCCAACGGGATATCCTACTGGTCAGGGCAGGTTTTTCAAAGAGGTATTTGAGTGGGTCCATTCGGGATATCAGGGTGATAGGAAAGGCTAGCATGTAATGCCTATGGCGACGGGTACACCAAACTAGGGCCCAACAAGCTTTCTACAACAGTGAATAGTTCAACTCATACCCAGTCATCCTCTTACTCAAGTAGTATATGGCTTTTTCCACACGCCCCTCTTCTTCTTCTTGGGCCAACATACACCCCATTGAGTTCTCGGTTATGGATAGGTATAGCAATAGAGGTTTCCCGGGCTTAGGAGGTGATAGGACAGGTGGGTTTTGAAGGTAGGTTTTGATCTTTTCAAAGGCTTTTTGGCACTGGTTATCCCATTCGAACTTTTCCCCCTTTCTCAATAATTTGAACAACGGGTCACAGGTCATGGTGAGTTTGGATATGAAGCGGCTGATGAACTGTATTCTTCCTAAGAATCCTCTCAACTCTTTTTCATTCCTAGGTGGCAGCATTTCGGCTATAGCTTGGATTTTGGTGGGATCTACCTCAATTCCTCTCTGGGTGATCAGAAACCCTAGTAGTTTCCCAGTGGTGACCCCAAAGGTGCATTTTTGCGGATTTAGCCTCATCCCGAACTTTCTCAGCCTTCCGAAAAACTTTCTTAATGCCTCCAGATGCCCTCCCCTTTCTTTGGATTTTACTAGCATGTCATCCACATATACTTCTACTTCTTTATGAATCATGTCATGTAATAATGTGGTGGCAGCTCTCTGGTAAGTTGCACCTGCATTCTTAAGCCCAAACGGCATAACTCTATAACAGTAAGTCCCCCAAGGTGTGATAAAAGTTGTTTTCTCTCTATCCTCTGGTACCATCAAGATCTGGTTATACCCTGAAAACCCATCCATGAAAGATAGAAGTTCATGCCCTGCGGTATTATCTACTAATACGTCGATGTGGGGTAAAGGGAAATCATCCTTAGGGCTAGCTTTGTTCAAATCTCGGAAATCTACACAAACCCTAACACGACCATCCTTTTTAGGAACCGGTACAATATTGGCAACCCAATCAGGATACTCGGTTACAATCAAGAATCCAGCCTTCAGTTGCTTTTCAACCTCCTCTTTCACTTTAAGCTCCCATTCAGGCCTCATTCGCCTCAATTTTTGTTTCACGGGTTTCGAATTTGGAAAAAGGGGAATATGGTGTTGGACAATTTCTGGATCAATTCCTGGCATATCATCATAGGACCATGCAAAGACATCTTTGAATTCTTTTAATAGACTGATTAATTCTTCGCTTTCCTCATTATTAAGTGTGGAGCCAATAGAAACATTTTGTGGATTATCTTCATTTCCCAAATTAATGATTAAAGTGCTTTCCATGATTTTGCATGCAGGTTCATTTTCTTTTTCAATTAGTTTTTGCAATTCATGAGGTATTTCATCATTTTCATTACATGCATCACAGTTATTATTATGCGCAGTCAAGTAAGCAGAATTAGTCACATTCTCATTAACTTTCTTGGGAGCAATTACAACAGACATAGAAATGGAAAGACGCCTCATTTGGGTCGATACAGACTCTGGGTGAGGGGGGTACCTATCACCAGACTCAAAGACCCACTCTTTCTTACTTTCCCCTCCCATATCAGCTATGAAATGATCTTCCCGTTCCTCTTCCTGAGTAATCTCCTCTATTTCCACTTCTTCTGGCTTCCCTTCGTACTCTGATTTCTCCCTTTCTTTATTCTCATTACTGTCTTCTTTATCCCGACTCTCCTCTCCTTCATCTTTGCTCTCTACAGAGGTCCCTTTTTTGATCTTCTTGTATCCTCCTTCTAGCAGGTTCTTCATTGCCGAGCCATCCATAGTACAGACCCAGTCCTGAGTAACGGCAGATTTTTCAGGCTGCTGAGTATAAGGGTCCTCATACTCAGAAAAGTCATGCGCAAAGAAAATCTCGAGTCCTGGCTTCATACGCTTCTCTGCTTCATCCATCCACGGCTCCGGAAAACCACAAAACGGAAAATCTTCTCCCTTCTTGACGAAGTACCCATTAAGAGTTTTCAGGTATGGTTCCATCGGTGCATCCGTTGCTTTCTTCTTCTTCTTCAACTCTTCCTTGGTTGGCGAGTATCCTAGCCCATGGGTGTGGGTTTGTGTGACGATACTTGGGAATTCTGACAGTCCTTGGTGTTTCTTACCTAAACCCATCCCTGGGAAGAACCCCATTTTTCTCATGATCCCGGCCACCAATGGACTGGCGTATTGATCAAAATACAGTGGTAAAAACTCCTTCGGCTTCCCCTCTTCTATGACGTTAATGAACTCAAACCCACCGAAACTTGCTTCACCTTCTTGTATCTGTACTTCTAAAATCGGAGCACTTGATGAGGCCCCAGACACATTTATCCAGCTATCCCCCAGAAGATCACATACCTTGTTTTTCCAAATGTACTTAACTTTCTGATGGATGGTTGATGGAATGGCACCCAAACTATCAAGCAACGGCCTTCCCAAAAGCAGGTTAAATAATGCAGGAATGTCAATGATTTTGAATTCTGTTTCCCTTTCACCAGTCCCGACAGAGAGATTCAGAAAGATGATCCCTATTACTGCCCGTAGAGTGTTATCATAAGCCCTCACCTTTTGTTCTGATGGTATAAATGTAGATTCATCGAGCCCCATCCTTTTAGCTGTTCAAAAAGGGCATACATTTAATGCAGACCCGTTGTCGACGAGACAAGCAGGTAGAGAATTTCCTAGGCACTCAACGGTGATGTGCAACGGCTTATTGAAAACAGGTCCCCCAGGAGGTAAGTCAGCTTCAGAGAATGATATAGCCAGGGTTGGGCTTCTGCCGATCATGCCGATGAGATCTTCCGGAGTAACATCGATGGAAACATCCGACTGATTGAGAGCGTCAAGGACTGCTTGCCTATGACGCTTGGAAGCGATTAGCAACCCCCAAATAGTGATATTGGCCTGTGTCTTCTTCATCTGTCTTAAGACTCTGTCCTCCTCTTCTTCCTCATTCAGTTTCCCTTTTTCGTTATTCATTTCTTGTTCCGGGTGATCCTCCTCAAGTTCGTGTGGTTTAAAATGCCTCCCAGATCGTGTGAGGTGACTAATACCTTCTTTGACCCAAAGTCTATCTTGTGTTTCAACAATTTTCAAACCTTCCTCCTCACTTTCATACCAAAGGTCCTCCTTAACTTTATTAGGATCCTGAATACTGTCCCCTTTGTACCAAAGTGAATTGTCAGCTTCCGGTGCCCACCAATCTGCGTCAACAGTCCCTTCTATTTCTTTCCCTTTGCCTTCATCTACCAACCCTTTTAGAGTGCAGATTTGCAAGCCCTCCAACATCTGATAAGCTTTTCTCGGACTTCCCAGCTTAGTGATCAATGCTGATGGGTCAAAAGAGCTCTCCTCATTTCCCAAGTAGTAAATTCTGGGTAGTGGCACGGCATGATGTTCTGGTAGCGGATTTCTGGTAACATTTGGCGGGTTGGTGGGTGGTTCGGATATTATTTTCTTGTCAATCAAATCTTGAATCTCATGCCTTAGCCTTAAACACCGGTCAGTTGAGTGCCCCTGCTCCTGATGGAACTTGCAATATAATCAGATTTGAAATTCGGAGGTGGTGGATTTGGTCTGGGTCGTGGCTCCAGTAGGCGAAGATGTCCTTTTGCTACCAGCCTATCGAGAGCCGTGGACAAAGATACTCCCAACTCTGAAAACCTCCTTAAAGGCTTATCCCCTCCCCTCTTTGGGTAATTTCTGGTTATATCAAACTTTTTCTCAGGTTCGCTCAGTGCGTTCACATCCGTAGACCCTGAATGACCTCCCGAATGTCCTCCTCCTGCTCCATAGTTCGGTCGTCTGTACCTGTTCACTGGCTCCTCTTTTTTGATGACCCCTTCCTGTATCGCGTCTTCGATTCTGGTTCCTACATCGAACACCTCGGTGAAGGTATTGAGGGATTGGAACCTCATCTTCTCCTGATAGACGGGTTGGAGGTTCTTCATCAGCATTCGGATTTGCTCTTTTTCAGTCGGCCTTTGTATCATCTTAGCAGCATTTCCTCTCCATCGGCTTAGAAATTCAGCAAAAGATTCTTTGTTCCCCTGTTGGGTAGTCTCCAAATCCCTGATAGTAACATCCAGATCTTGATTGTATTCGTATTGGGCCACAAATGCTTTTACCACTTCTTCCCAATTTCTAGTCTTCCCTGGTTCCAGAGTGAGATACCAAGACAAAGCAGCCCCAGTTAACGTCTGTTGAAACAAGACTGCCATCATGACCGTGCTTAGACCGCTAGGCTGAAATGCCCCTACACACATTCTGATGTGGCTACGAGGGTTCCCTGTTCCATCAAACTTGTCGAATACAGGCATTTTAAATCCTGCGGGCAATACCTCACAAACCCCCTCATACAACCCTTCTAACTCCAACAAATAGGTGTCAACTCCATGGGCCTTTCGTACCACCCTTTCCAACTTCTCCATTTTCTCAGTCATCAACTTGTCTTTCTCAGCCCTTTCTTTTTCTAGTTTCTCCCTTGCTTCAATCCCTTCTGTTTCATCAAACCAATCTTCATCCCTGTGAGGAGGATCATTGCCTGGCTGCTGTCGTGCTAGTGCTTCTATCATGGTCATCATTCTAGTCATTTGTCCCGCTTGCTGTTCCACCATTGTCCTCAACTCTGCCATCTCCCTTGCATTAGCCTCTTGTGCCATCTCTTTTCTCACTAGTCTTGCAGTAGAATCTCTGTACCAGGCTATGCTCGTAGTTGATTCTATCTTTTACCTACAATCATATTTGTTTCAGTTATTTTACTTTAACAACTTTTTCTCCCTTTTCAACATTATTTGTTTACCTTTTACTTTTATTATTGATTTATATGCTTTCATGAATGATTCATATGCCATACGGATGCAAATGCATGTGTGTGTGTGTGCCTATTCTATATGCTAAATAAAAGAAAATTCTAATCCTAACACATAAACACATAAGCACATAAAATCCTCCTCCATATTGAGTGTGCTAATTTCTCCTTTCATTGTGATCCTTTTTACCCCTTTAAGGTTTTAGAATTTTTGAAATCCATTTAACAAGTATTTCCTCTAGATGATGGGACCTTTTCAAAATTCCTTAAGAAGTTTTCCTTTGAAAACAACAACATTTCTAAACAAAAGATGATTAACCTTGCTTTTGAAAATGATTTCTTTAATTGCAGAGATTTCTTGGATTATATTCCTTAAAAAAAAAAGGTGATTAGGTCCGAATTTTGCTTTGAAAAAGAAGCATTACTTTAGTTGGTAAACTTTTCAAACTTTTTCAAGAATTGTGGGTTCCAAGATTTTTAGGTTCTTCCTTCAAACATGGTCGATTTGAAATTTTAATCCAAAAGTGAACTCCAAAAATTTTCAAAGAGTGATTGAATGCCTTGGAATAGAGATACCAAAATCTATTTGCTTCCAAAAACGTATTTAAAATTCTTTGGGTAGGAGGATCACATGTTTGGATAATCACCGCACTTTTCATAAATTTGGATGCATACTGTTTGCACCTAAAAACCGCCGAAGGTTTTCCAGCCCGATTGATATGGGGATATGGGCCTAGAGATAGTCGGGCATGGGCATTTCAGAGGCCGGTTGGTCCGGAGTAGGTGATGACATCGGGCTTAGGGGAAGCATCACCAGAAGTTTAGAGAAGGCAACCCGGATGTTCCATGGGATGGAGACCGATAGGCAGCATCAGACCCGCATTGGTCTATCGGGCGTCAATGGTGGAAGTAATGGAGCAATGACACACGTTGGAGACCGATTGAGATGCCAGAAATAGAGGACTTCATCGGGCATTTGTCAGAATGGGAGCCCGATGGGGAGTTAGGGAACATGAATGTACCAACGATCGGACACCATACCTACGGAAAGTGATAAAGGTGGGTAGGATGAGCCCGATCGGACGTGAGCACCTGGAAAGATGTTATCGGGCATAAAGACATGACCAGACGTTATATGAGTCCGATGAGTCTTCAGTCACAGTCATGAGGCCGATGGGAGTGGAGGTAAGGCAGTTCTGGTGATAGCTGCCATTTGTGACGTCACCCCAGATTTGGGGAAATCCAAGTCCATTTTGGAAAGAATCTTATCGCTAACAGCTGGATTTAGACGAGATGATCCCTAAGATGGTGGGATTGTTTCAATCAAGATAATGATAAGGCAAGGGTGGGAGATAAGGAAGGTTTCTGCTAACTAACCAATCAATTACATAGCTTAAGGCGCAAGCTAAGGAGTCCTTTCCTAATCAGAATTCAATCATGGCCGCTATAAATATGGAGGCAGACCAAGCTGCAAGGACACTCCGCGTCACTCTCGAAAACAGCATTCAACAAAGCATTCAACAGCATTCAAACTTTTATGTTCTTTCTGCATTCATAGCAAATAGGTCTACCCTCTTTTGTTATTTTTCTTTTACTGTTTTCATTCTCACGAACGATCAGAGCTTGTTCTGAATCTGTTCTTTGGTTGTATTTTCCAAACAATTAATAAAATCTGTATTTTATTAATCGTTTGTGATTGGTTACTTGGTAATCTCATACACTATTTGGCTTGTGTGCTTCAGTACTGCCAAGGGATTTCTGGTGAGGGTACTTTCCTACTCGCCGTACACAATCGTTTAGTTTAGAAGTCAGATCTGAAAGCCTTGAGTATCACTGACTCAAGCATATAGGAAATTAGTTTGCACACACCGAACCACTTTTGGTTCTGGCACGCCCGCGCATAACTACTAGCAAACACATACAAGGTCAATGATGCTTAGCTTAGCAAGATGTAAGAGATGTAATCACATAATCAAGATCCAGCATGTTCCCAAATGTCGTGGGACATGAGAAGGAATTGCTAAAAGGTGATTAAAGGGTTACACATCTTTTATCAAGAAAGCATCGTCATCATCTCAAATAACCCCTTTCGGGCATACAAAACTCCCTAGCACATAATCCCAATCAAGAATTAATTTCCTAAGATCGAAAGGTTCTATGGAAGCTACCATGCAAAGGCCGGGTTTTGGTCAAATAAGGGACCCTTGACACACACCCGATAGGATGCTTCATATACCAAAATATGGTACGAGATCAAGGGTGATCACACGGTCCCATGATGACTTGACCGACCGGGTTGCCCTGAGCCTCCAAGGTCATAGTTCCATGCAATCGACTGGCGAAACATGCAAGTGCAATGCAACGGGCACACAAAGATTAATTAATTCGATTAAAAGGATGCTTTCAAGTCTAATCCTCGAGTGAACCCAAAATCCGAAATTCTGGTCTGCGAAACCAGAGATTCTGGGTTCGATCCCCAGCAGAGTCGCCAGATTGTGGATATCGCAGGATTTCCTACCCACTTGTTTTTAAAATATTTTTTTTCAAATTCAAAGAGTCGCCACTTAATTTTTAAAAAGGAAAATTAAGAAACCATTTTAAAGCAAACTGATCTTTTGCGAAACCAAAGATAAACTGGGTCCGGGGATTATGGAATGAAAGGGGAAGGAGCCCGGCGGACTAAAACACCCCCTTTCATCCTATCTCACGATAGGCCTCTACTTAACATCCTTTTTAATCAAATTATTAATCTAAGCATGCCCTCAATTAGTACATATATACATATACATCACACAAGCATGTTGGAAATGGTGTAAAATTGCTAACGACAAAATATCATTCATAAGCCAACATAATTCAACTAGCAAACATCATGATTATGCAATAGAGAACTAGAAAACATACCCGGGATCCGGCCGTGAATATCAAACGTGCAATGCATGCAAAAATAAACCTAAGAAAGGTCTCTAACACATATATACATATAAGGAAAAACCTAGGCTAAGGTGTCGCACATGAGGTTGAAAAATCAATTAAAATCAATGAAGTAAATTAAACTAGAAAAGGGTTGAGAAATTGTACCTCAAAGCGCTACAAAACAAAGGTTAGTACACATGCCTCATACTAGATATAATATCAAAAGGTAATCAATCATAAGTCATGTTCAATTAAATTCAATTAAGCCCAACTTTGTCCAAGAACTATTTCTAACTATAAGCATCAATGTATATGAATGAATGAATGATTATGAACAATAATAAGATATGAATTTATTCACTAATTTGGATCACTTAGCCTCTGGGTTTAATCTAAATTATCCTTGTTCAAAACATGGTTTGAGTCCTAAGCCATTGGGATACTACTTAAGTTGAAATAAATAAGGTTAGACAAAAACAGTAGCAGTTTTTTGTGATTTACAGAGAGCAGACCCGACGTTCAAAAATGGAAATAAAATACTTTCAATGTTGGAGCTTACTGATTTTTGGATATGTTATGCCTCTGTGAGTC
Organism: Hydrangea macrophylla; assembly: GCA_033977485.1. Classification (NCBI taxonomy): domain Eukaryota; kingdom Viridiplantae; phylum Streptophyta; class Magnoliopsida; order Cornales; family Hydrangeaceae; genus Hydrangea; species Hydrangea macrophylla. Next base: position 14,731,602 of record CM066990.1, on the reverse strand, counting down.
TAGTTTCTAACCGAAAAAAAAAAAATCAAGGTTTCAACAGTTAGATCTCCGGGAATACTGAAAATACTAGACCTCACTCAGGATTCTGCAACTCTCTGTCCAGAGATCTTGTATGATTTTCTAAAAATAGTAAAAAAATGAGAAACACTTAGATCTTTTTAGGGTACCTTCCTAACACATTAAGGTACTTATAAAAAATTATTTGAGACCCCGAAAACTTTATTAGGGTTCTGATTTATTGATTTCAAAACAGACTTATTATTCTGAAAGCATTCTAGAACTCTGGACAGATTGTGATTAGCTCACAAAAATCATGATCAAACCTCTCTAATCCCAAAATCTTGCTAAAACAAAAATCACAGTGGTAAAACAATGTGTTACTGATATTTTCCCGTTGGTTTCACTTGATTTCAACGGTTAGATCTTAAACTAAAAATCTTTGATCAAAAACGGTTTATGAACCCACTGTTTTTGTCTTGCTAGTTCAAGTTTGTTGATTGGCCTCAACTATTAAAACATGAAGTTGGGGCTCAAACCAAACTACTCCTTCTACCATTTGATGGTCATTTAAGACTATGAGGCATACTACACTTATGGATCTTGATGAAGTATTGAAATGAACTTCACAAAATCCTCAAATAAAGAACTCAAACCTATGGACCCAAGTTTGAATTCAACTTATCACTCCTACCATTTGATGGTCATTGGAGTTAGAGACATACTCATATGTAGGTTTTAGATGAAGTATGAAAGACTTCTTAAAACCTAAGAGAAAGATTAGTCCAAGCCATGGGAATAGACTTGAACTAACACATTTTCTCCTACCATTTGATGGTCATTGGAGACTATGAGGCATATATGCTCATAGGTTTTAATGAAGTAGAGCATGGATTTCACAAGATCCAAAGAACAAAGAACTTGAATCCATGGATAAAAGTTTGGATTCAAATCACTACTCCTACCATTTGATGGTCATTGGAGACTAAATGAAGTTAAAATCTACTCAAACCTCATTGGAATATAGTAAGGATTCCACAAGATTTCTTAATGAAGAGGTTCAAGTCATGGATTAAGACTTGAGTCTCACTAATTATATGTAGATTAAGACTATGATTCATTCTAATCTCCATATAGATCATAAGATCATAGGAAATTAAATAATCAAACTCAAAGAGGTTCAATGAGATATGGAAGATCTCATGCACCTTTTTAATGAAATAGAAATAAGGAAAATCAAGGATTACTTAGAAGACTAAGGATACAAACTCTTTAAAGTTGAATTTGTCTTAAACCCAAAGCTAATTACATCCAAATTGATGAAATGTCATGAGATTCAATCACAAGTTCTTGGTGGTGTGTGATGAAATGGGATAAGAAGAGAGGTTTTGAAAATGTGAAAAAGTTCCTAGAACTATGAACTTGTGATTGAATGGTCCTAATTCTATCAAGGATTAAGAGGTTACCTCTAGGACCTCAAGTATTTCTTCAACTTCTTGTGAGGATCTTCCAAGATTTCCCAAATTCTCTTCAAGATTCTTCAAATTCTTCAAGCTCTTCAAGAAATTCTTCTTCTCTCTCTCTAAAAATCTATATGATTCTTGTATATATGTATCTCTTGATTTTCAAGTTCAAGTCCTCAAAATGGAAGAGGAGGTTTTGTTTATATAGGCCTTTATTCCAGGGATAGATGGGTAAATTCGGGTGGAAACCCATGTGCAAGGTTTTCTTCTAGAACATGTGAGAAGATGCAGTCTGTTACAGCCAGCGGCACTCGCTGGGTGCCGGCGGCACTCACTGAGTGCCGGGCGGCACTTGCTGAGTGCCGGGCGGCAAACAGTGAGTACCGGCGCGGCACTCAGTGAGTGCCGCCGCGTTTTCCGCGTGCCGGGGCTAACTGAATTTTGTCCCTCTTTTTGGATTTTTCAAAAGTATGTTGGTGTAAACAAAATTTTTTATTTTATGTATGTATATATTTGCATTAAGATCCCCCATGTGCATGGTATCAACCATGTGCATGGTATATTTTTGAATATACTATTTCTTTTTTGTATTTTCTCTTTTTCAAAAATCTTTTCATTTATTTTGTCCTTCCTTTTTTCAAGGAAACTCCCTCTTTCTCTCTTTCTTTTTTTTGTTTTTGTTTATAAATTCTCTTTTTTTTTCTTTAAAATAAAATGGATTTCCAGACTGGGTTTCTCACACGTTCTTCGTCGTTCGGGTTTCCCTCCCGAATGCCTGAATCCTCTCCCTTTATCATTTTTATTATTTTCTAAAAATTTTTTTCTTGAAGATTTTGAATTTCTTGGGAAAATCCTCGAATGTCACGGATATCATCATCATCGGTCTTTGAGAGGTAACCAATCCCTGGATTTGACGTTTGGTCAAAATTGGGGTGTCTACAGTGAGCTGAGTTCAAAGATTTTCCTAGAACTCAATACTCAACATATAGATGCAAGGCCACTTGGAAAGTCTTCCCAACTCATTGGAGAACACCCATGATTTTTGGTTTGACTTGGAAGTACTTGAAAATGGTCCATTTGGACCCAAACATTCCTTCCAAACATTCTGCCTCTGCTGTCACAGCAGCTGGACTAACTTCCAACTTCTTTTTCAGAACTATTTTCCAAAAGGGGTGGTCCCAACTTATTTTTCCCTTAAATTTCAATGTCTTAGGGAACGTTCTGTATAAAATGGGCCCCTAGATCATTCATTTTAATTTTCTAAGATTTTTCAACATTTCAGTCGACAGTACGGACTCTGTTTCTGAGTAACCTTTGTTGTTCATATGAATTCTCTCAATCTGTGATAGTTATTAAAGATTGGCTTTTTGGGTTATATTCTAGACAGAATAAGGAACATCTCCATACCAAATCATGCATTGAAAGCACCCCTCTTTTCCATTTTTACAAGATCATGTTACTGTTCTGTCCACTATTCACAGCAAGCACATTTTAACTTTCATTCTTTGATTTGATGCTTATATGCCTTCCAAATTAGTTCATATCTTAGAAAGTAGTTCATACCACATTTGTACATATCCCATGATGATTTCATTCATTCATTCATACACATTATAGACTTCTAAGTCATTCTAGGAATCCATGAACACAAAGCACACTACAACCTTGGCATATTCTAGATACATACATTGCATCCATGCAAGATTTGGGGCCTTCGTGGCTCCTAATCTAAGAAGATTATAAGGAATGAACTTGATCACACGTTCATGCTTCCCCCGATCTAATCATCCTTTCTCATCCATCCCGGGGATTGAGAGGTCTTCTTTTCTCAAAGATTAACATGCATCATACTAGCTTGCTAAGCATTTTTTTTTATTTCTTTGTTTATTTGTTTCAATAACAATTCATGTCCCCCTTTAGATTAGGAAGTCTTGATTATTTGATACATGATTAGACGATTTTTCTTAGGTTTATTTGTGTGATCTTTCACTTTGCAGTGTGTGATATTTGGCTTAGATCTTATGAATGATATCTTACCTTTAGATCTTCCATTTTCAAATTTTCTTATGTGATGTAATATACTATCATAGTATTATTTGTCGAACCAAACATGGTATAAGATGATTATTTGGATGCTAATTGAGGCCCGTCGAGAGATGGGGCGAGTTGAGGGTGTTTTAGTCGTGACAAAGGTTCCTTCCTCTCTCGTACCAAAACCCCGAACCAAGTTCTTTGGTTATGAAGGGCCGGTGCCCTTTATCCATTTGGGTGAGTCAAAATTAGGTTTCTTGGTTCCTTAAAGACCAAGTGGCAACTCTGTATCTGTTTTCAACAGACCTTTTCTCTTTCCTTGATTCAAAAGTCAAACAAGTTTCGAAAACATAACGAAGCGGTGGAATCCCGGTATCCACAATGCATACATGATTATATACATGTATCTATTTTGAATTCTATGATGGTTTGGAAGTATGATCTATGAGAAGGATGATTCCTATGTTCATACCAATCTCTTGATTATTCCTATTACCTAGAATTCCTATTGGATTTCATTTCCAATAGGATATTTGTAAGTCCCTTTGATCCATGATCCAAAGTTCTTCATAGAACTTGAGGGCTAAATTGATTGGCAATCATGATAATTAAGTTGGTCTATGAGCTTGATCTCTCGAATAAGCTTCAACCATCACCTAAGATGTTTTTTCTCACTTTAAAATGAATTAGATAAAATTCAGCAAAATAGATTGGTTTTGTCCATTGGATTTGGTCCATCAAAATCCATAGTTTGATGGATTTCAAATTTTTTGGATAAACTTTGATGAATTAGCTTTCATTCGATCTGTTTTTAGAACCTCTTGGATCCATATGCTATTTTTAGAAATTGTTGAGAAATCGGTTGACAGATTTGAACATAGTCTCTTTGTAATTGAATTTTAGAAAATCTATAATAGTTATCGATATTCCGCTTTTTGGGAATGATTACTAACTCATGTATCTATATAACGATGTAAAATCGTTATCATACAATCGAGTTAAGATCGTTTTCTAAGCGTTTGAAGTTGATACAACTATTCTGGAATTTTCTAAGATTAACTACAATCATGGTTATGTACACAAAATGGTCTTACCTTGATCACTCAACAATAATCGATGAATAAACCTTGATTCATGAACTTCTATTATGATTTGCATTCCTTTGTCAAATGATACCAAATTTCCAGAATAACAGAGTCTGCTTAAAATATCTTTTCAAAAACTGTAAGGTAATGGCATGTCCATGGGATTATTTTTGTCACAAACTACAATGAAATAGCTTTCGTTCAACACCAAATAGAGATTCACATGATGTTGTAGAATTAATTATGATTTTTACAAGAACAGTGGACAGTCCTGGTTCACTGTTCCCAAAACTCTTATTTCTCAAACTTCAGAAATGGTAAAGAGGTTCTACTTTTTGGAGAAGTTCCCTAAGACATGTATCTAACTTTTTGTAAAAGGGTTTTAACCCAGCTCATGTTTAAGACCACTTTTAATAGGATTCATTAGAGGTTGCTGAATCTAGAAATTTAATTGATGACATCTTTTCCTTGTTTTTCATGCATATCATTTGTTTGCTTATGTTTTTGCAATGCTTGGGTATTTCTTGGTATCTTAGTGCAGAGAATTGAATGTCGTGGATCCGGATTTCGATTTGTGGGTTTGCCTCGTCTACATGTGGCTTAGTGCCCATGTATCGTGTACTATTTCTATCATTTCTCTTAGAATTTTTCTAGGTTTACAACTTTGTTTTCAATGACACATTTCCTTTAGGATAGTCCTCGTTTATATGCTTATGTGTTAGAGACATCTTATCTAGGATTGTTGCATGATTGCATTACACGTTTCCTTTCTTTTTCTTTTTTGCGACTCCATTTAAGTCAATCAATGTAAGTCTTCTCGTTCCCTCTTTGCATATCATGACATGTTTCCTTTACTTCCATCGGCCTCGGGCGGGACTAACCACTGTAAGTATACCTCTCCCTTGTATTGAATGTGCATCTGACTGCTACTTGATTTAATCTCTTTACATGATTTTCCTTAGATGTTCCCTTTTGACATATATATATATATTATCTAGTATGTTTGAGGAAACAACACCAATTATAAATTAAGAACAAGGATATTTGAATCAAGGCCTACCATTCAGTAGGGCAAGGATGGGGTGCTTTAGTCCTACTTGGGCTCCTTCCCCTCTCGTACCAAGACCTCCGAACATAGTTTCTAGTAATGAAGGGCGAGTAACCTTATTCAATTTCGGGCGAGTCAAACTTGGATTTCCTAATTCTTGATAAAAATTAGGTGGCGACTCTTTGTCTCTAGGATCGCATGAGGAAGTCCTAGTTTCCCTGAATTGTGCTCCTTAGGATCCGTCCCAGGACACTATCAAGGGAAAATTCCAGGATCCCCCCTTTCTGCATGTCCTACAATCTGGCGACTCTGCTATGGATTTGAACATGAAACTTATAGTTTCTTGTTCTTCGAGGGTTTGACTTGAGCCAATAAATATCCTTGTTATTAATTCGATAATCGTGTTATTTCTACCTGCATTTACACTTGCATTGTTCTTTCACCGCGACTGCTTGAGACCATTGCCTTGTGGGTGTGTTGCCCCCTTTCCTCCATTTGATAAGAGACTTTGGTAGCATGTAGTCACCGTTAGCCTTGTACCGCGTGCGGTATATAGAGCCCTTGGCTTGCTCATGGACCCTTTGTGAGACTAAAACCCGATATTTGCATATAGTTTCTATAGAACCCTTCAATTAGGATCTTGATTATCATCTTTGACTAGGACAATGTGATGAATTATTTGTGTTTGCCCATAAGGGATTATGTGGGTGATGAGGACGTATATACGAAGGCATTATCAAACCTTGTATGGTAGATTCCTCTAGAGTAGTATGGTCTTTATCCGAACATCCAATCAATATTCGAGGACGATTTTTGAAAATTTTTAAAATAAAAACACTTATTTGAAAAACCCAAGTATTTTAAAAATTCCGGAAATATCCCTTTTGAAAAATTCGTTTTGAAATCCACTTTCACAAAATTCTTCCAAAATTCTCCCTAAATTTTAGAAAATTTCAAAATTCCTACTTTGATGATTCAACTTCAAAAATTCTCCCCATATTTTAGAGAATTTCAAAATTCCTACCTTGGTTTTCAAAGAAATCATGATTCCACACTTTGATGATTCAATTTCAGATTTTAGAATTTTAAATTTCCTACCTCGATTTTAAAATCATGATTTCATACCACAAGCATTGATGGTTCAAAAATGCTTTTTGAAAATTACAAATCTCCCACTCTCTTCCAAGATTTTCATGAAAAATTCAATTTTGTAAATCTGAGCCATCAAGAATTTCAAAGCCTAAAAATCCTTAGATAATGATTGGATTAGTAAGGTGATTAGCATACTCAAGGAATCTTATGTGCATATATGCAGATATGCTAGGTCTAAGCTAGATTAAGGTGCATTGCATTTAGATTAGATTTCATTTCATTTGCATTGCATGCACTACTCGAGCATTGCATATACAACTCACGAGTGCGACGCGTGTAAAATACTTCTAAAAAGAAAAGATTTGTTTTCCTCAGAATTTTGAAAAAGATTTCTTTGATTTTTTAGAAAATATTTTTGAAAAGGAAAAGATTTTCCATCTTTGATTTTCTATTCTTTTGTAAAATATCATTCTTTGAAAATTCTTTCGCAAATAAGACATCTGATTTTTTGAAAATCCCTAAGAAATCAGAGAATAGAAGATAGGACCAAAAAGTTGTACTCCTGTAATAACCCTAAAATTTTTAAGTGTGTAAATAATTATTTTAATAATTATTTTCAGTTAGTAATATTATATGAGTGTGCATATGTAAGACACGTGTTTAAAAAATTTAAGTTTGGAGAACCCATGAATTAAATTGCTAGTAAGCATATTTAATTTGTTACTAATACCAGTAACATTTTCCCGATTGTTTTTGTATTATTAAAATTTCTAATGTTTCATTGTTATTATGACATGACATTTTGAGCTTTAATTAAATTGTATGATAGATTATTTGTATGACTGAGTTACAATTTTTGTAGAATGATGAGTTTAGTGTCGGGTAGTGTTTCGGGGCCCACAAGTAAGTTAATTAGTGAATTTAACACGAAAATTAAGTACCCGAGGTATGAGTATCATTTGGGTAAGCTATTTTAGTGGTTTGGATTGCATTCTGGGCTCATACAGGTCTCTTTTGTGAGCCCACAAGAAGAAAAACGGGATTCTTGTGCAGTCAAGTGTTAGTAGTTTTATAAACCTAGTTAGGAGAGTATGATATTCATATAACATTAACCCTAGCCACCCAAAGAGAGAACAGACGTGTGTGTGTGTGTGAGAAAGAGAGAGAGAGAGAGAGAGAAAGAGAGAGAGAGAAGAAGAAGAAGAAGAAGAAGAAGAAGAAGTAGAAGAAGAAGAAAGGAGAAGGGTCTCGGGTTCGTGGGCACGTGTGGAATCGCAGGGCGTTCGTGGTTGTCGATTTTTGATCAACTAGGTGAGTTAAAATTTATATTTGGGTATATATATACACGTAGGTATATGTATGTGCAAGAGAATCCAATTATTTCTTGTTAATTTTGTGATTGGTGTTAAATTGTGTGTTGATCCCCATTCGTTATTATTGAATGATAAATACTTATTTTTCTTCATGTGATTTTATGAATGTGTTCTCGGTGTATTTGGATAGATCATGTGGATAGTTAATGATACACCCAAAATTGGCTCTATCCTATGACCGAGCGGTTCAAATCAGCAGCCAGTCCATCATGCACAACTCCTCGGACAACCATCAGCCCGAGCGGTCTAGTCTACTCATCATCCCGGGCGGTTTATCCACGCCCCGGCCAATAGGTCGGGAACACCGCACGGACACATCCCACCGCGGGAACAGTTCATCCGGGCCCACAGGCATGTTCCCGAGCATTACGGACAGTTTCCTACTCAAGCTAGAAGACTAATGGAAAGTGCACACTATTTCCTAATCCAATTTGGAAATCCCCATAATTAATGCCAATCTATAACAATAGGATTATAATTCCTTATCCATGTATGAGTAGGTCTCTTACATCTATAAAAGATACCCCTCACCCCTTATTGAAGGGGGCCAACTTTTCAGTCTACACAGCACCTCTATAGAATTCACCATTATACACATATACCCGGCCGGTATTACAAGTAGTGCTGCCCCTCTTTGTTGGCTCACCAGGCCCGCCGGTGATCTGCTAGTGAACGTGCTCAGACACACCCGTGGACGTAGGTACCTTCATTAACAGGGCTGAACCACATACAAAAAATAGTTACTCACTCTCTCTCTCCTGAAATTGCTTTACTTTACTCTTACCTATTCTTGGCATCATCAGTTAATTTGATGAATACACAGAGGGGAATAATTTTGATAATGAATAAATAATAGAAAATTCAATTTATTTTTATTTTAACAGTGGTAGAAACTTTGAAAAAACATTATAAAACAATGGCTTAGAATTATGGAATTCTGTCAGAATTGGCCTGTAGGAAACGCGATTCTGCACAACTTTCATCAAATAGAGTTTTTCCTGATTCTGCACCGTTTGGGCAGAAATTTACAATTTCAGTAGCAGTGAAAAATGTTTAAGTAAATACTTTACGATATGAGAATGTGAATTTTTATTATGTGTTTCTTGTAGGCAAATATTGAATGTTGTGTTGAGGTTATTGTACCTGAAATAAGTGACCTTATTTTGTGGTCATTTTGATAAAAATGCGTAAATTCAATACATTGAATAGTATATTGGGAAACTTGTAATTTGATTGGAAATTATTGAGGGAAGATTCTTATGGGTTAATTGATAAAACCCTTTTATTGTAAGAAATTGGAATGCATCTAAAAGTTAGAGACGTGATTAGACTATGATGAGACAGAACTATGTGATAAACGTGAAATTCACAATTTTTGGGATAATACAAACGATAAGTGATAATCGCAACATAATTCCTTAGTGTTCACTACTCCCCGTTGTTGCGTTATTATTTTTGGTAGCTCGCATTCTTTTGCCACTGGCTTCGTGATCAAGCTGGCTTAAGACTTGTTGAGTGTACTTTTGCCAGTGGCTACGTGATCAAGCTGGCCTAAGCCTTATGCTCGACTTATATTGTATAAACGTCTAGGCATATTAACCGGCCTTCAGTTGTGTAGACCTGGTTTGGTTGATACCTCAACCAAACTGGCACCGGAGTGGATGTTGGTAGTATGTCCAGGCACACATGGGATATATGTGTGGGCTGTACCATGGAGGGTGGCCAAGTGGTGAAGCTAGGGAATGCAAAGATAAATTTTAGGCTAATAAGTAATGAATATGGATTATTTCATAAGGCTGATATGCGTGGAATAATGAATGCGACGTTTGAGTTAGAATGTGGACGGTTTGTATACGGAATTGTTTGCTTGGTTTCTGATCATTCAATTTGCAGGATGGTGGGCCCACTAATGTTTTATAGGTTTGGCTCACCATAAGTAGATGGGTAAGTATGAAATCGTAGTAGCTTTGGGTTTTGGGCCAAAAACTACTTGCCACCACATAAATGGAAACTACCCTTTTGTCCAAATATGTGTGTGGAACTACCTGTCTTGGCCCAATAGTGCTGCTTATAGATTCTTAGTTGTTAAAAGTGATATTATGGATCCTAATACAATTGTTGAATCTAAGAATGCAGACTTTTTTGAGCAGTTTTCCCTTTAAAAACTCGTGTAGATAAGACTGCTCATGTATCTGAAATTGCTTCTTTGGATAAGTCAATTGATAATGAGAATGTTGAAATTGAATTGAGAAGGAGTAAAAGGGCTGAAAAAGAAACAAATCTAGGAGATGATTTTTATACTTTTCTTGTTGAGGATGATTCTCTTACTTACACACAAGTTATTACTTCTCATGATTCAACATTTTGGAAGGAAGCTATTAACAATGAATTAGAGTCTATTTTATCTAATCATACTTGGGAGTTAGTGGACCTACCTCCTGCTTCTAAAGCTATTGGATGTAAATGGATTTTTAAAAAAGAAGCTTAAACCAAATGGGTCCATTGATAAGTATAAAGCTAGATTGGTAGCTAAAGGATATTTACAAAAGAAAGATATTGATTTTTTTGATACTTTTGCTCCAGTAACTCGAATTTCTTCTATTTGAATTTTAATCGCTTTGGCTGTTATTCATAACTTAGTTATTCATCAAATGGATGTTAAGACAGCTTTTCTAAATGGTGATTTGAATGAAGAAATTTATATGGATCAACCGGAAGGATATGTTGTTATTGGTAATGAACATAAAGTTTGTAAACTTGTGAAATCTTTGTATGGTCTTAAACAAGCACCAAAACAATGGAATGAAAATTTTGATAAAGTTTTATTATCTAATAGTTTTTTGATCAATGAGGCAGATAAATGTGTTTATAGTAAATTTGATGGCTATGTTGGTGTTATTATCTGCCTATATGTTGATGACATACTTATTATGGGTACTTGTTTAGATGTTGTGATTGAAACTAAAATGTTTCTTTCTTCTACCTTTGATATGGAAGATATTGGTGAGGAAGATTTTATACTTGGCATTAAAAGTCAAAAAATCCAATAAAGGGATTATGCTCTCACAAGAGCATTGTGTGGATAAAATTTTAAATAAATTTGATCATTTTGATTATAAATCTGTTTCTACTCCATATGATGCTAATTCTAAATTAAAGAAGAATGAAGAAGCTAGTGTTTCACAGAACGAGTACGCACAAGCCAGTGGTAGTTTAATGTACTTGATGAATTGTACTCGTCCTGACATTACTTATGCTATTAGTAGGTTAAGTCGCTATACTCAAAGTCCAAATAGAGAGCATTGGACAACTTTAAACAGATTACTTAAATATTTGAAAGGGACAAATAATTATGGATTAATATATTTTGGTTTGCCTGTAGTTTTAGAAGGATATAGCGATGCTAACTGGATTTCAGATTCAGATGAGACAAAATCAACTAGTGGGTTTATCTTTACACTTAGTGGAGGTGCAGTTTCTTGGAAGTCGTCCAAGCAAAACTTGCACAGCTAAGTCAATGATGGAATCGGAGTTTGTGGCTCTTAAAAAGGCTGGTACCGAGGCTGAGTGGTTAAGAAACTTCTTAGCAGATGTGGATATCGCAATTTTCTTACCCACAGCTTTTCAAAATCAAATTCAAAAACAAATGAGTCGCCACTTAATTTTTTTAAAAGGAGAATTAAGAAACCATTTTAAAAGCAAACTAATCTTTTAGAAACCAGAGATTAACTAGGTCCGGGGATTATGGAATGAGAGAGGAAGGATCCCGTCGGACTAAAACACCCTCTCTCATCCTATCTTGCGATAGGCCTCTACTCAACATCCTTTTAATCAAATTTATTAATCTAAGCATGCCCTCAACTAATACATATATACATATACATCACAAAAGCATGTCCAAAGGGTGTAAAATTGCAATTGACAAAATACCATTCAAAAGCCACATAATTCAGGTAGCAAGCGATATGATATGCAATAGAGAACAAGTGAACTTACCCGGGATCCAGCAGCGATAGTAAACGTGCAATGCATGCGAACAAAAGAAAATCCTAAAAAAGAGTCTCTAATCACATATACACATAAGGCAAAACATAATTCTAAGGTGTCGCGCATTAAGTCGAAAAATCAATAAAATCAAGAAATTAAGATAAACTAAAGAGGAGTTCTAGAAATCATACCTTAATAGCGCTACAAAACAAAAGATTAGTCCACGTGCTTCACATAATAATATGATATCAAACAATCAATCCTAATTCTCTAGCTTATATCTGGCGAGCAATGAAATCCAACTTTATCCAATTACTAATTCTAATTATAAGCATTAATGTACATGAATTCATGAATATGAACAAGAGTAGGCTATTAACTATGAATTTATTCATTGATTTGAATCATTTAGCTTTGATATTTAAGTCTAATTAATCATTATTAAGATATGGTTTAAGCCCTAAGTCATAAGAGAATCATTTGGGCCATTATTTACAAAGTTGGTCAAATGTGTCATGAAATTCTGAAAATTGCAGAGAGCAGACCAGAACTTTAAGAAAAGAAAACGCACGTCTCCCATGGTTTGATGTCGGTAAATTTTGGACACAAGATGCCTCTGTCAGTCTAGTTTCCAAATCAAAAAGACAATCAAGGTTTCAACGGTTAGATCTCCGGAAAAAGGACAAGAACCAGACGTCACTCAGAGATGTACAACTCTCTGTCCAGAGATATTGTTTGATTTTTTAAAACTAGCAAAAAGATGAGAAACACTTGGATCTTTTTAGGGGATCTTCCTAACACATTAAGGTACCCAGAAAAAATTATTAGAGACCCCAAAAACTCCATTAGACTTCTGATTTATGAATTTCAAAATGGACTTGCTGTTCTGAAACTATTCTGAAACTCTGGACAGATTGTGGTTGACTCACAAAACCCATGATCAAACCCTTCTAAACATAAAACCACCTTTAAACAAAAATTACAGTGGTAGATTACTGTGTTATTGACACTTTCCCGTTGGTTTCACTTGATTTCAACGGTTAGATTTTGAACTAAAAATCTTTGATCAAAAACAGTTTGTGAACTCACTGTTTTCATTTGTCAAGTTCAACTTTTATTTGGTAACTCCAACTATTAAACCATGAAGTTGGGTTTAAACCAAATCACTTCTCCTACCATTTGATGGTCATTGGCGATGAAGATATGGTTAATACTCATGGGTCTCAAAGGAATATAGAAGGGATTCCATGAAACATCAAGCTAGAGGACTCAAGTCATAAGCATGGACTTGGATCCATCTATTTATTTATAAAAAGTGATGATCAAACTTTGACTCCCATGTGAAGTATAAGCTTACATGAGATTCAAAACATCAAACTCAAGAGCATTCAAAGGAGATATTGAAGATCTCCAAGAATCTCAAAAGAAGAACATAAACAAGAAAAATAGAAGAAGGATCAAAGAACTAGGAAGTAAGGACTTCCAAGTTTACTTAACAAACTCTAAAACTTAATCAAGAAAAACTAAATGACTTGTAAATTAGAAGCTCAAAAGAAAGAAAACACAACTAAGATTAGAGGGTCACCTCCAAACTATCCTCAAAGTTTCTCTCCTTTGAAGATCTTCCAAACTCTTCTTCAAACTCTCCAAACTCTCTTTTTTTTTCTCTCCAAAAATGTTGGTGTAATGGTAGTCTTTTTTGTGTTTCCCCTTCTTTTTTTTTTGTCTCTCCTTTTCAATGAAGATACCTCTTCTTATATAGACAAAAATACCTAGGTAATTTCAGTAAATTCGGAGTAAAAGACAGGTGTAAATCCCTCATTTGGCAGACTGCTGCCCAGCGCGGCAGTCCAGAAACTTTCGCGGCAATCCGTGAATGCCGCCGCGGCAGTTCATGACTGCCATCGCGGCACTACGCGACTGCCGCGCGGCATTCATCAAATGCCGCGGAAATTAATGGATTGCCGCATTTTTGTCAGTCTTACTTTATCAGTTTTTTGTTCTTATTCGCATACGCATACGTATTGCACTGCAAAATACAGACTTTAAAAGAGAACGGCAGTCAAAAAATGTTGGCGGCACTTGGTGAATGCCGGACCGGCACTCCCTGACTGCCGTGCGGCACTTAGTGAGTGCCGCGGCAGTCTGCCGTGTGCCGTTTTTAGCTAAGATTCCCTCTTTAGGTCTTCCTTCTTTTAAAAGCAAATTATTTTTGAAGATCTTTTTCGAAAATTGTGTTTTATATCCGAATTCCCCTAAATACCTGGTATTTTCTCCTTTCTGTGAAATTTTATCGCGTTTTGGAGACTTTTTGAAGAGCTTGGAATACTTCAAATCTTTCGGTCCTTATCATCATCGGACTTGGAGGTGACACTCTCCTAAATTCAACGTTAGGTCAAAATTGGGGTGTCTACAGTTTGCCCCTCTTCGGCAGAGCTTGTGGAGCAACGCGTGCCACAAGTGAATGTTGAAGCCTGTGTGAAGACAAGCCTTTGAGCAGACCGTCGAATTTAGGTAAAAACAAAATGCGTTGCAAAAGAGAACATGTGTGCGGCAATGGTTCATGCTGGTCGTGCTCGGTGATGAGCTGCCTACGTATCCATTCAGGAATCAGACCAAGACGTAGTTCCGGTAGGAGCCAACATACACAAACGCAAATAGTCATACGGATGAATGCACCTATCTTATTGTGATGCACATGCTCAAGCAATTTCGTGCTCCATATAATGCCTATGCGACATATTGTTCTTTCTTAGTACCAAAAAGCAACCTATGCCATTCTACTCATGATGTCATTCCATTCTGGGAGAGTCATGACCGTCATAGATGCGCTTACTATGTTTAATTCTCTGACATTCTTCAAGAGTCATCTAATCGTCTAGGATGCGCTACGCGCCTTATACCTTGGTGTCAAATTAGAAACCACGCTTTCTGAAAGATTGAGGTGCGCTTCGCGCCTTATAATCGGGTGTCTTCCAAGAATCATCTAATCGACTGAGATGCGCTACGCGCCTTACACTCCGGTGTCAAATCAGGAACCACGCTGAAAGACTGAGATGCGCTACGCGCCTTATACTCCGATGTCTTTAAAAAATTATCTGATCGACTGAGATGCGCTACGCGCCTTATACTCCGGTGTCAAATCAGGAACCACGCTGAAAGACTGAGATGCACTACGCGCCTTATACCCCGGTGTCTTCCAAAAATCATCTGATCGACTGGGATGCGCTACGCGCCTTATACTCTGGTGTCAAATCAGGAACCACACTGAAAGACTGAGATGCGCTACGCGCCTTATACCCCGGTGTCTTCCAAAAATCATCTGATCGACTGAGATGCGCTACGCGCCTTATTCTCTGGTGTCAAATCAGGAACCACACTGAAAGACTGAGATGCGCTACGCGCCTTATACCCTGGTGTCTTCCAAAAATCATCTGATCGACTGAGATGCGCTACGCGCCTTATACTCTGGTGTCAAATCAGGAACCACGCTGAAAGACTGAGATGCGCTACGCGCCTTATACCCCGGTGTGTTCCAAAAATCATCTGATCGACTGAGATACGCTACGCGCCTTATACTCTGGTGTCAAGTCAGGAACTACGCTGAAAGACTAAGATGCGCTACGCGCCTTATAATCGGGTGTCTTCCAAGAATCATCTGATCGACTGAGATGCGCTACGCGCCTTATACTCCGGTGTCAAATCAGGAACCACGCTGAAAGACTGAGATCCGCTACACGGCTTATACTCCGATGTCTTTCAAAAATTATCTGATCGACTGAGATGCGCTACGCGCCTTATACTCCGGTGTCAAATCAGGAACCACGCTGAAAGACTGAGATGCGCTACGCGCCTTATACCCCGGTGTCTTCCAAAAATCATCTGATCGACTGAGATGCGCTACGCGCCTTATACTCTGGTGTCAAATCAGGAACCACGCTGAAAGACTGAGATGCGCTACGCGCCTTATACTCCGATGTCTTTCAAAAATCATCTGATCGACTGAGATCCGCTACGCGCCTTATACTCCGATAAAGATCGACCAAACAGATGCTGCCATCGAGGACTAACGCAAGTTCAAAAAGATTGCCATTGATGAGTGACAAGGATTGCCATTGAGGCTTAAAAGAGATTGCCATTGAGTACTTACGCAAATGATGTTGCCATTGAGGTCTAATGAGGGTTGACGGGGATTGCCTTCGAGTACTAACATAAATTTCCATTGAGGACTAATGAGGGTTGCCATTGAGGCCTAACACAAATGATGCTACCATTGAGGCCTAACACCAATAATGCTGCCATTGAGGACTAATGCAAGGTTGCCATTGAGGACTAATGCAAGGTGAAGAGAAGCTGCCATTGAGGACTAATGCTTTAGAGAAGCACTAAACAACATGGTAAGATATTGGTCAATAGCCACTCAGAGACTTACAAGCAAGAACGATGGTCAACAACCTTTCAAGGACTTATAAAGCGATAATCAACAGCCCTTTTAGGGACTTATGTTGCAACAGCAGAGATCAACAACCTCACAAAAACTTATGTTGCAAATTTTTTTTTTTTTTTAAAAAAAAATCGAGAGTCAATCGGACTCAAATCAGTTCAGTTCAGTTCAATTTCTTAAGTTGGGAGTCAATCAGACTCAAATCAATTTAACTTTTTCAAAATCAGGAGTTAATCAGACTCCATTTGTTTCACTTTTCATATCAGGAGTCAGTCAGACTCAAACAAATTCAGTTTTACCAAATCCGAAGTCATTTCGACTTGAATTAAGTTTGAATCCCATTTACTAGGAGTCAATCAGACTCAATTCAATTTATTTTCTAAGCAAGACTCAAAGAATTTGAACAAATCTGATATAAAGAATGATTTTCTGCATTTGCGGGCTTTTGGAAGAAACACATCGATTCAGTCAAAAGAGGGAAGTCACCTTTGCCCCTAGTTTTGAACTCTTCTTATATCGCCACTTTATGCTGTGATAGTGTTCGAAACCTCTGCTTGTACTGCTCTTGGGATGCTCATGAAGACTTTTCAAATCTTTATTCATCATCTTAAACCCACACATTTGAGACCATTTATTGACTCATCAAAGGAGGACAGACCTGACAAAGCTAGTTACTCAAAATGACTGACTCAAACTCTTCATTCATTATGAATCAATGTGCTTTCATTGTGAATAATGTATCATCTCACCCTTCATTTATTCATCATTTCACAAATGCTAGTGCTTTGCTGATAAATCTACACTTCTTCTTTTCGATTTAGCGAATTCTTTGTCCATCTAGAATGTGCTTCAAATTAGTGCTTTAACTTATAGAATGAAAGGCATTCTATTTTAACCTTTTCAAAACAAACTCAATTACTTGAGAACTTACATCTGGTACAGAGGGATTTTGGCAAACAAAGTTTGCCCCTAGTTTGAAAGAAACTTAGAGGTTTGCTTCTATGATAAAAGGGATTTTTAGTAAAGGAAGTTTGCCCCTGGTTTGGCGATATATATGTGGCTTCAGGCAGACGTAAGTTTGCCCCTAGTCTGAAGGAATGAAACCAAAGGCGCCAAAGGGTGCTGCTTGCAGTTTAGGGATGGCTATGGACCGAGAACCTTAGGAGGTTCGCCTACTTATCCCCGAGCGAGAATCAGGTCCAAAGTAGTTCGGCCAAGGCCTGAAAGAAGGATAGCATGAGATGATGGGGTGATGACCGAACCGAGCAGGTTGCCTACGTATCCCCAAGTGGGAATCAGGTCAAAACGTAGTTCATCACCTCTGGAGGTCTTGAAAGAATTAGGCTTCAAGAATTGGTGGACTTTTCGAGCCATGTTGCCATTTGGGTCTAGGGAGTGCATGTCACTTGTGGTAGCCCTTGTATAGCATGATGAACTACTTCTTCCTTTATTCTTTTTTTCTTTCCTCTTTTCTTTTCTTTTCTTCTCTTTTATTTGATGGTTGATTCTTTAACCTTTTCGCCAGCCAGTTAATCTTTTACAATTCTCATCATGTTTTATTCATACTCCATCCTATTCACAAAGTAATATCAGTCCTTCGAATCTTTATTTGTTTCTTTTTTTCAAAGATATCTCTGCATTGTTTTAGGCTCACTTAGTGTTTGAGTCTTTTTTTAAGCTGATAAGTCCCTCTTTTCATTTCTAATCTCTTTTCTTTGTTAAGAACAACACAAAGCCTTGAGATAGTTCATGTGCCAATGATCTACTTTGAAGTGCTAAAGAATTCTCAATCTCATCTATTCTCTGCCTTTTCTTTTCTCTTTCCTTTCTTTTCTCTACCTTACTATCTCTTATTCTTTCCATGATTTTGACTGGCTAGGATTAGGATTTTTGAGATCAACACGTATCTTATTTTTGCTCTAACTTTTGCCTAGGCGCCCTTCCGGGTTTTCATCCTAGCGAGCTCTTTCTTTCTTTTTTCTTTTTTTTTTCTTTTTTTTTTCTTTTTTTGTGCTCTAACTTTTGCCTAGGCGCCCTTCCGGGTTTTCATCCTAGCGAGCTCTTTTTCTTTTTCTTTTCTTTTTTGGAATAAGAAGTTCATTAAAATGTCCGGCTACCATCAAGGACCCAGTTTATGGCTTTAGACTGGTTGGGCTCATCTTTTAGGCTTGGTATTTGAGAGAAGGGGATGGTGAGCAAGCTTCAAGTTCCAAGTTCATCTTTTCAAGATTGAGCAAGAGCATCTTTAAATTCTTAAATTAAAGCTAATCAATTCTCTACTTCTCCATGGTTTTGGCACAAAATTTGCTTTGATCACTTGGGGATCCTTTTCAATGCAAAGATTTATTAACAAAGTACTTTCCATGATCATTTGAAAAGGTGACTTTTTCTTCTCCTCTTTTTTTCTTTTGGTCTTAATGATCCATACATTCACGACTCAGCACACTGAATCAAGAAAAATGAGATTTTATTCAACTAGTAGGGAAGGAGGATTACATCACTCGACTCGATAAACTCGACAAAGACTTGCAAATAGACTTGATAACAGACTGACCAGAAGACTCAACTGGACTTAACATTTGACTCCAACCTAACATAACTCGACTACCAGACTTGACTTGGTCCCAATTGGAGTGTCACAGATGATTTTCAATTGACTAGATTTCCAAGAGCATCCACATTTGCTTTAGCAGCAGCAGTTCCGAACACTATCACTTCACTAGCATCGTCCTCGGGTTCATCATTTCCCTTCTGTATCTTTGTGGGAACATCATCCGCCCTTATGGACCATTTTTCAGTCGAATGACCCTTTTTTGACTCATACCGAGTATTGTCAATGCCTTTTTCGATTCTGTTGATTAGGTTGGGGCCAGTTGGTTGTTGCGTACTCATGGAGGCTGACACGAATATTTTCTGTGTGCGCTTGTGTGCAATACCCAAGTGTAGGTAGACGTGCAAGTAGTAACTGGATTAAGTCCAGGTCGATCCCACAGGGAAGGTGTTGAATTAAACTACCTAGATTAGACTCTAAAGAGAAAACAAAAATCAATATTTAAAATGAAGTGTAGAACACAAAGTTCCACAGTTAACAACTACTAGAATTAAAGACAATTAAATTAACTTAACTAACAACTAACTAACTAAGCAAGATTCTAAAAGAAACGGTTCTTTTTAATAAAAGAAAGTGTTGGGATCACGCGAATCCACCGTGACCTAACCTTCTACCATGCAATTGCAATTAAGCTCAAAGGAGTACACCTACTACAGTATTCTGTACTTCTCTAAAGATATAGAATCAATAGCCCTTTCATGACCGGGACTACATCATCACAATTAAGTTTGAAATACATGAAGACGGTTTAATCCAATAGTTAAGACTCTCACCTACAATGGTGTTAGCATTGAGGGTGGTTTGCAAAATATATTGAAAGAAAATGCCTTAAGGCCTTAAGTTTAAAGACTGTTTTGACAAACTGAGCATTTAGGGACAATCTGATAACAAATCCTTAAAACAGAAAGTCTTAGAATACTGTTTTGGGTGTTCTCAAGAATCAGAATCCTCGATCGATCGACGCGCTTTCGATCGATCGAATATCTTCATCTCTCGATCGATCGATATTTCCTCGATCGCTCGACTAAGTCACTGTCTCGATCGATCGACATACTTTCGATCGATCGAACACAGGAAAAAAAAATATTGCATGGCAGAGGCCTGAAATCACGATTTCATCGCGATTTCCCAACCCTAGGACTACTCAGACATTGTCTGGAGTACCACAGATTGATATTTAACGTAAAAGTTCATTGAAACGATGTTTGTTTGAAAGTTTTGCATTAAAACTATAAAACTAGTGAGTACAATCTAATTAACATAAAACTACTCGAGATTAATAAGTATACTACGATTAACTAAGTGCAGAAAACAAATAAACAATAGATCAAGAACCTGGAATGAAGATAACTTGTATTAACTAAAGAAATCTGGTTCACAATAATAAATCTTCAATGAAACCTACAAAAACCAAGGTAAAACTCTCTCTTCTCTATCTAAAACTGATAAAACAAAGTTGGGCGTCCTTTTTTGGACGTATACAATATGAAGATATATAGTAAACCTAAGAGCTAGGGTTAAAAACCCGCAACTGCTGCATGCGCGTATAATCTGATAAAAGGGACTTTCGATCGATCGAAACTTTCTCGATCGATCGAACATCTTGAATTGTCGATCGCTTTAACTTCATTCGATCGATCGAAACCTCGATCGCTCGAACTATATCGATCGCTCGAACTCTGCAATTCTTCTTCAATCTTCCTTCTTTGAAACAAAGCATCTCCTTTTTATCAAATCTTTCAATCTTTTATACAGCAGCATTCACCTGCACAAATAGTGGCTAAAACAATACAACTTATCATAGATTAATCATATTGTCTAAAACTAGCATTGTAATGCAAATTGCAGATAAAACGGGCAGTTGTGATCAAAACTAATGCAATTCTTTCTTTTAGCGCGGTTGTATTTTACAAATACCCCCGCTTTGCAGAGGCAACGAATCCCTTGAGAGTATTCAGCGATGGCTGTGATTGAAAAGATTGTATGTCATACCAGATGCCACTTGGTGGGTTCAGCAAAGGAGTGATGATTTTACGCTCAATGAGATCTTGAATATCATGGCGAAGTTTCATGCAATAGTTAGTTGTATGGCCAGGGGTCTGGTGGTAGGCACAGTACAAAGACAGGTCACATTTGCGAGGTAAGGGATCTGGTAGTGGCTTTGGGTCCAGGGGACTGAGGTGACCATTCTTGACAAGGTGACCAAGGGCCATGGATAATGGCATGCCCAGGTTGGTGAAAATTCTCGGTTTACGGGCTTGGTTTGATTTTGAATTCGAGTTTGAGCTTGAGTTGGTTTTTGGGATGAGATGTGGACTTGGAATAGCTCTTTGGTTAGTTGGGATTGGGCCTGGATGTGGGCTTTGGTGAATGGTTGAGCTTAGGTATGGACTTTGGTGATAGGTTGGGTTTGGACATGGGCTTCGGTGCACAGGTGGGTTCAGACATGCCTGTTGGTGCTTCTTTAAGCAATCCATTATTCTCTGATCCATCTTTTCCTCATCGGGGCCCATTTGATCTTTCAATAATTGAATGAACTCGAGCATGACCACCTCCAATTGCTTCACCCTAGAATCTTGTTGCTCAACAATGACTTGCAGTTTGCTCACTTTCTCCTCCAAAGCTCTGTGGGCCATTGGTGGGTATGTCTCAACATGATGGTCCATGACCTCCTCTAATTAAGAGAGATGAACCCAAGAAGATTAGAAGTGTCCTTACTAGGGGATCTGGTTGTTCCACTCTTTAAAAAAAAGATAGAAAAAAGGTCCGCATGCAGGATTGAATGGTAAGGGATTTTTGAGGGACTTTGATCTTAATTGGGAAGAAAATGTTGTGAGTTTATACGCCACACATATGTAATGATATCGATTGCAAAATATACATGCTCTTATGATTTGATGCATGCACTGCACACATGGCACACGAATGAAATGCAAGTGTGTGTGTGCCTACTCTGTATGCCAAAGTAAAGGAAAATTCTAATCCTAACAGGTCAACACATAAGCACATAAGATCCTCACCCATGTCAAGTGCGCCAACTTCTCCTTTCATTGTGATCTTTACTACCCTTTCAAAGGTTGGATATTCAGAAAAATTTCAAAATTCATTTGAAAAGCATTTCTTTAGAACGATGAGATCTTTCAAAAACAATTCTCAAGAATTTTGAATCTTTTATTTAAAAAAAATGAGGATGTGAAAACATTTCTCAATGAAGATAATTTGATTGAAATTTTGCTTTAAAATTCATTTGAAGAGCGTTTTTTTCAAAAACAATTCCCAAAGATTAGTTTGGAGCTTTAATCAAAAGTGAACTCCAAAGATTTTTGAAAGAGCAATTGAAAACTTTGGGATGAAGATTACAAAAATCCACTTGCTTTCAAAGATGGTCTTAAAATTCTTTCGGGGTAGAAGGATCACATGATCGGATTATTACCGTACTTTTCATAAATTTGGATGCATACAAGGTCAATGATGCTTAACTAAACATGATATAAGAAGTATAATCTTATAATCAAGGTTCGGCATGTTCTCCAAATGTCATGTAACACGAGGAGAAATTGCTAAAAGGTGATTAAAAGATTATTCATCTTTCATTAAGCAAGTATCGTCATCATCTCAAGTAATCCCTTCCGGGCATACAAAACCTCCTAACACATAACCCTAATCAAGAATTGATTTCCTAAGATTGAAATGTTCTAGAGAAACTACTATGCAAAGGCTGGGTTTTGGTCAAATAAGGGACCCTTGACACACACCCGATAGGATGCTTAATATACCAAATCATGGTACGAGATCAAGGGTGATCACACAGTCCCATGATAACTTGACCGACCGGGTTGCCCCGAGCCTCCAAGGTCATAGTTCCGTGCAATCGACTGGCTGGACATGCAAGTGAAATGCAACAGGCACACAAAGATTAATTAATTCGATTAAAAGGATATTTTTCAAGTCTAATCCTCAAGTGAACCCAAAATCAGAATTCTGGTCTGCGAAACCAGAGATTCTGGGTTAGATCCCCAGCAGAGTCGCCAGATTGTGGATATCGCAATTTTCTTACCCACAGCTTTTCAAAATCAAATTAAAAAACAAATGAGTCGCCACTTAATTTTTTTAAAAGGAGAATTAAGAAACCATTTTAAAAGCAAACTGATCTTTTAGAAACCAGAGATTAACTAGGTCCGGGGATTATGGAATGAGAGAGGAAGGAGCCCGTCGGACTAAAACACCCTCTCTCATCCTATCTTGCGATAGGCCTCTACTCAACATCCTTTTAATCAAATTTATTAATCTAAGCATGCCCTCAACTAATACATATATACATATACATCACAAAAGCATGTCCAAAGGGTGTAAAATTGCAATTGACAAAATACCATTCAAAAGCCACATAATTCAGGTAGCAAGCGATATGATATGCAATAGAGAACAAGTGAACTTACCCGGGATCCAGCAGCGATAGTAAACGTGCAATGCATGCGAACAAAAGAAAATCCTAAAAAAGAGTCTCTAATCACATATACACATAAGGCAAAACATAATTCTAAGGTGTCGCGCATTAAGTCGAAAAATCAATAAAATCAAGAAATTAAGATAAACTAAAGAGGAGTTCTAGAAATCATACCTTAATAGCGCTACAAAACAAAAGATTAGTCCACGTGCTTCACATAATAATATGATATCAAACAATCAATCCTAATTCTCTAGCTTATATCTGGCGAGCAATGAAATCCAACTTTATCCAATTACTAATTCTAATTATAAGCATTAATGTACATGAATTCATGAATATGAACAAGAGTAGGCTATTAACTATGAATTTATTCATTGATTTGAATCATTTAGCTTTGAGATTTAAGTCTAATTAATCATTATTAAGATATGGTTTAAGCCCTAAGTCATAAGAGAATCATTTGGGCCATTATTTACAAAGTTGGTCAAATGTGTCATGAAATTCTGAAAATTGCAGAGAGCAGACCAGAACTTTAAGAAAAGAAAACGCACATCTTCCATGGTTTGATGTCGGTGAATTTTGGACACAAGATGCCTCTGTCAGTCTAGTTTACAAATCAAAAAGAAAATCAAGGTTTCAACGGTTAGATCTCCGGGAAAAGGACAAGAACCAGACGTCACTCAGAGATGTACAACTCTCTGTCCAGAGATATTGTTTGATTTTTTAAAAATAGCAAAAAGATGAGAAACACTTGGATCTTTTTAGGGGATCTTCCTAACATATTAAGGTACCCAGAAAAAATTATTAGAGACCCCAAAAACTCCGTTAGACTTCTAATTTATGAATTTCAAAATGGACGTGCTGTTTTGAAACTATTCTGAAACTCTGGACAGATTGTGGTTGACTCACAAAACCCATGATCAAACCCTTCTAAACATAAAACCACCTTAAAACAAAAATTACAGTGGTAGATTACTGTGTTATTGACACTTTACTGTTGGTTTCACTTAATTTCAACGGTTAGATTTTGAACTAAAAATCTTTGATCAAAAATAGTTTGTGAACTCACTGTTTTCATTTGTCAAGTTCAACTTTTATTTGGTAACTCCAACTATTAAACCATGAAGTTGGATTTAAACCAAATCACTTCTCCTACCATTTGATGGTCATTGGAGATGAAGATATGGTTAATACTCATGGGTCTCAAAGGAATATAGAAGGGATTCCATGAAACATCAAGCTAGAGGACTCAAGTCATAAGCATGGACTTGGATCCATCTATTTATTTATAAAAAGTGATGATCAAACTTTGACTCCCATGTGAAGTATAAGCTTACATGAGATTCAAAACATCAAACTCAAGAGCGTTCAAAGGAGATATTGAAGATCTCCAAGAATCTCAAAAGAAGAACATAAACAAGAAAAATAGAAGAAGGATCAAAGAACTAGGAAGTAAGGACTTCCAAGTTTACTTAACAAACTCTAAAACTTAATCAAGAAAAACTAAATGACTTGTAAATTAGAAGCTCAAAAGAAAGAAAACACAACTAAGATTAGAGGGTCACCTCCAAACTATCCTCAAAGTTTCTCTCCTTTGAAGATCTTCCAAACTCTTCTTCAAACTCTCCAAACTCTCTTTTTTTCTCTCCAAAAATGTTGGTGTAATGGTAGTCTTTTTTGTGTTTCCCCTTCTTTTTTTTTGTCTCTCCTTTTCAATTATATAGACAAAAATACCTAGGTAATTTCAGTAAATTTGGAGTAAAAGACAGGTGTAAATCCCTCATTTGGTGGTACAATATGTACTTTCTGAAATTAGGCAGACTGCTGCCCAGCGCGGCAGTCCAGAAACTTTCGTGGCAGTCCGTGAATGCCGCCGCGATAGTTCATGACTGCCATCGCGGCACTACGCGACTGCCACGCGGCATTCATCAAATGCTGCGGAAATTAATGGATTGCCGCGTTTTTGTCAGTCTTACTTTATCAGTTTTTTGTTCTTATTCGCATACGCATACGTATTGCACTGCAAAATACAGTCTTTAAAAGTGAACGGCAGTCAGAAAATGTTGGCGGCACTTGGTGAATGCCGGACCGGCACTCCCTGACTGCCCTGCGGCATTTAGTGAGTGCCGCGGCAGTCTGCCGTGTGCCGTTTTTAGCTAAAATTCCCTCTTTAGGTCTTCCTTCTTTTCAAAGCAAATTATTTTTGAAGATCTTTTCCGAAAATTGTGTTTTATATCTGAATTCCCCTAAATACCTGGTATTTTCTCCTTTCTGTGAAATTTTATCGCGTTTTGGAGACTTTTTGAAGAGCTTGGAATACTTCAAATCTTTCGGTCCTTATCCTCATCGGACTTGGAGGTGACACTCTCCTAAATTCGACGTTAGGTCAAAATTGGGGTGTCTACAGCAGATGTTCCTATTTGGAATAAACTAGTTCCATCGGTATCTTTACACTGTGATAGCCAGGCCGCTATTGGTCGAGCTATAAATAAGTCCTATAATGGAAAGAGTAGGCATGTACGCCTAAGACACAATATTGTGAGGCAGTTTCTTGATGATGGAGTTATATCTCTTAATTTTGTAAGGTCAGAAGTAAGTTTGGCTGACCCTTTAACAAAACCACTAGGGAGAAAACTAGTGTATGAAACATCGAGGGGAATGGGGCTTATGTCTATAACAAAAATCAATAATGATAGTAACCTAACCTATGTAATTGGAGAACCCAAGAAATAGGTTCATATGGGTAATAACAAGTCATTGGTTGATTTGAGATGCACTATAATTTAATTATCTTGTGTGCATTCCTATGGTGTATAGTGCAATTGCAATGTGTAAGGTTGAGTTAAACTCTAAATGAATTCCATAGCCCATATTATTTGGATGGTGTGCTTAATTGCAATACATACTTGATGGATTCACCTATATAAGTGTGGAAGCGGGCCGCTTTCTATGAAAACTTAGGCAAGTTTTCTAGAGCACTTATGAAAAACCAGGATAGGCGCAAGGCCTAGAGGCGCCACACCAATTAGAGTGGCTCAGATTCGAGAGATCAATGTGGGTGTAAGACGATTGATTTACGATAAAGGGATTATGGTTCATAGAAATATTATTTCACCAAATTCCTGTAATATCACTTTTTATATTCCTAGGGACTGGTTCATAGCCCTAAAGGCACTAGTTCTGATGCATTGAGGTCTCATACTCCATTCCTTTTTTATTTGTTTGAATTTTTGAAATAGAGGGGGATTGTTGGATTAGCTTATTGGGTTTTAAATACTTTTGGGTTATTGATTTGTTTGGGTTATAGCATTTGTTAAAACCAAGCAATTGGGCCATACGCCTCTTTATTTCAAAAACCCAAACCCAAGCTAAAGTTTGATTTTGACTACTATCCCACATTGAAATTTTACAAGAGTTCTCTACTCCTTTTATATAATTTCCTTCCATAAGCTAGTAAGTTTTTATTGGGGAATTGCTCTCTCACGCGCGTGCAAGGGGGGGTGCAAATCTTGGATTCGGACCGTCCGATTTGGCTTGAAAATCGTGACTTGCACGTGCACATCCTGTGGACACGAATGCACCTCGATTTGTACACTCGCGCATAGGGGTGGCACTGCCACGTTTTTGCAACTGGTATTAATTTTTTTGGACTGTTGGAGTATTCTGCACATGCTAAAATCTATATGACTGTTGGAGTATTAAACTGTTTTTAATCCAATATGACTGTTCGAGTCATTATTTATTTTCTGTATTAAATAATATGACCGTTGGAGAGTCATCTATTTTACTATATATATGATCCCACTCATCCAGTTTTACAAACAACAAAAAACATTATCTTCCTTTCCTCTTATCAATTTTTCTACTCTCCTTTTCTTTCTTCTTCACTGTTTTTCTGGAGCAATTTCTGAGTACTCATTCTACTCTTCCAATTCAAGTGCATATTTGGAAGAGTTGGTTGCTAAATCCTGGAGAACATAGCGGTGTGACCTTGTGCATCAAGTCACTAACTTAGAGGGGCGGAATTGTTCTTAAGGACAGTGCAATACATTGCACGCCTCAACAAAAAAAAATCATAGTTTCATCCTTCAATTTCCAACACATGAATTGTCCCAAAAGCTTTGAATTGTAATTTCTTTAAGTAAGCCCATAAAAAATGAAGGGCTAATCCTGCTCCGAAAACATGTATGTCTTATGATGAGAAATGTAACATTGGCTGGCTAGTGAAAAGGTGAAAAGAATCAACTGTAAAAAAAATAGGGGGGGGGGGGGGGGGAGAGAGGTAGTTTAGCTTCTTTCAACGCTGTCACAAGTGACCTGCTTTAGAAAATCTATCTGATGACATGTCTTGAAAAGCCCCCCAATTCTTGAATCTTTGTTATTTCAAAACCTCCAGCCTTGGAGGAACTACGCTTGACCTGATTCTCACTTGGGGATACATTGGCAACCTATTCGATTCGATCACTGCTCTTCAAACACTTAGCCACACATCAAATACTTTCTTTCAAGACCTCGGTCAAACTACTTTGGATCTGATTCCCACTTGGGGATAAGTAGGCGAGCTTCCCTGGCTCTCGGTCCCTGAACCTTGCAAACTAGGGGCAAACTTTCAAGTTTGCCCGCAGCCTCAAGATATCACTGCCACACTAGGGGCAAACTACGTTAGCCCAACCTTATATTTATCCCCTTTAACTAGGGGCAAACATCGTTCGTCTGTAACCCCTTTTCACATTACAAGAAAATTCTGAGCCGTTAAGTATATCTTTGAAAACATTTTAAATGAATTGTCTCCTATTCTATAAGCTAAGGCACTAATTCGAAGCACATTTCCGAGAAAGCAAAGGATTGATTGAGATCCATATGGAGTATTTTCAAAGCATTAGTTTATCAGCTGAGTATCATCATAACTAAGATGAGAATTGCACACGAAAAGCAAAGAGATACGTCAAACATGACAAACGTGCATTAAGTTAAGGAAAATTAAGTTGTCTTCTTCAAACTTCTATTTCAGTGTCAAGAGTGTTATCTTCTTATGTCAACATCTGTTGTGATCTCGAGTGTGTGGGTCCGAAGTGATCTATAATTGTAAAGTTTTAAAGCATCCAAAGGTGGATACAAGCAGTAGTTCTGAACACTGTTATTGCATTGATTAATCCTAGTCAAGATGAAGCATCAATTGGTTGATGGAAAAATGCTAACCAGAAGACCGACCTTGGATGTTGAGTTGAGCCATTGTTAAAACAGATCAGAGTGCCTTGCATCAATATATGCTAGAATTGGTTGAAGACTTGTGAAGCTCGTCAAGGTCATCAGGTCTTTTGAGTACCTATTAATTTTGAATCAGAATTATGATATTGGGAACTCTTGTTTTGACCCCGGATTGGTCCGATCATGATATATAAGCCTTAAGAGTGCTTGAAACTTGTTGGAATTGGTCTAAAGGACCTTGAAGAATTTGAATCTTGGTTGAAAACCATTCAGAGTTGAAGAAAAGTCCCCAGACAATAAGAATCGAAGGCACTATAGCTTGAAAATAGTTGAGAACTATTGATTTGCAGCGAAATCCCGTAGATTTGGGTTGATTGTATAGTGGACATTTGGGTTTACAGACTCTCAAGAACAACACCCAGAAAGGATCTGTTGAATACACTAAATAAGAGTCAGAAAGTAGAATCGTCAAATCATGATCAAGATATTAGGGAAAGGTCAGTGTGAACCAAATGATTTTTGAATTGGTTGAAGCAGCATCGTCAACTTCAAATCAGCAGAGCTTCCAGAATATAAGCCCTTGCCTCTACTCAGAACTTGCTTTCAAACTTGTCATGATCCTGTGTCTAAGAATTTTAGCAATCTCCCCAGCAAAGGACTTTCAGAAATCGTCCAAGTTAAAGATCAGGTCAAGTTTATGACAGAATCGAGTTTAAGATCATGTGAAGTTTTAGATCAGTTTAAGATCAGGTCATGTTTAAGACAGAATCGAGTTTAAGCTCATGTCAAGTTTTAGATCAAGTTTAAGATCATGTCAAGTTTTAGATCGAGTTTAAGATCAGGTCAAGTTTAAGACAGAATCGAGTTTAAGATTAGATCGAGTTTAACATTATGTCGAGTTTTAGATCGAATTTTAGATCATATTGAGTTTTAGATCGAGTTTAAGATCATGTTTTAGATCGAGTTTAAGATCATGTTTAAGAATAGATCGAGTTTAAGATCATGTTTTAGATCGAGTTTAAGATCATGTTTAAGAATAGATCAAGTTTAAGAACATGTTTTAGATCGAGTTTAAGATCATGTTTTAGTTCATATCGAGTTTAAGATTAGATCGAGTTTAAGATCATGTTGAGTTTTTAGATCGAGTTTAAGATCACGTCGAGTTTTAGATCGAGTTTAAGATTATAGGTCGAGTTTAAGACCATGCCTAAGTATAAGATTGATATGAGTTTAAGATCGAATAGGTCAAGTTTAAGATCATATCATGTCTAGGATTACATGTAGTTTTAGAAATTATCATGAGGCCTGTTGAGAATAAGACTTGTCTAGAACCCTCTTCATTAAAAAACCTGAATTAATTGGAGAGATTGTCAAAAGTTTCCATATGTGAGCGAGAGTCATTTCATTCTTTACATTAGATTCTTCATCTAGAACCCTTGAGGATGATTCCTCCAGTACTTGCACATTCACGTTTTCATACTGCATCAGCATCCTAGGATAAGATCATTTCATATGTATTGTTGTTGTGTGTTGTTCTTTGTCTCCTCGCACGCTTGAATTACGCCTTGGTCTGATTCCTGGAAAGGATACGTAGGCAGCTCTAATAGAGCACGACCAGCAATAGCTTCGATTTAGCAGCCTCTACCCAGCATTGCATTGCATTTTTGCTTTCGTAATTTCTTGATTTTCTCAGATTTGAATTTCTTGATTTTCGTGAACTTTTGTTTTTTCTTAAAACCTCTCAGCATGGTTAATGGATGCCTTCTAGCTTTGGCAGTCACTTGCAGTTCACATTGTTCACAACAAGCTCTGCCAAAGAGGGGAAAAGTGTAGACACCTAATTTTGACAATCTTGAGTAGCCCATGGAAGTTACTGGATTCCACACAATCAAAAGATCAAACTTCGGAAAGTGACTTGCCCTTTTTCATGCATAAATCCCGATTTTGTCAAAATTGTCTCTTAGAATTCATATTCACTCAGGGTTATATGAACACTAAGTGTTCTAAATGCAGTATTCTAGATATCTAGAGATTCAATTTCAAAGAAAAGTTCGAAATCCACGCGCATTGAAAAGAAATTTTGGAAAAGACGTCTTTTGATTTCAAAAAGACAACGAAAGTTTTGGAGGATTTCCGGACTTCAATTGAGCTTCAATTTTCATTTCAAAACCTCCTGAAATATTTTTATACTGAAATTCAACTTGACATCTTTCCAACGGTACGTAAACGGATGATTTCAGACACCAAAAAGCATTTTTACGAAAATCAGGAAAAGCAGTGAACATAATATTTGAAACAAAGCTCAAGGGCAACTAGGGGAACAAGAAAAGGAAGTGGCGGGTCCCACTTATGGGGTAGCGGGTCCCACCTAAGCCACTACCTAACACGTGCCCCCTCCATCGAGCTTTTTGAGTTCCAAAACTTTCTAGATGATGAAAAAATAGGTTTAAAATTTATTTAAAACGCGCAGCGGAAAGATTGAGTTTCAAAAACTTTTGGTATCCTAGGATCTACTACTCGTTAATTCCATAGATGCGTTTACTAAAGAGGGAGAAGAAATATACCTCAGGTCTTGAACTAAAATCTGATTTCTTTCTCCGGGATGGCGCAACAGCCTCCACTAGGTTGTCTTCACCTTTATGTCTACTACGAATGCTTCCCAGTAGGCTAGAGATGGTGGGATCTCTAATGGAGAGGATAAGGAGGGTTTGGGAGCTCTAAAATAGGTTCTGGAGCTTCTGACGTTCAAAATGACGATTAAAAACATTCAGTACGTAGCTGCCCTATTCATAGATTCCCAGAATCGACCTAACATTCGAGTGATCGAAGTGGTCTCAATCGATCGAAACTTTGATCGATCGATCCAAGTTCAAGCGATCGAACTTGCCATGACTTCGATCGATCGAAGACATATTCGATCGATCGAACCTGCCTTGACAAGAACCTCATGTGCCTTTCCAAGCATCCTAGCGGAGCTAAGAGTGGGACTTCCTAGGTTCTTTATTATTAGCTCAGACCAGTTTGTTAATTTCCATGACCAAACTCTTTGATCAGCAAACTAACTAACTGGTTAATTAACGTTTACTCTACTATAAAATGATAACTGAACTCCAATGCAAAAGAACATATCCGAAGCGATAACTAGACTTGTATGGTGTACTAATATCCATCTACCTTCAGCATTCGTAATCATATTTAGGTAGTCGAATAACTTGTTATTGTCAACCTGAATCATGATTACTTCTTATATTCCTTGAGTCCCATTCACCACTCATGATTACCAAACATGTTGATAAGTACTTATCAACAAGACTGCAGTTCTCAGTAATCAACTTGGTGACATTCTCAAGGGAATGCTTACTCTAAATTAGAGGGTAGATTCTGTCTTGACAATATATGTACACAACCCTATGAACATGACATACCCAAGATACCCAAGTGTTGATCTTCTATAGACCTCACTGATTGGTAAGTCAAAGCAGCCATATCCACAGTATGTGTTCATAATCGTATCAAGATTAAAAACACATACCTTATATAAGTTATGAGTAGGAATTGACTGATTGACAGTCTTGAGTGTCAATAGGAAAGCTCAGGTCCGTCAATGCACTATAAGCACTAGCATATTAACTAAGAGTTACACTCTAGTGATTGAGATTAATCACTCCATCCAATTGTAGTTAATCATGCTACAGTGTAAACTTGATGAGATATCTAGTCTCATCATCCACTGTGACATGTTCTAAGTAACAAGAATAGTAATTCGTATCTCACTTGCATGTATCTCACACATACACGAATTACTTACTATGATACTTAAGGATAACAATCATCGCATGAAAAAAACATACATAACTAAATGTAAAGTTAATATCCATATATTAACATGTCAATGTCTCATATATAAAGTAATGGTTTGAGGGCACAAACCCAACAAACTCCCACTTGCACTCACAACCATACAACACTACATCTGAAACCTAGACTATCTAGATGATGATCAAAGACCTTCTGTGGCAAGGCCTTTGTAAACGGATCCGCAAGATTGACAGAGGTGGCAATCTTGCTGATAGTCACATCTTCACGTTGAACAATATCTCGGATTAGATGATATTTTTGCTCTACGTGCTTCCCCTATCCATGGTTCCTTGGCTCTTTGGACTGAGCCAATGCTCCACTATTATCACATTAAAGCGTAATGGCTGATAGCGATGCTGGTACCACCTCGAGCCACATACTTAGCTTTTGTAGTTGAGTCTATAATGCATTTCTGCTTAATGCTCCTCCAAATAACAGCACCACCTCCCAAGGTAAAGAGATGATCGGACGTTAACTTCCTCGAATCTTTATCTGACATAAAGTCCGAGTTAGTGTATCCTACTGGAATTAACTCACTACCACTATATATAAGCATGTAATCTTTAGTCCTTCTCAAGTACTTAAGAATGTGCTTGACGGTTGTCCAGTGCTCTGGACCTGGATTCGATTGATACTTGCTAACCATGACAACGGCAAAATAGATATCTGGTCTAGTGCATAACATCGCATACATGAGACTTTCGACTGCTGAAGCATAGGGAATTCCTGCCATGCGATTCCTCTCCTCCTGTGTCTTTGCACACTAGTCCTTGGAGAATGCTAAACCATGCCTAAAAGGTAACAAACCTTTCTTTGAATTATCCATTGAAAACCTAGTTAGCACCTTATCGATATAACCAGCTTGAGATAATCCCATTATCTTTCACTTACGATCCCAAAAGAGCTTTATCCCAAGAATATAGCTCACCTCTCCTAGATCCTTCATATCGAAAGTACTAGCTAGCCAAACCTTGACCGTTAACAATGCCGCTACATCATTTCCAATGAGTAGAATGTCGTCAACGTAAAGCACAAGAAAAACCACCACTTTCCCTTTACACTTCTTGTATACACAAGGTTCATCCAGATTCTGTATGAAACCAAACAATTTGACCATACAACACTACATCTAAAACCTAGACTATCTAGATGACGATCAAAGACCTTCTGTGGCAAGGCCTTTGTAAACGGATCCGCAAGATTGACAGAGGTGGCAATCTTGCTGATAGTCACATCTTCACGTTGAACAATATCTCGGATTAGATGATATTTTTGCTCTACGTGCTTCCCCTTTCCATGGTTCCTTGGCTCCTTGGACTGAGCCAATGCTCCACTATTATCACAATAAAGCGTAATGGCTGACAGCGATGCTGGTACCACCTCGAGCCACATACTTAGCTTTTGTAGTTGAGTCTGTAATGCATTTCTGCTTAATGCTCCTCCAAATAACAGCACCACCTCCCAAGGTAAAGAGATGATCGGACGTCGACTTCCTCGAATCTTTATCTGACATAAAGTCCAAGTTAGTGTATCCCACTGGAATTAACTCACTACCACTATATATAAGCATGTAATCTTTAGTCCTTCTCAAGTACTTAAGAATGTGCTTGACGGCTGTCCAGTGCTCTGGACCTGGATTCGATTGATACTTGCTAACTATGCCAATGGCAAAATAGATATCTGGTCTAGTGCATAACGTCGCATACATGAGACTTTCCACTGCTGAAGCATAGGGAATTCCTGCCATGCGATTCCTCTCCTCTTGTGTTTTTGCACACTAGTCCTTGGAGAATGCTAAACCATGCCTAAAAGGTAACAAACCTTTCTTTAAATTATCCATTGAAAACCTAGTTAGCACCTTATCGATATAACCAGCTTGAGATAATCCCATTATCTTTCACTTACGATCCCAAAAGAGCTTTATCCCAAGAATATAGCTCACCTCTCCTAGATCCTTCATATCGAAAGTACTAGCTAGCCAAACCTTGACCGTTAACAATGCCGCTACATCATTTCCAATGAGTAGAATGTTGTCAACGTAAAGCACAAGAAAAGCCACCACTTTCCCTTTACACTTCTTGTATACACAAGGTTCATCCAGATTCTGTATGAAACCAAACGATTTGACCAATTGGTCAAATTGGATGTTCTAACTCCTGGATGCATGCTTGAGTCCATAAATGGACTTTTGCAACTTGTATACCAAGTTCCCTTTCAAACTAGCTATGAACCCTTCTGGTTGCTGCATATAGATGTCTTCCTCAAGATTTTCATTCAAGAATGCAGTCTTGACGTTCATCTTCCAGATATCATAATCTAGGCATACAGTAAGGGATAAGAGTATTCTGGTGGACTTGAGCATGGCTACCTGTGAGAAGGTTTCCTCATAGTCAATGCCCTCCCTCTGGGTATAACCTTTTGCTACAAGCCTAGCCTTAAAGGTCTCAACCTTTCCATCACACCCTCTTTTCCTCTTGTAGACCCACTTACATCCAATGGGTTTAATATTGACTGGAAGCTCTATAAGATTACAAACCAGATTGGAATCCATAGATTCCAATTCAGCCTTCATAGCTTTAACCCAATGAGCTGAGTCTATATCAGCCATTGCCTCTTCATACGTGGTAGGATCAGATTCAGATTCTATGGAGACAGCTTCAAAAACTTCTCCTAAGAACATGTATCTATCAGGCTGACTGATAATCCTTCCACTATGATGAGGTACCGGTGCGGAAATGGGTGAAGAAGTGGTATTTTCTTGATTTATATCGTTATCAATTGCGGGTTGGATTGAGGGCTCTCCTTCTATCTCTCTCAGATCTATCCTTTCCTTAGGTTTATGGTTTATGATATAATCATCCTCCAAGAAAACTACATTTATACTAACAAACACTTTCTGTTCTCTTGGATCATAAAAATACCATCCATAAGTACCCTTTGGATACCCTACAAAATAACATACTTCCAATCTAGAATCTAACTTGCTCATCTTTCCTTTCAGCACATGTACCAGACACCCCAATATTTGGTGATGTTGCAAAGAAGGCTGCGCCCAATCCACATCTCCCGTGGTGTCCTGGGAATAGATTTGCTTGGTACTAGATTTAGTATGTATGGAGCGGTTTTCAAAACATAACCCCAAAGGAATAAAGGCAACTCTGAATAACTCATCATTAACCTAGTCATGTCTAAAAGAGTCCGGTTCCTTCTCTATGCTACACCATTCTGCTGAGCCGTACCAGGTGCAGTCAACTATGACAGAATCCCATTCTGTACGAGGTGATCAATAAACTCATTAGAGAGGTACTCGTCACCTCGATCAGATCGAATGGCCTTGATATGTGTTCCTAATTGCTTCTCCACTTCAGCCCTAAACTGTTTGAACTTTTCAAAGGCTTCAGACTTGTGTTGCATTAGGTACATATATCCATACCTAGAGTGGTCATCAGTAAATGTAATGAAATACTCATAGCCACCCCTTGCTCTAATATTTATTGGTCCACACACATCAGTATGAACTAATTCCAACAATGCATTGGTCCTATTGCCCTTTACAGGAAAGGGCCTTTTGGTCATCTTACCCTCTAAACAAGACTCGCAGACTTCCATTGGTTTGAGAACCAAATCGCTTAAGACCGCTTCTTTGACTAGTCTGATAATCCTATTTAGATTGATATGGCCAAGCCTCATATGTCAAAGCCTTGTTGGATTAGTGGAAGGTTCTTTTCTTTTAGATGGTACTGTTACCATTGAGTTATTAAGTTCCATACAAGAATTTTTAGAGATGTTGGGAGTAATCACATACAAGCCATTAGTTTTAAAACCAGAACATATAAAAGAACTATTTCTTTTAATAGCAACTTCTGTTCCAAAATAAAAAGAATAACCATTATTTGATAAATTGAAACTGAAATTAAATTACGTCTCATCAAAGGGATATAAAGTACATCTGATAAAACTATTGTCTTCTTGTCCAAAAACTCTAAAACTACTACTCCTATAGTAACCGCAGAAACGGTTGTGCTAGAACCCAGAGTCAGCACGATTTCCCCATCACTGCATTTCATGGTTGATCTAAACCCCTGCAACGAATTACAGATATGGTTAGTCGCACCAGAATCAATGCATAAAGTGTTTGATGTATCCGTTATAAAACATACTTCAATCACATATGATTCAATCATACATTGAACTCTTGTAGCTAAGAATTCTGGGCAGTTCCTCTTCCAGCGGCCCTTTTCACTGCATTAGAAATACTTTCCTTTGCCTTGGCCACCCACCTTCCTTTTGCCCTTACCTTTTCCCTTAGATTTTGCAATCTTAGGGATTGGTCTAACTTTTGAACCACTAGTGCCAGCTTTCTTCGTTCCTTTCTTTCCTTACGGCATAGATCAAGAAAAGGAAGCGTGACAAGTGGGGGTATTTGTAAAATACAACCGCGCTAAAAGAGGAAAATACACTAGACAAGTCTACAATTCCCCTGTTTATCTGCAGTTTGAATTACAATACCAGCTTTTACACAAATTGATTAAACTATGATCAGTGGTATTGTTTTAGTGATTATTTGTGCAGGTTGCTGCTGCTGTGTACAAGATTGAAGAATGTGATAAAAGGGAGTGCTTAGTACAGATGAAGACAACTCAAAGCTGAAATACAAGATTCGAGCGATCGAACATGCTTCGAGCGATCGACGTTTAGATCGATCTAGTGGAGTTCAAGCGATCGACGTGTCTGCAGTTCAATCGATCGAGAGTTTTTTGATCGATCGAGGATGCCTTTTATCAGATTATTCGCGCATGCAGCAGAAACGGGTTTTTGAACCCTAGCATTAGGTTTAGGATATATATACATGTTGTGTTTACGTCCAGGGAGGCGCCCAACTGGGTTTTCATCAGTTTTCATAAGAGAGAGGAGAGAGTTTTATTGTTTTTGTAGGAATTATCAAGATTCACCATTGTTAGCTTGGATTGCTTCATAGTAATACTTCATTTTCTTTGTTCCAGGTTACTTGTTATTGTTTTGTTTATATTCTGCATCTAGTTAATCACAGTTTATCTTTCAATATTGTAGTATTGTTGCTAGATAAGTTAAAACCATTAGTTTTCATAGTTTTCATGAAAAACTCGCAAACAAACATGCCTTTAATGAACTCTCATGTAAAGAATAAATCTAAGACTCCCCAGATCATGTCTGAGTAGTCCAGGGTTGGGAAATCGAGATGAAACCGTGATTTCAGACCTCTGCCATGCAATGGTTTTATTCCTGTGTTCGATCGATCGAATGTAGTTCAATCGATCGGACCAGAGACATAGTCGAGCGATCGAAGATAACTCGATCGATCGAGAGATTTCTGTTTGATCGATCGAAAGCGCGTCGATCGATCGAGGTCTCTGATTCTTGAAGACATCTAATACAGTATTCCAAGACTTTCTTCTTTACTGATTCGTTATCAAACTGTCCCTGTATGCTCAGTTTGTCAAAACAATCTTTAAACTTTAAGCCTTAAGGCATTTTTCTTTCAATATATTTTGCAAACCACCCTCAATGCTAATACCATTGTAGGTGAGAGTCTTAACTATTGAATTAAACCACCTTTGTGTATTTCAAACTTAATTGTGATGATATAGTCCCGGTCATGAAAGGACTATTGATTCTACATCCTTAGAGAAGTACAGGATACTGTAGAGGTTGCCCTCCGTTGAGCTTAATTGCATTTGCATGGTAGATGGTTGAGTCATGGTGGATTCGCGTGATCCCAACACTTTCTTTTATTAAGAAAAAAAACCATTTCCAAATCTTGTTTTAGTTAAATAGTTAGTTATTAGTTTATTTAATTTAGTTGCTTTTAAGTTTAGTAGTTGTCGATTGTAGAACTTTGTGTTCTACACTTCTCTTAAAATATTGAATTTTTATTTTTCTTTTGGAGTTTAATCTAAGTCAGTTGATTTCTATCCTTCCCTGTGGGATCGACCTGGTCTTACCAGTTACTACTTGCACGTCTACCTACACTTGGGTATAGCACACAAGCGCACACAAGATTTCTATCGTGTCAAGTTTTTGGCGCCGTTGCCGGGGAAGGCGACGATCAATTCCTTAGATTACCTCAGTCTCTCTTCATCTCTTTCTGTTTTATTTTCTCTTCTTTTCAGTTATTTTGGTAAACACTCACCTTGGGGACTCTCCTAGTTCATGTCCAATAATTCTATTGAAGGAATTTTTGGAAATCCTTTCTACCGTTCTGACTCTGATAGTTCCATTAACCTGATAGCTACTCCAACTGAATCAATGGATGATCATCAGAGTGAAAATGGTGACAATGTTGTGGTACCAATCGATGAGGCGCTACGTCCTCTTTGCGATCTCATGCAACCAGAACACGCACCTACGCCCTCTTGTATTCAAATCCACCGCATAATGGCGAATTTCAGTTTCGCAATGGGATGATCCAACTGCTTCCCACCTTTCATGGGATGGAAAGTGAGAAGGCGTACTTACATGTCACTGATTTCGAGGATGTTTGCAAAACATTCTCGCAAAATTGTCCTAGGGAGGTGACGCATCTCATGTTATTCCCCTTCACTTTGAAAGATAAAGCGAAGGCGTGGCTCCACTCCCTCAAACCTAATTCAATTTTCACCTGGCATGCGATGAGCACCGCGTTTCTAAAGAAATTCTATCCTACTCGCATGACCACAGACCTTCAGCGTCAAATCAATTCCTATAAACAAAAGAGCAATGAAACCTTCACACAAGCGTGGGAGCGTTTCAAAGATTTGCTTCTCTCATGCCCATACCATGGGTTTGAGAAATGGCAAACTATCAGCTTCTTTTATCAAGGATTGAATGGTAAAACGAAGAAGTTGGTAGAAACTATGAGTTCTGGACCATTTCTGCGTAAAAACACCGAAGAGGCTGAAGCCCATTTTGAATGGTTAGCCGAATACGCTCATGAATGGTCAAATTCGGACAATGTCTCACGCTCACAGATATCCTGTGTAGAGGAGAAAAGTCTATACCAACTAACCAGTGAAGATCACCTCATGACTAAGTATGCAGAACTAGCAAAGAAGGTAGAGGAGTTAAGCATGAAAGGAGAGAGCTCTAGGCAAGTTATGCCTGAGGAACCATGCGGCACATGCAACATGTTGGGACATACAACTCAATATTATCCCAATGTGCCGTATTTTCAAGAACAGGCCCCTATGGAGATGAATGCCATCCAAGGTTTTCGAGGGGCGGGGAATTCCAACAATAACATTCAAAGTAACAATAGATGGAATCACCCCGGTTTTGATTGGAGAAATAATGCTGGGACCCAAAATCACTATCAACAGCAGCCCTACAACAACAATCAATATCAAGGGCAAAACAATAGGCCGTCCCATCAATACAATCAAAACAGAACCAATAACTACAACCAAGCTCAACCCTCCAGTGCAGCACATGCCAATACCTATGTGCCACCGCACAAGAAGGTACAAGAAGAAGAGCCACTTGCTAATGCCAATCTAACGCAGCAACTCATACAGATGATGAGTAGAATGTCTGCCACGTTAGAAAGGATAGATGCACGACAAGAGGGTTCAGGAGGAACATTCCCTGCCCAACCACTTCCGAACCCCAAGGGACATAACAATGGTCCTAACAATCAAGAACATGCTAAAGCCGTGACTACACTGAGAAGTGGAAAAATCATAGAGAAAAGCATGCCTCTGTCTACACCCAAAGTGTACAAAGAGGAGGAAGTGGTGGGAAATGAGTTTGAGCAACCATCTACTCGAGAGGAGGAGCCGTCTTCTAATGACGAGGCAATAAAGGCAAACATTGAAGCTCCAAAAGTAGAGGAAGAAGTTGAGCGAAGGCCTGGAAAGGAGTCTGTGAAGGATGAACCACCAAAATGCCCTTTTCCTGCACCTTATCCTCAACGGTTGAAGAAACCCAAGAATGAGACAAAGAATCAGGAGTTTCTGGAATTGTTTAAACAAGTAAAAATTAACCTTCCGCTCCTAGATGCTATCAAGCAAGTGCCGGCCTATGCAAAGTATCTCAAAGATCTATGCACGGTCAAGAGGAGGCAAAGCGTGAAGAAACATGCTTATGTCGCGTGCCAAGCAAGTGCGATTATTCAAAATGAGTTGCCTCCAAAACTCAAAGATCCC
This sequence comes from Hydrangea macrophylla, assembly GCA_033977485.1. NCBI lineage: Eukaryota > Viridiplantae > Streptophyta > Magnoliopsida > Cornales > Hydrangeaceae > Hydrangea > Hydrangea macrophylla. The sequence goes on along the minus strand of CM066990.1, from coordinate 14,690,796 downwards.
GGTACACCTACTGTCTCATGTAGAATTGGGAACCAAAGGATAGATAACGCACTCCTCGATTTAGGAGCAAGCGTGAACCTGCTGCCATATTCAGTCTATAAACAGCTAGGGTTGGGTGAACTCAAACCCACCCGAGTCGCTTTGCAATTGGCAGATAGATCTGTGAAGTACCCTAGAGGGGTGTTAGAGGACGTCCTTGTCCAAATAGACTCTTTTGTCTTTCCGGTTGATTTCGTGATATTGGACACAGAACCTGTGTCAAATCCTGGAGCACATATCCTGGTTATCTTTGGACGTCCATTCCTCAACACTATTGATGCCACGATCAAGATTAGAAGTGGTATCATGACTATCGTATTCGGGAACATGACATTGAATGTCAAAATTTTTTCTAATCCCCGACCTGAAGAATACGATGATGAGGAAGAAATTCATTACATAGACACGGTCATTGAAGATGAAGTTGACTTGGTCGACTACAAAGATCCTTTGGAAGTTGTGATGACTCAATTTGGCGATATCTATCAGCCTGCGGAGTCAACTCCATTGGATGTTGACCTGAACCAGACGTGTCTTATGATGGATGGATACGATAGAGGAGGATAGAGCAGAATGCATGTGGGTAATGCCATATGAACAATTGCCTCCTAAAACTAAGTTGGCAATGCCTTCTAGTTTTCAGTTTCCAGAGTTAGAGTTAAAGGAGCTACCCAAAGAGCTAAAATACGCATTCCTAGGGACTGGAAAAACCTACCCTGTGATCATTTCATCTACTTTAACTCATGAACAGGAAGGTAAGTTAGTGCAAATGCTGACCAAGCATAAGGATGCTATGGGATGGACAATTGCTGACCTCAAAGGCATAAGCCCATCCATATGCACTCATAAGATATATCTGGAGGAAGACGCTAAACCCTCAAGGCAAATGCAAAGGCGTCTGAATCCCAACATGCAAGAAGTAGTTAAAAAGGAAGTGCTCAAACTACTTGATGTTGGGATGATTTATCCAATATCTGATAGTCCTTGGGTTAGTCCAACCCAAGTGGTTCCAAAGAAAGCAGGCATAACGGTCATCCCGAACAAAGATGGTGAATTAGTACCAACACGTGTCCCCACTGGATGGAGGATGTGTATTGACTACAGGAAGTTGAATACTGTGACCCGAAAAGACCATTTTCCCTTGCCATTCATGGATCAAATGCTAGAACGTGTGGCAGGTCACAAGTATTACTATTTCTTGGATGGATATAGTGGATATAATCAAATTGAAATTGCTCCTGAAGATCAGGAGAAAACCACATTCACCTGTCCATTTGGTACATTTGCCTACCGTCGAATGCCGTTTGGCTTATGTAATGCACCGGCTACCTTTCAGCGGTGCATGCTAAGCATATTTAGTGACATGGTCGAAAACATCCTTGAGGTCTTCATGGATGATTTTTCGGTGTTTGGCCATAGCTTTGAAGATTGCCTCAGCAATCTCGAGCAGGTGTTAATGCGATGTGAGGACAAACACCTAGTTTTGAATTGGGAAAAATGTCACTTTATGGTGACCAAGGGAATAGTCCTCGGCCATATAATCTCCGATGCAGGAATCCAAGTAGATAAGGCCAAAATCGACATAATCTCAAATCTACCTGTCCCCCGTACAGTGAGAGACATCCGTTCATTCTTGGGGCATGCAGGATTTTATCGTCGATTTATCCAGAACTTCAGTGCAATCTCTCGACCTCTTTGTCAACTTCTTGTCAAAGATGCACCATTCGAGTGGTCAGAGAGTTGCCAAAAGTCCTTCGAGGATCTAAAAGAGCTTCTCACCTCCGCACCTATAATACAGGCACCTGATTGGAGTCTGCCTTTCGAGTTAATGTGCGATGCTAGTGATTACGCCATTGGCGCGGTCCTAGGCCAGAGAAAGGACAATAAGCCATACGTGATATACTATGCTAGCTGAACTTTAAATGAAGCTCAAATGAATTATACAACTACTGAAAAGGAGCTGTTGGCTATAGTATTCGCTTTGGACAAGTTTAGGTCTTATCTGATAGGGCTACCAATCGTCTGTTTTACAGATCATTCGGCCCTCAAGTATCTGTTGTCCAAGAAAGACGCTAAACAATGGCTCATTCGCTGGATACTCTTACTCCAAGAGTTTGATCTAACAATCAAAGATAAGAAAGGAGTAGAGAATGTGGTTGCGGACCATTTGTCACAGTTGACTTTTGTCAACAATACTGAATCCGGGCGAACAGCTACTGGCAGTAAGTAGTCTGCCTTGGTATGCTGATATTGTAAATTACCTTGTCACGGGTGAAACACCGACTCATTGGTCAAACCAAGACAGGAAACAGTTCCTCTCGTTTGCGCGTCATTTCTTCTTTGATGACCCATATCTTTTCAAATACTGTGCTGATCAGGTTATCAGGCGCTGCGTCCCCAATGACGATATAACCGTGATTTTAGCATCATGCCATTCTGAGGCATGTGGTGGCCACTTCGCATCACAGAAGACCGCACAAAAAGTTCTACAAAGCGGTTTTTACTGGCCCACATTTTTCAAAGATGCATATTCCTTTTGCAAGACATGCCAACGCTGTCAAAAGCTTGGAACTATTTCTAAAAGGAATTCTATGCCTTTAACCCCTATCATCACAATTGAGATATTTGATTGTTGGGGCATAGATTTTATGGGCCCATTTCCCAAGTCTAATAACTGTGAATACATACTCCTTGCTGTAGAGTATGTGTCAAAATGGGTTGAAGCAATACCAACGAGACGCAATGACCACAGAACGGTCATGTCCTTTCTAAGAGAGCATATCTTGTCTCGTTTTGGAACTCCGAAAGCTTTACTAAGTGACCAAGGCAAACATTTCTGCAATAGGCCCTTGGAGTCACTTCTCAAGAAATACGGAGTCCACCATAAAATCGCTCTTGCCTATCATCCACAGTCTAATGGGCAAGCAGAATTGGCTAACCGAGAAATCAAGCATATTCTCAAAAAGACGGTTAGCTCCAATCGAAAAGACTGGGCATACAAGCTGACCGACGCTTTATGGGCATACCGCACTGCTTATAAGACGAATCTTGGTATGTCCCCATATAGATTGGTTTACGGGAAAGCTTGCCACCTTCTTGTTGAAATTGAACACAAAGCTTACTGGACGACACGCTCATTGAACTTTGATATTCAAGAAGGAGGTCAATTACGCAAGCTCCAACTTGCAGAACTAGAGGAAATACGACGAGATGCGTATGACTCTGCAAGGTTGCATAAGGAAAGGTTGAAGGCTCGCCACGATCGTACGATCTTTCGTAAATCATTTGAGCCGGGGCAGAAAGTTTTGCTGTATGACTCTCGCCTCCACCTTTTCCCAGGAAAGCTCCGTTCCCATTGGACAGGCCCGTTCATTGTAAAAATTGTCTTTCCACACGGGGCGGTTGAGCTCGTCAATCCAAAGAATGATGATTGTTTCAAGGTCAATGGCCAAAGATTGAAACCGTTCTTGGAAAACTTCGAAACTGAAGTTGAGCACATCCAGCTGGATGAGCCCAACTATTCTCCCACTTAAATTCCAAAGGGGAGTTCCATTTTGTTGTTGTATTCATTATCTTTCCCTGCATTTTAGTTGTTCTCTTTTGTTTTAAGTCTTTGTTCATTCTTTTGTGTTTGTGATCTAGTTCTAATCCGTTATACCTTAACCACTCTGTTGCAGGTGCATAGATGCGAGGTGATGATGTTCATTCTATCGGTTCATGGGCTGATTCAGAATGTCGTTGTGGCACCTGGACTGAGGGTGAACTCACACCCTGCCCCTTGATTCATCAAGACCCTGAAGCTCATTCTCTTATTGATGCTGCTCAAGGGTACATTCCATACCCACCGGCCCTCCTTGATATCAATCCATATGAAAATATGGGATTTCAGGATGACGAGGATGTGGATGAGGAAGAAGACCTGTACATGGGGAGAATGGTGGATGATGCACTCATGGCACAATGGGAAAATGATGATATGTGGGAGCCATGGGAGGATCATAACCTCCAGGATGTTGTCCCAGAATGCCACAATGCCGTCTTTGTTTTTGTTGATGACTTCCTTGCTCCCGAGTTGGTCCCATACCGCTATGTGCACTTGAGCTTTCTGCTATTCAGGCTCCAATGTCCCTTACCAGCTAGTGCATTTTGGGAATTTATGTCAATAGTGAGGTTGGAACTTTGTCACATGTCTTTGTATTTTGTTTCTGTTCCTTGTTTTTTCTTTTCGTGTTTAATCCGTGTTTCTTGTGTTCTGTTATTTTTAATATCGGTTTGTTTGTCTTTTGTTTTCTTTTCCTTGTCTAGGATTGTCACTATGTTTCTTAATGGTATTCCGGTATTCCTTCCGCATCAACTTTTTCATGGCTTTGGACCCTACATAAGGCCCCCAGACACTCCACTGCAAGAGGAAAGTCCGTTGCACAATTTCACTCCGTTATCCGTGTCTCCAACGGGATCACCTCTTACATGGGCTTTCAATTCCTTAGAGACTTCAGACTTGCTCGATGATGTCCTGGCGGCTTTCCGACTGTTCTGGGAAAGGGAATCATCAAGTTTGGACTCCACTTTTGAAAATTCGGCGGATCATGAAGCGATTGTGGAAGAGGAAATCTTTATGCTCAAAGAATAGTGCTGTATTTCAGTTGTTTCCGTTCATTTCATCTTTCGTTTATCAACTGGAGTATAATTCTTGACAGAATTTTATTGGTTTTAGTTTTATTTTTGGTTTTCTTTAGTTAAATAATGTCTTTAATACCATTGGGGGAAATAATTTTGCAATATGGATGCTATTATCAAGTCTTATTTAAATAAAAAAATTGCAATTATCTATTATGAGGATGCGTTTTTGGCTTACATGTCCTGTACTGCACTGTTTTATCATTCTACTGTATGTCTAGAATAATGTTGGCTAGTTGGGGGTACATTGTGTCTAAATTATGTGATGTTTTGGAAAATCTAGGTTCGATCGATCGAAAGTTTCTCAATCGATCGAACGTATCAATTTCTCGAGCGCTTGAAATATCTCAATCGATCGACTGTTCGATCGCTCGAACACATCTCGATCGATCGAGAATTGTATTTAAATGAAGCGTCCAGCGTACACTTCATCAGTCTCTTCATCTCCTTCACTCTCTCGAGCGATCGGCGACAGAAGGTTTTGGGGCGATTCTCATCAACCCCCATCTATCCACCCCATTTTTGAAGGCTTCGAGTCCCACCCTTTCCCCCTGCATCATCCTCTTCATCACCCTCACCCCCCTCTGCACCCATCTCCCAAGGTAAGGCCACGAGCTTCCCCTTTTTCCATTTTTGTTCCAATCTTTATGGGGGGTGCCCCCCCCATAGGTTGCTTGACCTTTCTCTTGTTCGTCTTAGTTTCGTTACTTTGTTTTGTTGTCTTCTTTTTCTTTTTCGATTTCTTTCCCGTTGCTGCTGCATCTCTGTGCTCGATCGATCGAACGAACATATTCGAGCGATCAAAAAATCACGTTGTTCGATCGATCGAGAGAGTTCGAGCGATCGACGATTTATGGTGTTCGATCGATCGATACAAGTTCGATCGCTCGAACTATGGCAGTGGCAGTTTTCTCTTTTCTCTGTAGTTTTCTATTTTCATTTATAGTTTCTTTTCTTTTTCCATTTTAGGATCTTTGCAATGAACCATGTTACAGGGTATCACAGGGAGAAGCCTTTTGACAGAGCCATTCCTGACCCGGTCCCACATCATGGCTTCCGGCATACTCCCGACCGCCAGTGGTTCACACGCTACTTCCAATCCAGGAAGGTCATGATAGAGCGACCACTTGAGACGGCATGGCTCGCTACTCCCTGGTATCTCGCCCGCCTCCGAGCCATGCCACACTGGTACGATTTGCTCTCTCAGGCGAAGAGAGTGAATCTCTCGTGGATTCGCGCAGCTTGCGCGACGATGATTAGAGATCCCGATGCCGCATTCACACTGCGATCATTTTTCCGCGGCCGGGAGATTGTGTTCAGTCCGGCTACCGTCTCAGCTGCTTTAGGAGACCCGGAGGTGCCCGATTGTGTATGCCCGCACCGTGCTGGCACACCAGTGCTCTCACCCACTGCTGTTATCCGAGAGCTTACCGGGGGTGCTTTACCGAGCTGGGATGGTACGGCCCTTATTGCTGACATTTATTTGACGGATAATTATCATATGCTCCACCTTGCTTTGAGCAATTGCCTGTTGGTGACCTCCTACCGGGAGATGATTGCTGCCTGGTATGCTCATGTTTTATATGCCATCGGGACGGGGTTACCAGTCTGTTTGCCTCGCCTATATATTGATTTCATGAGGCACCCCACTCGATACATTGCTGCCAAGAAGCACCTGAAAGGTACTTGGGCCATTCACAGGGTGATTGAGCAGGCTGGCCTCCTTCCCTTACCTGATGATACGACTTCTCAGGCTCGCAGTCGCTTTGGCGAGACAGCTTCTCACCGTTGAGATGCTCAGAGGAGAAAAAGGAAGGGTAAGGGGAAAGCGAAGGTTGGAGAGAAGAGGAGGAGAGTAGATGGCACCGATACAGAGGGTGCAGCTTCAGGGACGCCGACAGAGGCTGAGGAGCTTGATTGTGACGATGAGGTTGATCCTCTGGTGGAAGTTGTACAGCTTGAGCTGAGACAGCGATCTCAGGCTCAAACTCAGGCCCAGGGAGAGTCTTCGTCATCTGTGCCTCTCCCGACGGTTCATGAGCTATTATTGGAGGAGAGGGAGGCTCGGATCAGACTCGAGGGCCGGGTGGCCCACATGACGACATTGTTAGAGGCTATTCTGATTCAGTTTGGGGTTGACCAGTCCTTACATACACCGCCACCTCATGCCACTCCTGCTACCGCACCGGTTACCACTGACCCACCTACCACTACTCCCCCTACTGCACATCCTAATGTTGATCCGTCCACTTCTGAGACCCTACCACCACATACTGATCCTGTTCCACCATCGTCCGCGGCAGCACCACCTTCTGCAAAGCCCCCACTTCCACCACCTTCAGTCATCACTGAGAGTGACCCGACGACGGCTCGTACTGTTGCTGAGGGTGGAGTTGCGGATACCTCTGATGCGCCGATCGAGATATTATCAGATGTTGCGGAGGATATTTAGGTCGTGATTTTGCGAGTGTTTGGAGAGTTTTGTTGTATTTTCTTTTTCTTATCTCTCTCCTCTTATGTCTTTTGGATTTTAGTTCTATGGATTATATGTGTATTTTGGTTTTGGTAGCTGTTTAGGTGTGGTTACATTTTATCACTGTTCTGTCCTCTGCATTGGCTTATCTTTCCAGTGATATCTTTGTTATTATTTATAAGATCATATGCTTATTATATCTTTGTATATCTTTTGTTTGATCTTGGTTGCTTGGAGATTGCATATGTCTTTACAGATTGTTACGCTTGCAGTCCTTGCGTTGCTTTAGCAGGTGATATCTTTTTATTTATTGTTGAAAATCCACTTCTGAGGTCATCGCGATTTTCAGTTGGGGGTGGGATGTAAATAGATTATCACCCGAGCATGTTTATGTTACTAGCAATCTGATTTACTTCATTTCATTGCACATTTTGTTATTGTGAACTTTATCGGTGGAAAACTTAAAAATATTCTCTCTTACTTAACCGTTATCAAGCGATGATACATTCATGTTAATCTCATCCTCTTATGAATTGTATTCACGCGTTTTTCTAGTGTCACTAAGACAAATGCATATGTTGAACATTCTGGTATCCAACATCCATTTGCACGTGTTAATAGTTATGCTGAAAACTTAAACAAGAGTTGATACGACTTTTATGCTTTAAAGAATAAATAGTGGAAACTAGTTACCCTTAGTGAGTTTTTGAGCCCAAACTTCATTTCTGAGGGACTTATCACAATAAATTCGAATTGTTTTTCTTGAATATACTTTAAATTCGTTGAATAGTCTCAAAATTCTTCATTTAGGCTGTTTATTAGAGGAGAACGTTCAGGATTTACCAATTAAAACTCAATGAACATCGAAGTGCTAAAACTAAGAAGTTAAGAAAAATGATTTAAGCCATCGTATTCATTCCTTACCTTTTTCATATACCTGTATCAACATCCAAGAATCTCTTAACCCCACACTGATTAAATATTGCCAATATGAAAGCCCAAAACCCTTCATTTGATACTTTAACCTCCATAAACTCAATTGCACATCTAATGTGATTAAAATTGTTGAAGTATTTGACGAGAAGGGCGTAGTTGTGGGAAGGACTCTACTTGTTAAAATGTGGGAAGGACTCTACTTGTTAAAAAAAAAAAGAGAAATAAATATATATGAAAATAGAGGATGGTTGGAATGAAGAAGAAATAAACTAGTCACTATCACAAGCTAAGGATGTGCAATTCTTGCCTCTCTTATCTTCACTTCACTGAATATAAGTCGAAAAGTCAAAGTCTTAATGATTTTTAACAACTTGGTTTGAACATGAACGTGTACTTTGAGTATCCACGGTATTTCGCTCCTCTAATAAGTAGTATTCCTTTCATGAGACTATACACTCTAAATGTTTGTTCTTCATCGAGTTAGGTGTGAAACACTAGCAGCCAGAACATCACTCTTATTAAAGTTTCACACCATGAGCGATCATGTCTAAACAAGTTTCTGTGAGATGTTCATTTTTGAGTGCAGACCCATGTGAGAATCGAGTTGAAACTACAAGTTCCAAGAGTATGATAGTCTGAACAATTCTTAATAAAGTTAGATGTATAACTGTTGACTTCACACACATGGATACATGAATGTAATGCATGTGTATATTTATCTTGGTGACATGAGGAACATGTGGATTTCTTCATGGTTTGTATGAGGGTGATATGTTATGTGGAGCTAAATTGATAGTCAAATGGGAAAGAATGTTTATAAGTTTTTCTATATCTTTTTGAGCTTAAAAATCTAGAATTTTGTGGGTAGATTCACTGCAAACCCTCACGAGACAACACTCGTCCACTAGGGGAACCTAGGGGTTTAACGGCTTGTTGCATTTGCTAAATGCAACCGCGATTCCTGCGAAAGTGAGTTAGGTAGTGTCTCTTTCTAAATTAGATTAGTTTGCTTTAGTTTATTTTTGTTACTCTAGTCGTTGTAGTAGTAGTTAGCTTGTTTTTCTTTTCGCTTTATTGCTAGGGACTAGCAAATCACTAGTTGGGGGTTGTGATAAGTGGGGGTATTTATAAAATACAACCGCGCTAAAAGAGGAAAATACACTAGACAAGTCTACAATTCCCCTGTTTATCTGCAGTTTGAATTACAATACCAGCTTTTACACAAATTGATTAAACTATGATCAGTGGTATTGTTTTAGTGATTATTTGTGCAGGTTGCTGCTGCTGTGTACAAGATTGAAGAATGTGATAAAAGGGAGTGCTTAGTACAGATGAAGACAACTCAAAGCTGAAATACAAGGTTCGAGCGATCGAACATGCTTCGAGCGATAGACGTTTAGATCGATCGAGTGGAGTTCAAGCGATCGACGTGTCTGCAGTTCAATCGATCGAGAGTTTTTCGATCGATCGAGGATGCCTTTTATCAGATTATTCGCGCAAGCAGCAGAAACGGGTTTTTGAACCCTAGCATTAGGTTTAGGATATATATACTTATTGTGTTTACGTCCAGGGAGGCACCCAACTGGGTTTTCATCAGTTTTCATAAGAGAGAGGAGAGAGTTTTATTGTTTTTGTAGGAATTATCAAGATTCACCATTGTTAGCTTGGATTGCTTCATAATAATACTTCATTTTCTTTGTTCCAGGTTACTTGTTATTGTTTTGTTTATATTCTGCATCTAGTTAATCACAGTTTATCTTTCAATATTGTAGTATTGTTGCTAGATAAGTTAAAACCATTAGTTTTCATAGTTTTCATGAAAAACTCGCAAACAAGCATGCCTTTAATGAACTCTCACGTTAAGAATAAATCTGAGACTCCCCAGATCATGTCTGAGTAGTCCAGGGTTGGGAAATCGCGATGAAACCGTGATTTCAGACCTCTGCCATGCAATAGTTTTATTCCTGTGTTCGATCGATCGAATGTAGTTCGATCGATCGGACCAGAGACATAGTCGAGCGATCGAAGATAACTCGATCGATCGAGAGATGAAGAAGTTCGATCGATCGAAAGCACGTCGATCGATCGAGGTCTCTGATTCTTGAAGACATCTAATACAGTATTCCAAGACTTTCTGCTTTACTGATTCGTTATCAAACTGTCCCCATATGCTCAGTTTGTCAAAACAGTCTTTAAACTTTAAGCCTTAAGGCATTTTTCTTTCAATATATTTTGCAAACCACCCTCAATGCTAATACCATTGTAGGTGAGAGTCTTAACTATTGAATTAAACCACCTTTGTGTATTTCAAACTTAATTGTGATGATATAGTCCCGGTCATGAAAGGACTATTGATTCTACATCCTTAGAGAAGTACAGGATACTGTAGAGGTTGACCTCCGTTGAGCTTAATTGCATTTGCATGGTAGATGGTTGAGTCATGGTGGATTCGCGTGATCCCAACACTTTCTTTTATTAAGAAAAAAAACCATTTCCAAATCTTGTTTTAGTTAAATAGTTAGTTATTAGTTTATTTAATTTAGTTGCTTTTAAGTTTAGTAGTTGTCGATTGTAGAACTTTGTGTTCTACACTTCTCTTAAAATATTGAATTTTTATTTTTCTTTTGGAGTTTAATCTAAGTGAGTTGATTTCTATCCTTCCCTGTGGGATCGACCTGGTCTTACCAGTTACTACTTGCACGTCAACCTACACTTGGGTATAGCACACAAGCGCACACAAGATTTCTATCGTGTCAAAGCGCTTTTCTCAATGTTCAGAATGTTGACCCCAGGTTTGATCACCCCTTCCGCTACCAGTAAAGAACTCATTAATTCGCTCATTGAAAAATTCATTTTACTCATTGACAAGCGGGGGTATTTGTAAAATACAACCGCGCTAAAGTAAAGAAATACACTGATTTAGTCTACAACTCCCTTGTAAATCTACAATTTGGATTACAATGACAGTTTTTATACAATATGACTAATCTTTGATAAGTTGTGCTATTTTAAGCTGTTATTCGTGCAGATTACTATTTTGCTGGGTGCAGGAATAACTAACAGGATAAAAGGAAAACTAGATTATAAGAAAGGTAATTCAAAGATGAAAAGTGAAGTTCGAGCGATCGAAGACACCTTAAGCGATTGAGGGTTTGATAGATCGAACGTTGTTCAAGCGCTTGAAGATCCCAGAAGTTCAATCGATCGAGTGATGTTCGATCGATCGAACATAGCTTTTATCAGAACTTACGCGCATGCGGCAGAGACGGAGTTTTTAACCCTAGCTCTAGGTTTTAGCATATATATTCATTTTGTTTATGTCCATTATGATGCACACATTTTTTTTCAACAGTTTTAGAGAGAGAGTGTGTGTTTACTTGAGTTTTGTAGGTTTTATTGCTTGGGTATTGGATTTGATTGAAGTTTGAAGTTAATAAATAACTCTGTTCATCCAAGGTTCTATTTAATTCATTTTATTTATAGTCTTTTAGTAGTTTCAATAGTTACAATCTGAATAGATCGAAGTTTTTCTTGTTAGTAGTGATAAAACCATAGTTTCATAGGTTTTTTTCATGTTTAAATCACAACCAAACAAAGCCTTAATGAATATTTACGTTAAAAACGAATCTGAGACACTCCAGACCATGTTTGAGTAGTCCTAGGGTTAGGAGATCACAATGAAATAGTGATCTCTAGCCTTTGCCATGCATCAGTTTGAGACCTGTGTTCGATCGATTGAAGTTAGTTCAATCGATTGTACCAGAGTACAGTCAAGCGATCAAAGGAATTTTGATCGATTGACAGTTAACGAGATTCGATTGATCGAAAGCGCGTCGATCGATCGAGCCCTCTGATTCTTTAGAACATTCTATGCAGTATTCCTAGACTTTCTGCTTTAGAGATTTGTTATCAAACTATCCCCAAATGCTCAGTTTGTCAAAACAATCTCTGAACTTAAGGCCTTAAAGCATTTTTCTTCAATATCTTTTGCAAACCACCATCAATGCTAACACTATTGTAGGTGTGAGTCTTAACTATTGTTTTAAACCACTTTCACGTATTTCAAATTAACTGTGATGATATAGTCCCGGTCATGAAAGGGCTATGGATTCTTTATTTTTAGAGAAATACAAGATACTGTAGAAGATATACTCCATTGAGCTTTAATGCAACTGCATGGTAGATGGTTAGGTCGTAGTGGATTCGTGTGATCCCAACACTTCCTTTTTATTAAGTAAAAACATGATTTTAAAATATTGCTTTAGTTAATTAGTTAATCATTAGTTTAATTTAATTTAGTTGCTTTTTTTTAGTAATTGATAATCGTGGAACTCCGTGTTCTACACTTTCCTTAAACATTGATTTTTATTTTCTTTTTAGAGTCTAATCTAGGTACTTAGTCTGCAACCTTCCCTATGGGATCGACCTGGTCTTAACCAGATTACTACTTGCACGTCTACCTACACTTGGGTATAGCACACAAGCGCACACAAATTATTCTCATGTCAAGTTGTTGGCGTCGTTGCTAGGGAAGGTAACTAGCTAACTCTTAGATTACCTCGATCTATCTTTACCCCTTTCTATTTTCCTTTTCTTTTAATTCTTTAGATTAAAACATTTTAAGATCCTTTCCCTTTCTTGTCCGATAATTCTATTGAAGGAATTTTCAAAAATCCATTCTACTTAGTTGATTCCTCTGATTCTATTAATCCCGTAGTCATACCTACTGATTCAATGGCCGATAATCAAAGTGAAAATGGTGAAAATGTGGTTGTACCAATTAATGATTCGCTTCGTCTTTTGTGCGATCTCATGACACCTGAATATGCTCCTACACCTTCTTGTATTCTCATTCCACCACATGTAGACGAATTCTAATTTCACAATAGAATGATTCAACTCCTTCCAACCTTCTATGGAATGGAGAGCGAGAAGGCATATCTACATGTCAAGGACTTCGAGGATGTTTGTAAAACATTCTCACAAAATTGTCTTGTGGATGTGACACACCTAATGCTATTTCCCTTCACCTTAAAGGAAAAAGCAAAAGCATGGCTACTCATTCAAGCCAAATTCGATTTTCACCTGGCATGCGATGAACACGACATTCTTAAAGAAATTCTTTCCACCTCGCATGACCACTGAACTAAAACGTCAAATAAATTCCTACAAACAAAAGAGCAATGAAACCTTCACTCAAACGTAGGAGCGTTTAAAAGATTTGCTTCTCTCATGCCCACATCACGGGTATGAGAAATGGCAAACCATTAGCTACTTTTACGAAGGATTAAATGGTGAAACGAAAAAACTGGCTGAAACCATGAGCTCAGATCCATTCCTTCGCAAAAACACCGAAGAGGCTGAAACCCACTTCGAGTGGTTAGCCAAACATACACACGAATGGTCTAACTCTGAGGATATCCCACGAGCACAAATATCAGGTGTAGAGGAGAAAAGTATCTATCAGTTAAAAAGTAAAGATCATCTAATGACCAAATACGAGGAACTAGCAAAGAAAGTAGAAGAGTTAGGGATGAAAGGAGAGAGTTCTAGGCAGGTTTTGCCTGAAGAACCATGCAACACATGCAATATGTTGGGACACACTACTCAATACTGTCCCAATGTGCCGTATTTCCAAGAACAATCCCCCATGGAAATGAATGCCATGCAAGGGTATAGGGGGCCGGGAAATTCCTATAATAACAACAATTTTCAGAATAATAATAATGGATGGAATCACTCAAGTTTTGATTGGAAAAATGACGCTGGGACCCAAAATCAATATCAACAATAATAGCCCTACAACAACAATAATCAATATCAGGGCAATACAATAGACAGTCCCAGCTATTCAATCAAAATAGATCAAACAACTACAACCAAGCTCAACCCTCTAATAATCAATAGTCAAACGTGTACGTTCCACCACATAAAAAGGTGCAAGAAGAAGATCCACTCTCTAACGCGAATTTAACATGGCAATTAATTTAAATGACAAGTAAAATGTCCGCAACGTTAGAGAGAATGGATGCACGACAAGAGGGGCCAAGTGGGACGTTTCTTGCCCAACCACTTCAAAACCCTAAGGGATACAACATTGGTCCCAATAATCAAGAACACGCAAAAGCTGTGACCACTCTGAGATGTAGCAAGATTATAGGGCAAAACATGCCTCTCTCTACTCCTGAAGAGTACGAGTAGGATGAAGTGGTAAATAAAAATAAACCTTCAATTCTGGAAGAGGAGCCATCCACTAACAATGAACCATTAGAAATAAATGATGAAGCTCCTAGAGAAGTGGAAGAAGTTGAGAGAAGGCCCATAAAGGAGCCCGTTAATGACGAATTACCGAAAATGCCCTTTCCTCGCACCATATCCTCAAAGGTTAAAGAAGCCCAAAAATGAGGTAAAGAATCAGAAGTTCTTGGAATTGTTTACACAAGTCAAAATAAACCTTCTACTCCTTGATGCTATTAAACAAGTACCAGCCTACGCTAAGTATCTCAAAGACTTATGTACGGTCAAAAGGAGGCAAAGTGTGAAGAAACACGCTTACGTTGCTTGCCAAGCAAGCGTAATCATTCAAAATGAGTTGCCTCCAAAACTTAAAAACTTCGGTACTCCCATTGTCTCATGTCGAATTGGGAATCAAAGAATAAACAACGCACTCCTCGATTTAGGAGCAAGCGTAAACCTACTACCATATTCAGTTTACAAACAACTAGGCTTAGGTGAACTCAAATCTACCCGAGTTGCACTAAAACTGGCAGATAGGTCAGTCAAATACCCTAGAGGAATACTGGAGGACGTCCTCATTCAAATTGACTCATTTGTCTTCTCAGTTGATTTCGTGATCTTAGACACTGAACCTGTGTCTAATCCTTGTGCACAAATCCCGGTAATATTCGGACGCCCATTCCTCAACACAATTAATGCCACAATCAAAATAAAAAGTGGCATAATGACCATCATATTCGGGAACATGACTTTAAATGTCAAAATCTTTTCAAATCCCCGACCTGAAGAATACGAGGATGAGGAGGAAGTTAACTACATCGAAACGGTCATTGAAGATGAGGTCGATTTGGTCGATTATAAAGATCCTTTGGAGGTAGTAGTGGCACAATTTGATGCCGTCTACCAACCTAAAAACTCTACCACATTGGATGGCGACCTAAATCTAAGTTGCCTGATGATGGAAATGAAAGAGGAGGATAAAGTTGAATGCATGTGGATAGCACCATATGAACCACTGTTTCCCAAAACAAAAATAGTCATGCCCTCCAACTTTCAATTTCCCGATTTGGAATTAAAGGAGCTCCTAAAAGAGCTCAAACATGCTTTCCTAGGGACTGAAAAGACTTATCCTGTCATAATCTCATCTACGTTAAATTCTGAACAAGAGGATAAGTTAGTCCAAATGTTGAAACAACATAAGGGATCATTAGGATGGACTATTGCCGACCTCAAAGGCATAAGTCCGTCTATTTGCACCCATAAAATATATCTGGAGGAAGACGCTAAACTTTCGCGACAAATGCAAAGGTGTCTGAATCCCAACATGCAAGAAGTAGTAAAAAATGAAGTTCTAAAACTACTAGATGTTGGGATTATATATCCTATTTCTAATAGCCCTTTGGTTAGCCCAACCCAAGTGGAGCCCAAAAAGGCGGATATAACAGTAATCCCAAATAAAGTCGGTGAATTGGTACCAACACGCGTCCCCACCAGATGGCGAATGTGTATTGATTACCGAAAACTGAATACTGTGACCCGAAAAGACCACTTCCCATTGCCATTCATGGATCAAATGCTAGAACGAGTGGCGGGTCATAAGTACTATTACTTTCTGGACAGATACAGTGGGTATAACCAAATTGAAATCGCTCCTAAAGGTCAAGAGAAAACAACTTTCACATGTTCGTTCGGTAATTTTTCTTACCGTCGTATGCCTTTTGGTTTATGCAATGCACCTGCTACATTTTAGCTGTAAATGTTAAGTATCTTTAGCGATATGGTCAAGCAAATACTCAAAATATTTATGGATGATTTTTTGGTGTTCGGCCATAGTTTCAAAATTTTCTTAGACAATCTAGAACGTGTGCTAGCATGATACGAGGATAAACACCTAGTAATAAACTGAGAAGACAGTTAGTTCAAATCGGAAAGACTGGGCATACAAGCTGACCGATGCTCTATGGGCATACCGTACTGCTTACAAGACAAATCTGGGAATGTCCTTGTACAGGCTAGTGTACAGAAAGGCATGTCACCTCCCTGTCAAAATTGAGCACAAAGCGTATTGGGTGACATGCTTATTGAATTTTGATATTAAAGAGGGAGGTCATCTCCGGAAACTCCAGTTAGCTGAACTAGAAGAAATACGTCGCGATGCGTACGACAATGCCAAAATACATAAGGAAAGGTTAAAGGCTCACCACGATAGAATGATCTTTCGTAAATCATTCGAGCTAGGATAAAAAGTCTTATTATACGACTCTCGCCTTCACCGATTTCCTGGGAAGCTCCGCTCTCGGTGGATAGAACCATTCATTGTTAAATCTATTTTCCCACACGGGGCTGTTGAGCTTATAAATCCTAAGAACGACGAAAGTTTCAAGGTCAACGGCCAAAGATTAAAGTCGTTCTTAGAGAACTTCTAACTAGAATCTGAGCACATCTAGCTGGATGAGCCCAGCTATTCCTCTACTTAAAAACACTAAAGAGTGTTCTCACACTGTTGTTGTATTTATTCCGTTTGTTGCACTTAGTTTGCTTTATTCATTTCTGTCTTTTTGAATATGTCATTGCGTTTAACCCACTACTCTTTATTATCTATCCCCCGCAGGCTGTTTAAAATGACAAATCATGATGGTACATGGTCCATGTTTTTTATTGGTTCATGGGCTGATTCGGAAGATCAAAACCCTACATGGACCACTACCGAGATTGCGTTCTCCTTTTCACCGTACCAAGGTCCGGATGCTGATGATGTAGTTGACCTGACCCAAGGGTACATCCCTTATAATCCTGCCCTCCTCTAAATGAACCCTTTTGCAAATATGGATCTTCCAAAAGAAGAAGGAGAACCAGAAGAGTATTTCATTAGGGAAGTGGATGATGCACTCTTGGAACAATGGGAGAACGACTCGATGTGGGAACCATGGGTTGAAGAAGATCTACAGGATGTGGTGCCCGAACGCCATAACACTGTCATCATATATGTGGATGACTTCATTGTTATTGACTCGATTCTATATATCTATGTGCACATGAGCTATTTGTTGTTCCGACTTCAATGCCCGCTACCTGCTAGTGCACATGGTTCTATCACGCCAATAGTGAGGTTAACACTTTATCACATTTCATTTTCTTTCTGTCATGTTTTGTTTATTCCTTTCTATTAGTTCTTTCATTTGTTTTATTTACCTTCTTTCTTTTATTTTTCTTTTGTTTGCCTTTGTCCAAGATTATCACTATATTTCACAATGGTCTGCCGGTGTTCCTTCTGCACCAACTATTTTATGGACCTGGACCTTACACAGGATTTCCTGGTACTCTACTGCAAGAGAGCAAATAGTTGAGAAATTATTCTCCTCTATTAATGTCTCCATCTAGATCACCTCTTGCCTGTGCAATCAATTCTTTGGAGGATACAGACACTGTCGATGATATTTTGGATGCTTCAGATCTTTCTGGAATCGTGAATTATCGTGTTTGGCCTCCAACTATGAAGATTTGGTGAAGCACGAAGCATTTACGGAAGATGAAATCTTCATGCTCGAAGAATAGGGACTTGTTTCGATTGTGTCGTGTCTTTGATTCAGCTTTTCTCAATTGAAGTGTAATGTTGGATAAAGAATTGCAAGTTTTGTTTTTAATTTTAGTTTTCTATGTAATAAGGTCTTAAGTGCCAATTTGGGGATTATAATTTGTAAAATGGATGCTATTACGAAGTTGTATTTATAACATTTGCAATTTTCTATTATGATGGTGATCTTTTCTGGCTTGCATGTCCTATGATTAAACTGTTCTTAGCACTTCCTGTATGTCTAGAACAATCTTTATTAGTTGGGGGTGCATAAATCTGTCATCCTAAGTGATGATGCCAAAATTTGGTTAAAGCAATTTAAGGAGAGAAAGAGAAAGACTATTTTTTTGTATGTGGTTCGGCCCTGTTAAAGAAGGTTCCTAAGTCCATGTGTGTGTCTGAGCACGTTCACTACACTATAAAAAGTTGGGGACCTGTGGTGAACCAACAATAGTTTGGAGCTACTGTAGGTCGGCCGGGCGTGTTGGTGACCGCTATAGAGGTGCTGTAGAGACTGAAAAGTTGAACCCTTTCTATGGGAATGAGTGGTCTCTTTTATAGATGCAAGAGACCTACTCGTACATGGATAAGGAAATATAATCCAATTAGGATATGATTGACACCAATCAAGTTAGTTTCTGAGTTGCATTAGGATTGATTGGCATTAATTGTGGGGGTTTCCTAATTAGATTAGGAAACAATTTTCCCTTTCCATTAGTCTTCTAGTTTGAATAGGAAACTGCCTGGAATATTCTGGGGCGTGCCTTGTGGGCCTGCCTTGACTGCGCCTGTATTTACCGTGCCAGTGTGGTCTTCCTGACCTGTTGGTCTGATTGTGAATGAACCGCTCGGGATGGTGAGTCTCGAGTGGACTAGACCGCTCAGGCTGATGCTTGTCCGAGGAGTTGTGCATGATTTGATCGGGACATGGACTGGCTACTAATTTGAACTGCTCGGTAATAGGATAGAGCTAATTTTGGGTGTATCAACTGCCTCCCATTTCCAAGGTTGGCTAGATGCCATATCGGGGCAAGTTTGGAAATATGTTTGATGCCACTTGCCACTGTCGGAGTGCTCAGGGAAGCTGCCTTGGAGCTTCTGAGTCTTGTGAGTGCTCGGGAATTAGCCAAGAGTTGAGACTCGGCCTAATTCGGAGTCTTTTGCTTGAGTTAGCTCCCACGATGGTTATCTTCTACTCATAAACCTTCGTCAAGGTTGTGGGCAAAAGAATTTGACTATATTGGAAAAACCAACCTAAAGCGTATTGCCTTAGGGTCTTTTTATGTTAACTCCCCAGGATGGTTACCTTTCGCCCGGTCAGCCTTTGTCAAAACTATTAGGAGAAGAGTTTGACCATGTTGGTGGAGCCGACCTAAATGACGTTGCTTTAGGGTCTTTTTGCTCCTCTATCGTCGGCCAACCTAAGAGATTTTAGTCACCTCTATTGTCGGTTTGGACTTAAGTGGAGTTATTACCTCTGAGTACTATAGGTGCCTGGGTTGTCTAAGAGTTGGATTTAGTTACCCAAGGCCTGTAAGTACCTAGTGTGATTGCCTATTTAGTCTATCGTGCCATTCTGCCCCCCAAGCTTTCGCTAATACAAGGGTCTTTTGGAGGCTAGGACTATAGGTAACCGACCTGGATCATGGTGGTTGCAGGGTCTTTTGAAGCTTGCCATCATCAGCCACCTAGGGGAATTTGACCCCATCGTAGGTTAGACCTAATCAAAGCCGATGCCTCGGGTATGACCCCGAGGTGTTTTGTCTCGGGTGCGATCTCGAGGTCTTTAGTGCCTGGGTTCGAAGCCCGAGGTCTCTTTAGTGCCTGAGTTTAGAGCCCGAGGTCTTCTTAAGACCTCTCTAATAGTTTGCGGAGCTTCATCCGATGATCGGGCAAGTACCACTATAGTTGGATGGGTCGAGACTGTTAGAGACAGGAGGTTGGGTCGGGATCACCCGGCTCCCGATTACTCTGAGCTAGATTCAAGGTCGGGATCACTAGATCCTGACTGCTGCAAACTAGAGGTCGGGTCGGGGCTGTCGGACTCAAACCACTGTGAACTGGAGGTCTGGTCGGGACTGCCGGAACCTGTCTACTGTGAACTGGAAGAACTGTCAGAACTCCCAGGCTGATCTCGCTTTCGCTTACTTCTGGAAGACTTGTTGATTACGCGCTCGGTGTCTTTGGTCTTTAAAAATTCTTAAGTGCCAATATATTCTCCAACCCTCTCTGTGAGTTTAACTAAGGTTTCTGGTCGGTTTCTGTGAAACGACGCGGCACACTTGGTGTGTTAGCAGAATGCTATAATAGCAACAGTTTCAAGATCATAGATTCTGAGCTTCTCTTTATTAAACCGATCAGTGAATTCCTTGAGTGAATTCCTTTGACCCCGAGGTGTTTTGTCTCGGGTGCGATCTCGAGGTCTTTAGTGCCTGGGTTCGAAGCCCGAGGTCTTTTTAGTGCCTGAGTTTAGAGCCCGAGGTCTTCTTAAGACCTCTCTAATAGTTTGCGGAGCTTCATCCGATGATCGGGCTAGTACCACTATAGTTGGATGGGTCGAGACTGTTAGAGATAGGAGGTTCGGTCGGGATCACCCGGCTCCCGATTACTCTGAGCTAGATTCAAGGTCGGGATCACTAGATCCTGACTGCTGCAAACTAGAGGTCGGGTCGGGGCTGTCGGACTCAAACCACTGTGAACTGGAGGTCTGGTCGGGACTGCCGAAACCTGTCTACTGTGAACTGGAAGAACTGTCAGAACTCCCGGGCTGATCTCGCTTTCGCTTACTTCTGGAAGACTTGTTGATTACGCGCTCGGTGTCTTTGGTCTTTAAAAATTCTTAAGTGCCAATATATTCTCCAACCCTCTCTGTGAGTTCAACTAAGGTTTCTGGTCGGTTTCTGTGAAACAACGCGGCGCACTTGGTGTGTTAGCAGAATGCTATAATAGCAATAATTTCAAGATCATAGATTCTGAGCTTCTCTTGATTAAACCGATCAGTGAATTCCTTGAGGGTCTCATTATCCCTTTGTCTGATTGTTAGTAGCTGCATGTCAAGCTTTGCCCGTTCGTGCATACCAATGAACTGGTTGAAGTACTGATTGCTGAGTTGCTTGAAACTGTAGACCGATCGAGGCTCCAAGGAGTAGAACCATTGCACGACTGGGCCTTTCAAAGTGCTGGGGAAGGCTATGTAATGTAGTTCATCGGATTTGGTGGCTAGGGCCATCTGAGCCTTGTAGGTTCGGACGTGGTCGACCGGGCTTCCCGAGCTGTTATAGGGATCTAGGCGAGGCTGGTTAAATTTGCGCGGGATGACAAACCTCGTGATCTGGCTAAAGATGGTGACTGTGTCTCGGTATTGGCATAATTTCGAGTAGGGTTCTGTCACCTTTCATTTATTCATCATCTTACAAATGGTAGTGCTTTGCTGATAAATCTAAACTTTGAAAACTTCCCCTTTTTGATTTAGCAAATTCTTTGCCCATCTAGAATGCGCTTCGAATTAATGCTTTAGCTTATAGAATGAAAGGCACTCTATTTCACTCTTTCAAAACAAACTCAATTACTTGAGAACTTGCCACTGGCATAGAGGGTTTTTGGCAGACAAAGTTTGCCCCTAGTCTTAAGGGTAAATAGACTCATCCAAGGGTTTTGAGAACATGATGGTACAGGATGCCTTTAGTCCATTTACTCCCAATCTAGAGGTAATCATCATGAATATGGTGGGCTAAAGTGGGAAACCCAATGCTGATGGGCAAACTTTGTTTGCTCCTGATTTTTCAATAGATATATGGCTCCAGGCAAACACAAGTTTGCCCATAGTCTGAAGGAAGAAAACCAACGGTGCAAAGGGTGATGCTTTAGGAATGGTTATAGACCGAGAACCTTGGAAAGTTTGCCTACTTATCCCCAAGTGGGAATCAGGTCCAAAGTAGTTCGGCTGAGGCTTAAAAGAGAAATATCACGTGGTGCAATGGTGTTTGTGACCGAACCGCACTGGCTGCCTACGTATCCCCAAGTGGGAATCAGGTCAAAACGTAGTTCATCTGAGGCTTAAAAGAAAAATATCACATGGTGCAA
Source organism: Hydrangea macrophylla (assembly GCA_033977485.1). Taxonomy (NCBI): domain Eukaryota; kingdom Viridiplantae; phylum Streptophyta; class Magnoliopsida; order Cornales; family Hydrangeaceae; genus Hydrangea; species Hydrangea macrophylla. The sequence goes on along the minus strand of CM066990.1, from coordinate 14,668,777 downwards.
TGGTGTTTGTGACCGAACCGCACTGGCTGCCTACGTATCCCCAAGTGGGAATCAGGTCAAAACGTAGTTCATCTGAGGCTTAAAAGAAAAATATCACATGGTGCAATGGTGTTTGTGACCGAACCGCACTGGCTGCCTACGTATCCCCAAGTGGGAATCAGGTCAAAACGTAGTTCATCTGAGGCTTAAAAGAGAAATATCACGTGGTGCAATGGTGTTTGTGACCGAACTGCACTGGCTGCCTACGTATCCCCAAGTGGGAATCAGGTCAATACGTAGTTCATCGACTCTGGAGGTCTTAAAGGAATAAGGCTTCAAGAATTTGTGGGCTTTTCAAGCCATGTTTTTATTTGGGTCCAATGAGTGCTCTTTCTGAAATGGGTTGCTTGTGGTAGCCTTTGAACTACTTCTCCCTTTTATGCATTTTTTCTTTTCCTCTTTTCTTCCCTTTTTTTTATTTTCTTTGTTTTGTGGCGGTTGATTCTTGTCACCTTATCACTAGCCAGTCAATCTTTACAACTCTCATAATATATCGTGTTTTAATCATACTCTATTATACTCACAAAGTAATAACAGCCCTCCAAATCACTCTTTATCTTTCTCAAAGATATTTCTGCATTGTTTTAGGCCCACTTATCACTTATCCATTGAGTCTCTCACAAAAATTTAATTGATACTTTCAAATTTCTCTTTTCATTTCCAATTTCTTTTCTTTGTTGAGAACAACACAAAGCCTTGGGATAATTCATGTACCAATGATGTACTTTGAAGTGCTCAAGAATTCTCAATCTTATTTATTCTCTGCTTTTTCCTTTCTTTTCTCTACCTCACTCTCTCTTATTCTCTTCATGATTTTGACTGGCTAGGATTCAGATTTTGAAATCAACACACATCTTATTTTGTTCTAACTTTTGCCTAAGCGCCATTTCGGGTTTTCATCCTAGCGAGCTCGTTCTCTATTTTATTCTTCTTCTCTCTTTTTTTGTTCTCTCACTTTTGCCTAGGCGCCCTTTCGGGTTCCTAGCGAGCTCTTTCTTTTCTCTCTCTCTCTCCTTATTTTGGAAGAAGAAGTTCATTTAAAGCATTTGGCTACCATCAAGAATCAAGTTATGGCTTTGGATTGGTTGGGCTCATCTTTTAGACTTGGTGTTTGAGTGAGCAAGCTTCAAGTTCTAATTTTATCTTTTCAAGATTGAGCAAGAGCATTTTTAAATTCTTAAAGTAAAGCTAACCAATTCTCTACTCCTCCTTGGTTTTGGCATAAAATTTGCTTTGATCACTTGGGGATCCTTTTCAATGCAAAGATTTATTAACCAAGTATTTTCCATGATCGTTTGAAAAAGTGATTTTTGATTTTTTTGGCTTAATGATCCATTCATTCACGACTTAGCACACTTAAATCAAGCAAAATGAGACTTTATTCAACTAGGATAGAAGGAGGGTTACATCACTCGACTCGATAAAAGACTTAAAAAAAAAAGAAACTCGGTAACCGACTGACTCAAAGACTCGACTGGACTTGACACTTGACTCCTACTTGACATGACTCGATTACTAGACTTGACTTGGTCTCAACTGGAGCGTCATAGATGATTTTCAATTTGTTAGATTTCCAAGAGCATCCACATTTGCTTTAGCAGCAGCAGTTCCAAACACTATCACTTCACTATCATCATTTGAACCTCCAGGTCTGCTTTCCCCCAACAGCATGTGTGCAGAAATATCATCCACGTCCATGGTCCAATTTTTAGCGGGACAATATTCATCTGACTCATACCAAGTGCTATCAATGTCTTTTCCGCATTTGTTGATTAGGCGAGGGCCAGTTGGTTGTTGCGCACTCATGGATGCAGCAAATCCCTTGAGGGTTCTTAGTGATGGCTGGGATTGAGAGGTCGGAGAGTGAAGAGCTTGTAAGTCAAAATCATTATGCCAAAGGTCACTCAGTGGATTTGTCGAAGGAGTGATGATTTTCTGATCAATAAGATCCTGGATATCATGACGGAGTCTCGAGCAAGAATCGGTATTGTGGCCTTGAGTCTGGTGATAGGTGCAGTACAAGGATAGGTCATATTTGCGAGGTAAGGGTTTTGATGGTGGCCTTGGGTCCAGGGGATTGAGGTGACCACTCTTGATGAGGTGACCAAAGGCCATGGATAATGTCATGCCAAGGTTGGTGAATATTCTTGACCTGCCGGCTCGGCTTAATTTCTGATTCGACTTTGAACTTGAGTTGACTTTTGGGTTGAGATGTGGGCTTGGAATAACTCTTTGGTTCATTGGGATTGGGCATGGATATGGGCTTTGGTGAATGGTTGAGCTTGGGTATGGACTTTGGGGATAGGTTGGATTTGGACATGCGCTTTGGTGATTGGTTGGACTTGGATGTGGATTTTGGTGCTCGGCCGGGTGATCCATTATTCCCTTCTCCAATTTGTTCATCACTACCTCATTCAAACCCACTTGCTTTTTGAGTAACTGATAGAGCTCAAGCGTTACCCTCTCCAATTGATTCACCCTTAAGTTCTGTTGCTCAATAGTGGCTTGCAGCTTGTTCACTCTCTCTTCCCAATCTCTTAAGGCCATTGGCGAATCAATCTCAAGATGATGGTCCATGTTCTCCTAAAATCAAGAAGACGAACCCAAGAGGTCAGAAGTGTCCTCACTAGGGGATCTGGTTGTTCCACTCTTTCTACAGGTTCACGACATAAAAAGGCCCACATGCAGAATCGATTTTCAGGAGGCAAGGAATTTCGAGGGATTATTTTGATCTTAATTGGAAGAAAGATGTTGTGGATTTGTATGTTACATGCATGCAATGCTTTGATGATTTGATGTGGCTAAATGCATGCACCTCACACGTGGTACACAGATAAAATGCAAGTGTGTCTATGCCTACTCTAAATGCCAAAGAAAAGAAAATCGTAATCCTAACACATAACACATAAAATCTTCACCCATGTCAAGTGCACCAATTCCTCTTTTCATTGTGATCCTCATTACCCTTTCAAAGGTCTGGTATTCAAAATTTTCGAAATTCTTTTGAAAAACATTCTTTAAATGATGAGATCTTTCAAAAACAATTCTCAAGGAATTTGAATCTTTTATTAAAAAAAAAATGAGGATGTGAAAACATTTCTCAATAAAGATGTTTGGATTGAAATTTTGCTTTGAACATTCATTTGAAGATAATTTTTTTCCAAAAACAATTCCCAAAATTTTTTTGGATTTTTCCTTGGAATATGATCATGTGAAAATATACCTTAATAGAGGTTAGTTTGGACCTTTAATGAACTCCCAAGAGATTTTTTTTTCTTTTTTTTTTTTTTTTTTTTTTTAAAGAGAGATTGAAAACTTTGAGAAAAAAAAAAGATGGTAAAAGATCTGTTTTGCTTTCAAAGATGGATTTAAAATTCTTTGGGTAGAAAGATCACGTGATCGGATTATCACCGTACTTTTCATGAATTCGGATACATACAAGGTCAATGATGCTTAGGTAACATGATATAAGAAGTATAATCTTATAATCAAGGTTCGGCATGTTCTCCGAATGTCGTGGAACATGAGGAGAAATTGCTAAAAGGTGATTAAAAAATTATACATCTTTCATCAAGCAAGTATCGTCATCATCTCAAGTAATCCCTTTCGGGCATACAAAACTTCCTAGCATATAATCCTAATCAAGAGTTGATTTCCTAATATTGAAAGGTTCTATAGAAACTACTATGCAAAAGTTGGGTTTTGGTCAAATTAGGGACCCTTGACACACATCCGATAGGATGCTTAATATACCAAATCACGGTACGAGATCAAGGGTGATCACACAGTCCCTTGATGACTTGACCGACCGGGTTGCCCCGAGCCTCCAAGGTCATAGTTCCGTGCAATCGACTGGCTGGACATGCAAGTGAAATGCAACAGGCACACAGAGATTAATTAATTCGATTAAAAGGACATTTTTCAAGTCTAATCCTCGAGTGAACCCAAAATCAGAATTCTGGTCTGCGAAACCAGAGATTCTGGGTTCGATCACCAGCAGAGTCGCCAGATTGTGGATATCACATTTTTCTTACCCACAGCTTTTCTTTTGAAATCTTTTTTTGATTTAAAACACAAAACAATGAGTCGCCACTTAATTTTTAAAAGGAAAAATTAAGAAACCATTTTTAAAGCAAACTGATCTTTTTAGAAACCAGAGATTAACTAGGTCCGGGGATTATGGAATGAGAGAGGAAGGAGCCCGTCGGACTAAAGCACCCTCTCTCATCCTATCTTGCGATAGGCCTCTACTCAACATCCTTCTTATCAAATTATCAATTTAAATGTGCCCTCAAATAATACATATGTATAAAATATACATTACAAAAGCATGTCTAAAGGGTGTAAGATTGCAAGTGATAAAATATCATTCAAAAGCCACGTAATTCAAGTAGCAAGCAATATGATATGCAAATAGAGAACTAGAGAACTTACCCAGTATCCGGCCGCGAATATTTAAACGTGCAAATGCATGCAAATAGATAAAAACCTAGGAAAAGAGTCTCTAATCCATATATACAAGTAAAGCAAAACCTAATTCTAAGGTGTCGCGCATTAAGTCAAAAAATCAATAAAATCAAGAAATTAAAATAAACTAAAGAGGAGTTCAAAAAATCATACCTTAATAGCGCTACAAGACAAAGGTTAGTCCACATGATATACAAAATATAAAGTTGGATCTTAAATAACAATCCAAGACTTCTAGCTTAAATCTATAAAATTTAATTAAATCTAAAGCAAACAAGTCCTAATTACAAGCATCAAGCCACGTGGATGAATATGTACATGAACAAAAATAAATTATGAAATACTCAATGATTTAGCTCACTCAAATTTTGAATTCAAGCTTAATTGATCATTATTAAAACATGGTTTGAACCCTAGGTCATAAAAAATTCATTTGGACCATTATTTACAAAGTTGGTCAAATTTGTCATAAGAATTCTGAAAATTGTAGAGAGCAGACCAGAACTTTAAGAAAATAAAAAGCATGCTTCCCGTGGTTTGATCTTGATGATATTTGGACACAAGATGCCTCTGTGAGTCTAGTTTCCAAATCAAAAAGAAAATCAAAGTATCAACGGTTAGATCTCTGGGAAAAGGACAAACACCAGACATCACTCAGAGATGTAAAACTCTCTGTCCAGAGATTTTGTTTGATTTTTTAAAAATAGTAAAATAATCCGAAATGCTTCATTCTTTTTAGGGGGCTTTCCTAACACATTAAACAATATGGGAAAATTTATTTGAAGTTGAAAATACTTGGATAAGGCTCTGATTTACTAATTTCAAAAACGTCTTACTGTTCTGAAACTATTCTGAAACTCTGGACAGATTGTGGTTAACTCACAAAACCCATGATCAAACCCCTCTAAGCATGAAATCTCATCAAAACAAAAAAATACAGTGGTAAAACATTGTGTTATTAACACTTTCCTGTTGGTTTCATTCAATTCCAACGGTCTGATTTCGAACTAAAAATCCTTGATCAAAAACAGTTTGTGAACCCACTATTTTATTGTCAAGTTCAACTTTTATTTGTTAACCCCAACTATTAAACCATGAAGTTGGGTTTAAACCAAACCACTTCTCCTACCATTTGATGGTCATTGGAGATCAAGACATGACTAAAACTCATGAGTTTTCAAGGAATATAAGGAGACTCCATGAAAACTCAAGCTTAGAGAACCCAAACCATGGTAGGGGTTTGGATTCATCTACTTGTTCTTAATAAAATGATGATCAACTTTAAATCTCATGTGAATCATAAGTTTACATGAGACTAAAAGATCAAACTCATGAGATTCAAGTGAGATATGGAAGATCTCCAAGAGTCTCAAGAGAAGAGCATAAACAAGGAAAATAGAAAAAAATCAAAGAACTAGCTCATGAACTTCAAGAGGATATAGAGAAGATCCCATAAAATTCCAATTTAGAGAATCCAAGTCATGAGTATGGACTTGGATCCACCTATTTGTTTACAAAGTGAAGTGATGATCAAACTTTGACTCCCATGTGAAGCATAAGCTTACATGAGATTCAAAAGATCAAACTCAAGAGCTTTCAAGAGAGATATTGAAGATCTCCAAGAATCTCAAGAGAAAAGTATAAACAAAAAGAAGAAATGAAAGTAAAGAAAACTAAGAGAGCAAGTGTTCTAAATCCATAAAAAAAAACTAACAAGAGTAGAGTATCACCGCCAAAACCATCCTCAAACTTCTATATTTTGAAGATCTTCCAAGCTCTTCTTTCAAGTTTTTCTCCCAATATTCTCTCCTCTACCCAAATGTTCTTCTCTCAAAAGTTCTCCTAAATTCCTCTCAAATTCCCCCAATATTCTTTCTTTCTCTTGGTCTCCCCAATATTCTTTCCTCTCCCTTGGTCCCCCCTTTTCCAATGGAGATACCTCTCCTTATATAGACAAAAATACCAAGTATTTTCAGTGAATTCGGAGTAAAAAAAAGGTGTAAATGTCTCATTTGGTGGTACAATATGTACTTCCTGAAAATAGACAGACTACTGCACAGGGCGGCAGTCAAAAATCTCTTGCGGCAGTCCGTGGATGCCGCAACTGCACTCCGTGAATGCCTCGGCGACATTCCATGAATGCCTCGGCGGCATTCCATGACTGCCGCGCGGCACTCATTGAGAGCCGCGTAAAACTATTAATGGCCGCGTTTTAGTCAGCCTTACTTTATCAGTTTTTTTGTTTTTATCCGCATACACATACGTATTGTACCACAAAATAAAGACTGTTAAAGCAAACGGCAGTTAGAAATTGTCGGCGGCACTCAGTAAATGCCGGGCCAGCATTCTATGACTACCGTTCGGCACTCACCGAATGCCGTTCGACATTCGCTGAGTGCCGCGAAATCCTGCCATGTGCCATTTTTTGTTGAACTTCCCCTTTTAGGTCTTTTCTTTCCTCCTTTTCTTAAAGTAAATTATTTTCCAAGATTTTTTTCAAAATTGATGTTTTATACCTGAATTCTCCTAAATACCTGGTATTTCAATTTGTGAAAATTTTACCGCGTTTGGAGAACTTTCTGAAGAGCTTGGAATACTTTGAATTTTTCGGTCTTTATCATCATTGGACGTGGAGGTGACGCTCTCCTAAATTCGACGTTCGGTCAAAATCGGGGTGTCTACAGTTATTTCCCAGCCATTGGAGGACTGCTTTGCTGGGCCAGTAGGGCTTCGATCTGTTGCTGTATTTAACGTTGGCCCTCCAAGAGTTGTGTGAGGGTCGCAGTGATCTGCTTAGATGTCATGACTGCCGCAGTCGGTGCCAGTGTCGTGGCCGGCAGAACATCTCGGTTGGCCTGCTGTGCAGTCTTCTTACTCTTCTTCAGAGGCATGGCTATCAGCCAAGAGTTTTGTTGATGAAGAACGTGTCGTTCCCACAGACGGCGCCAAGCTGATGATGCCAAAATTTGGTTAAAGAAATTTAAGGAGAGAGAGAGAGACTGGTTTTTTGTATGTGGTTCGGGCCTGTTAATGAAGGTACCTATGTCCACGTGTGTGTCTGAGCATGTTCACTATATTGTAAAAAGCCAGGGACCTGTAGTGAACCAACAATAGTTTGGAGCTACCGTAGGTCGTTCGGGCGTGTTGGTGACCGCTATAGAGGTGCTGTAGAGACTGAAAAGTTGAACCCTTTCTATGGGGGTGAGTGGTCTCTTTTATAGATGCAAGAGACCTACTCGTACATGGATAAGGAAATATAATCCAATTAGGATGTGATTGACACCAATCAAGTAAATTTCCTTGTTGTATTAGGATTGATTGGCATTAATTATGGGAGTTTCCTAATTGGATTAGGAAACAATTTGCCCTTTCCATTAGTCTTCTAGTTTGAATAGGAAACTGCCTCAAATATTCTGGGGCGTGCCTTGCCAGCCTGGCTTGACTATGCCTGTATGGACCATGACAGACTGCTCTTCCCGACCTGTTGGTCTGGTCGTGAATGAATCACTCGGGATGGTGAGTCTGGAGTAGACTAGACCGCTCGGGCTGATGCTTGTCCGAGGAGTTGTGCATGATTTGACCGGGACATGGACTGGCTGCTAATTTGAACCACTCGATAATAGGATAGAGCCAATTTCGGGTGTATCACTAAGTGACCCTAGAATTCTCAGGTTCGATCGATCGAATCGTCTCGATCGATCGAAGGTGTACAATCCTCAAGTGCTTTAACAGGTCTCAATCGATTGAGATTTCAATCGATCGAACATTTCCGATCGATCGAGACTTGTATTTAAACGAGGCATCCTCCAAAATCATCTTTAGTTTCTCTCTCTTACTCTTCCTTTCAAGCGCTTGAGCTCAGAGAGAAGACTCGGGGCGAATCCCCCCCCCCCCCCTTATCACAACTTTCATTTGGGTAGCCTTCATTACCTCCAATCACCATCCTCATCACACTCACCTCTTCTCTGCGTGTATATCCGAGGTAACGTCCCGAATTACCTCCTTTTCATTTTCATTTGAAAAACTTGTGGGGGTGCCCCCCATCGGTCCTAAGACCAACTTATGTTTGTATTATTCTTCTATTACTTATTTCTATCCATTTTCGATAATTTTTCTTGTCCCCGCTGATTTTCTGTGCTCGATCAATCGAGCTAGGCTCAAGCGATCGAAGTCTATACCAGTTCAATCGATCGAGAAATGTTCAATCGATCGAACTGTAGCAGTGATAGATTCTTCATTTCTATTTAGTTTTGTATTTTTTTTAATTTTTTCTTTCCTTTCTCAATTTCAGGGCCTTCGCAATGAACCCTATTACGGTGTATCACAAATTCAAACCCTTCGATCTCACAATCCCTGATCCAGTACCCGATCATGATTTTCGGAATGACGAGGACCGAGTGTGGTTTAACCGCTATTTTCATTCGCAAAAGGTGATGTTGGAGCGACCGCTAGAGACGGTTTGGCTCTTAACTCCATGGTTCCTAGCGAGAATCAGAGATATGCCTCTATGGTACGGCATGTTGACCCAAACCAAATGGGTCAACATCAATTGGGTTCGGGAAGCCTGTGCCACGATCATTAAGGATCCCGCAGCCCCATTCACATACCGACCCTTCTTCCGTGTGCATGAGATCATTTTCAGTCCTGCCACTGTTTCTGCTGCTCTGGGGGTACCTAAGGTGCCCGACTATTTCTACCCTCAGCTACCGGGTGCTCCAGAGATCTCTCCCGCCACTATTATCCTCAAGCTCACAGGAGGAGCCATCCAGATATAGAACAGCGAATCTCTTATTGAGGATAAGTTTCTTACTGAGAAGTACCATCTCCTCCATCTAGCACTCGTCAATTGCATTTTGATGACTTCCTACCATGAGAAGTTGGCGGCGTGGTATGCCCGGGCACTCTATTCTATTGGGACGGGATAGCGAGTCTACCTGTCTCGCCTCTATATCGACTTCTTTATATAGCTGACGCGGTACATCACCGCCAAGCGCCATCTGAAGGGCGCTTGGCCTATTCATCAGGTTATTGAGCGGGCTGGATTACTTCCATTGTCCATAGACACGACTTTACAGGCCTCCAGTCGATTCAGCGAGATAGCGGCCCGCCGTTCTGATGCGCAAAAGAAGAGAAAATCAAAAGAAAAAGCAAAGGTGGGAGTAAAGAGGAGGAGAGGAGGAGGCACGGATACTGAGGGTGTTGCTTTAGGGACGCCTTCCGAGGCTGAGGAGCATGATTCAGGTGGTGAGGTTGATCCTATGGAGGAGGTTGCACGTTTCAAGCTGAGACGGAGATCTCAGGCTCCAGCCCAAGGAGAGTCATGATCTGTGTCTCTCCAGACTCTCTATATACTATTCTTGGGAGAGAGGGAGGCCCGGATACGGCTTGAGGGCAAGGTTGACTATATGACATTTCTGCTGGCGGCGATTTTGGTATAGATAGGGGCAGATCAGTCTATTCACACAGCTTCACATCCCCCTACTGCCCCTTTTGCACCACCCACCACCGGTCCATGTTCTTCTGATTCCGCCACTATCTTTTGATTTCGTCGCTTCATCTACATCCACAGCTCCGCCTACTATTTCTGATATTCCACCTACACCGCCTACTGATCCCTATGCCCCATCATCCTCATCTACACCACCTCCGGTCGTGGCTGACCCATCATTCTCTACATCAGCTGCCCCGACTGTGAGGGTGGAGATGAGGATGCTTCTACTGCACGAATCGTGATTTTATTCAATGTTGGAGATGATTAATTTGTGTCCGTTGAGAGTGAGAGTTTTGTTGTATTTAGTTTATTACTGTTCTCTCTCTTCTCTCGTAGTTCTCTTTTGGGTATGTGGATATTTTGGATTGTATGGCTATGATTGGACAATTTGATCACTACTCTGTTATTTTTATTATTTTATCATCCCAGTGATCAATTTATATATTATGTGATATGTCCAAAATTATCTAGCCATAAAGCTAGTCTTCTACGTCATCAAGAGGTGCTGGTTACTTCAGTAAAGGCTCCACCAGCTAAGCAATCGCAGGGTGTTCGTCAGAACCGTACGGTTCCTGCCACCAGGCCGGGATGGGAGGACCGTGGCATCCCGTGGACCTGGTCTATCCAGCAGTTTCCTAAACCAGCTACAAGTTTGCAAGATGAAATGTGGCAGTTTCCTAAACCACTTAGGAAGTTCTCCCCAAATCATGCAAATCAATTGTAATTAGATTAGGCTTCCTAATCCAATTAACTTACCATGTAAGGGTGGACTCTTGCATCTATAAAACAACCCACGTACCCTATCTATAGGGACCCCCAAAAATAACTCTCTAGCTTACAAGCATATACCATAGAATTCACCATCAATACGCATATACCCGGCCAGTATTACTGGTAGTGCCACCCCTCTTTGTTGGCTCACCAGGGCCGCCGGTGATCTGCTAGTGAATGCGCACAGATGCAACCTTGGATGTAGGTCACCTCGTTAACGGGACCGAACCACATACAAATTGTTCTTGTCTTTTTATCTCTCTAAACCCTTCTTACCAGTTTTTGGCATCATCAATTTTGTGCCGTCTGTGGGAATCGACAAAGTCTTCTCATCAACAAATTCTTGACTGATCAACATGCTGCTAAAGAAGGGTAAGAAAACTACTATTCCGACCGGTCAGGAGAACTTGCAGCTTGAGTAGCAGGCTGCCTCCATGACCACTGAACAGACGGCAGCGCTAGCAAAACTCTTGGAGGGCCAGCGCCGAACACAGGAATAGATGGAGGTGCTTTTGGCCCGGCAGGAGAAGCGTCCTGCATAAAAAAATCAGCCCGAGAAAAGTGCCCCAATTCAAAAGCCCGCTCGGGCACGAAGGCAAGCCCGTTCCGCCCCGGTGTCTCCACCGGACCGGGAACACCTCGGTGATGGTGAGCGTAGCCAGGCGACCAGATGTTCACAAAGGCATGCTTGGCCCAATCCTCATCGGGTAGAGGATTCCAGAACTATCATCAACCGATGGCGTGCGGCCAGAGGGGAGGAGTCAGGACGGAGAGCCCGGGAATCAGCCGAGGACCCCCCGACCAGGAGCCTGGGGGACCTTTGGCACACGATTACTCAGACCCAGAGTCGGGCTCTATCCCAAAGGTCGACGCTCATTGAGGAAGAGGCCTCGTCATCCGATCTAACCTACCGCTCGGATATAGAGAGGAGAACAGGGCGGGATGACGTCAAGGCCCAATTCGAGCAACTACAGCATCAAATTGAGAGGTTGAACCGTAAGTCTGGCCACGACCTCACCAATACGGAGACGGAATCACCCTATACTGCTCGAGTGACACAGTTTCCTATTCCACGGAAGTTCAAACCCGCTTACTTCAGCTCCTATGATGGCACAGGGAGCTCGGTAGACCACATCGCACCTACAAGGCCCAGATGGCACTGGTCACCACAATGGACGAGCTACTATGCATGGCCTTTCCTAGTACCCTCAAAGGGCCAGTAGTGCAGTGGTTCCATGCTCTGAAGCCCCGAACGATTGACGACTTCAAAGCCCTCAGCAAGCTATTCATCAGCCAGTTTGTCGGGATGCTCGACCAGTCGCAACCGGACACTCAACTGCTAACCGTCAAACAGCGCAAAGGGGAATCCTTGAGGGAGTATGTGGACCATTTCAACCAGCAAAGGCTCCTGATTGGCAATCTCAATGAAATGGCCGTAATTATGGCTTTCTGTTCGGGAGTTCAACACACCAAGGTTGCTACGTCGTTTCATCGCGACCAACCGGCAACTCTGGTGGAGCTCTTGGAGAGGGTCGGAAAGTACATTGACACTGAGGAGTTCCTGAAGGCGAAGCGCGCCAGCCAGGATGGAGATGAATCCCCGAAGGCCAAGCGCAAGCGTGAAGGATTTGAGAAGGGCTCGGGAAAGAAGCCTAAGCAGGATAAGAAGGATGTCCGGGGTCAGCCCCCGATTGCTTTCACACCCCTTTCCCGGCCCATACAAGAAGTCATGGCTGCCATCGAGGCGCAGAGGTTGCTTCAGCAGCTAGCGAAACTCAGAGCCCCGCCTAGAAAGAGGAACCGGGACAAGTTTTGTGGCTACCACAGAGACCACGACCATGAAACGGAGGATTGCTTTAAGTTAAAGATAATAATCGAGAAGCTGATCGAGCAGGAACACCTTTTAGAGTTTGTCACAGCAGATAGACGACCCCGGCAGGACACCCGAGCTCCTAATCAGCCACTACCACTTGGCCAAATCAATGTGATCTCCGGAGGAATGTCAGGAGGAGGGGATTCACAGTCGACACGGAAGAGGCATGCTCGGGCATCTCGGGCGGATGTCTAGCAGGTCCAATCCACCGGCTCCTCCCCAACTGATGTTCTAACGTTCACATATGACGATTTGCAGGGCGTCCACTGCCCCCATGATGACCCGCTAGTAGTGACGCTTTATATAGCTAACTATATGGTGAAGAGGGTGCTAGTGGACACAGGCAACTCGTCCGATATTATGTTCACGTCGATAATCGATCAGATTGGGATCTCCAGAGATTGACTCCAGCCAGTCGCTACTCCACTGGTTGGATTCAATGGCTCCAGCACACAACCGCTCGGGACAGTCGAGCTTCCGGTTCTTATGGGGACCTACCCTCAACAAGATTCCGTGCTGACAAATTTCATGATCGTGGAAGCCCCGTTAGCCTACAATATCATCCTTGGGAGGCCGACCCTCAACAAGCCCAGGGTGGTCGTCTCCACCTACAGTTTAACAGTGAAGTTCCCAACTCCTCAGGGACCCGAATGCTTGCGTGGAGATCAGACTATTGCCCGGAGTTGCTATGTCAGCTCGTTGCGCCGGGGGGCAATCACCGAAACATTAACCATCCAAGAGATGGACCCCAGGACCAGAGTGACACGATAGGTCTGGTGGAAGAGTTGGAAAGAGTAATGCTGGATCCCGAGCACCTAGACTGCATGGTCAACATTGGTACCCTACTGGAGCCCGGCCTGAAGGAAAAACTGACCCAGTTCTTGAGGCAAAATCAGGACGTTTTTGCTTAGAGTCATGAGGATATGCCCGAGATTGACCCCCGGGTAATGTCCCATCGTCTCAGTGTTAGCCCGGATTGCCGACCAGTGAAGCAGAAGAGAAGGGGCATGGCCCCTGAGAGACAGAAAGCAGTGAGTGAGGAGGTCGAGAAGCTCCTGAAGGCGAAGTCCATCCGAGAGGTCCACTATCCCAACTGGTTAGCTAGTGATGTTCTGGTCAAGAAAAGCAACGGGAAGTGGAGAATGTGCATGGACTTCACTGACCTCAACAAGGCCTGCCCTAAGGATTGTTATCCACTGCCCAGGATAGATCTCCTTGTGGATTCCATGGCCGGTCACTCACTTCTCTCATTTATGGATGCCTACTCGGGGTACAACCAGATCAGCATGTACCCTGGGGACGAAGAGAAGACAACATTCATCACTGACCAAGGGACGTATTGCTACAAGGTTATGCCGTTCGGTCTCAAGAATGCCGAGGCCACCTACCAACGCATGGTCAACTACATGTTCAAGGACCTTATTGGGAGGTCTATAGAAGTATTTGTGGATGATCTGCTAGTCAAGAGCCAGGACGAGTACGACCACCTTGAGCATTTGGCCGGGGCCTTCACCATTTTGAGAAAATTCAGGATGTGGTTGAACCCGACCAAATGCACCTTCGGTGTCTCGTCCGGGAAATTTCTCGGCCATCTAGTCAGCAGACGAGGGATTGAAGCAAACCCATAGAAGATCAAAGCCATCATCAATAGGCGGTCACCCAAGTCGACGAAGGAGGTTCAGAGCCTAGCCGGACGGGTGGCCGCACCGAACAGATTTATCTCCCGAGTTACCGATCGGTGCCTGCCATTCTTTAAAATCCTCCGCAAGGCATTTCAGTGGTCAGAACAGTGCGAAGAGGCGTTCCAGGAACTCAAGAAGTACTTGGTGTCCCCTCATCTACTCTCAACACCCATGCCGGGGGAAGAATTATTTTTATACTTGGCAGTGTCACTATCAGTGGTTAGCTCGGCACTCGGTCGGGAAGAGCACGGGACACAGTTCCGAGTGTACTCCACCAACCGGGCATTACAGGGTGCAGAGAGTAGATACTCCTGCATAAAAAAACTAGCATTCGTCCTCATCACCTCGGCCAGAAGGCTCCGTCCATACTTTCAGTCCCATGTCATTGTGGTCCTCATAGATCAACCTCTCCGCAGAGTCCTCAGCCATCCAGACATGTCCGGGAGGCTTGTCAAGTGGGCATTGGATTTGGAAGAATTTGAAGTAATCTACCAACCCCGGACTGCCATCAAGGGATAAGCCGTAGCAGACTTTCTGGTTGAGTTCACGTAGCTAGAGGACCCGGTTAAAGAGTCTGAGCCGCTGGCCCTACCGCCCGGGCTACACTCTCACATCCCTACCTGGGTACTGCACGTGGATGGTTCATCTAATCAGCAAGGCAGTGAGGCAGGAATCATCCTAACTACCCCTAACTGTATCCAGCTCGAATACGCGCTAAGGTTTGGGTTCCGTGCCTCTAACAACGAGGCCGAATACGAAGCCCTATTGGTCGGATTACAATTGGCCATTTCTATGAGTGCAGAACAGGTCCAGGGAAACAACGATTCCCAGCTCATGGTTAATGAGGTCAACTAAGAGTACGAAGCACGGGAAGACAGCATGGTAGCCTACTTGGCCCTTTTCCGAGCTGTTTCCAAGAATCTCCGGGGATTTTCCATCATGCAGATACCCAGAGAAGAAAACACCAGGGCTGATCGGTTGGCCCGCCTTGCCTCATCTTCTGAGTCAGACTTGCCGGGGATAAGGATAGAATATCTACCCAAGCCAAGTATGATCAACTCAGAAGGCATGGAAGTGGATCTGGTCACCCTGGGACCCAGTTGGATGGACCCGATCGTGATATTCTTGACAACAAGGGCGCTGCCAGACGAGAAAGAAGAACCCCACCAGGTCGAATACCGGGTGACCCGATACCATCTTGTTGACGGCATCCTCTACAAGAGGGGATTCACTATCTCATACCTCTGCTGTGTTCACCCTGCGCAAGTCCAACCAATACTATTTGAAATCCACAAAGGAGTGTGCGAGAATCACTTCCGAGGCCGGGCACTCTCCAGGAAGGCCCTATTGCAAGGTTACTACTGGCCAACCATGGCCCAGGATTCCCAGGAATACGTCAGAAGGTGTGACAAGTGTCAGAGATACTCTCCCATGATCAACCGATCGGGAGAGCTCCAGACACCAATCCACAGCCCCTGGTCGTTAGCATAGTGGGGTATCGACATTGTCGGTCCCCTGCCGATGGGAAAAGGACAGGTCAAGTTTGCCGTGATGACCGTTGATTACTTCACCAAATGGGCAGAGGCCAAGCCCTTGGCGACGACAACCGAACGAAAAATGGAAAGCTTCGTCGAAAGGAATATTCTCAGTAGGTTCGGTATTCCCTGGTCCTGGTCAGCGATAACGGCAGACAATTCGACACCCCTATCTTCAGGCAGTTCTGCTCGGGCTACGGGATACTAAATCATTACTCCTCTCCTGAGCACCCACAAGCCAACGGTCAAGCCGAGGTGACAAATCGGACAATCTTGTAGTCAATCAAAACAAGGCTTGAAGGCGCCAAAGGGCTGTGGGCTGAAGAGCTACCAACCCTTCTGTGGGCCTACCACACTACACCCTCAGATCAGAGCTGGACCTAGTCGAGGAAAGAAGAGACCGAGCCTATCTAAAGGTGGCGGCATACAAGCAACGGGTTTTTCGATACTATAATAGTAAGGTGAAGCACTGTAGTTTTCAAGTCTGAGACCTCATCCTCAAGGTAGTGAACCAGTCTACCCGAATCCCGAGCCATGGAAAATTGGGGCCAAATTAGGAAGGCCCGTATAAAGTAACTCGGATCAACCGACCGGGAACTTACTAGCTACAAATCATGGACGGGCATGATCTCTCTCACCCTTGGAATGTGCAACACCTCCGCAAGTACTCTCAATAACACTTGGCCATGGGAATTTTGTGGTGGTAGAGAAATTTATTTTCGTAGCTCTGATTGAGCAACCATTATAAATCTTTATTTCTAATTAAAATTGAATAGTTTACTTTGCAAATTCAATCATGTCAGTATCCCGTGCACAGCAGAAAGTCCTCGGGCCAAACCCCGAGACGTGAAAGACCTTGGCTAAAAACCAAGGCAGAAAAGACCTTGGTTAGAAACCAAGGCAGAAAAGATCTTGGCTAAAAACCAAGGCACAAAAAGACGTCGGGCTCCGAACCCAGGCACAAAAAGACCTCGGGCTCCGAACCCAGGCATACAAAGACCTCGAGCTCCGAACCCAGGCATAAAAGGTCCCTGCAACCACCCATGTTCCAAGTCAGTTTCCTACGGTCACTCCTCACTACGCCCCCGCCTTCACAGGAAGCTCGAAGGGCAAGGGGATACCAGACCCAAATAGGAAATTACCCAAGCTTCACTTAGGTCCAACCGGCGACGGGGACAAACCCCTAGGTGGCCGACGATGGCAAGCTTCAAACGACCCTACAACCACCCATGTTCCAGGTTGGTTTCCTACAGCCACTCACTCATGTACTCCTGCCATAGCAAAATGCTTGGGGGGCAGGGTAATATTAGGCCAAAACAGGAAATCACACCGGTCTCTAAAAGAACTTGGAAGATATTCCTAAGGGCTTACAGTGATCAGAGATAGATATCCCGGACGGTAAAATAGGATACTCCTAAAATACACGGGGACATCCCGGACGGTAAAACAGGGTGTTCCTATAATACACCGGGACATCCCGGACGCTAAACAGGACCAGTTCCTATGGCACACCGGGTAATTACCTTTAAAATAGGTCAAGAAGACTAGGTGTTCTACTGGTTACGGTCCTAAACCATTTTCTAAGGTGAGACTTAGGTCGGCTAAAAATCGAGTGGATACTAGCAATTAAAAACATGCACAGTGCAGACAAAAATGAAAGTGAGCAGTAAATGGAAAGAAAGTTTGACCTCAAGTGCCTTTTCATTAATGATTGAAAACTGTACAAAGCCTAAGGGTCAGTTGTAGTAGCCTCCCCATAAAAAAAAAAAAAAAACTAGCTGTCCACAACTACCACTTATCCCTCCTCCGCAGCCTGCTCTTCAACAGAGGGGTCCCCGGTCAATGCAGCTTCAGCAGCGACCTCGGAGTCAGCCTGGCCCTCCTTTCAGTAACTGGACTCTGTCCAAGAATAGCCAGACAGGTCCCAAGTAGCAGCCCACTTCACCAGAACAGTGTAGCCCGTGAGGAACTCTGCCTCGAATTCCTCCTCAGCATCCTTGGCTTCAGCCTCCTGAGCGGCAGTGAGCTCCAAAAGCGTTGCCGTCATGGCCGCTAAGTCCTTCTCGACAGTGATCTTCCCGACCTCCGCGGCCGCAGCTTTAGACTCTGCTACCTTCCGGGCAGCCCGCTCGGTTGACAGAGAGTCACGGGTCTCCCCCAGATCTAGGGCCGCTGCCCGGGATTTCTCCTCCTCCCCAGAGAGAGCAAACTCCGCGGACTCCCGGGCAGCCCTCTCCACGGATAGGTCAACCTCTGCAGCGGCCAAACTCTCAGCAACGCTGGGAAGGGTGGTTTCAGCCCCGCCCGCAATACAGCCAATCTGCAAGAACAAGACAACGTCAGTATACGCATAGAAGAAAATCTAATGTTCAAATTACGAAGTGACTTACCATGTGGCTGATGCTATATAGCCAACCGATGATGGCCTCGGGGCTTAGCAGGGCGCATTTGTCCATTTGACTTTGCAGTAGCCCAGGCCGGACCCTTCCGCGGACTTCGTCCGCCGTCTCAACCTCCTGCCTTGAGGAGGGGCCCGCACGAGCTGTCTCCTCCAGGCTAGGGAAGGGGACCCTGGAAAGTTTAGCTACCGGAGGAATTGGTGAAGGCGTAGCGATTGTGACGCCAGGTGTTGAAGCCTCCGCAGCCTCCTTCTTTGCCCGGATAGAGATTCCTCGGGAGATCCTCTTGAGGGGCTGGCCCTCAGCGGGGGCCAGCTTCTTCCTCTTCTGGCCAGCCCGGGCCATCAAGGCCTCTTTCTCCTTCAAAGTCGCCACGCTTTTGGGAGCCATTTCTGCAGAACTAGAAAAGAGTACATGAGAATTCAGCAAAGTGTCAAATAAAAGAAAATCGGACGGTCAAAAGATGGCATTTACCGGGAATAATGGCCGAGAAGATGGGAGCTATGAAGTGGTGCTGGGGCTCGTAGGAGATCTTTGGGCTTCCTGACCAAGTCAACACTTGGTTAATGTCAGTTGGGTCCTCCACCAAAGACAGGATCCTTGCTTGGAACTCGTCGGGAAGACTGGGCGAGTCAACTGATCCCACTGCAAAGCAACCATACAAACGGGTTAGTCAAGGCAAAGTACAGAGACTTATCATGAAAGAAAGGTGATTGAGCTTACTCCTCAGTTTCCCCGCCCAGGAGGTCCTCAATTGCAAACACGGTGCCTTTTCACACAGCCCCATGGTTGAAACTTGGAAGAATTTCTTCTTCCATCCTTTATTGTTGCTCGGGCAGTTTACTAATATCTTTCGCTCTTGCCTAGCCCTGAGCGAGAAGAAGCCAGCCTCCCCGTGAACTTGGAAAGGCCAGTGGGTCCAGAAGAACTCTTGTAGAGTGAGCTTCTACCCTAGAACTTGAGGCCATAAAGAGATGGACCCCATCAGATATCGCAACCGTTCGGGGTGAGCTGCCCGGGGGAGATCCTGAGGTAGATGAGCGCGTCTCGGGCAACTGGATGGAGCGGCAGGCGAAGGCCTGCCATGAAGGCATCTTCGTATAGAGTGAGAAAGCCCGACTCATGGAAGTGAGCTCCGCCGTCGTGGCCAGAAAGAGAGAAGGGGTTGGGAATATCACATCTATCCTTGATATAACCCAAATCAGGACCTTGCAGGGTACTGATAATTGATTCGCACGGAAATACGACTCCAGGACTGTTCAGTACAGACCCTTCATCGCCCAACCCTCAAGATGTTGAGGCCATAGGAGAATCCCGGTGCGTTTCCTCGTGAGACGCCCGGGTATTCTTCCCTCACTATGTTGATTAGAGGGGGCCAGAGAAGGAGGGTTTGGGCTTGTGCTCAAGGTCCCTGATCGTGACTACTCATCCTCCGATCGGGATGACGAGTTGAAGTCTGAGTGGCACATGTCTAAGTCTACAGTGGACTTAGGTGGCAGAGGACGACCTAAGAATGGGTCACAGACTGCAAGCCTAAGATACAACGGGGGAAGATCTAGCAACCTGAAGGGCAGGTCATACAAGACTCTAGATGAAAGGTAACACTCTCTCAAGACCCTCCCAGGAACACTCGTTCGGTCCAACTGCTCTAACGTACCCCCGGACTGGAAGAAGTGACAGAACCTAAAGAAGAAAAAGTCCCATGCTCTGTTTGACCCAAGTGGGTTCGTTCCCTCCAACTTTGTTTAGGAAAGAAGAAGAAAATGAAGAACAGAAGACAAAAAAGAAGGACTTACAAGATTTAGCGCAGAAAGGGGTCGGGAATCTTGCTCGGGATCTTGTTTGCTCTCAAACCGCTCGGTAAACTCTCTCACTTGGCAGAAGGATTTGAAGAAATGAGCAAGTGTTCCTTATATAGGAATAGCAGACGGTCCAGATCAATCAGATCCAATGGTTCAGGAGTTTTCCCGCCAAGAGCCGCCAGATAGCTGTCACCTCGGGCATGTGAAGGTTCGCCTCAAAAGGCGCGCACATTAAATGCGTGACGTGATGGTCCGGTTACCACGCAACTATTTGGTTACATCTGAACCAACTTCGCTGGATCCTGACCAAGCCAACTACTCCCTGACACATGGTAACACCAACACCCGAGCTCTTCCCTGTACCGGTCAGTTATTTCATCGAGTGATCTGGAAGGTGGGCCCCATCCCGAGTAGCATTCCCGGAGGACATTCGGACGGTTTCCAAGAAGGTACTGATTTTTGAATCCTCACCCGATGAAGCATCCAATCAGTTCCAAAAATGGGGGGCAGCTGATATGTCCAAAATTATCTAGCCATGAAGCCAGTCTACCACGTCATCAAGAGGTGCTGGTTACTTCATTAAAGGCGCCAATAGCCGAGCAATCCCGGGGTATTCGTCAGAACCGTGCGGTTCCTGCCAACAGGCTGGGATTGGAGGACTGCGGCATCCCGTGGACCTGGCCTATCCAGCAGTTTCCTAAACCAGCTACAAGTCTGCAAGATGGAATGTGGCAGTTTCCTAAACCACTAAGGAAACTCACCCCAAATCATGCAAATCAATTGTAATTAGATTAGGCTTCCTAATCCAATTAACTTACCATGTAAGGGTGGACCCTTGCATCTATAAAAGAGCCCACATACCATGTCTACAGGGATGCCCAAAAATAACTCTCTAGCTTACAAGCATATAACAGAGAATTCACCATCAATACGCATATACCCGACCGGTATTACTGGTAGTGCCACCCCTCTTTGTTGGCTCACCAGGCCCGCCGGTGATCTGCTAGTGAACGCGCACAAACGCAACCGTGGACGTAGGTCAACTCGTTAACGGGACCGAAGCACATACAAATTGTTCTTGTCTTTTTTTCTCTCTAAACCCTTCTTACTAATTTTTGGCATCATCATTATGTATGGATCTCTTGCTATATTATTTCATATTTTCTTTCTATTGTTCTTGGCTGCTTGGATTTTGTATGCCCTCTTTAAAGATTGCTATGCTTGCGATTCTTGCTTTGCTTTATCAGGTGATATCTCTCTATTTATTTTTGAAAATCAACTTCTAAGGACATCGCAATTTTCAGTTGGGGGTGGGATGTAGATAGATAATCACCTGCACATGTTTATACTTAGCAATCTGGATACCTTTATTACACATATCATATAAATTCGATTAGAATTGAATTAAATTTAAAAATTAAACAAATTGAAATTTTTTTTTGAAATAATGTGAAAAATTTAGATATTTTTATTGGTAGAGCAACTTTGAATATTCACTCCTATTTAGCCGTTATCAAGCAATGATACATTCATATTAATCTCATCCTTTTATGAATTAAGTTCACACATTTTGTTTAGTTCACTAGGATGATTGCATATGTTGACCATTCTTGTATCCAAAATCCATATGCACGTGTTAACAGCTATGTAGAAAACCTAAAATAGAGTTAACACGACTTTTATGCTCTAAGGAACGAGTAGTGGAAACTAATGACCCTTAGTGAGCTTTTGATCCTTTCTTTGTTTCTGAGGGAATTTTCACACAAATTCAAATTATTTTGTCTTGAATATGCGTATTAAATTCATTGCACTAGTCTCAATTAATTCTTTCCTTTCGGCTGCTTATTAGAGGAGAACGTTCAGGATCTACCAACTAAACTCAATGAACACTGAATTGCTAAAACTAAGAAATTAAGAAAATGAATTAAGCCATCGTTACCCATTTCCTACCACTATTTATATCCCTTTACCCACACTGACTTAATATGGCCGATTCTATTATGAAATCCCTCATCCTTTACCTTGACCCCAATAGACCTTATTGCGTATCTAAAATAAATAACTGTCAAGGTATGTGATTGGAAGAAGACTAGTTGTGGGAGCATATGTTATAAAAAAAAAGGATGGAAGACTTGGAGATATAAGAATAAAAAATAAAATAATAAAAAATAATAAAAAATTTTATTAGACTCCATCACATGCTAAAGAAGCGCAATTCTTTCCTCTCTCATCTTTATCCTACTATATTAAAATCAAAAAGTCAAAGTCTTAATGATTCTTGATAGATTAGTTTGAACATGAATGTGTAATTTGAGTTATCCACGGTATTTCGCTATTCTAATTAGTAGTATTCCATTCATGAGACTATACACTCTAAATGTTCGTCCTTTATAGAGTCTGATATGAAAGTATTAGCATCCAGAAAAATCACTCCTATCAAAGCTTTCATACCATGTGCGATCATTTTTAACTAAGTTTCAGAGAGACGTTCATTTTAAGTGTAAATCCATGTGAGAATTGAGTTGAAACTACAAGTTCTGAGGGTATGGTAGTCTAAACAACTCTAAATAAAGTTTGATCCATAGTTGTTAACTTCACATACACACGGATACCTGATTGCGATACATATGTTATATTCGTCTTGGTGACATGAAGGGTATGTGATATGTTTTGTAGAGCTAAGTTGACAGTTGAATGGGAGGGAGTGTTTACAAGTTATTCTATATCTTTTTGAGCTTAAAATTGAGAATTTTATGGGTATATTCACTGCAATCCCTCAAGAGACAACACTCGTCCACTAGGAGGAACCTAGGGGTTTAACGGCTTGTTGCATTCGCTAAATGCAACCACGAGTCCTGCGAAAGTGAGTTAGGAAGTTTCTCTTTCTATTTAGATTAGTTTGCTTTAGTTTATTTTGTATTAATTTAGTCATTATAGTAATAGTTTAGCTTGTCTTTATTTTTGCTTCATTACTAGGGACTAGCAATTCACTAGTTAGGGGTTGTGACAAGCGGGGGTATTTGTAAAATACAACTGCACTAAAATAAGGAAATACACTGATTTAGTCTACAACTCCCTTGTAAATCTGCAATTTGGATTACAATGCCAGTTTTTATACAATATGACTAATCTTTGATAAGTTGTGCTGTTTTAAGCTGTTATTCGTGTAGATTATTGTTTTGCTGGGTGCAGGAATCACTAACAGGATAAAAGGAAAGTTGGATTATAAGAAAGGTAATTCAAAGATGAAAAGTGAAGTTCGAGCGATCAAAGACACCTTAAGCGATCGAGGGTTCAATTGATCGAACGTTGTTCAAGCGCTTGAAGATCCTAGAAGTTTAATCGATCAAGTGATGTTTGATCAATCAAACATGGCTTTTATCAGAACTTACGCGCACACAGCAGAGATGAAGTTTTTAACCCTAGCTCTAGGTTTTAGTATATTTATTCATTTTGTTTACGTCCATTATGACGCACACATTATTTTTCAACAGTTTGAGAGAGAGAGAGAGTGTTTACTTGAGTTTTGTAGGTTTCATTGCTTGGGTATTTGATTTGATTGAAGTTTGAAGTTAATAAATAACTCTGTTCATTCCAAGTTCTGTTTTATTCATTTTATTTATAGTCTTTAAGTAGTTTCAATAGTTACAATCTGAATAGATCGAAGTTTTTCTTGTTAGTATTGATAAAACCATAGTTTCAGAGTTTTTTTCATGTTTAAATCACAACCAAACAAAGCCTTAATGAATATTTACGTTAAAAACGAATCTGAGACACTCCAAACCATGTCTGAGTAGACATAGGGTTTGGAGATCATGATGAAACAGTGATCTCCAGCCTTTGGCATGCAGCAGTTTGAGACCTATGTTTGATCGATCAAAGTTAGCTCGATCGATCATACTAGAGTATAGTCAAGTGATCGAAAGAATTTTGATCGATTGAGAGTTGACGAGATTTGATCGATCGAAAACGCGTCGATCGATCGAGCCCTCTGATTCTTGAGAACATTCTATGCAGTATTCCTAGACTTTCTGCTTTAGAGATATGTTATCAAACTGTCCCCTAATGCTCAGTTTGTCAAAACAGTCTCTGAACTTAAGGCCTTAAAGCATTTTTCTTCAATATCTTTTGCAAACCACCCTCAATGCTAACTCCATTATAGGTGCCAGTCTTAACTATTATTTTAAACCACTTTCACATGTTTCAAATTAACTGTGATGATATAGTCCCGGTCATGAAAGGGCTATGGATTCTTTATTTTTAGAGAAATACGGGATACTGTAGAAGATGTACTCCATTGAGCTTTAATACAACTGCATGGTAGATGGGTAGGTCGCTGCGTATTTGTGTGATCCCAACACTTCCCTTTTTATTAAGTAAAAACACAGTTTTAAAATATCGCTTTAGTTAATTAGTTAATCATCAGTTTAATTTAATTTAGTTGCTTTATTTTTAGTAGCTGATAATCGTGGAACTCCGCGTTCTACACTTTCCTTAAACATTGATTTTTATTTTCTTTTTAGAGTCTAATCTAGGTACTTAGTCTCCAACCTTCCCTGCGGGATCTACTTGGTCTTAACCAGATTACTACTTGCACGTCTACCTACACTTGGGTATAGCACACAAGCGCATGCAAATTATTCTCGTGTCATTCATATTATAGTTTAGTTTAAATTGAGCGAATGACGGCGACAGCGTGTTGAGGATCATATCAACTTGGGTCTGTGCATCGATGTTGGCACCTAGGGTCTCCAGCTCATTCAAATAACCAATCATTTTTAAAACATGTTCTTTGACTGGAGTCCCTTCCGACATCTTAGCACTCATTATCCTTTCCATAGCTACCTATCTGGCAGGCCTGCCATGCTCCCCAAATATCTTTTTCAGGGATTCAATAATGTCACTGGCGGAATTGTTCGACTGGAATTGGTGTTGCAACACACCAGCCATTGAGGCCAGAATGTAGCAACGAGTCATTCCATTTGACTTCTTCCATTTATTGAACTCGCGTCTGGTAGCTGCCGAAGCATTTACCGTGGGTTCTTTAGGGCATGGGGTGGTGAGGACATATATGGAATCCTCTGCAGTTAATACGATGTCAAGGTTTCGTTTCCATTCAGTGTAGTTATTTCTAGTTAACTTGTTTTGAGTGAGTATGGTGGCAAGTGGACTAAATGCATATCCAGACATTATGATTAACTGTAAAATCAAAAAGACAAAATAAATATGGATATCAGATTTTGACAGTTTGAAATAAAAGAATCCTTAAAACTCTTATTTTAAAAATAAAGTCTCTGGAATATCGAAACAAAAGAATAAAGCCTCCGTGTGGTGGTCAATGTTCGATTTTTCGATTAATCATGACTTGTCTGCTATGCAACTCTTGCAAAACAAGTTCTGACTTCCAATCCCTTTTGATCTCTAAGTTTCTGAATGATGTCCCGTGTGGGATCCCTTATCCATAGCTTAGCTAGTGTGTACCATTAACTAGGATCCAATCACAACCGTCTCAAGTAGCACCTCCGTGTGGTGGTCACCCTCTAACACGTCTGATTGATCCTATCCATAGGAAGTTCATATCTAGTAACCAATGAGTAGTGTATCCTCCGTATGCAATGATCACCCCTGGCGAGGTGACACAGAATGTACTACTCATCTTACAATGAACCGTTAATGGAAGATCGTGGGTATTATTAATAAGGCCCTCTCCCGCTAGATTTGGTAAATAAGGATTTTGCTTTTGAAAAAAAAATGTTTCCACACATTATCCATAAACATCCAATGTTTACTAATGCGTTGAAAATGGTTTTTGAATTTTATTTTAGAAAACTTGTTTTATGTGCATGCGAGTAGTAACAATATAATTAAACACCAATCACGACCAAGCACATAAAACAAAAAACTAAAATTGAGAACAAAGGTTTTCATGTGCCTATATCTCCCATGGCTCTATCTCTATAGAACCTACTTCTTGGTTTGATCGCCTCCAGCTCCATCTTCATGCGCAACGACTTGCTTCTCCATCTTCATGGATCTTTCAATTCTATTACATTGGTCCTATGCTTCTTTTGAAGCTTACAAGTTATCTAGAAAAGGAAATAACAACAATAAAAAGGCTAAGGAAACATCTTAATACAAAATTAAAACTTTGATCTTGGTGCCATGGGAGATAGCGGACTAAGCTTGTTGTAAGAAGGTTAGTCGAACACACATCCACGCATATATAACAAATATATATATCCATTGGAACCCCTAATTGATTCACACAGTGCATAAACTCTTTACGCACTGAATTAGAACTCAAAACAACATCTCACTTCTCTGTCACACTTTGATCGATCGACAAAGGTTCGATCGATCGAACCTTCGATTGATTGAACACAGTTCAATCGATTGAATTTTCAATTTCAAAGAAAGGTTTGAAAAAGTTACAGAATTAAAGTAAATAATTTTTAAAACATTCAAAACTGTGAAAAGAACATCTGGACAGAGAATTGATCTCGATCAATCGAACCCTATTCAATCGATCTAACAAAACCAAAGTTTGATCGATCAAAACTTGTTCGATTGATCAAAAATACTTCGATCGATCGAATCCATCATGCATCCAATACAATCACAGATTTGTATTCTGCTGCAATAACACTACAGAAACAGATCTGTGACGATGAAGTTTCAAAAACAATTCTAAAATTAACATATAAATCAAAACTAGTGTTCCAAAACGCATCTATAGATCCAAACAAGTGTGGCTCTGATACCAATTGATGGAAAAATAGGTTTAAAATTTACTTAAAATGCGCAGCGGAAAGATTGAGCTTTAAAAACTTTTGGTATCCCAGGATCTACTACTCGTTAATTCCATAGACGCGTATACTAAAGAGGGAGAAGAAATATACCTCAGGTCTTGAACCCAATTCTGATTTCTTTCTCCGGGATGGTGCAGCAGCCTCCACTAGGATATCTTCACCCTTATGTCTCCTACGAATGCTTCCTGGATAGGCTAGAGATGGTGGGATCTCTAATGGAGAGGATAAGGAGAGTTTGGGAGCTCTAAAATAGTTTCTGCAGCTTCTGACGTTCAAAACGACGATTTAAAAAATTCAGTACGCAGCTGCCCTTTCTATAGTTCCCAGAATCAACCTAACATTCGAGCGATCAAACTTGCCATGACTTCGATTGAACCTGCCTTGACAAGACCTTCATGTGCCTTTCCAAGCATCCTAGGGGAGCCATGAGTGGGACCTCCTAGGTTCTTTATTGTTGGCTCAGACCTCTTTGATCAGCAAACTAATGAACTGGTCAGTTAACGTTTACTCCACTATAAAATGATAACTGAACTCCAATGCAAAAGAACATATCCGAAGCGATAACTAGACTTGTATGGTGTACTAATGTCCCTCTACCTTCAGCATTCGTAATCATATTCAGGTAGTCGGATAACTGGTTACTGTCAACCTGAATCATGATTACTTCTTATATTCCTTGAGTCCCATTCACCTCTCATGATTACCAAACATGTTGATAACTACTTATCAACAAGACTGCAGTTCTCAATAATCAACTTGGTGCATTCTTAAGGGAATGCTTACTCTGAATCAGAGGGTAGATTCTATCTTGACAATATATGTTCACAACCCTATGAAGATGACATACCCAAGATACTCAGGTATTGATCTTCTATAGACCTCACTGATTGGTAAGTCAAAGCAGCCATATCCACAGTCTGTGTTCATAATCATCTCAAGATTAAGAACGCGGACCTTATACAAGTTATGAGTTCCTATCGACTGATTGACAGTCTTGAGTGTCAATAGGAAAGCTCAGGTCCGTCAATGCACTATAAGCACTAGCATATTAACTAAGAGTTACACTCTAGTGATTGAGATTAATCACTCTATCCAATGGTAGCTAATCATGCTACAGTGTAAACCTGATGAGATATCCAGTCTCATCATCCACTGTGACATGTTCTAAGTAACAAAGAATAGTAATTCGTATCTCACTTGTATGTATCTCATACATACCCGAATTACTAACTATGATACTTAAGGATGAAATTCATCTCATGAAAGAAACATACATAACTAAATGTAAAGCTGATATCCATATATTAAAATGTCAATGTCTCATATATAAAGTAATGGTTTGAGGGCACAAACCCAACACTAGAAGCCTCCCACTGCAAGGAAATTGCCTGGAAACTGTGTTTAGTCACCGAAATGGCAATTTTTAACCCTTTTTTGCTCTCTGAAAAATCTTATTTTAACCCTGAAACTTAAGAGTTAAGATTTTAAAACTCTATACATGGATCCATATGAGATCATCTTTCACACACAAGTACATATACAAGAGAATATAGATAAGGAAGTACAGCCAAGTGCATATACTTGCCAGATATAAAAATATACTGAGAACTCAAGAGAGATTTCTAGGGAAAAGAAGTGAATTATGAATTAAAATCTCCTAAACTAATCTCAAGATAATTAGATTAGAGATTTGGACATCAAATGCTTTCCTAAAACTTCCATGGATGAGTGCTTGAAGAACTTGAAGAATACTTGAAGAAAAAGACTCTTCAATTCAACTTTGGTGATATAATTGAGAATCCTCCAAGAGGTAAACACTACAATTCATCTCTAATTCCTATTTCCTGTATAAGATCTATAAGATTTGGATCTAGTTTAGTTTTATTTTATTTTCTAGAACACTCATCTTCTTCCTCTCTTGTTCTTCACACACTCACATGGCTAGATCCAAGTCTCTTTGATTTTATTGATAATTCTCAAATTAAATATTGATTTTCATTTTGATTTTCAATTTTGATTTTATTTTTTTGTTTAATTTAGATTCATGCATACATGATTACATATATGTATCAATTTTGAATTCTATGATGGTTTGGAAGTATAATCTATGAGAAGGATGATTCCTATTTTCATACCTATCTCTTGATTATTCCTATTACCTAGAATTCCTATTGAATTTCATTTCCAATAGGATATTTGTAAGTCCCTTTGATCCATGATCTAAAGTTCTTCATAGAACTTGAGGGCTAAATTGATTGGGAATCATGATAATTAAGTTGGTCTATGAGCTTGATCTCTCTAATAAGCTTCAACCATCACCTAAGATGTTTTTCTAACACTTTAAAATGAATTAGATCAAATTCAGCAAAACAAATTAGTTTAGTCCATTGAATTTGATCCATCAAAACCCATAGTTTGATGGATTTCAAATTTTCTGGGAAAAATTTGATGAACTAGCTTTCATTCGATCCATTTTAAGAACCTCTAGGATCTATATGCTATTTTTAGAAATTGTTGAAAAATCGGTTGACAGATTTGAACATAGTCTCTTTGTACTTGAATTTCAGTTATTGATGATGCCAAAAATTGGTAAGAGAGATTCAAAGAGAGATATTGGGACACAAGAGTTTATATGTGGTTCGGTCCTGTTAATGAGGTGACCCACATCCACGGGTGCATCAATGCGCTTCACTAGCAGATCACCGGCGGGCCCAGTGAGCAACAATTGGGAGGCACTCCCAGTAAAACCAATTGAGTGTATGCGTATGAGTGAGAATAATATGCTATTCTTTTGGTTTAGAATGCGACCCCCTTCAATGGGGGTGAGTGGCCTCTTTTATAGGTGCAAGAGACTGCCCGTACAAGATAAGTTTATAGATTAGGAAGCCTAATCTATTTACAACTCAATTTACATGAATCTAGAGGTGTTTCCTAAGTGGTTTAGGAAAATGCCTGCTCCTTCCATTTAGTCTTCTAACTAGGATAGAAAACTGCCCGGAGGCTGGCTGCCCAAGCAATCACGCCTACTGAGGGCATGCCCATGTGGGGTCCATCTGGAAAGAACGACTAGACTTGTGACCAAACCAGACGATTTTACGTAATAGCCCAGGATGGCTGTGTAGCCAGTCCAAATTCAAGACGACTTGGCTTCTCTTTGCTGAGGTGGCGAGGCCTGACTTTGAGTTGATATTTTTGGACATATCAGCTGCCCCCCATTTTCGGAACTGAGGCGAGGCCTCATCGGATAAGATTCAAAAATTAGTATCACCCCAAGGGACCGTCCTGTAGAGAGGTCGGGTATCTACCCCGAATCAGACCGGTCGCGTCACTCAGTTGGGTACAGACCGATTGGTGACCCTGTGGGACCATGGTTGGCCTCTGCCACATGTCAACTGATGGTTGGCCTGGTTAGGATCCAGTGAGGCCAGTCTAAAAGTCACTGAGCAGTTGCGTGATAACCGAACTGTCTCATCAAGTGAGGCAACGCTCCACGTGCCCGAGGTGACAGCTGTCAGGTTGTTCGGCAAGAAAGTGTCTAAACCATTGGATTTGCTTTGATCTTGGCCGTCCGTGCTCCTTATATAAGGAACACTTGTCCATTTCTTGAATTCCTGCTGCCAAGACGTATATTCCTGAGCGGTTTGAGAGCAAAAAGTCCCTGGTCTGGATTTTTGAGCCCTTTCTTGCATTGATTTTTGTAAGTTTCTTTTCCCTCCAAGTTCCTTCTTCCCCCTACTCTTTTTCTTTCCGAAATGACGCTGGAGGGAGCGAACCCCCTAAGATTCGAGCGGGAGTGGGATTTTTTCCTCCTTAGGTTCTGTTCTTTCTTTAAGTTAGGAGGTACCTTAGGCCACTTGAACCAAGCGAGTGTCCCTGGAGTAGTCTTGAGAGAGTGCCACCTAGTGTTCAGAACCATTTACTCTTTGCCTTTTTGGTTAGTGACCCTGCCCCCTTTGTATCTCAGGCTCGGGGTCTCTGACCCATACTTAGGCCGTAACCTACTTCCTCACCCTACCATAGGAGTACCAGAGATGGAGCATTTCGACTTTGATTCTACTTCCTGATCAGAGGTCGAGATGTCCCAGTTCGGAACGCTTGATACCAGCTTGGATCCACCTTTCGCTTCCCCATCTGACCACCAGAGTGAGGGCAGGATTCCTGTTCATGTATCCGATAGTGAGTCTGACCAGGAGGCCCCCGTTGCCTCCGTTTCCCGGGGCACGGGTGATGAGACACCGAGGAGACCTGACCCCGAGGTGGTGTTCGCCTGCGAGTCTACCTCCTCTATCCTGCGCTCCCAAGATCTCGTGCGCATTAGGGAGAGGTATTATTTTCCTTATGATTGTTCTTTAGCCATTATCCCCGGTGGAGCGCACCTCTACCAGCCAGGCTTCGTCACCCTATTTGAGGTTGCACTGATGGCTGGCCTCCACCTTCCGCTTCACCCAATCGCCCAGGATGTCCTGATTTACCTCGGGATTGCTCCCGGGCAGTTAGTTCCCAATGGGTGGAGGTTATTGATGGGGTCAATCTCCCTTTGGCCCCCAAGCCTTTAGGCATGAACTCACCCTTCAAGAGTTCTTATGGGCGCACCGTCCGTTACCTGTACACTGGGAAACCGGGTTCTTCTCTTTTGCAGCCCAGCAGGGCAGAAAGATCATTATCAACTGCTCGAGCAATAACAAGGGGTGGAAGAGCATGTTCTTCCAGATGTCCACCCTTTGTCTTTGTGACCCGGCCTCGGGAACCCAGCTAAGGACTTCCTGGGCAGGGGAATTGAGGGGTAAGACCGCCCAATATGCCTCTTTTTACTTTCCTTTATCTTAGAAGGTTGTAAATCTGCTAACTATTTTCATGTTTTTGGTTGTAGCTGGGTCGTCCAACCCTCCAAGGATCCCCGTGGAATGCCAGGCCAGAGTCTTAGGTTTAGCGGACCTGCCTACAACATCTGGAACGTGTTGTCCCAGACGGGAAATTTTGTCCAATTCTACTCTCCAGAGGATCCCGTCCAAGCTCCCACCTTCTCTCCAATCATTCCTGATGAGTGTCTGGGTTTCCTGTAATTTTGTTCCACATTTCCCTTTTGCTGCCTCCTCTGTTTTCTGACTGGGTAGTTTTTTTTTCTATAGAAATGGCCCCCAAGAGGGATCTGGAGCAGCTGAGGGCCAGACAGGTCGCTGCCACTGCTGCTGCCACCGCCACCCAGTTGGCTGTGGCACAGGGAAAATGGCTCGCCGCTGAGGCCTCGAGTGGTGAGCATTCCCTCAGAAGGATCCTGCACGGGACTGCAAACCGTCCAGAACCTATGGGGGCGTCAGCTCCCCGAGTGGTGGTGGTAGAGAAGACAAGACCCCGGGCAGACGCACCTTATGCCTTGCCAATAGGGGGACCCACTCAGGTTAGGGAAAGGGTGAAGTCCACCCTGATCCTTAGCCAGGTGGAGACATGCGCAAGGCTGTCTCCCGAAGACTTTCAGGGATGGTTTTACAACCTTTCCTATTTGGTAAGCTTTTCCGCCTACCGCACGATTGCTTTTCCTTTTTTTATTTACCTTGTTGACTGACCAATCTTCTTCCTTTAAATGCAGGTTGGCTGCATGGCTGCTGGGTTTGAGTCTCTCTTGTCTTCTCTGGCCGGGAGAGCCAACACTGCCGAAGCTACCTTGTCAAAGGAGCGAGCGGAATCTGAGGCCAGGAAGACCGCCCTGGCCATCGAGAAGGACAACACCAAGGTCTTGGCCTTGAGCTTGGGTGCATCCCAGGCAGATCTGGCCACTGCTCAAGCTGATTTAGAAGCTTCCCGAGCCCTCACAACGGCGGTTGAGGCCTGAGCAAAGGCCGCAGCTGAAGTGACAGCCGCCGGGGCCACAGAAGAGGCGTTTGATAACGGCTTTTTCCAAGGCTACGAGGATCTAAAACGGCGGGTCGCCTGGGATCACCACGAGTGGGACATCTCATCCTACGAGGGGATCAATTCAGACTACTGGGACGTCAGTCCCGTGGCTGGTGAGGATCCTATTGCTGGTGCTGGAGCTGTTGAGCCTGCACCGGGCAGGGGATCGAGAACTGGAGATGGAGCTGCCCTCGAAGATGAGGCTGGGGAGACTGAAAATGTGGTCGAGGTGGATGACTAAGGTCCCCGACCTGTTTTTTTTTTTTTTTTTTGTTGGGGATGCTACTACAACTGCCCCCCAGGCCCTGTACAAATTGTTTTTAATTAATGAAAAGGTCCTTGAGATAAACTTTTCCATTAATTGTTTACTGTTTCTGCACTTATTCCTGTGTTTTCCAATTCCTGACCGGTTTTGACCGATCTAACTCCCTGCCTTAGCAAATGGTTTAAGACCGTAACTGGTAGAAGTCTTAGTCTTCTTGACCCATTTTCAAGGTCCAGCCTGGTATACTTTAGGAGCTTGTCCTGTTTTACTGTCCGGACAGTTTTCCTCTGATCACTGTAGGTACTTAGAATGTTAGGATTTCTAGCCCTGTTAATGACCGGTATGATTTCCTATTTTGGTGTTGGTCTGGTATCCCCCTACCCCCCAAGCATTTTTCTAAGGCGGGATTCTAGGAGTGAGGGACCATAGGAAACCGACCTGGAACATGGGTGGTTGCACGGTCCTTTGAGGCTTGCCATCATCAGCCACCTAGGGGGTTTGCCCCCATCGTTGGTTGGACTTAGGAGAAGCCTGTGCCTCGGGGTTAGGCCCGAGGTCTTATTGTGCCTTGGTTTTGGGCCTATGGTCTTTTATGCCTCGGGTATAATCCCGAGGTCTTTTTGTGCCTTGGTTTTAGGCCAAGGTCTTTTATGCCTCGGGTATAATCCTGAGGTCTTTGGAGGAGCTTCAAGGTTAGGCTCGAGGTCTTTCAATTTTACACGGAACACTATTAGGAATAATTTCACGAAGTAAAATAGAAAACCTTTATTTTATTTAAAATTTATAGTGATTGTTCAAGTAGAGCTACAAAAAATCCTAGCCAGTGCTAAACCGCTCATCTCCGAGCACTACTGAAAGTATTTGCGGAGGTGTTGTATGTTCCATGGGTGAGAGAACTCATGCCCGTCCAAAGTTTATAACCAGTAGGTGCCCAATTGGTTTATCCGGTTGACCATATACGGTCCTTCCTAGTTTGGCCCCAGCTTCCCGTGGCCCGGGACTTTGGTAGACTGGTTTACCGCCTTCAGGATGAGGTCTCCCACTTGGAAACCCCAATGCTTTACCTTGCTGTTATAGTACCGGGAGACTCTTTTTTTGTATGCTGCCACCTTTAGATAGACCCGATCTCTTTTAAGGCATGTTCAGTTCTGAGGGCCTCTTCGTTGCTCTGATCACTGAAGTTTGCCACCCGATAAAAGGGCAATCCGAGGAGTGGGGACCACCACCTCGAAGCCGTAGGTGAGTGATAATGGTGTTTTGCCTGTTGCCACTCGAGGAGTGGTGCGGTAGGCTCACAAGAGGGTCGGTAGTTCCTCTGCCCACAATACATTGGCATCTTCAAGCCTTGTTTTAATTGACTGAAGGATAGTCTGGTTGGTCACCTCAGCTTGGCCATTGGCCTGGAGTTGCTTGGGGGATGAGTAGTGATTGGATATCCCATAGCTCGAGCAAAACTGCCTAAATACCAGGGTGTCAAATTGCCTACCGTTGTCACTAACCAGAACCCAGGGGACGCTGAACCTGCTGAGGAAGTTCCTCTCCACGAAGCTTTCCATTTTCTTCTCGGTAATTATTGCCAAGGGCTCGGCCTCCACCCACTTGGTGAAGTAGTCCACGGCTATGACGGCGAACTTAACTTGTCCTTTTCCCATTGAGAAAGGGCCGACAATGTCAATACCCCACTGAGCAAATGGTCAAGGGCTGAGGATTGACGTCTGAAGTTCTCCTAGACAGTTGATCATGGGAGAAAATCTTTGGCACGTATCATACCTCCTGATGTATTCTTGAGAGTGTTTGGCCATGGTCGGCCAATAGTAACCTTGTAGCAAGGCTTTGCGTGAGAGTGCCCGGCCTCCGATGTGGTTCCTGCACACCCCTTCATGGATTTCGTACAGTATTTCTTGGACCTGTTCAGGGTGGACACAACAGAGGTATGGTATAGAAAATCCCCTTTTTTAGAGGATGCCCTCGATGATGTGGTACCTTGCCACTTGGTATTTAATCCGACGGGCTTCATCCTTTCCGTCTGGTAATGCGCTTGTTGCCAGAAATGCCATGATTAGGTCAATCCAGCTTGGTTCTAGGGTGGTCGGTTCGACCTCCATGCATTCCGAGTTGAACACATTTGGCTCGGGTAGGTACTCTATCCTTATCCCGGGCAAGTCTAACTCAGAAGATGAAGCAAGGAGGGCTAGCTGATCAGCCCTAGTGTTTCCTCCCTAGGTATCTGCGTGATAGAGAACCCTTGAAGTTTCTATGAGACTGCTCGGACAAGGGCTAGATAAGCTACCATGTTATGCTCTCGAGCCTCATACTCTTGATTGACTTGATTTACTATGAGTTGAGAGTCACTGTACCCTTGAATTTGCAGCGCACCCATTGAGGTTGCTATTTGTAATTTGACCAGCAAGGCTTCGTACTCGGCCTCGTTATTGGAGGCCTTGAATTCGAACCTAAGCGCATACTCGAGCTGGATCCCATCAGGCATGGTTAGGATGATTCCAGCTCCGCTGCCCTTTAGAAGAACCATCCACATAAAGTACCCAGGTCGGCACATCTGACTGTAGTCTGGGCGGTAAGGTCAGTGGGGCAGTTTCTTCAACTGGGTCTTCTTGGTATGTGAATTCAATAATGAAGTCTGCCATTGCCTGTCCCTTGATCGTTGTGCGGGGTCTGTAGACCACTTCAAATTTCTCTAACTCCAAGGCCCACTTGACGAGCCTTTTGGACGTTTTAGGCTTACTCAAGATCTTACAGAGGGGCTGATCCGTAAGGACCATGATAACGTGGGCCTAGAAATACGGGCGAAGTCTTTGAGCTGAAGTGATGGGGGTAAAGGTGAGCTTTTCAATACAGGAGTATCTACTTTTTGCGCCCTGAAGTGCTCAGCTTGTGTAATAGACCGAGAATTGTATCCCATGCTCTTCTCGAATGAGTGCCTAGCTGACCGCCAAGGGTGACATCGCCAGATATAAGAACAATTCCTCGCCTGGCATGGGCATTGAGAGTAGAGGGGGCAATGCCAAGTACTTCTTGAGTTCCATGAATGCTTTCTCGCACTCTTTTGACCATTGAAAGGCCTTATGACGGATCTTAAAGAATGGCAGACACCGGTAGGTAGCTCAGGACACGAATCTGTTTAGTGTGCCCACCTGCCCAGCCAAACTCTGTACTTCTTTGGTTGACCTGGGTGACCGTATGTTTATGATGGCTTGAATTTTTTCAGGGTTTGCCTCAATCCCACACCTGCTGACTAGGTGCCCAAGAAACTTCCCAGATAAGAAGCCAAATGTGCACTTGGCCGGGTTCAACCTCATCCCAAACTTTTTCAAAATGCTGAAGGCCCCAGCTAAATGATCAAGATGGTCAGACTCGTCCCGGCTTTTAACCAGCAGATCATCAACGTAGACCTCCATGGATTTCCCGATCAAGTCCTTAAACATGTGATTGATCAGGCGCTGATAGGTTGCCTTGGCCTTTTTGAGGCCGAACGACATAACTTTATAGCAGTAGGTCCCCTGATCCGTGATGAACGAGGTTTTTTCTTCGTTCCCGGAGTACATGCTAATCTAATTGTACCCGGAGTAGGCATCCATCAATGAGAGGAGCGAATGACCGGTTGTGGAGTCCACAAGGAGATCTATCCTAGGTAGTGAATAGCAGTCCTTGGGGCAGGCTTTCTTCAGATCGGTGAAGTCCACAAACATCCTCGACTTCCCGTTGCTTTTCTTGACCAGTACTACGTTTGTTAACCAGTTAGGATAGTGGACCTCTCGGATAGATTTTGCTTTGAGGAGTTTATCGACCTCCTCGCGCACTGCCTTTTTGCCTCTCGGGGACCATGCTTTGTCTCTTCTGCTTCACAGGCCGGGAATCTAGGTTGACATTGAGTCCGTGAGACATTACCTGGGGGTCAATCCCAGGCATGTCTTCATGACACCAAGCAAACACATCTTGACTCTATCGCAGGAACTGAATTAGCTTCTCTCTAAGGTCGGGCTCCAGTAGGGTGCCAATAGTGACCGTTCGGTCAGGGAGTTGTGGGTCCAGCACCACTTGTTATAGATCCCCGATCGGTCCCACTCTTTCATTTTGATCCCTAAGGTCCATCTCCTGGACATTCAGTGTTTTAGCGATGGCCTCCCGGTGCAGAGAGTTGACATAGTAACTCCGGGCGACGGCTTGGTCTCCGCATAGGCTCCTGGGCCCTTAGGGGGTTGGGAATTTAACCACCAGGCTATGCGTTTATATAACCGCCCTGGCCTTATTGAGGGTAGGCCTCCCAAGGATGACATTATATGCAGATGGAGCTTCCACAACCACAAAGATCGCCAGTATAGATGCTTGCTGAGGGTAGGCTCCCATGAGGATCGGGAGCTTGATGGTACTGAGCGGTTGGGTACTGGACCCATTGAACCCTACCAGGGGAGTGGCCACTAGTCAGAGCCTATCCCTGGATATTCCAAGCTGATCGAATGGTAAGACAAACATGATGTCGGAGGAGCTTCCCGTATCTACCAATACCCTTTTAATCACGTAGTTTGCTACGGAGAGCGTCACCACCAACAGATCACCATGAGGGTAGTGCAGGCCTAGCATGTCCTCGGATGAAAACATCAACACATCAGTTGGGAGAGAGCGGGTGGATTGGACATGCCATACATCTGACCAAAATGCCCGGGCATGTCTCTTCTTCACCGATTGTGAATCCCCTCAGCCCGAAATGCCTCCGGGTATTACATTGATTTGCCCGAGGGGTCGCGGTTGCTCGGGAGCCCTGGTTTCTTGACGAGGTTGTCTCTCTGCTGCCACAAATTTAGCTAGGTAGCCCTGTTTGATCAGCTTCTCAATGACAATCTTAAGATTAAAGCAATCCTCTGTGTCATGCCCATGGTCTTTATGGAAGCGGCAGAACTTGTCCCAATTCCTCTTACCGGGCGGGCTTTTCAATTTGGCGGGAATCTGGAGTAGTCTCTGGATCTCTGCGGCAGCCATAACTTCGTGGATTGGCCGGGAAAGTGGGGTGAGGGTAATCGGGGCCTGATCCCGAATGCCTCTCTACTGATCTTGTCTCGGCTTCTTTCCCGGACCCTTCTCGGAGCCCTCCCATTTTCGTTTAGCTTTCGGGGATTCTTCTCCCGTAAACCTTGCGCGCTTGGACTTCAGAAACTCCTCCGTGTCAATGTATTTTTTGACCCTCTCTGAGAGTTCTACCAGAGTTTTCGGTCGGTCACGGTGGAATGACGCAATAACTTTGGTGTGTTGAACCCCTAAGCAGAAAGCAATGATTGCGGCCATTTCGTTCAGGTTGCGAATCTGGAGCCTCTACTGATTGAAATGGTCCAGGTACTCCCTCAGGGACTCTCCCTTTCGCTGCTTGATGGTAAGCAGCTGGGTGTCCGGTTGTGACCGGTCGAGCATCCCCACAAAATGCCTTGATGAAGAGCTTGCTCAATGTCTTAAAGCCATCAATCGTTTGGGGTTTTAGAGCATGGAACCATTACACAGCTGGGCCTTTAAGGGTACTAGGGAAGGCCAGGCACAGTAGCACCATCTGAGCCTTGTAAGTGTGGACATGATCCACTGGGCTCCCTGAACCGTCATAAGAGCTGAGATGTGACAGTTTGAATTTTTGCAGGATGGGGAATGCGATAATCTGAGAGGTATAGGGCGACTCGGTCTCTGTATTGGTATGATCGTGGAGCTGCTTGCGGCTCAGTTTTTCAATTTGCTATTACAAGTCCTCGATCTAGGCCTTTAGATCTCGCTTGGTTCTCCTTTCCATATCCGAGCGGTATGTCGAGTCTAATGATGATGCTTCCTCCTCGAAGTGCGTCATCCTCGGGGATAGAACCCGGCTCTGGCTCTGGGTAATCGTATACCTAAGATCTTCCCGGCTCCGGGCTGGAGGGTCTTTGGCTTATTCATGGGCCTTTGGTCTTAATTCCTCCCTCCTGGTGGCGCGTCGTCTGTAGATGATATCTCTAGCATCTTTCACCTGGTGAGGATTAGTCCGAGCTTGCTGCCTGTTGCGCCTGGGCGCTTTGTTATGGTTAGCATCCCGGGCATGTTCCCAATCCGACAGGGATACCGGCACAGAGTTGGTATGGTTCCGGACTCGTGCAGGCTCCCGGTCGGGTGCACTTTTCCCGGTCTGGTTCTCAGATTGAGGGCGCTTTTCGTGCAAAGCCAACAACACTTTGATTTGCTGCTGGGTTTGCCGCTGGCCTTCTAGAAGTTGCGCGAGCGCCGCCGTCACTTGCTCGAAGGTCATGGAGGCGACCTGTTGCTTGAGCTACAAGTTCTCCTAACCGGCCGGGGCAGTATTTTCTTACCCGTTCTTGGTGGCATGTTGATCAGTCAAGAAATTTGTTGGTGAAAAACTTATCGTTTCCCACAGACGGCGCCAAACTGATGATGCTGAAAATTGGTAAGAGAGATTCAGAGAGAGATATTGGGACACAAGAGTTTGTATGTGGTTTGGTCCCATTATCTAGGTGACCTACATCCACGGTGCATCAGTGTGCTTCACCAGCAGATCACCGGCGGGCCTGGTAAGACAACAATTGGGCTGCACTCCCAGTAAAATCGACCGGGTGTATGCGTATGAGTGAAAATAATATGCTATTCTTTTGGTTTAGAATGCGACCCCCTTCAATGGGGGTGGGTGGCCTCTTTTATAGGTGCAAGAGACCACCTGCACAATGTAAGTTTATAGATTAGGAAGCCTAATCTATTTACAGCTCAATTTACATAAATCTAGGGGTGTTGCCTAAGTGGTTTAGGAAACTGCCTGCTCCTTCCATTTAGTCTTCTAACTGGGGTAGAAAATTGCCCGGAGGCTTGCTGACCAATCAATTACGCCTACTGAGGGCACGCCCATATGGGGTCCATCTGGAAAGAACGATCGGACTTATGACCAAACCGGGCGGTTTTGCGTAATAGCCCGGGATGGCTGTGTAGCCAGTCCAAATTCAAGATGACTTGGCTTCTCTTTGCTATTTTTGGACATATCAGTTATTGATATTCCACTTTTTGGGGATGATTCCTAACTCATGTATCTATATGACGATGTAAAATCGTGAGCATACGATCGAGTTAAGATCATTTTCTAAGCATTTGAAGTTGATACAACTATTTTGGAATTTTATAAGTTTAACTACAATCATGATTGTGTATATAAAATGTCATACCTTGATCACTCAACAATAATCAATGAATAAAACTTGATTTAGAAATCATCCAGGATAAATTGGTGGGAGATCAAAAGCTTAGATTAACTTGATTAACATGATTCATGAACTTCTATTATGTTTTGCATTCCTTTGTCAAATGATACCAAATTTCCAAAATAACAGAGTTTGCTTAAAACAACTTTTTAGAAATCTTAAGGTCATGACATGTTTATGAGATTTTTTTTTCACAAACTACAATGAAATAGATTTCTTTCGACACCAAATAGAGCTTCACATGATTTTTGTGGAATTAATTATGATTTTTACAAGAACAGTGGACAGTCTTGGTCCACTCTTCACAAAACTATTATTTTTCAAACTTGAAAAATGGTAAAGAGATTATACTTTTTGGAAAAGTTCTGTAAGATATGTATCTAACTTTCTGTAAAAGGGTTTTAACCCAGCTCATGTTTAAGACCACTTTTAATAGGATTCATTAGAGGTTGCTGAATCTGGAAATTTGATTGATGTTGTCTTTTCCTTGTTTATCATGCATATCAATTGTTCTCTTGTATTTTTGCAATGCTTGGGTATTTCTTGGTGTCTTAGTGCAGAGAATTGAATGTCGTGGATCTAAACTTCGATTTGTGGGTTTGCCTCGTCTACATGTGGCTTAGTGCCCATGTATCGTGTACTATTTATATCCTTTCTCTTAGAATTTTTCTAGGTTTACAACTTTGTTTTGAATGACACATTTCCTTTAGGATAGTCCTCGTTTATATGCTTATGTGTTAGAGACATCTCATCTAGGATTGTTGTATGATTGCATTACACGTTTTCTTTCTTTTGCTTTTTTGCTACTCTGCTTGAGTCAATCAATGTAAGTCTTCTCGCTCCCTTTTTGCATATCATGACATGTTTTCTTTACTTGCATCGGTCTTGGGTGGGAGTAACCACTGTAAGTATACCTCTCCCTTATATTGCATGTGCATTCGACTGCTTTTTGATTTAATCTCTTGAAATGATTTTCCTTAGATGTTTTCTTTTGACATGCATATATTATCTAGTATGTTTGAGGAAACAACACGAATTATGAATTAAAAACAAGGATATTTGAATCAAGGCCTACAATTCAGTAGGGCGAGGAGGGGGTGCTTTAGTCCTGCTTGGGCTCATTCCCCTCTCGTACCAAGACCCCAAACCTAGTTTCTGGTAATAAAGGGCGAGTAACCTTATTCAATTTTGGGCAGGTCAAACTTGAGTTTCCTGATTCTCGATAAAAATTAGGTAGCGATTCTTTGTCTCTAGGATTGCATGAGGAATTCCTAGTTTCCCTGAAGTGTGCTCCTTGGGATCCGTCTCAGGACACTATCGAGGAAAAATGCCAGAATCCCCCCTTTTTGCATGTCATATAGTAGGCTAGCCCCTGATTGGATGGGAGTCAGTCCAAACTTTTCTCCAATGAGTTGGAAGCTGGAGAAAGGACTCATTGGCAACTGGTGAAAAGTAGGGATTGATGGCGGTGGGAGGGTCGCCGTGAAACACCGCGCCAAAACCAGGTGCCCCCAAAGTTCCATCGGAAGTGGCATAGTTGACAAAGCAGTCTGTGGAAATCTCCAATACGTGAGTCTTGGTCAATTGTCTCTCTTCCTTACACTGATTTTGTAGAGGAGGAGCCTCCAAAAAATACTTCTTAGCTTTGGATGAGGTTGCCGGAGCAGTTTTGTGGGCCATTAATATAGGTAGTAAGGGAGGTTTGCTCGCCAGAGAAGATAGAGTTTTAGAGAGAGGCTCTAGGGGATTGATTCTAGAGAGAGGAAAATGAAGAAGATGGGGAAAGTGGAGAGATTTTGAAAATTCCTTCATTTTAGATGTTTTAGCATTTAATGGGGAATGACGAGTGGGATTCTCGAGATCTGAAAACCATTGCATACTGGACATGTGGTAGCTTTCAAATTTAAAACATCACATCAATCAAGGGCGGGACGTTTGATATAACTGTTTGGGGGCCAATTGGTTGCACCTAAAATTCGTCAAAAGGTTCTTGAGCCCGAGTGTGTTGTTGGAGTGGGCCTGGAGAGGATCAGCCCAGGCCTTGTTCTGGAATAGCTGGCCCAAGACCACAAAG
Organism: Hydrangea macrophylla; assembly: GCA_033977485.1. Taxonomy (NCBI): domain Eukaryota; kingdom Viridiplantae; phylum Streptophyta; class Magnoliopsida; order Cornales; family Hydrangeaceae; genus Hydrangea; species Hydrangea macrophylla. Next base: position 14,626,449 of record CM066990.1, on the reverse strand, counting down.
GGTAATCGGGCTCAAGGGGGTGAACATCATATAGTGTAGAAAGACGAGGCGTAGACTTAGGATATGGAGCCTGATAGGGGATGACAGTAGCACGCACGACGATCGGACACCAGAAAATAGTAAAAGCCGATTGTACGATCCCGATTGGTTGGGAGCATATGTAAAAATAGTCATTGGGCTCATGAGCATCAGAGAGCATGACTGGAAAACATTTTGGCAAGCTCGATGGGAGTAAAGGTGTGATTCAAGTTGTACGAGTCCGATTGGTAAGGTGGTTCTATTCTTGGCTGTTATGGAAGATGTCATCCTAAAATTAACGAAGTAGAGTCCATTTAGCAAAGGGTCTGGTCATGTACAGTTAGAGATGAGGTGATTATCCCAAGAGTATTGGGATTGATCAATCAGGATTAAGATAAGGAAAGAGTTAGAGGTAAGGAAGGATTCTGCTAATTGTCTCTTGCTTGGGTACAATTCAAGGAGTTCTTGCCATATTAGGACTGTTAAAGGCTGCTATAAATGCAAAGGCCGGCCAACCGTGCAAAAAACTCTGTGTCATCTCAAAAACAGCACTCAAAAGCATTCTTTACAGCATTCAAAGGCATTCAACTTTGTGTTTTAAAGCTTTGCGTCTTTAGCAATAGGTCTTGTCCTTTTGTTATTCTCCTTTCATTATTTTCATTTTATTGAACAGTCAGAGCTTGTTCTGATTCAATTCTTAGTTTTGTTAGTTTTTCTAAACATTCAATAAGATACCTTCATATTTTGTTAATCGCTTGTGATTGTTTCTGGTAAACTCTACACTAATTGGCTTGTGTACATCAGTACTGCAATAGAACTTTCGGTGAGGGTACTTTCCTACTCTCTACACACAATCACCCTAATTAGAAGTCAGATCTCAAAGCCTTGAGTATCACTCACTCAAGCACATAAGAAATTAGTTTGCACACACCGAGGCCATTTGACTCTGACACGCCCGCGCAAAACTACATAGCAAACAATAGCCATACACACTAATCCACTATGGCAGTAATCAGTATCACAAAAGATCCATTCTCACACAGGCTAACAACCCTTAATAGCTTTAAAAGGCCCTATCAGATAAGGACTTTTGCCAATTTTGGGTGAAGTAGGACCAGCCTACATGTGCAGAACTCAAATAGTACTTATTGACACCATGCTTAGTATGGTAAAATAAGAAAATAATTGATAGCAGAATAAATGAAGTTTTCACTATCTCTCGCGAGAGACTATATTTTTTTTTTGCTAACAAGATATTCATTGAAAACAAAGAAACAAAAACAACCAAAGGAAACCACTAACCCCCTTGGTTCCCTTCCCTAAGCACATTGCTAGGAATTGAATCAACCAGAATGGGCCCATAAAAACTACTACAAGAGGCCCAGTGGGCAAGATTGTGCGCAACAAAGTTTGCAGATCTATGAATTTTTGAAACATTCCACAAGGCAAAAAAATTGGAGAGCATGTGTCTAGCTTCCAAAATCATGGGATCGATGGCCCAATCCGGGGAGTCCATCCAATCCTTAAGTGGTTGGCAAACAAGAAGGGAGTCACCTTCAAGAATGATGGAATCAAAGCCATGTTTTGCCGCTTCCGAAAGAGCAAGAATAGCAGCGTGTGCTTCAGCAATTGTAGATTCCAGAGGCTCTTTTGACAGAGAAAAGGCATGTTAATGGTCCCAGCTTCATCCCTTAGAACAATCGCTAAAGTGGAAGAGTAACTTTGGATTGGAACATCAAAGTTGGCATTAACCCACCCAGTCAGGGGAGGGATCCATCGTTCCTTAATGGGCTTGGAAGGATTGGGAATTTTCCTCTTAGCTAAGCAATGCTTAGCCTTTGATGAATCAGTCAGCAATTTCCAATGATGAACATCAATTGGAATATTCTGGTGCAGAACTTTATTACGAAGGAGCCATAGTTGTTCCATTTGAATAGTTGCAAATATCGTAAAGTCTTGTGCCTCATCACCATCAAAACCCAAAGTGGCATTCGGTTTTAAAACCGTAACGATCCAATTTCTCATCCCAAAAGCAGAGAAAGGCATGATATCAAGAGGCCATTTAGAGATTCTCCAAAGGGTTCAACTGATCGAGCATTCCAAGAACAGATGGGTAAGAGTCTCCCAGCTATAACCACAAAGGGTGCAGGTGTTGTCTGCTAGGGGAAAGCAAGCGGCCATAATAGCTTTGGCTGGAATGGAATTAGAGGCTAATTTCCAAAGAAAAACCTTATGACGTTCATGAATTTTAGCATTCCACAAAGAGTTCCAGAATTTGGACGTGGACCCATTTGTCAAAGACAATCTGGGTTTTTGATCAAAGAGGTCTGCAGACTTGACAGAGAAAATGCCTTTCTTGTTTGGGGTCCAAATGTATCTATCACGATCTCTTCTAGAAGGAATCTGAATACTCAAAATAGCATTCACAGACTTTGGTGAAAACAAATTGTTGAGAAGGTCATTGTTCCACGCACCCCCATTGTTAACCAAAAGATCACTAACCTTAGAAATGTTGTGAGGTCGAGGTCCCCTACCCGTGGGTTTGAAGAGAGGGGGGTAGGGGACTGACAAACAATGAATATTTCATATTTATGTGCCAATATGATTGATATAGTATTCATTTAATCCCCCAAATTCCTAGTTTTATATTTGAATTAATATAATTTAATGGTGATGTCACTAAAAAATGTGTGTAATTATGTGCTTTTACATATTTTATATGTTTAGGTAAAAATGAAGTGGAATGATGCAATAAAGTGAAGAAAAGAAGTAGCAACCACACTGTTGTATCTCCCATATGTTAGTCAAAATTTAAACAGAAAAATTTCAGTGAACAATTCAAAAAAAAAAAAGGTGTTTGAAAAAAGTTGTCAAGCATTTACTGCTTCACAACAATACATATATATATATGTATTCTCTCTCTCTCTCTCTCTCTCTCTCTCTCTCCCTCAGGACGGTCAGAAAAAGAAGGAAAAATGGGCGAGGAGCGAAGAAAATTGAGACAAAGCATCTCTTTAACCACTGTTCAAGTGACGAACTGGATGATGTATTTTCATCATTCTCTCGTGTATAAATTGAAGAGCCAAACAACGCAGAGAAAACAGTAACACAATCACAGTAGAAAGACATTCACACACACTGCCAAAGATAGAGAGAATAGTTTAGGGAGAATATCATGTGAGCACTTCATAGTGTCCCCAGGAGTAGGAAACTTAAGTTTTTCATTGCTTTTTCTAGTTCTAGAAGTTGTAAAAATTTACTTTCATGTAATTGATGATTTCATGTTAAAAAATATGTAACAAAACTTTGTGTACTGTGTTTTTCAAATAAATTTTTTTTTTTCTTGTAGATCCTTTGCTAATCTGTAGTAGTAAAATATTTCTATTAAAATTTAGATTTAATATTTTAGTATAGTAGGTACTTATAGTTGTCCCCTAAAATAGTTTGAAACCTAAAATTTCCAGTTTTTATAGCAATAATTTCATTCACTAGAAGATCAATTTTGCAAGTAAATGATAGATTTCTTTGCTATATAGTTGGTATAATCACCTACTAAACCCCCAAGTATACCATATCCATATCCCACTCACAAATTATATTAGGATTTGGTTTGGCCTTGCTCGTGTTCTTGGATTTCAACCACTGTGACGCCACAAGAATTCAAAGTCAAAGGTTTAGTATTTTATTTTTTGTTCAGTATATCCATTTATTTATGTTTATTAGCCTAGTTGTACTAAGCTTTATTACTTTGCAGATTCCACAAATTTAATCCCAACTTATGTTTAGTGAAGAAAGTTTATTAAAATTATATTTCACTCTTACCTTAGTGTTGTAATCTTAATTTTAAGGGTAAATTACACAAACCTCCCCTGAGGTTTGCCTTAATTACACGGACCTCCCCTCTTGTTTCAAAAATTACACAGACCTCCCTCGAGGTTTGAATTAGGTAACAAAACGCCCCCTCCCCTAATGGTCCGTTAGTTTTTTTACATTAGCCTCCCCTGAAAATTACAATTAGCCCCCCTAATATTATAAAATTGTCATACTAAAGCCCCCTTTCTCTTATATTTTTTTGCTAATTATAAAATCTCTCCTCCCTCCTATGTTTTTGGGTTAATTGTTTTAGCATTAATTTATATCTACACAAAACATATATAAATAGGTCCAATTTTTTTTTCTCCCGAACAAACCTCTATCAAGCCCCCCTGCATTAATTTTCTAGATCCGCCCCTGTCCCTATGCTTCAAAAGTGGACACTTAACCCCCTGTGATTGTGGACTAAAATAGAACTGTTATGATTTCACTCAAAGAGCGTTAACCCCAAAATTAACATCACAAAATGGATTAAGTGTTTATATTTTTAACCAATTTTAGAATTTTTGTCAGTTTTGAGTGAAATCATAACAATTCCATTTTAGTCCACAATCACAGGGGGTTAAGTGTCCACTTTTGAAGCATAGGGACATGGGCGGATCTAGAAAATTAATACAGGGGGGGCTTGATAGAGGTTTGTTCGGGGGAAAAAAAATTTGGACCTATTTATATATGTTTTGTGTATATTTTGTGTAGATATAAATTAATGTTAAAAAAATTAACCCAAAAACATAGGAGGGAGGAGGGATTTTATAATTAGCACAAAAATATAAGAGAAAGGTGGCTTTAGTATGACAATTTTATAATATTAGGGGGGCTAATTGTAATTTTTAGGGGAGGCTAATGTAAAAAAACTAACGGACCATTAGAGGAGAGGGTGTTTTGTTACCTAATTCAAACCTCGAGGGAGGTCTGTGTAATTTTTGAAACAAGAGGGGAGGTCCGTGTAATTAAGGCAAACCTCAGGGGAGGTTTGTGTAATTTACCCTAATTTTAATTGGACAGTTATTGTGTACATCTATTTAATATTTCTTTAAAAGGTTATTTAGAAGACAATTTCAATTCTAAAAATGGTAGGCTAAAACTTTAATTGGTGATATACAATGAAAACTTAGAAACCACAACTTTTGTGCACTAATCTTAAATGGGCAAATTTATCTAGATGGGTTGTTTTTTCATTTATGGCCAAAAATTTCTATTTATCTATAGTTTATGACCATTTAACATGTTTATAGACTATGGCTATATTGGACGTCAAAAGATTACATATTTGAAATAAGAATATAATTATGTGAATTGTCAAACTATGCATTTTGTCATAAAAAAAACACCCAGCATACTCAAACAATTCATTTGATAAAGTTTATATTTCAAGTATGTGTGTATATATATGTTTCTATCCATTAATAGACATGCAATTATGTAGTGGTAGAGTGGTGGGGACTGCAAGCCGAATAACCCACGTCCACGGCAGGTCACGGTTTGAACATGGCTACTGCTCAATTGCCTCTTTATTTTTCTTTAAACTAAACGACGTCGTTTCATATCAAACTTGACACACTTGATATGACTTCAACTGGTATAAGTTTATTTTCAAATAAAGAATAACTCTGCGGTCTAAAATGCCAAACCCTTTCAAAAGTAGAAAAGTTGTGCGATCTAGTGTTGATTTGCATATTCCCAATTTCTTTAAATTATTTCTCCCTAGTTAATTAATATTCCCTGCTTTTAGATAACTTAGATAAAATATTTGCATTATTTCTATCTTTCGCTATAATAAAATCTAAAAAGTTTATTTCATGTAAATCTAACTTTTAATTCTTTTTCTTCCTTTTCTTACTAGCATCTTAGTTAATTTTTTTTTTACTATTAAAATCTTTACTGTAAACTACTAAAGAAAAAGCTTTTCATTAAGTTTTACTGCAAAAATATGAAAACGAGTAGTTTAGGAAAAGTCCCAAAAATCCATCATATTTTATTTTCGTTTTAGGGGCAAAATAGTTACTGCCTATCTTTAAAATCTTTATTTCCGTTTCCTGTGGGTTCTACCTGGTCTTACCAAAACTGTATTACTTATATGATCACCTACACTTGGGTTTTAATAAGAAAACGCATTAGTAGGATGTCATCAGGGATCCACGAGTCATTCCAGATATCCGTGTCATTACCAGAGCCAGTAATCTTACACACACCTTTTGTAAAAATAGGGATAGAATTTCAGATCCCTTGCCATACACAAGAGAAGTTGGCAACATTGTGATTCATAAGCAGTTGCCTGTTGTGGAAATTTTTGCCTTTGATGAGTTGGACCCAAGGCTTGGCTCTATTGTTGATGATTTTCCACCCAAGTTTGGCCATGAGGGCCCGATTGTAATCACGCATGCGTCGCAGCCAGAAACAACCACAGCTCTTTGGAAGGCAGATTGAATCCCAAGCCTTTAGATGGAGCCTGTCACACCCCGATTTTTGGAAAGCCAAATATTCAATCAAGTGCATACCGTGATCAATATTCAACAACCCAAAAATTCAAGGGTGACAACCCATACCCAATTTTAAAAAACCATTTTAAGAAAAACTAAATTTAATTACTTTCATAAACCACATGATTTATATTTAAACAAAACTCATTTATCATCAAACTCATTCCCAAAAATATTACAAGAAAAATCTACGTTTCTAACTTTCTCCATTCTCATTTATAACAAAATAAAAACCAAACGTTACCCTTTACATAAAAATAATATAATTTTCCTCCATTGAATTACAACAAAATTATCTAGTTGCAATGATAAACGAAATAATTTTCAACACTACACTATCTCAGGTCAGATCTGCTACAAACGTCCCCAAAAGTCCAATAATACAACTGAAATATAACTACACTTAATACAAGTTCTCAATCTTGGCTCAGAATGCCAACTAAATAAAAGAGTATCATATAATAAATAAAGAATGAAAAGTAGATATTTTCAACTTCACTAATAGATCAGCTGTTCCACAATGAACTCCAACTATACTATCCTGCACATGGCATTCGACTACGTTTCAAACAGAAACGCACCTGAATGCACAATAAACTCGGGTCAGTCACATGACTGGTATGATTAAACAAAACACAAATCTTATGGATCAAACTTGAATCCGTAGATTACAAACTACACTACAACATTCTTGGGCCAAGACAGGTAGTTCCGCACACATATCTGGACAATTGAGTAGTTTCCATTTATGTGGTGGCAAGTAGTTGCTTGCCCGAATTAAAACAACTAAATACTTACCTTTCTTAACTATGGCAGGCCGATACCTGCAAACCATTAGTGAGCCAACCATCCTGTACAAATAGAACTTAACACAATAATAGAAACCAATATCAAGGTGCTATTACTTAAAATGAATTTATCTCCAACACAGAGCTGGAATTAGACAAAACATAAAACATGAAAAATGTCCAAAATAAAATTTCCAAGAAAATGCACACATCTCCGTTCATTAATTCTAAATAGATAATTCAAAAATTAATTATTAAAGTTCAGCTCTTATATAGACGTTATTCAGCTGATTCTGAAAATTGATTAAAATAGTGTCAAGAAGACATTTTTAGGAAAAGTGTAAAACACAAAAGTTGCTCGGATCGTCGTTTTACTTCAAAACATTCAATTTACTAATCTAGTCCAGTTTTTTTATCACATTACTACGTTCCAAAAAATGTTACGCTACACATAGAATGCTATGTTTTAAGCTAACGGGCACAACTCTGAAATTTAAAATCACAAAAACTACACGACTACCAATTCTTAGAATTTCATATAACTAAATATAATAAAACACCTTACAACCGTAAAGCCGTGAATTAAAAAAACACATAATATTCGATCCAATTACACCTTATGTTCACCACTTCGGCCACCCATCCATGGCTCAGCCTACACATATATCCCATTTGTCTCCTAACGTAATACTAACTCCTACTCCCGTCCCAACTCCCATGGGGTATCACTTAGATTTAAGTATGCACTGAAAGGCTAGTCCTTACGTTCTTGACGTCAATGAACAATGTCTAAATACACATGAAATAGACCAACAAACCGAGCATAAGGCTTAAAAATGAAGGGACGGGTCATCCACGTAGTCGCCATCTAATCACACAAGAATGGGTCATCCACGAAGTCGCCGCCTAAAATCATAAGGAGCAGTGGTGAACTCTAAGGACTTTTCTAACGTTCATACATCCACGTTTTTCACAAAACTCAACTTTATAAGAGATTCATATATCTCAAATCAAATTTCCATTAAAATCATATTAACAGCTACATGTTCACACAGATTCATGACCCATACAAAATCATACAGTCACAATTTCACAAGGCTCAACTATATAGGATAACTCATATCTTTCTAAGTACAAACAAATTAATTCATATGAACGAGCACGAAATCATACAAAAATATGATGTAGTAAATACGTTTTTTTTAACATTCATAAAACTGCAACTGTAATATGCATTTTCTGCCCAAACGGTGCAGAATTGGGAAAAACACCATTAGACGAAACACGTGCAAAATCGCGTTTTACACAGGGCACGCAAGCAGAATTCCAAAATTCAATGACGACGATTTTATATGAACTATTTTCACTTTCAGCCACCGTAAATTTAGATTAAGCAAAATAGTCACATGTTCATAATCACAACAACAAATAGATCACAAAGATCCATCTTAATTGTAAACCCTAGTTTACACATGGATTCAAATACATATATTTATTCAATTGTATATATTCAAAATAAAAGTTTAACTTACCGATTTAGGGCTTCAAGGTTGATGAAGATTATGCAAAATACAAGTTTGGGGTTCCTCTTTTTTTTTACTTATTCTCTTTTTCTTCTTCTTCTTCTTCTCTCTCTCTCTATCTCTCTTTCTCCCTCTCTTTCTCTTTCTACGTCTGTTCTCTCTTTTCTTTCATTCTCTTCCCTTTTTTTTGTTAAATGGGGACTAGGGTTTAATACATGTATATATATTACATATATATTACACACACAACACTTATCAACAAAACACATTCAAGCATGTAAATCTGTGGATATCGCAGTTTTCTTTTATCCACAGCTTTTAAAATTTTCAAATTAAAAACAAATGAGTTGCCACTTGATGTTGTCCATATCAAGATATAAAAAGTGTTCTTTACTTTTCAAAAGATTTGCAGTGTGGAAGTAAAGGTCGAACCCACAGAGATTGATTAACTACACCGACTTAATTTTAAAACCTAACTTTAGTTAATTATGAAAATGGATTTTGATTTGGTTTGAATTAAACTAATAACAATAAAAATAAATCTAAACTATGAAAGCAATTAAAAAGTGTTTTTATGAATATGTTTAAGGGAACCTAGGATTGCAAATCCACCACTAGCGTAATAATAGAGAATATTTATGAATTACTTTAGCGTACTAAGTTGGATGATTATGGGGAATTGTAGCTACAAGCCCAATTCCTCCGTCAAGAAAATAATCATGGTTCAAGCACCAACATAATCCATCTTCGGTTAGCACGAATTATCCCACACTAAACTAGGGTTGTGATCTAATCCGTCTAACCTAGGCATGGACTATTCGGATACTTGATAGCACAAATCAATAAAGCACCATCACATGTAAACAATCTAAACAAGCACAGCAAGCATAGATCGTTGAGCACATCACAGTCAAAATAGATCTAAGACAAGAATAAATTCTGAAAGTAATGATTTAATCACTAGAAGTTCGATTTATTTATAAAAATCCCCTAAACATGTGACTGTCATCCATACATAATAAACCTAAAGTAAAAACATAAATAAAACCCTATTACTTGGCTAGGGTTTAATTGAAACCCTAGATCTATGATCTAGCCGTCCATGGAAGTGATGGATGGCAAGTAGTTGATGGAGGAGGCCATGGAAACCCTTGGTCTTCTTCTTCTTCTCCTTGTTTCCCTACCTTCAATGGCCGGAAGTATGGTTGTAGAATGTGTGTATAATAATTGCCAACAATGTCTAACCCTTTAATTGTAATAAAATAGGGTATATATAGATTTACAACAAGTTTTGGAAGCCTTCCTAACCCGAAACGGACGAAAACTGATGTAATTTACAGTCTAGACGTCGTTCAGCAGTTTCGTTTGCATAGGAGTCTTCAGTATACTGAAATACGCAACTTTGATTTCTGTACGGATCGCGCGAGCGGACCGCACGAGCGCGACATTTAGGACTTCGCGCGCGCGGATCACGCGAGCGATTTTGGGTTTCTCGCGCGAGCGATTCTCTATTTTTCGCGCGCGTGACTTGGCTTTTTCAGCTTCTTTCTTTATGCTTTTTCATCCTGTTTAGCCTGGTTTAGGTGATTTCTTGCAAATCCTGTCAAAAATTAGAAAACGAAGTAAAAATATACAAAAACAGGATAAAAAGGAGCTAACAGATGCTCGTTAAGGCGTATAAATAGGATTTGTTCTCTCCCGATCACACCCCCAAACCTACATTTTGCTAGTCCTCGAGCAAAACTAAAATAAAAACTACTAATAAAAATCTATTCCATTTTCGCATGGATCACGATTGCATTTAGCATATGCAACAAGCCTTTTAAACCTCTAGGTGTCCCTAGTCGGACGAGTAAAGTCTCGTGAGGGTTCTCATCAACAAGTCTCCCACAACCATCTTTATTAACTTAGAAATTTAAAAAGTTTTATTAAAAAGAAAAACAAATAAACAATACTCCTTATTATAAAACAATGATTCGAAATAGAATAACGAAGAGGAAGAAACAGAATCAAACGTTCACCTATATCATGAGAAACAATCAAGTGCATGCAATGTACGAATCAATAGAGTTCCTCATAAGATTGCAAGTGTGTGATGTGGTAGTCAAATGAACACACGTATGTCATGAACATGGAATATAACTCGGATAACCATCCAACTATGCTTCGACTACGAATCTCACAATGTTAATTACACTCTCAAATGAAACACTCAGAAACAGGTGTAATTTTTCTAATATATGTGAGTAAAGGAAATATATTTTCAAAACAAGAAATGCTCACATATGACTCGAAAAAGACGCATGACACAAAAGAATAGTAGTCTCATGGATAGGATGCCAATAATCAAGAAAAATTAATCATTACCATATTTTAATCCCCCTCCCATCGTTTACATATCCAAACCATGTTTCCTAGGATCAGATAGGACTTTTCAAAGGTTGTAATGTGGATCAGCCAATGAAAAATGATAGAACGGATTAATTGGGTAGGTTTAGAATGGCATTGTAAGGCATGTTCGATTTCTTTCATTCGTCTCTTCTACCACATTCATCTTTTCATACTTTTTCTCATTCATTTTTTTTTCAACCTTCTTCTTTTTATTTTGTTTTCTTTTCCTTTTTCTTTTCTTGCTTCTCAAATGATTATTCATTGAATACCAAGCAACTACCCCAATAGCATCTTATTTTCTTCTTCTTCTCAATCAACACATCGCCTTAATACTACTAAAAGTTGATCACTCTTCCAGTGGTATACTCCAAGTTGATCAAGTTGGAGCTTTTAAAGAGGATAATGGTGAACAAAGAAAAAGAGGCATTGTAACGGCTCAAAGGGCGAACTAAGGAAATTTTATCTTTTATCGGTCGGCAATAAACAAAGAGGGCCTAAAATCATGTCCTAAAGTCGTATGGTTCTTCAATGTTTACAATGGAAGATTATTTAGCATGGTAACAAATATTTTAACTTGACTATCAACCAAAATAAGAATAATGAGACTAAACAACAAGTAGATGCGCTATTTCAATGAAATTCGACAAACACAAGATGTATTTATAACCCTCTACAAAGAAAAGATAGGCTCAAAAGCTCACCGGGCTTAGTCTCCACCATGTGTTATCTAGAAATCAGAATCATATTATAGTTCACATCAAACATGTATTCCAATGACTACGTGCAGTGCATAGGTTTATGTGAAAATTTATGATATAAAACTACGATTCAAACAATACATAACTTAAAACGTCATATCATAACTTCAGCAAATGTTTAATCACCTCTTCTCTTGTTTACCATTCTATAACAATCAAAGTTATTGAACAAGAAGTATCAAATTGATATTGCAAAAACGTCGGTAACATCGTTTATTTAAACACACTTATTGAAAAATTTTAAAATTTTGCATAAACTAATGTGCATGTGTATATACCCCCAAACCTAAACCTTTCATTGTCCCCAATGAAATAATAAAATGAAAGAACGGAGAGTAGGTAATGAAGGAAGGATAATACCTCGATCTCGGCAAGGACAAACAGGTGAAGGTATAAGAACATAGCGATAAAGTTCAAATGTACCTGTTAATACTAGAGAAAAGAAACTAAACAAAGAAAAGATGAAAAACAACTAAAAGAAATATAAATAAATTAACCTAATCTATACGATATAACAAAACAAAGAAAACAACATAAACATAAACTAGAAAAGAAAACAAAGCATACGATAAAATAAAACATAACCAGAATTATGACATCAATCAAAAACCTGATGGTAAAGGACCTACGAAACAAAAACAGAAATGGAAAAACTACCTGAGCAGGTATGGAGGACTGATATAGAAAACAAAAGAAAATATCAGAAAAATAGGGTATCGCGCGAGCGGCTATCGCGCGCGCGAATCCCAAGTTTTTTTTTTTTTGGTTAATCAATATCTCGCGCGAGCGAGCTACCTCGCGCCCGCGAGGCTAGGCGCGAGAAGAAGCAGAGGCATCATATAAGAAAGAACAAGGAAAAACGCCTAAGGCACAAACTCGCGCTAGCGGGCCGCGCGAGCGACGTCTCGCGCGAGCGGGCCGCACACGCTATTTGGGTTATTTCCATTTTTTAGCTAAAATTATGTATGTAATATTAAAATAAATTAATTCTGACCCCCAAACCTGTCCAGAAAAACTCCAAGACTGACCAAAATGACTCAAAAACATCCAAAAATCAAAGAAACAGACGAAATCAAGCTTGGGTTGCCTCCCAAGAAGCGCTAACTTTTACGTCTTCAGCTAGAACGTTCTAGCTGAAGACTCACGGAGGTTGAAAATCAGACTTTGTACCCCTAAGAATATCAGGTAGAGCTCGATGGTAAGCAGAAATCACGTCGCTTTGAATTAATTCGATTGACGGTTTGTCAGTATGTTCAAATCGATTTCTTACCTTCCGAGTAGATTCAGCATTAGGGTCCGAGGTATTAGGGTTCATCCACTCATCATCCTCTATATCTTTGTCGTTACTCACATTTATTGCTTTGTTAGGCTCAATATTCCGTCTTACCTCACCTTCTGCCTCACATAGGTAATCGTCATCTTTAGGAGGTTGATCCATAGCATTAAAAACGTTTAATTTTAAGTTCATGTTCCCAAACGACACTTTCATTACCCCCGTCCGGCAGTTAACACGTGCGTTAGCGGTTGCTAAGAATGGACGGCCTAGAATGACAGGAGTGTGTTTCCTAGCATCTAGCACGGGTTCAGTGTCAAGGACCATGAAGTCGACAGGATAATAGCATTTATCAACCTTAACCAAGACGTCCTCGACGATTCCTCTAGGTATTTTAATAGAACGATCCGCTAATTGTATTGTAGCGGCCGTAGGTTTCAGTTCACCTAGACCTAATTGTTTATAGACGTGATAAGGTATGAGATTAACACTAGCTCCTAAGTCAAGGAGAGCCCGATGAATGATAGTGTCACCTATGACACATGAAATCGTAGGCGTACCAGGATCCTTATACTTCGGAGGAGCGTGTTGGAATATAGAGCTTACTTCTTCTGTGAGAAAGACCTTTTTAGGAGTATGACTACGTATTTTGCGCTTTTGAGTACAAAGGTCTTTTAAACATTTAGCATAAGCGGGAATTTGTTTAATAGAATCAAGGAAAGGAATATTGATTTTAACTTATTTAAACACCTCGAGTATATCTTCCATTTTTGACCCTTTCTTGGGCAAATGTGACGGTCCCTCAACATTAGGTGGATATGGCATTCTCGGAATATAATTTGTTGAGACCGATTCATTTTCTTTTCTACTTTGATTCACGTCCTCACCCCTCTCTTTATTAGAGTTGATGTTCACATCTATCACATTCTCATTCTTATTAGGGGTTTCTATCACCTCCTCTCGTGTAGTCATCCTAGTTGAGACAGCGTTTACTTGTTCATTCGACCCCTTAACCTCATATTGTCCCTTAGGGTTTTGAATTGTTTGACTAGGCAACGTCCCCTCGTTTCTACGACTCACTACGGTAGCTAGTTATCCCATTTGGGATTCAAGCTTCGCAATGGATTGTGTATGAGAGTGCACTATTTGTGCTTGTGCATGTACTTACGTTTTAATTTTATTAAGGGATGCCAACACCTTTTCCTCAAAAATGTTACCCCTTGGAGGGTTCGGATTAGGAGGCGGTTGTTGGTATTGATTAGGTTGAGACTGAGGTCGATATGCATTAGGAAAATTAGTCGCCTCATTAGGATTATTATTATTATTTTTCCACGAGAAGTTAGGATGGTTTCTCCATGGCGCATCCGGATTATTAGTAGTCGAATTATAATTATTTCGTGGGTATTGTTGAATAGAGTTAATGTGTTGCTCCACGAATTCCGAAAATTGACTCGCCGATGGACATGCAAGTATCGAATGTGAAGGATCAGAATATAATGCACAAATTTCATGCGTGGGTGGGGCTGTCGTTTGGTTCATTGTTAAAAGTTGGTCAAGTTTGTTAGATAGTTCTTTTATTTTAATTGACTAACTTGACTCAAACTTTACCTCCCTCTTAGGTTGTGAATGATATCCCTCGGAACGTACTGATACAGCCTGATGCATCGAATTCTCGCTTAATGTTTCAAAAATTTTCCAGGCCTCATCGGCGCTTTTGTGTAGGAAGGTTCCCGCACAAACGGCATCGACGGTATTCCTAACAGAGGGAATAAGCCCCTCGTAGAAGACTTGAACCAATTGCCACTTGGGAACCTGATGGTGTGGGCACGAACGTAATAATTCTTTAAATTTTTCCCACGTGTCATAAAGAGTCTCCCCATCTTGCATCACAAAATTAGTTATATCTTTTCTTATCTTATTTGTATGCATAATAGGGAAAAACTTTTGTAAAAAGGCGGTGTATAAGGCTTCCCATGTTTTTATTGTGTTTGGCTCAAGTGATTGAAGCCAATACTTCGCTTTGTCTCTTAAGGAGAATGGGAAGAGCCGCAATTTTAATTCATCATTATTTAGGTTTTGTATTTTCAAAGTAGAGCATATACCCTGAAAATCCCCTAAGTGTTGGTAAGGGTCTTCATTTAGACGGCCATGGAATGATGGAAGTAGCGAGATGGTAGACGACTTTATCTCAAAGTGAGATGCTGTTACCTCAGGTAATTCGATACCGGCTTGTGGCGTGTAAGTAGTAGGAATAAAATAATTTATAAGTGGAGGAGGTGGCGGTATATTAAGATTATTCATATTAGCTACGTTGTTATTTTGGTTGTTTTCGTTATTATTTCCAATGTCTGCCATTTTAATTGGTTATATGTTATTAAAGTGTGGTTTCTTTAGTCTTGTAAGAGTACTACGTATTTCGGACTCAAATAAAGACGTTGGTTTCGGTGTCAAATCGTCGTCTATTAAAAACCGTGTTCTAGAAGTTAAGTTGGAAGACTTGTTAAGTCTTAATGTACGTTCAAGTTCAGAGTCAAAAGGTTTTAATTCCGGTTTATTTGAACGCGTACCTAACATAAACTAAAAGAAAGTAAACTAAAAACAAAAACTGACTCAACTAAAAAAAAACAAATAGCAATCACGCAACTAAGATAACAAGCACTCAACTACTGTGATGCATGAATAATATCCTGTAATGCAATGACCGCGTCAAGCCCAGTGCCCCGGGTTTCCTAGCTAATGCAGTGCAATTAACCCTAAACTAATGGAAATAGTGCATCACAGCGCCCTGACTTACAGTGGTTTAAAGCGAGTTTCACAAGAAGCAATTTATTTTACTTTATTTATATTTATATTTGCGTAAGCTCCTGTGATGTAATTAGCTGCTCCACTCGGAAACGTTGACTACAAAATAAAAGAACAAGTTAGTAACTAATAAACAAAACGGAAAATAAGAAAAATAATAAAAACTAACCTAATATTTACAAATTAACTAAACTAAGATTATAAAACTAAAGGTAGTAATGCAATCCCCGGCAACGGCGCCAAAAATTGATGTTGTCAATATCAAGATATCAAAAGTGTTCTTTACTTTTCAAAAGATTTGCAGTGTGGAAGTAAAGGTCGAACCCACAGAGATTGATTAACTACAGCGACTTAATTTTAAAACCTAACTTTAGTTAATTATGAAAACGGATTTTGATTTGGTTTGAATTAAACTAATAACAATAAAAATAAATTTAAACTATGAAAGCAATTAAAAAGTGTTTTTATGAATATGTTTAAGGGAACCTAGGATTGCAAATCCACCACTAGCGTCATAATAGAGAATATTTATGAATTACTTTAGCTTACTAAGTTGGATGATTATGGGGAGTTGTAGCTACAAGCCCAATTCCTCCGTCAAGAAAATAATCATGGTTCAAGCACCAACATAATCCATCTTCGGTTAGCACGAATTATCCCACACTAAACTAGGGTTGTGATCTAATCCGTCTAACCTAGGCATGGACTATTCGGATACTTGATAGCACAAATCAATAAAGCACCATCACATGTAAACAATCTAAACAAGCACAGCAAGCATAGATCGTTGAGCACATCACAGTCAAAATAGATCTAAGACAAGAATAAATTCTGAAAGTAATGATTTAATCACTAGAAGTTCGATTTATTTATAAAAATCCCCTAAACATGTGACTGTCATCCATACATAATAAACCTAAAGTAAAAACATAAATAAAACCCTATTACTTGGCTAGGGTTTCATTGAAACCCTAGATCTATGATCTAGCCGTCCATGGAAGTGATGGATGGCAAGTAGTTGATGGAGGAGGCCATGGAAACCCTTGGTCTTCTTCTTCTTCTCCTTGCTTCCCTACCTTCAATGGCTGGAAGTATGGTTGTAGAATGTGTGTATAATAATTGCCAACAATGTCTAACCCTTTAATTGTAATAAAATAGGGTATATATAGATTTACAACAAGTTTTGGAAGCCTTCCTAACCCGAAACGGACTGAAACTGATGTAATTTACAGTGTAGACGTCGTTCAGCAGTTTCATTTGCACAGGAGTCTTCAGTATACTGAAATACGCAACTTTGATTTCTGTACGGATCGCGCGAACGGACCGCGCGAGCGCGACATTTAGGACTTCGCGCGCGCGGATCGCGCGCGCGATTTTGGGTTTCTCGCGCGAGCGATTCTCTATTTTTCGCGCGCGCGACTTGGCTTTTTCAGCTTCTTTCTTTATGCTTTTTCATCCTGTTTAGCCTGGTTTAGGTGATTTCTTCCAAATCCTGTCAAAAACTAGAAAACGAAGTAAAAATATACAAAAACAGGATAAAAAGGAGCTAACAGATGCTCGTTAAGGCGTATAAATAGGATTTGTTCTCTCCCGATCACCACTTAATTTTTAAAAGGAAAAATTAAAAAACCATTTCAAAAGGAAACTAATCTTTTGCGAAACCATAGATTAATTAGGTCCGGGGATTATGGAATGAGAAGGGAAGGAGTCCATCGGACTAAAACACCCCTTTTCATCCTATCTCGCAATAGGCCTCTACTTAATATCCTTTTAATTGAATTATTAATTTAAATGTGCCCTCAACTAATACATATGTATAAATATACATTACAAAAGCATGTCTAAAAGGTGTAAGATTACAAGTGATAAAATATCATTCAAAAATCACATAATTCGAGTAGCAAATAATATGATATGCAATAGGGAACAACAGAACTTACCCGGGATCCAGCAGCGATATTAAACGTGCAATGCATACAAATGGAAGAAAATCCTAGAAAAGAGTCTCTAATCACATGTATTCATATAAGGCAAGATCCTAATTCTAATGTGTCAAGCATGAAGTCATAAAATTGATAAAATCAAAGAAAAGTTAAGCCAAAGGAGAGTGAAAAAGTCATACCTCATCAGCGCTACAAAACAAGGGTTAGTCCACATGATATATAGCACGTAAAATTTGAATAGTGATCCTAAGCCTCTAACCTAAATCTATCAAATGTAATTAATCTAAAGCAAACGAATCCTAACTATAAATGTCGAGTCACATGGATGAATGTAAACATAAGCGAGAAGAAGTCATGAAATACTTATTGTTCTAGGTCACTTTAAACTTTAAGTTCAAGCTTAACTAATCGTTATTGAAACATGGTTTGAACCTTGACTCATGAAAATATCATCTAAGCCATTGTTTATAAGATTGATCAAAATTATTACAGAATTCTGGAAATTGCTGAGAGCAGATCAGAACTTCAAAGAAATAAAAAGCATGGTTCCTGTGGTTTGATCTTGGTGAATTTTGGACACAAAATGCCTCTGTGTCTAGTTTATAACCCAAAAAAGAAATGAAAGTTTCAACGGTTAGATCTCCGGGAATTGGACAAAAACTAGACATCACTCAGGATTCTACAACCTTCTGCGTAGAGTTCTTGCACGATTTTCTAAAAATAGCAAAAAAATAGGAAATGCTTTGTTCTTCTTAGGGTGGTTTCCTAACACATTAATATACTTAGAAAATTTTATTTTGGATCACAAGTGCTTGATTAAGGTTCTGATTTGCTTATTTCAAAAGAGTATTACTGTTCTGAAACTCTGGACAGATTATGGTTGTTCCACAAAACCCTTGATCAAACCACCCAAAGCATAAAACTACCTTAAAACAAAAATTACAGTGGTAGAACTTTGAGTTATAAACACTTTTCCATTGGTTTCATTCCATTCCAACGGTTCGATGTTCGGGTAAAAATCTATGATCAAACACAGATTGTGAACACACTGCTCATTGGGTTAATTTACTTCAATCCTGTCAACTTAGACAAGTAAGCCATGGAATTGGGCTTGTCTAAAGCTAATTCTCCTACCATTTGGTGGTCATTGGAGACTAAATATATTCATGTTTATAAATTTCAAAGAAGTATAGAAGAACTTCATGAAACTTAATCATAACAAACCTCAAACCATGAAGATAGGTTTAAGTCCATTATGCTAAATATTCTAGTATCAACCTTAGTCCCCTTATTAACCACAAGATTACAAGGAGATTTTGGGGATTTCAAACCAAGAGATTCAAGTAAGACATTGAAAGTCTTATGAATCCAAGGGATGAACACAAAACTAAGAAAAAGGAAACTAAAGAAACTCAATGCATACTATAATTAAATTTGGACAAAGACTAATTATGCTAGAGTTTACCTCCAAAGTATCCTCAACTTTGTGATTTTGGAGGACTTCCAAAGACTAATCAAGCTCTTCTACACTAATTCACACAACTCTTTCTTTTAAACTATTATAAACTCACTCCTAATTATGAAAATTAAGGCAAGAAGAACACTTATACAACCTATAGATTCAAAGAAAAATCTCCCCTAGAAGTGAATATTCATCCTCTATTTATAGATAATTTTTAGAGGGGCATTTCAGTCATTTCAGGACTGAAAAACCCTAATTCAGGCATCCTTTTGATAGTACAAAACGTACTGTCTTACAGCTGTCTGTTACAAAATCGCGGCACTCACCAGAGATAGAAGTAGCACTTAGTAAATGTCGCATCGGCATTCAGTGAATGTCGGCGCGGCATTCACTGACTGCCGAAACGGCATTCACTGAATGCTGCAGACAACTCCAGGGACTACCGTTTTTTAGTAAAATTCATTATTTTTGCTGCACGTGATGAAATTCGCAGCAATCACCGAATGTCGTCCGGCAATCCAGAGACTGCCGCAACAGTAGCCCGTGACTGCCGCGGAAAGGCTTGAGTGTCGTTCTGCTTATTCTTTTCCTTTTCCTTCCTTTTTCCTTTTTGTTTTGGGTTGGGGAGTCTTTCGAAGAGCTTGAATCATCTTTGGAAGTCCTAGATAAGTTCAGACATTGTCATCATCGGATATGGAGGTAACACTCTCCTTAATTCGACGTTTGGTGAAAATTGAGGTGTCTACTATTTGCCCCTCTTTGACGGAGCTTGTGGGGCAACGCGAACCACAAGCAAACGTCAAAGCCTGTGTGAAAACAAGCCTTTGACCAAACTGTTAGATTTAGGAAAAACAAAATGCCTTGCAAAAGGAAACAAGCGCGCAGCAAAATTTCAATTGGTTGTGCTCCGAGATGAGCTGCCTACGTATCCCATCAGGAATCAGACTAAAACGTAGTTCGGGCACGAGTCAAACACATACATGCGCAAGTAGTCATATGGATGGATGCATCTATCCTATCGTGATGCACATGCTCATGCAAGGGCATTAAGCCATCTTACTTTCTCTATATCATGCTTTCTTTATATGTGATGCACTTTTTTAATGATGCGTTAGCCAGAGAAGATTACCGAACGTTGACTGATGAAATGGTTCAATGCACGGGTCAAGGGAATACACTCTTAATTTGAAAATTGAGGGTTAACGCAAATCTGTTGTGAAAAACCGAGAATATAAATCCGTTACACCCTCTAGGAAGGATCAACGTAAGTCTGTTACGAGGATCGAGAATATAAATACGTTATATTCTCAGAACGAGGGTTAACGTAAATCTGCTACGAGAACCAAGAATGTAAATCCGTTACACTCTCAACCAAAGGATCAACGTAAGTCTGTTACGAGGATCGAGAATATAAATACGTTATATTCTCAGAACAAGGGTTAACGCAAATCTGTTGCAAAAAATTGAGAATGTATATCTGTTACACTCGCCACAAAGGATCATCGTAAGTCTGTTATGAGGATCGAGAATACGTTATATTCTCAGAAATGAGGGTTAACGCAAATCTGTTGTGAAAAATTGAGAATGTAAATCCGTTACTGTCACGCCCCGGTGTAGCCAAAATAGGGAAAATTTTTGAATTTTCCATCTTGGATCCTGAGGCACGTGACTGGTTGCATTACCGAATTGTCCTCACCAAATGCTAATAATAAACAACATAACTAAAGGGATAAAACCAACAACAGCTAACAAGGATATATAATAATAAGAGGCCACAATACTAGTTAACTATTACATCATGGTAGATACATCAGAGTCTTATGGCTGTAGGGCCTTACAGAACTATTACAAAAGATAGATGAAGTCCTCTGCTAGAGGTTACAACCAAAAACATTTACAAAGACATCCACTAGTCTTCTCTCTAACTAGCATATCCATAGCCATCTTCGGTGTACTCTTCCTCCATGATCTCCTCTTGCTTAGCATCACCCGTGTACTCATCACCTGCATAAGCTGGACATGGGAATGTCCAGCGACATGAACGTCGTCAGCTTATGAAAGCTGAGTGAGAAAACTAAATCAAATGGAACTTATATAGTCACACACAATAAGAAATATATTTACTACTTTTATTACGTCTATTAAAGTTCTCTCACGTTCTCACCGTCGGACTATAACCACTTACGTGCCCATACAGGCATTCGAAGAGAAAATAAATAATCGATACAACTCGCTTCTATATCTCGGAACATTATCACAGTCCATTACCGAAGTCTATTTCGGAGTCCTAACTCCAATCAACAACACCAAAAAGGCTGTCACTATTGCACAGCTAAATCACTTTGTACTTGCCAATTGTAACCAATCCCTCTTTCATTAACCAACCCATCTTACACTGATCAAACCATCTTTTAGTGACCAAAACCATCTCGCACTGACTAAATCATCTTTCATTAACCAAAACACTTGTAACCTTCACTTTGTCACGAAGAACCACCACTTCTCCATCACGAAGAACCGAAGCGTTTACGGAGTGCAAGAACATCCATTCCATCACTAAGAATCGAAAGGAGTCTTCACTCTAAGAAATACCGTTTCATCATCACGAAGAACCGAAACGTTTACGGAGTGCAAGAACATCCATTCCATCACTAAGAACCGAAAGGAGTCTTCACTCTAAGAAATACCGTTTCATCATCACGAAGAACCGAAACGTTTACGGAGTGCAAGAACATCCATTCCATCACTAAGAACCGAAAGGAGTCTTCACTGTAAGAAATACCGTTTCATCATCACGAAGAACCGAAACGTTTACGGAGTGCAAGAACATCCATTCCATCACTAAGAACCGAAAGGATTCTTCACTCTAAGAAATACCATTTCATCATCACGAAGAACCGAAACGTTTACGGAGTGCAAGAACATCCATTCCATCACTAAGAACTGAAAGGAGTCTTCACTCTAAGAAACACCACTTCACCATCACGAAGAACTAAAATGATACACAACTTTCACATTCGTCAACCATACCCTTTTCTCACTATCCTGACCTCCGCTACCCAGATTACCTATCCGACAATTATCCTTAGGATAATCTGCTTCTAACATAGCATAACTGACCCTTACGTTTTCCCGACCGCGCATTCGTCACTCATTTTGGAATTTAGTACATTAAAGGACTTCCGAATATACTTTCGAAGTTACGTTTATACATCCTTCATTCTATTTTATGTCGTAATATACTTACAATGGAAACTTATCCAATCACTATCAATGCAATAATCGTGCCGTACAACATACTTATAGCTTGGGTATGAACTCTCTATGGTCATCACACTATATTCATAACAACGAAAACCTAGCGTGTAGCTCGTGGATTTAATATCAATAATATATAGATGAAACCCTTAACATACCTATCTACTCGATAGCACTATCATAGCACAAGATATCCATAAACACACAGGTACCAGAAAGCAAGCATCATCAATAAACACATCATACAAGTACTTATACAATCTGCCAGAAAGTAATTTTACTATGTCGACTAAATTGATATGATTTATTTGGGCATGATAAATTGATTTGTAGATCAAACTCAAAACTCGAACATTGTAGATAATTGGATTAGCTTCATGTACAAAAAAATCTAGCTTCAATTACATTTTTTAGCTGCTCAAAATATTTATTTTACTTAGACATTTCTATATTTTCGGACTGCTCTGTCCCAGATTTATAGTACTGCGTTGCATGTGCATTTCACCTATTAAGGAGTCATTTTTAGACTAGGCTATAGAGGATTTATTTGTAGATAAATGAGTTAGCTTTCTCCACAAAAACACCTAGCTTAATTCAGATTTTGGAGCTCCTTACAACACTCATTTTACTAAACTACATTCTGCTGGAGATTTCTGTTTCTCAGATTTAAAGTACTTCGTTGTATGTACATTTCACCTATGAAGAAGTGATTTTTAGACTGAGCTATAGAAGAGTTATTTGTAGATAAATGAGTTAGTTATATCCACAAAAAAACCTAGCCTGATTCCCATTTTTGAACTGCTCGAAATGTTCATTTTACTAAACTACAATCTGCTGGAAGTTTCAGCTTCCCAGATTTGAAGATTTGATTTGCATGTTGCATAGAACCTCAAAATACAACATCAAACTCTTGCTAAACATTAATACATACTATATAGGTTCTAAAGTGAGTTAGAATACTCACTTAAACTTGAAATTGAGCTTGGGCTTTGGATTTGAGCTTAGGAAGCTTGAACACAACCTCAATGGTGAAGACTTCTTCCTAGTTCTTCTTCTCCATCTCCATGTATCTCTTATCTCTCCATGGAGTTCATCTCCTAGCTCTCTCTAACTCTATATGCAGATTTTTAAGTGACTAAGAGGGTGAAATGCATGGATGTAGGCATCCTTATATAAAGAAAGGAAGGGTTTATGTGTCACCATGCATGCTTGCATGCTAGGACACATGTCCAACATATGGACAAGTGTCAATGAGGTAGTGACAAGTGTCTAAGGGGGGCTGCATGTGCAACAAGTGGCCGATCATGTGGGCCCCACCTATGACTTTGTGCCACTACCTCGGTTTGCGTGCAAATATTCTTGTTATGCGTGTCAGTCTTAATTTACGTGCAAACGGGTGTTGTTTCTAATGTCCGGGTCCGGTTACGGGACTAAGTTAATTCTAATTACGCTCGAGTCGGTGTAGTGATTATAGTCTAATTAGTAATTACATTACACTGATACAATCACACAAATAAAATAATAATATAAAAATAGACAAGATATAGAAATTTATAGAACTCGTATTATTGCACGTAGAGAAATTACAGGTATTACACCTTCTACCACCTATTACAGGATTTCGTCCTCGAAATCAGAACTATCTAGGTACTAAAAGGAAAAGGAAATTTCTCTCTCATTTCCGATTCCAGCTCCCAAGAGGCTTCTCCTTCGTCATGGTGTTTCCACTGAATCTTTACCAGCGGAATCTCTTTGTTTCTCAACTTCTTAATTCCATGATCCAGAATCTTTACAGGTCCTTCAATGAATGTAGCATTGTCATTTACTTCATTATCTTTGAAGTCGATCTCGTGTGCCGGGTTATGAAGACATTTCCTTAGCATGCTTACATGGAATACGTTATGAACTCCCGACATCTTGGGTGGTAACGCCAATCTATAGACGACTTTTCCTACGCGATCCAGAATTTCAAATGGTCCAATGTAGCTTGGCGATAGCTTTCCCTTCTTCTGTCCAAACCTTACCACGCCTCGAACCGGGGAAACTTTCAGGTAAATATGATCTCCCACTTCAAATTCTAGGTCTCGACGTCGTTTATCCGCGTAGCTCTTGTATCTACTTTGTGCTGCCTTCATTCTTTCCTTTACTGTATTGATTCCTTTATTGGTCTCCTGGACTAAGTCTGGTCCCAATAGTTTGCCATCCCCAATTTCAGCCCAACACAAAGGTGATCAGCACGGCCTTCCGTATAGTGCTTCAAATGGTGCCATCCCTATGCTCGAATGAAAACTGTTGTTATAAGCAAACTCAACCAACGGTAAGTGAGTTTCCCACGAACTTTCGAAATCGACTACACAGGCTCGAAGCATGTCCTCCATTACTTGATTCATCCTTTCTGTTTGTCCGTTAGTTTGTGGATGAAATGCAGAACTTAACTTCAGAGATGTTCCCATCGCTTTCTGAAGACTTTCCCAAAATCCAGCGGAGAATCTCGAATCTCGATCTGATACTATTAACACCGGTACCCCATGTAACCGCACAACCTGTTGCATATAAAGTCGACTCATCTTTTCGACAGGATAGGTCATATTATATGCAATAAATGGGCTGATTTGGTCAGTCAATCAACAACTACCCAAATGGCATCATGGTTCTGCTGGGATCTTGACAATCCCATGACAAAATCCATGGTGATATGCTCCCATTTCCATTCTGGGACTGGTAGAGGTTGTAGTAATCCTGGAGGTCGTTGATGTTCCGCCTTGACTTGCTGGAAAGTAGGGCATTTTGCTACATATTCTGCGACTTCTCTCTTCATGCCTTCCCACCAAAAGTTCCTTTTCAAGTCTTTGTACATCTTGGTTCCGCCGGGGTGTATAGTCATTCTTGACTTGTGGGCTTCATTCAGAATGTCTTCCCTCAAATTATCCGTGTTGGGTACACATAACCTATCCTTACATCTGAATGCCCTGTCTGTTCCAATATTCCATTCAGTCGGATCCTTTGCTTTCGCCTTCTCAAACCATTTCCTTAATCCTTCGTCCTTCTTTTGAGCTTCAAGTATTCGGTTAATGAGGGTTGGCTGCACCATAAGACATCCAAAAGGTCGTCCAATACCTAGTCTTGTAGACTAAAAGTCAAATTCCGTTAAAGCTTCTAAGGCTTTCCATTCCCTGATTAAAAGTGAGGCGATTAACCTTTGGGGTTTTCTGCTTAGAGCATCTGCGACTACATTTGCCATACCGGGGTGGTATTGCAAATTAAAGTCGGGGACAAATTTTGGGGGGCTTAAGTTCAATTTTTGGGGCCTAATTTGAATTTTGGGGAGAAAGTGTAGGTTTTCTGAACCGCCTCAATCGTGGCACACGCGGGTTTCTGCCGTAGTCCATGACTGTCGTGCGGCACTCACGAAGTGCCGTTATGGCACTCAGAGAGTGCCACACGGCAGTTCATTGATTGCCGTGCACGGAAACCAAGTGCCGCGTTTGAGCGACAGTGGCTTATACCGAGAGTTCATTTTCGTTTTCATTTCATTCTCTCATCTCTTCTCTCGTGGATTCCTCTAGAGAAAATTTTTCCCCCTTTCCTCTTCTTGCTTGAATCGATCTACCAGGGCTGTTAGGTTAGTTTCTCATGATCAGAACTCAGTTAATCTCTTTCATTTCATTATTTTTCCGAATTTTTCATGAATTTAATGTGCGGATTTCTCCCTTTCTTTGACAGATTATGGCGAGCAGTTCTGGCAGTTGGAAGAGGGCCAGGTATCGGGCCACTCCTCATCCTAACCCTACGCTCTTGCTCCTAGATCCAGATGAGCATTTATCTGGCCGCGCGTTCAAGCGCGAGGTAAACGCCTTCCTCTTTTCTCTCTTTCAATTCTTTTCTTTTTTGAACTTCATGAATGCTATGCACAATCAATATAATTTCTCATGCCTCCTCATGCTTGTTGAACTTCCGGGTGTTCCAATCGTATATGTGCTTACCCACCTATTTAATTTGATCATCCCTTGACCTTATTTTGCTATTATTATTATTATTCATTTTTCAAAGTTCGTGAACACAAACCGCTTTATTTGAAGTTTTCACATTCCCTCATAAATATAACCACTGTGCTTACGAATTCCCGGGTGTTTTACCTGTATCTGTGCATATTTAATTTCACTATCTTTTTCTTCCTCAAAGGATTTCTGGGTGTGACGTATGTTAATCAAGATCTTGCACATGCTCCTAATGAATAACAACTATTTGTTTTTCAGGCGCCATTGCTGCCTTTAATTATTTTACTTCTAGCTTAGACATCTTTTGAACCCAAATTTCTTTTGAAACTGAATTTCTTTTGAAACTCCACGGAAGTGAACCATCTCTTCTTTTCCTTTTCTAGAAATCTCTTCAGTACTGTAAATGCTTCCACCATTCACTTTTTTATTGTTGTGTGTACGGCTGCTGAACTTAGTATGAACGCAAACGAGTACCATGCTTGTGAATTTTCCTACGAACATTTCCAGATTCTCCCTTTCTCTCTCTTATTATTCATTCTTATGTTGCTTTTCTTCCATTTCCTTATTGTCACCTATTTATTTTTCTTGTTTTTTCTTTATCCATTTACTAACATCAAATCTTGTGATTCTTTCTTGCAGCTGTAGCCCAAGGTGCTGAAGGGGCACGGTAGTCTCGCCCATGGGTATGAGTGGTATACGGAGTTGAGCGAGCCGGTGAGGGGCCTTGTTGATGCGGCGGGGTTTGGAAACTTCGTCAAACTCTTGACGAAGAGCTCTAACAACCTGAGGCAGATCCTGAATTAAACTTTGCATTCTTATTTCAAATTTCTTTATTCATGCTCTTCCAAAACTTATGCTCCTCTCTCTTTCTTGCACATTTGGTCCCACGAGTACTTGCACATGATGTCGCCTGAGACACGACCAGCAGACGCCCTCATCATGCCCCTAGGGCTGAAGTGGGCGAAGCATCGGGTCGGGCGAAAGATCGGAGCTCATGATTTTATCTCATTCAGGAACTTCCTGACGAACCTACGAGAGCAGCATGTCCGATGGCAGCCCTGGCTTGACGTACTTCCAGAGACCTCTCAGGGGATGCAGGAGTCGGCTGGGTACGACCCACAGGGGATTTTGCTGGATGGACCCGAGGTTCGGGCGTGGTACCTAGGAGAGAGGGTGACTAGACAATCCTTGGTGGTTGAGTCTTTCTTCGTGCCACATCCTCCGCCGGAGTCCATGAGAGCTACGGATACCCTCCAGGGCTCTGCGCTCACGGTTGCCCTAGCCGGTTGGTCTCTTCAGGGTTTCGTGGAGCCTCTAGCGGGATACGCAGCTTTCCGTGCTGTGAAGCTGATGGGGAACTTTCCCCTGATGGAGGTGACCCGGGTGAGTTTCTTTCAGCATTTTCCTTTAATTCCTTTGAACATGCGTGTTTTATCTTCTTATTGGGTTCATTCTTCCTTGATACCCGTCCCTGCTGCTGCTCGGGCTCCTGCTCTACCGCCCTGGGATTGGAGTCTTAGGATAATCTTCTACAGAGAGCAGACTACTACCACGGTCCCCAAATATCAGCCGGGTGCTCCCGCCATTCCTCTCCAGTACGATTATGTCCCACGAGACTATGCGGAGGAGGGCTTGCTCTATGCTCACAGCGTGAGAGAGTGGATTTACGGCCAAGAGTGGAGGGTAATCTTTAAATCTTGTTTTATTTAAAACTGTAGTTTTATTCAGACATTCTAACCCTTCTTCCTTTGGCTCAGGCTGAGGGGGCGCGAGCAGCTGCTGAGGCTCATACGAGAGCTCTGGTAAGAACGAAATGCTCCTTTTTATTTGTTTATCTTGCTTTCCAAACTATTTTTATTACAATCTGGTAATTTGATTTGCTCCCACCATCCAGGAGGAACAGGTGGGGGCTCTATCCCAGTTGGTGGGAGAGCTCCAGCAGCGGCTTCAGCAGTTCAGCATCCCTCTCAGTGATGCCCCTAGAGGCAGCAGTGCTGGACATGGTGGCAGCGGTGGTGAGAGCACCAGTAGCGGCAAAGGCAGGGGCAGAAGAGGAGGTGGACGCGGCGAGAGCGGCACAGAATCAGAGGATGAGCCTCCCAGACGCGTCACTCGCCACGCCCATACTGCTGAGGCTATGTTATCCGCAGGAGCACCTTTTGTCTTACAAGTTTGGCTCATGGAACACCTTGATCTCTTCATACACCCTTCACATCTTCGTGGGCCACTTCCCTGTGACCGTATGGAGGTTCACTTCGTATTCCACTCTGCCAATGCTTGGCTTGGCTGGTTCCGAGACCTTTCTTCTGGTGATATTTGTTGGGCCTGCCCGCAATGGGTTTACTGCTTTGTCGCCATACGACTTCCTGGACGGCCTGGCATCTGGTTGCTTGGCTTGCATGCTACCACTTTCTACATTCCTGGTCGGGTGGTTCGTCAGTTCGGACTTTTGCAGGACATTACTGAGACTGTTACCGCTGATTTCACGAGGGGGTCCACTTTGCGTCCTTCTATTGTGAAGGCTTTCATTGAGGCTTGGCATGACAGAGTTTCAGCTCCCTTCCGGAGAATCCTGGCTTTGATCGTGCCTACCGCTGAGTACCTTTTACGGATTCAAACTCTGATCTAGAGACAGTCTTCATAGATATTTGTTGACAAAAGTAAAACAAATAGGACAAAGTTCTTCTTTATGAAATTTTTAGATAAGTCTTGCCTATCTTTTTTATGCTTTTGAATGTGATTTTCTTTATTTCTTTCTTCAAAAAGTGTTGTCATCTTTTAGGAAAAGTTCTAGAATGTTTAATCATAGTGTTCACTCCTCCAATTAATCTTTTATGAAAAATTCTCCTTTTAATGTCTTTTCTTGGCTATTTACTTTGCTTTGTGTCCTTCTTAAAGCTTTACTCTTTCTATACC
The DNA here is from genome assembly GCA_033977485.1 of Hydrangea macrophylla. Taxonomy (NCBI): domain Eukaryota; kingdom Viridiplantae; phylum Streptophyta; class Magnoliopsida; order Cornales; family Hydrangeaceae; genus Hydrangea; species Hydrangea macrophylla. The sequence continues at coordinate 14,596,966 of CM066990.1, read as the reverse complement.
ATGAATTCACATTTGTTTCCTTATAGTACTCATTTGATAGTCAGTACATCCAGAGATGGTTTTAAGGTAAATATGTGGGTTCTTCGGGTAGCAAACGGAGTATGCCCTTGGTTTTGGGGCTTCAAAGTGGTTCTAGGCAAACGCAAGTTTTCCCCTAGTTTAGCACAGGGTTTTTTTCTTCTTTTTTAGGTTTTCATGGGCCGAAGGCTTTCGAGAGCCCGTCTACTTATCCCCGGATGGGTATCAGGCCTGCAGTAGTTTGGTTTAAGGCTTGAAGGAAGATGCCGCTCAGGCGGTTTTATTTTAATGACCGAACCAAGTAGGTTTCCTACGTATCCCCTAGCGGGAATCAGGTCAAGCGTAGTTCATCTAGGTAGGAGGTTTTGAAAGGAATGGTTTCAAGTAAAGTATTTCTTGAGGCAATCGAGGTTAATTGGTTGTTTAAATTCAACCCCGTCCAGGTCCATGAGATTGGCCGCCCCTCCAGAGAGGAGGGTCTTTATGATGTACGGCCCGACCCAGTTGGGTTTGAATTTTCCTCTGGGGTCATAAACGGGCACTTTCAGTTCTTTGAGGACCAGGTCATCCTCAGCAAGCTTCCTTAAGCGGACCTTTTTGTTGAAAGCACGAGCTATCCTCTTCTGATATCCACGAGTATGGTTTATTGCGGCCAACCTCTTCTCATCGAGCAACATCAACTCCTCATACCTTCCTCGTATCCATTCTAATTTGGTGATCTCAAATTCTGCCAAAACCATAAGAGATGGTATCTCCACCTCGACTGGGATAACGACCTCCATACCGTAAACCAACGTGTAGCTCCTGTAGAAGTTCTTATAGAGGTCCGGTACCCCCATAGTGCAAACGATAGCTTCTCGTGCCAATCTTTGTACGGATCTGTTGTTTTCCCCAAGATTGCTTTAATTTTCTTATTCGCTGCTTCTACCGCTTGGTTTGTTTGTGGCCTATATGGAGAGGACTGATGGCGGGTGATTTTATAATTTTCTAGGAGTGGGATACATTCTCTCTGGAAATTGATACCATGATCTGAAATGAACTCATTGGGGACCCAATACCTATAGATTATGTTCTTTTCGATGAAGCTCACAACATCCTTAGCCTTTAATGTGGCGTACGATGCGGCCTCCACTCATTTAGTAAAGTAGTCTATCGCCACGATTATATACCGATGCCCATTGGAAGCCTTCGGAACTATTTCACCGATGATATCAATGCCCCAAATAGAGAAAGGCCAAGGCGTGGTCATGCTATAAAGCTGGGAAGGCGGGGTATGCATTAGATTGGCGTGGATTTGGCATTTGTGGCATCTTCTGACATACTCACAACAATCTTTGTCCAGAGTCGTCCAATAATATCCTTGCCGAATGATCTTCTTTGCCAGCATATGCCCATTCATATGGGGCTCACAGACTCCTTCACGTATTTCTTCCATCATTCTTTGGGCCTCTTTTCCATTTAGACATTCTAAATTGTACCCTGTGTATGACCTTTTCCATAGCTTGTCTGCATAGATCACAAATTGGGCTGAGAACCTTCAGATTGCCTTCCTGTCCTTTTCTAAGGCTCCTTCGGGGTATTCTCCCTCTTTAATGAAATTCCACACATCCACATACCACAGCATTTCCCCCTCGTCTTCTATGGCCGCGACTATCTCAAATGAGGGTTGATTTCTAATTTCTATGGATAATGGGACCATCGTGACCCCTGAGGGGATCTGTATCATTGATGCTAGGGTTACAAGGGAATCAGCCAATTGGTTTTCCTCTTGGGGAAGGTAGTAGAATGATATCTTCTTGAATTGTTCTTTCAAACTCTCCAAATAGTCATGGTATGGCCTCAACTTCTCGTGTTTCACCCTCCAATCTCCCCGCACTTGGGATATGATCAAATTGGAATCTCCAAACACATCAACTTTTTCAACCTTTAAGGCTAGCGCCGCCTCCATTCCCACTATGCATGCTTCGTACTCCGCTGTGTTATTGGTTAAGTTGTATTTAAGCTTGACAGCCAGTGGGGTAGGGGTTCCATTAGGTGCTACAAGGATAACTCCGACTCCGTAGCCTAGTTGATTAGCGGCCCCATCGAAATACATCCTCCATAAATCCTCCCTTACCTCCATCACTCCTTTGTCAGGAAACCTGAATTCTCCCTTCTCCCCAGATTCTATGGCAAGGTCAGCTAGGTACTCGGCGATGGCTCTCCCTTTGACAGATTTGGAGGTGACATATCTGATATCAAACTCGGCTAGCATCATGGTCCATCGAGAAATCCTACTGTTCAAGGCGGGTCCATTCAGGAAATTAAGATCACGGGGAAGACTAACATATAATGCCTAAGGCAACTGGTACACCAGACTAAAGCCCAACATGCTTTCTCTAAGGGTGAGTACTTTAACTCGTATACGGTCATCCTCTTGCTCAAATAATAAATGGCCTTTTCTACGTGTCCTTCTTCTCCTTCTTGGGCCAACATGCATCCCATTGAATCCTCGGTCACAGAAAGGTATAGCAGCAGAGGCTTCCCGGGTGAGGGTGGTGACAGGATAGGTGGGTTTTGGAGGTAGGTTTTGATTTTATCGAAGGCTTTCTGACACAAGGTATCCCACTCAAACTTCTCTCCTTTTCTGAGTAGTTTATATAGAGGGTCGCAGGTCATGGTGAGTTTTGAGATAAAACAGCTTATAAACTGTATTCTACCCAGGAACCCCCTCACCTCTTTTTCATTCTTGGGTGGCTGCATTTCGACTATGGCTTTTATCTTGGTCGGGTCTACTTCAATTCCCCTCTGAGTAATAAGGAATCCTAACAATTTTCCGGTGGTGACACCGAAGGTACATTTCTGTGGGTTTTGTCTCATCCTACACTCCCTTAACCTCCCAAAAAACTTCCTCAAAGCCTCCAAGTGCCCTTTCCTCTCTCTAGATTTCACAATCATATCATCCACATACACTTCCACCTCTTTATGGATCATGTCATGCAATAACGTGGTTGCGGCTCGCTGATATGTTGCTCCTGTATTCTTGAGCCCAAATGGCATCACCCTATAGCAGTATGTTCCCCATGGCATGATAAAAGTTGTTTTCTCTCTATCCTCTAGTGCCATGAGGATCTGGTTATAGCCGGAGAATCCATCCATGAAGGATAAAAGCTCATTCCTGGCGGTGTTATCAACGAGGACGTCGATATGTGGTAAAGGGAAATCATCTTTAGGGCTTGCTTAGTTTAGGTCTCAGAAATCAACGCAAACCCTAACACGACCATCCTTTTTAGGGACAGGCACTACATTGGCGATCCATTCTGGATACTCGGTGACCATTAAGAATCCGGCTCTTAATTGCTTTTCAACTTCCTCTTTGACCTTGAGTGCCCATTCAGGCCTCATTCGCCTCAATTTTTGTTTTACTGGTTTCAAATTTGGGAAAATGGGGATGTGGTGTTGGACTATCTCTGGATCAATGTCGTGCATATCATTATAAGACCATGCAAAAACATCTTTGAATTCACTTAATAGTTTGATTAATTCTTCGCTTTCTTCTTTGCCAAGTGTAGAGCCGATAAAGACATTTTGAGGATTATTTTCATTTCCTAGATTAATTGTTAGGGTGTCCTCAATGATTTTACATGTAGATTCTTTTTCTTTTTCAATTAATTTTTGCAATTCAATGGGTATTTCATGATCATCACATTCATTAAGCGCATTCGAGTAGGCAGAATCAGTCATGCTTTCATTGATTTTCTTTGGAGTGATTACAACAGACATAGAAATTGAAAGACGCCTCATTTGGGCCATTATAGACTCTGGGTGTGGGGGATACCTATCACTAGACTCAAAAACCCACTCTTTCTTATTCTCTCCTCCCAGATCGGTGATGAAGCATTCTCCCAGATCCCGTGTCTTAGTAATTTCCTCCATCTATTCTTTCTCAGTCCCTCCTTTGTCGATCTTCCTCTGATCTTCCTCATCTTTCTCACTCTCGGCTACCTCCTCTACCAGACCTTCAACATATTCATCTTCGGCCTTTCCATGACCCGCTTTCATAACTTCTATGCTCCCTTTGCCCAACAGTTCTTTCATGACAGAGCCGTCTAGCGCACTAATCCAATCCTTGGCAATAACCGACTTGGTAGGCATTTGCAAGTATGGATCTTCGTATGCAGAAAACTAGTAGGGAAAAAAGATCTCAAACCCTGGCTTTAAACACTTATCTTTCTGGTCCACCCATGGTTCTGGGAAGCTGCAAAAGGTGTAATACCCACTATTTTTAAATATTTATTTCCCAAGATGAATAGTATTTTTATGTTATTATAATATTCAGTATTTATAGAACTCGATTATAAATTTTCAAAATTTTTAGAAACATAAATTTAGCAGATTTGTGAATATCTGGTATATTTGGACCAGTTCTGATTTTATTGCACATCCAACCAAACATGGCCCTAAGGAAATAATTATCCTTTGAACCTTTAACTCTTGGTAATTGCAAGGTGAGGTCCCTCCTTGGTTCCTATATACATGGGACCATTCCATTACATTTATCCTTAGACTTATGAGGTTGAGAACTCATCCTAATGCTTACATATCTTCATCTCACACACATAGAACACCAAGAACACCAAGAACACACATAGAACACCAAGAACACCAAGAACACACATAGTACACCAAGAACATCAAGAACACACATAGTACACCCAGAACGCCAAGAACACACCTAGTACACCCAGAACACCAAGAACACACATAGTACACCAAGAACACCAAGAACACTATTTGAAGCCTGGATTTTATATTCGAAGATTCTTCGGGTTTTCTTTGGGTTTTCTCGACATTATTATTCTGCGAATTTAGGTGAGTCTCCAACTCACTAAGCTATTTATATTACACTTTGTTATGCACATATGATTATGATTGTAATTATGATGTATATTAATTATGTGGTATGTATACGTATTATATTACGTATTTATATTTGTTATACGTATAAATGCGGTATTCTGATATAGTATAATACGATATAAATGCGGTATTCTAATATAGTATAATACGATATGAATACAGTATTATGATATAGTATAAATAAAGTATTCTGGTTTTTCAAATACGGTATAAATACGATAAACTGGTATTTTCAAATACGGTTGGAATCGAGATGGATTCTTAATGAGGATCGAAAACTCTTAACTTCCAACATGAATACTTATTTATTTAATCTCACGGAACTTTTATAAATTCAGTTGTGGACTTACAAAACTGAAAAATGACCAAAATACCCTTGTGACCTATTTTCACTTAAGTCGACTGAAATCAAGATATTTTCTTAACGGGGATCGAAAACTCTTAACCTACAACATGAATACTTATTTATTTGATCTCACGTAACTTTTATATTTTCAGATCATGAATTATAAACTTGAAAATGACCAAAATACCCCTATGCCCTATTTTTACTAGAATCATGCACGTTGTCTAATATTTCATTCTAGTTTTGATTTGAATGCAGTTATGTGATAAAAATGTTTGATTCATGCTATGATGATATTTACAATGTTGTTATACCAAGTTTATAATGATGTTATCTTATTATTCCAAACCTTTTATGATGATTGAACTGCGTTAATAAAGAGAATAACGTGATGATTGCTAATGTAAACTATGAGAAGTAAAGGGCTTAAGCTGTTGTACCTTTGAGTTAATTATTAAGTGAGGAACGTATACGTGTTAAACCTAGTTTGGTTTGGGTTTTGATGGTCAGTTATTCTATTTATGTTAGGTAGCCACATGGGAAAGTCGTGGGTTTGTTTTAGTATTGGGATTTGGGTCAGCATGACCGACAGTCACATCGGACTAGTTTATGACTTGCAGTGAGGGACATGTTTCACCTCTGTAAATAGCGGTAAACCAGAGGGTTGTTGACTAGGTGATGTAGGTTAGGTTAACAATTGGACCATGTTCACGTCGTGCGGGGAGGGAAGGTATACCCTCTGAATAGCGGTGAAACGGAGGTTTTGTTATCAAAATGTGTCAGTCGTGGCATAGTGAGATATATTGTGTTTTGCTTCAGACAGTCAACATCGGACTAGTTCATGACTTGTGGTGAGGGACAGGTTTTCACCTCTGTAAATGGCGGTGAACCAGATGTTTGTTAGACTATGGGGCGAGAGCATTAATATGTCGATAGAGTGATGTATTGTGTTTTGGAAAGTGTTTCAGACAGTCACATCGGACTGATTCATGACTTGCGGTGAGGGACAGGCTTCACCTCTGTAAATGGCGGTGAATCAGAGGGTTGTAGACTATGAGATGCTAAGTACAGAGCATGGATATGTTGATAGATGAGTTGGCATAGCTCAATGCGTGATGTTTTGGAATCAGAGATGTATTAAGAGATGAGAATAATTGAGAAATGATATATACTATTATGAGTTGATACATATGTTAAAGATACTTAATGCTAATGATGTAATCAATTTTAACTATGTTACCCAGAGTACCTATTACTTGGCCTTGTAAGCTGATGGCTATGCCCTGGACATTTCACATCTAGGTATGCAAACGTTTGACTATACAGGTGACAGAGCCTATGACGATAACTACTACCCTGATGAGGGATATGTGGTGGGTGACCCCATACATGACGGTTACACTGGAGGAGAGTTTTTTGCTGACGCTGATCCTTACACCAGCTGAGGACTAAAGACTGTCATAGTCTAGTTTATGTTTCTGTTATTGCTGTAGACTTTTGTAACGGGTACTTGGGCATATATTGTCTCCAGACTTGTTGTGATCCTATGGATCAGACTCTGATATTGTAACGGTTCTGACTATTTGAACTTAGTAAGGTTATACCTTCATTTTCCAGATGTATTGGATTATGTTTTAAATGTTTAAGTTTTTGTGTGGAAAATCATGTGACTTCACTTGACACGTACTTTCGGGTCCAAAAATGGAAATTTATTTTTCCCTATTTTGCTACTCTGGGGCGTGACAGGATTTTTGGTATCAGAGCCAGGTTTAAGCTTTAGTTAGCTGGCTCTCACTGATTTTCCGACACATAGGTTTTGAACCTTAAGTTTTCTAAGAGATTTGTTCAGACTTAGGAAGTTTATATCTTAAGTTAGTTATATTAATGTGATATACTATGAGTATCCTTATGTGATATTCTTATACAGTATACGTTGTGTCATATGTTTCTCTTCACTCTTTTTGATATGGCATTGATGTTATACTTATTATTGTTGACGGGGGTCTAACCGATAGTTATTCACTTAAGTACCTGATACCTGATTCATCATGGTGGGATCGGCGAGACTGACTTTGCGACCAGGAGCACCTATCTCTACGAACATAGATCCGACCGGCATTTTTGAAGCATTTATGCAGCGCATGGAGCAATTGGATAATCGAAACCAGAACAACCATCAACAGCCGCCACCTGTTGTATTTCATCCTCCTAGGCAAACGGGAGACAAGTTACTTGAACATTTTCGGGCTCTTAGACTAGAAAAGTTTGATGGATTGTTGATCCATGGAAGGCGGAGCAGTGGTTAAGAGAGATGGATCTGATTTTTGAAACCATTGAATGGAACGAGCTAGATAAGCGTCGTCTAGCCATATTCCAGTTAACCTTTGCCGCCGCAGATTGGTGGGAAGCTGAGAAAGCAATGATTGGAGCTGAAGCTGTAAGGGGAATGCCTTGGGAAGCTTTCAAGATTAGATTCTTAGAAAATTATTTCCCGAAAGAAGAAAGAGATCACGAAGAGAAGAAATTCTTGAGTCTGGTCCAAGGCAGTATGACTGTTAGAGAGTATACAACGCAATTCGAGCGTCTCTCACGTTTTGCTGGACATATGGTGGATACGCAGCCTAAAAGAGTGAAGCATTTCCATCAAGGACTAAATTCACACCTGCGACATATGATGGTTGGTCATCTGGGCCAGACATTTGAAAGTGTTGTTCGATTTACTGTTAGTCTGGAGAAGAACAGTTAGACGACTAAGCAACTGATGAGTCGACAGCCACCACCGAGGAATGTGCCCTATCAACAAAGGAATTTCCAGCCCCAGTCAAGGAAATTTTAGTCACAGCCCTCGAGATATAAACAAGGTGGGAGAACTCAGATGAATTTCCAAGGTAACAAGCGTACTTTGGAAGGAATAAGGAAACCACCACAGAATATGCCTCAACCAGCACAGCAGCAACAGAGAGGACCACCTGCTCAAGCTTTGGGCAATACTTACGGAGGAAGAACGGGGTGCTTTACCTGTGGAGACTATGGACATATGGCAAGGAACTGTCCTAAATCTGGGCGACAATCAGGAGTTCTCTGCCGCAACTGTGGTATACCAGGCCACATTAGTAAGAATTGTCGCAAGCCAGTGCAAGGAATCCAAGGACCACCAGAGCAGACTAAGCTTAATGCTATTATTCCGGCAGAAGCGGGATTCAATGAAGAAGATCAACAGAACCTGGAAGGTACAATTGTGTTATTTCACAGTCAAGTAAAAGTTTTATTTGATACTGGTGCTACTCGTTCATTTATTGCTGCTAGAATTATACAAGATTTGGGTTTAGTACCTCAGGCTCTTGAGACACCACTTAAAGCTATATCACCTTTGGGAGCTAGTGTTAAGTTGGGTAAAGTTTGCAAGAACTATCCCTTGATCCTAGAGGGCAGAAACTTTTCAGTGGACTTAGTAATCTTATCTATGTCTGAGTTTGACATTATCTTAGGAATGAATTGGCTTACGAAGTATCATGCAACTTTAGATTGCGTTAGAAGATCGATTGTCTTTTCGATACCTGGACATCCTGCTGTCAGATTCCAGTGTAACTCTAATAGCGAAGTCTTTCTTTCTAGTAATCTTTCTGCAAACGAGAGCATGAGTGTGGAGATCACTGTTGCTCAAATTCCTATTGTTCAAGAGTTTGAAGATGTGTTTGAAGATATCAAAGGACTTCCGCCTAAGGGGGAGATTGATTTTTGTATCGAGTTGGTGCCCGAAACTTTACCAATTTCAAAGACTCCTTATCGAATGGCGCCAACAGAGATGATAGAATTAAAGAAGCAAGTTCAAGAGCTTGAAGACCTAGGTTTTGTTAGACCTTATACATCGCCTTGGGGAGCACCAGTATTGTTTGTAAAGAAGAAGGATGGAACACAGAGACTCTGTATAGACTACAGAGAGTTAAACAAAGTAACGATCAAGAACAGATATCCTCTCCCCAGGATAGATGATTTATTCGATCAGTTACAAGGAGCAATGATATTCTCGAAGATCGATTTACGTTCGGGATATCATCAACTGCTAGTCCGACTGGAAGATATTACAAAGACAGCTTTCAGGACGAGGTATGGTCACTATGAGTTTTTGGTTATGCCTTTTCGATTAACCAATGCCCCCGCAGTGTTTATGGACCTAATGAATAGAGTATTCAGACCATATCTGGATAAATTCATTATCGTATTCATCGACGATATCTTGATTTATTCAAAAACGGAAGAAGATCACAAAGAGCATTTACGAATTGCTTTGCAGACATTAAGAGATGACCAGCTGTATGCAAAGTTTAGTAAATGTGAATTCTGGCTACAGGAAGTCAAATTCTTGGGACATGTTGTTAATCAGCATGGGATTGCTGTAGACTCGTCTAAGATTGATGTTGTCTTAAGTTGGAAGTGACCAACCAGTGCCACAGAAGTTAGAAATTTTCTTGGATTAGCGGGTTACTATCGAAGATTCGTTGAAGGATTCGCTAAGATTGCAGGGCCTTTAACGAATTTAATAAAGAAGGAGATGAAGTACGAGTGGACAGACAAGCATGAACGTGCATTCCAAGAGTTGAAGGATAAGTTAACCTCAGCACCAGTGCTTGCAATATCGAAGACAGGAGAATGGTATATCATCTATAGTGATGCTTCGCATCAAGGACTCGGTTGTGTGCTTATGCAAGATGGAAATGTGATTGCATATGGATCACGACAACTGAATCCGCATGAGAAGAACTACCCTACGCATGATCTAGAGTTAGCTGCTATCGTGTTTGCTCTGAAGATCTAGAGACACTACTTATATGGAGACCAATTTGATTTGTTTTCAGATCATAAGAGTCTTAAGTATCTATTTTCTCAGAAGGAGTTAAACATGAGACAACGAAGGTGGATGGAGTTACTGAAAGATTATGACTTTTCTTTACAGTATCATCCTGGAAAGGCAAATGTAGTAGCAGACGCTCTAAGTCGACGACCTCAAAGGTTACTTGCTACGTTATTAATTCGAGAATGACGAGCATTAGAGACCATTGGGGAATATGATCTGCAAATAGCAGTTGGAGCAGAGGAAGGACAACATTTTGGATGCCTTGTAGTGCAACCAACAATCATCAGTCGCATACTTGAAGCTCAGAAGGAGAATGAAGGACTTCAGTTATGGTTTGCTAAGGTATCAGCAAAAGACCCAGAGAACTGGAGTATTGGTCCAGATGGAGCTCTAAAGAGTAGAGGTAAACTATGTGGGCCAGATACAGGTACTCTCCGAAAAGATATTTTGGATGAAGCACATAAGTCACGGATGACTGTACATCCTGGAGGTACTAAGATGTACAATGACCTGAAAAGAAACTTTTGGTGGGAAGGTATGAAGCGAGATGTTTCTGAGTATGTTTCCAAGTGTATCACTTGTCAGCAAGTCAAAGCTGAACACCAGAAACCATCAGGATTATTGCAGCCTTTACCTATTCCTGAGTGGAAATGGGAACATAGATCCATGGATTTTGTGGTAGGCTTACCTAGATCTCAACAGAATCACAATGCAATTTGGGTGATTGTTGATAGACTCACTAAGTCAGCGCATTTCATTGCGTATAGTATGACATATCCAGTAGAAAGGATGAGTAGATTGTATTTACAACATGTGGTACGACTACACAGTGTGCCAGTTACAATCGTATCTGACAGAGATTCGCGATTTACATCAGAATTTTGGAAAAGTCTACAGAAAGCTATGGGAACTTCATTGAACTTGAGTTCAGCTTTTCATCCACAGACTAATGGACAAACCGAAAGAGTCAATCAAGTAATGGAAGACATGTTGCAAGCCTGTGGCATTGATTTTGAAAGCACATGGGAGACGCACTTGCCGTTGATTGAATTTGCCTACAATAATTCCTATCATACGAGTATAGGAATGGCACCTTTTGAAGCCTTGTATGGACGACCTTGTCGATCGCCATTATGTTAGGCAGGAGTGGGAGATAATCAACTTCTTGGACCTGATATGGTGCGAGAGACAAACGAGAAGATCAAGATTGTGAAAGAGAAGATGCGTACATCACAGAGTAGATTCAAGAGCTACGCAGATAAACGTCACAGGGGATTGGATTTAAATGTTTGAGATCATGTTTTCCTCAAGGTATCACCAGTACGAGGTATTGTGAGATTTGGACAGAAGCGAGGAAAGATTTCGCCTCGATTCATAGGACCTTTCGAGATCCTTGAATGTGTGGCCAAAGTTGCTTATAGACTTGCACTATCACCGAAGATGTCTGGAGTTCATAATGTGTGCCATATAAGTATGTTGAGGAAGTGTGCTCATAACCCGGAACACGAGATCGACTTCACAGATATCGAGGTCAATGACAACGTATCATACAACGAGAGACCTATACGTATACTAGATCGAGGAGTGAAGAAGCTAAGAAACAAAGAGATTCCACTTGTAAAGATTCAGTGGAAGCATCACGATGAAAGAGAAGCTTCCTGGGAATTAGAGTCAGAAATGCGAGAGAAGTTTCCAGAATTGTTTACCAATGCTTGAGTGTTGTTTTGGATTTTATTTTGGTTATGTTTTTGGTATCTTGAATCTTTAAAATTTTGCGGTTGTATTGTTCTATCACTACTTAACTCTGATTTCGGGGACGAAATCCTTTATTTAGTGGTGGATGATGTAATCCCACTATTTTTAAATGTTTATTTCCCAAGATGAATAGTATTTTTATGTTGTTATTATAATATTCAGTATTTATAGAACTCGATTATAAATTTTCAAAATTTTTAGAAACAGAAATTTAGCAGATTTGTGAATATCTGGTATATTTGGACCAATTATGATTTTATTGCACATCCAACCAAACATGGCCCTAAGGAAATAATTTTCCTTTGAACCTTTAACTCTTGGTAATTGCAAGGTGAGGTCCCTCCTTGGTTCCTATATATATGGGACCATTCCATTACATTTATCCTTAGACTTATAAGGTTGAGAACTCATCCTAATGCTTACATATCTTCATCTCACACACATAGAACACCGAGAACACCAAGAACACACATAGAACACCAAGAACATACATAGTACACCAAGAACACACATAGTATACCCAGAACACCAAGAACACACCTAGTACACCCAGAACACCAAGAACACACCTAGTACACCAAGAACACCAAGAACACTATTTGAAGCCTGAATTTTATATTCGAAGATTCTTCGGGTTTTCTTCGGGTTTTCTCGGCATTATTATTCTGCGAATTTAGGTGAGTCTCCAAACTACTCAGCTATTTATATTACACTTTGTTATGCACATATGATTATGATTATAATTATGATGTATATTAATTATGTGGTATGTATACGTATTATATTACGTATTTATATTTGTTATACATATAAATGCGGTATTCTGATATAGTATAATACGGTATAAATATGGTATTCTAATATAGTATAATATGGTATGAATACAGTATTATGATATAGTATAAATAAAGTATTCTGGTTTTTCAAATACGGTATAAATACGATAAAGTGGTATTTTCAAATACGGCTAGAATCGAGATGGATTCTTAATGAGGATCGAAAACTCTTGACTTCCAACATGAATACTTATTTATTTAATCTCACAGAACTTTTATAAATTCAGTTGTGGACTTACAAAACTGAAAAATGACCAAAATACCCTTGTGACCTATTTTCACTTAAGTCGACTGAAATCAAGATATTTTCTTAACGGGGATTGAAAAATCTTAACCTACAACATGAATACTTATTTATTTGATCTCACGTAACTTTTACATTTTCAGATCATGACTTATAAACTAGAAAATGACCAAAATACCCCTATGCCCTATTTTTACTAGAATCATGCACGATGTCTAATATTTCATTCTAGTTTTGATTTGAATGCATTTATGTGATAACAATGTTTGATTCATGCTATGATGATATTTACAATGTTGTTATACCAAGTTTATAATGATGTTATCTTATTATTCCAAACCTTTTATGATGATTGAACTGCATTAATAAAGAGAATAACGTGATGATTGCTAATGTAAACTATGAGAAGTAAAGGGCTTAAGCTGTTGTACCTTTGAGTTAATTATTAAGTGAGGAACGTATACGTGTTAAACCAAGTTTGGTTTGGGTTTTGATGGTCAGTTATTCTATTTATGTTAGGTAGCCACATGGGAAAGTCGTGGGTTTGTTTTAGTATTGGGATTTGGGTCAGCATGACCGACAGTCACATCGGACTGGTTTATGACTTGCGGTGAGGGACAAGTTTCACCTCTATAAATAGCGGTAAACCAGAGGGTTGTTGACTAGGTGATGTGGGTTAGGTTAACAATTGGACCGTGTTCACGTCGTGCGGGGAGGGAAGGTATACCCTCTGAATAGCGGTGAAACGGAGGTTTTGTTATCAAAATGTGTCAGTCGTGGCATAGTGAGATATATTGTGTTTTACTTCAGACAGTCAACATCGGACTAGTTCATGACTTGTGGTGAGGGACAGGTTTTCACCTCTGTAAATGGCGGTGAACCAGATGTTTGTTAGACTATGGGGCGAGAGCATTAATATGTCGATACAGTGATGTATTGTGTTTTGGAAAGTGTTTCAGACAATCACATCGGACTGATTCATGACTTGCGGTGAGGGACAAGCTTCACCTCTGTAAATGGCGGTGAATCAGAGGGTTGTAGACTATGAGATGCTAAGTACAGAGCATGGATATGTTGATAGATGAGTTGGCATAGCTCAATGCGTTATGTTTTGGAGTCAGAGATGTATTAAGAGATGAGAACAATTGAGAAATGATATATACTATTATGAGTTGATACATATGTTAAAAATACTTAATGCTAATGATGTAATCAATTTTAACTATGTTCAGAGTACCTATTACTTGGCCTTGTAAGCTGATGGCTATGCCCTGGATATTTCACGTCTAGGTATGCAAACGTTTGACTATACATGTGACGGAGCCTATGACGATAACTACTACCCTGATGAGGGATATGTGGTGGGTGACCCCATACATGACGGTTACACTGGAGGAGAGTTTTATGCTGATGCTGATCCTTACGCCAGCTGAGGACTGAAGACTGTCATAGTCTAGTTTATGTTTCTGTTATTGCTGTAGACTTTTGTAACGGGTACTTGGGCATATGTTGTCTCCAGACCTGTTGTGATCCTATGGATCTGACTCTGATATTGTAACGGTTCTGACTATTTGAACTTAGTAAGGTTATACCTTCATTTTCCAGATGTATTGGATTATGTTTTAAATGTTTAAGTTTTTGTGTGGAAAATTATGTGACTTCACTTGACACGTTCTTTCGGGTCCAAAAATGGAAATTAATTTTTCCCTATTTTGCTACTCCGGGGCGTGACAAAAGGGGAAATCTTCTACTTGCTTTATCAAAATATCCGTTGAGCGTCTTTAGGTAAGGGTCTAATGGCGCATCGATGGCCTTCTTCTTTTCTTTTTGCCCTTTCTTGGATAGTTGGTACCCCAGACCGTGAGTGTGAGTTCGAGTAGGGATTTTTAGAAACTCCGGCAGGCCCTGGTGGTTCTTTCCCAACCCAAACCTGGAAAGAAACCCATTTTCTTCATGATCCCTGCGACCAACGGGCTCGTGTATTCGTCAAAGTAAAGTGGTAAGAATTCTTTTGGCTTTTCCTCCTCAATCATGCCGACAAACTCGAACCCTCCCATGTCTGCTTCTTCTTCTCGTAGCTGTAATTCTAGAACCGGTGCGCTTGAAAAAGCTTCAGACGAACGAACCCAGCTGTCCCCGAGGATGTCGCAGACTTTGTTCTTCCAAACACATTTGACCTTTTGATGGATGGTGGACGGTATGGCACCCAAGCTATCCAACCATGGCCTCCCTAGCAGTAGATTAAAGGAGGCGGGGATATCAATGATTTCGAATTCAGCTTCTTTATCCACTGGTCCAATAACGAGGTTAAGAAAGATGATGTCCATGACCGTTCTTTGAGTGTTGTCATACGCCCTGACCTTTTGCTGGGATGGCACGAAGGACGATTCATCTAAGCCCATCCGTTTGGCTGTTCAGAAGGGGCATATTCAGAGCAGACCCGTTGTCAATGAGATAAGTGGGTACGGTGTTCCCCAAACATTCGACAGTGACGTACAACGGCTTGTTGTGAATGGGTCCTCTGGGGGGTATGTCATATTAAGAAAAGGTAATAGCCAACGTCGGGATTCTGCCAATCATTCCCACGATATCTTCCAGTGCTGTGTTGATTGGAACATCAGATTGGTTTAAGGCGTCCAACACTGCCTGCCTGTGGCGTTTTGATTATATCAGTAACCCCTAAATGGTGATATTGGCCTGAGTTTTCTTTATCTGCTTTAGAACACTGTCTTCTTCCTCTTCTTCGTTCATTTTCCCTTTTCCCTTGTCCAATTCTCTTCCCGGATGATCTTCCTCTAGCTCATGCGATTTAAAGTGTCTGCCCGACCGAGTTAAATGACTGACTTCTTCCCTTGCCCACAGATTGTCAACTTCTTAATCAACTTTCAAAGTATCCTCCACCATCTCTGTTTCTTTGTCGCTCTCGTACCAAAGATCGTCTTCTACCTAGCTCACATCTCGACTGTCACTCCCTTGAACCCACCAGTCTGACTGTTCTATTTTACTTTTCTCTAGCCGACCCTCTAAAGTACAGATTGTCGAATCCTTCGTCAGCTGGTATGGCTTTCTTAGTGTCCCAGCCTTAGTGATTAGCCTAGACGGATCGAAGGTTGCTTCTTCTATCTCCAAGAGATAAAGGCCCTACGTTGGTGGCACAGCTTGATGATTCGGAAGCGGATTTCTAGTAACGTTTGGAGCTTTGGTAGGTGGTTCTAAAATTACCTTGTTATCGATGAGGTCCTGGATTTCGTGCCTTAATCTCATACACCTATCCGTTGAGTGACCCTTCTGCTGGTGAAATTTGCAAAAGAGGTCCCCTTGAAAACTTAGTGGAAGCGGACTTGGTAGAGGTCGAGGTTCCAACTGACGGAGAAGCCCTTTTGCTAATAGTCTATCGAGGGCAGTCGATAGTGACACTCCCAGATCTGAGAACTTCCTTGGTGCTTTGTCCCCTCCCCCGTTGGACCCATAGTTTGGCCTCCTATACCAGTTTGGTTGCTCCTCTTTCTTAATTACCCCCCTCTTGGATTGCATCCTCTATCCTTGTTCCGACATCGAAAACCTTAGTGAAGGTGTTGATTAACTAAAACCTCATCTTTTCTTGATACACTGGCTGTAGATTCTTCATCAGCATTCGGATCTGGTCCTTCTCAGACGGCCTTTGCACCATTTTAGCTGCTTTTCCCCTCCATCTGCTCAGTTATTCGGCAAATGATTCTTTGTTCCCTTGCCTAGTGGTCTCCAAATCTCGGACAGTGATATCCAAATCTTGATTGTACTTATACTGTGCCACAAATGCTTTGATCACTTCTTCCCAAACCCTGGTTTTGCTTGGTTCGAGAGTAAAATACCAGGATAAAGCAGCTCCGGTTAAAGTCTGTTGGAATAAGACAGCCATCATGGTTGTGCTCAGCTCACTCGATTGGAAAGCTCTAATACACATTCTTACATGGCTACGAGGATTCTTGGTTCCATCAAACTTGTCAAAAATTGGCATCTTAAACCCGACAGGCAGTGTCTCACGTACTCCGTCATACAACCCTTCTAGTTCCATCAGATAGGTATCAACTCCCTGAGCTTTGCGCATCACCCTTTCCAACTTCTCTATTTTCTCGGTCAGTAGCTTCTCTTTCTCAGCTTTCTCCCTTTCCCAGTTGGCCTGTAGCGCATCAGCCCAGTACGCCTCCTGATCATCAAACCAATCTCCCTCTCCCCCATGAGACAGGTCCACAGTTGGCGAAACTACAGACAGTGGTCGGCGATTCAGTTCTTCTATCATTCCCATCATACGGTTCATATTTTCGGCTTGCCCCCTCATTTGCTCCGCTTGTTGTTCTACCAGTGTTCTTAACCCGGCTATTTCCTCGTTGTTCCTTTCTTCTGCCATGTCAACGTCTTCTCTTCTTACCAGCCTCGCCGTGGGATCCCTAAACCAGGCTTGATTTGATTTTGATGCTATTTTCGCCCCTACAACAAATTTTTAAAAAAATTTCTTTTTTAAAAAACTTTTTATTTGCTTACTCTTGTTACATAAAGACATTTGGAAAAGCCTTTTCTTTTATATGTCACACGGATGCAATGTATGTGAGTGTGTGTGTGTGTGCCTACTCTATATGCCAAAGAAAGGAAAATCCTAAATCCTAACACATAAAGCACATAAGCACATAAGATCCTCACTCATGTCAAGTGTGCCAACTGCTCCTTTCATTGTGATCTTCACTACCCTTTCAAAGGTCAGATATTCGAAAATTTTTGAAATTTATTTGAAAAGCATTTTTTTTTTCAAAAACGATTCTCAATGATCTTATGAAGACGTGCAAATATTTCTCAATAAAGATGATTGGATTGAAATTTTGCTTTGAAATTCATTTGAAGAGCATTTCTTCAATTCCAAAAATTTTGGATTTTTCATTTTTCCTTAGAAGATGATCATGTGAAAATATACTTTAACAGAGGTCAATTTGGAGCTTTAATCAAAAAGTGAACTCCAAAATTTTTTTTTTTTAAAAAAAAGCGATTGAAAACTTTGGATTAAAGATGACAGATTTCCGTTTGCTTTCAAAGATGGATTTAAAATTCTTCAGGTAGAAGGATCACACAATCGGATTATCACCGTACTTTCCACGAATTCGGATACATACAAGGTCAATGATGCTTAGCTAAACATGATATAAGAGATGTAATCATATAATCAAGATTCGGCATATTCTCAAATGTCAGAGGGCATGAAGAGGATTTGCTCAAAAGTGATTAAAGGGTTACATATCTTTCATCAAGCAAGCATCGTCATCATCTCAAGTAATCCCTTTCAGGCATACAAAACTTCCTAGCATAAAATCCTAATCAAGAATTGATTTCCTAAGATTTGAAAGGTTCTATGGAAGCTACTATGCAAAAGCTGGGTTTTGGTCAACAAGGGACCCTTGACACACACCCGATAGGATGCTTCATATACCAATACATGGTACGAGATCAAGGGTGATCACACAGTCCCATGATAACTTGACCGACTGGGTTGCCCCGAGTCTCCAAGGTCATAGTTCAGTGTAATCGACTGGTTGGACATGCAAGTGAAATGCAACAGGCACACAAAGATTAATTAATTTGATTAAGAGGATGTTTTCAAATCTAATCCTCGAGTGAACCCAAAATCAGAAATTCTTGGTCTACGAAACCAGAGATTCTAGGTTCGATCCACAGCAGAGTTGCCAGATTGTGGATATCGTAGTTTTCTTTTATCCACAGCTTTTAAAAATTTCAAATTCAAAACAAGTGAGTCGCCACTTAATTTTTAAAAGGAAAAATTAAGAAACCATTTCACAAGAAAACTGATCTTTTGCGAAACCAAAGATTTATTAGGTCCGAGGATTATGGAATGAGAAGGGAAGGAGTCCATCGGACTAAAACACCCCTTTTCATCCTTTCTCGCAATAGGCCTCTACTTA
Source organism: Hydrangea macrophylla (assembly GCA_033977485.1). Classification (NCBI taxonomy): domain Eukaryota; kingdom Viridiplantae; phylum Streptophyta; class Magnoliopsida; order Cornales; family Hydrangeaceae; genus Hydrangea; species Hydrangea macrophylla. Next base: position 14,578,068 of record CM066990.1, on the reverse strand, counting down.
ACATCCTTTTAATCGAATGATTAATTTAATGTGCCCTCAACTAATACATATGTATAAATATACATTACAAAAGCATGTCTAAAGGGTGTAAGAATACAAGTGATAACATATCATTCAAAAATCACATAATTCGAGTAGCAAGCAATATGATATGCAATAGGGAACAAGAGAACTAACCCGGGATCCAGCAGCGATATTAAACGTGCAACGCATACAAATGGAAGAAAATCCTAGAAAAGAGTCTCTAATCACATGTATTCATATAAGGCAAGATCCTAATTCTAATGTGTCGCGCATGAAGTCATAAAATCGATAGAATCAAAGAAAAGTTAAACTAAAGGAGAGTCGAAAAGTCATACCTCATCAGCGCTATAAAACAAGGGTTAGTCCACATGATATATAGCACGTAAAATTTGAATAGTGATCCTAAGCCTTTAACCTAAATCTATCAAATGTAATTAACCTAAAGCAAACGAATCCTAACTATAAATGTCGAGTCACATGGATGAATGTAAACATAAGCGACAAGAAGTATTGAAATACTTATTGATCTAGGTCACTTTAAACTTTAAGTTCAAGCTTAACTAATCGTTATTGAAACATGGTTTGAACCTTGACTCATGAAAATATCATCTAAGCCATTGTTTATAAGATTGATCAAAATTATTACAGAATTCTGGAAATTGCTGAGAGCAGATCAGAACTTCAAAGAAATAAAAAGCATGGCTCCCGTGGTTTGATCTAGGTGAATTTTGGAAACAAGATGCCTCTGTGTGTCTAGTTTTTAACCCAAAAAAGAAATCAAAGTTTCAACGGTTAGATCTCCGGGAATTAGACAAAAACCAGACGTCACTCAGGATTCTTCAACCTTCTGTCCAGAGTTCTTGTACGATTTTCTAAAAATAGTAAAAAAATCATAAATGCTTTGTTTTTTTTAGGGTAGCTTCCTAACACATTAATATACTTATAAAAATTTATTTTGGGTCACAAGTGCTTGATTAAGGTTCTGATTAGCTTATTTCAAAAGAGTATTACTATTCTGAAACTCTGGACAGATTATGGTTGTTCCACAGAACCCTTGATCAAACCACCCAAAGCATAAAACTACCTTAAAAACAATTACAGTGGTAGAACTTTAAGTTATAAACACTTTCCCATTGGTTTCATTCCATTCCAACGGTTCGATGTTTGGCTAAAAATCTATGATCAAAAACAGATTGTGAACTCACTGCTCATTGGGTTAATTTACTTCAATCCTATCAACTTAGACAAGTAAGCCATGGAATTGGGCTTGTCTAAAGCTAATTCTCCTACCATTTGGTGGTCATTGGAGACTAAATATATTCATGTTTATAAATTTCAAAGAAGTATAGAAGAACTTCATAAAGCTTAATCATAATAAACCTCAAACCATGAAGATAGGTTTAAGTCCATTATGCTAAATATTCTAGTATCAACCTTAGTCCCCTTATGAACCACAAGATTACAAGGAGATTTAGGGATTTCAAACCAAGAGATTCAAGTAAGACATTGAAAGTCTTATGAATCCAAGGTATGAACACAAAAATAAGAAAAAGGAAATTAAAGTAACTCAATGCATACTATAATTAAATTTGGACAAAGACTAATTATGCTAGAGTTTACCTCTAAAGTATCCTCAACTTGGTGATTTTGGAGGACTTCCAAAGACTAATCAAGCTCTTCTACACTAATTCACACAAATCTTTCTTTTAAACTATTCTAAACTCACTCCTAACTATGAAAATTAAGGCAAGAAAAACACTTATACAACCTATAGATGCAAAGAAAAATCTCCCCTACAAGTGAATATTCATCCTCTATTTATAGATAATTTTTAGAGGGGTATTTTAGTTATTTCAGGACTAAAAAACCCTAATTCAGGTGTCCTTTTGATAGTACAAAACGTGCTATCTTATAGCTATCTGTTACAAAAATGCGGCACTCACCGGAGATGGAAGCGGCACTCAGTAAATGCCGCATCGGAATTCAGTGAATGCCGGCGTGGCATTCACTGACTGTCGAAACGGCATTCCCTGAATGCCGCAGACAACTCCAGGGACTGCCGTTTTTTAGTAAAATTCATTATTTTTGCGGCACGTGATGAAATTCGTGGCAATCACCGAATGCCGTCCGGCAGTCACAACGGCAGCCCGTGACTGCCACGGAAAGGCTTGAGTGCCGTTCTGCTTATTCTTTTCCTTTTCCTTCCTTTTTCCTTTTTGTTTTGGGTTGGGGAGTCTTTCGAAGAGCTTGAATCATCTTTGGAAGTCCTAGATAAGTTCGGACATTGTCATCATCGGATATGGAGATACCACTCTCCTTAATTTGACGTTTGGTCAAAATCGGGATGTCTACAAAATCCTATTTTTTGTTTAAGGGCCTCAGAAAAGGCTTTATATGGGCCCGAAAATGCATTCTAAAGTGACAAATGATTTGCCCAATGGGTACCCATGACCCGGGCACTAAATTTCTATGTTAAGCACGCTACTTAACATACTAACGACCGTACACGCTACTTCAACATTTTTATTAGGTATCACTAATATGCATACATATAGTTAATGTCAAATACTTGAAAATTATAATATAAAAATTACTAAAACCACTTAGAAAATTAGTGTTGTTACAGAGCCTCTTTTTCTCATCATTTGGATGTCCTCACCAGAAATTACAGATGACCTTGTCGAAGGAAGTACACAAATCAATGGGCAAGGCAAAAATGGATATAGTGTAAATAGGGATAGCCAACGCCACTGTTCTAACCAACGTTGTCCTTGCTGCTTGAGAAAGAGTCACTGCCTTCCATCCTTGGAGTCTGTATTGGACTTTCTTAAGAATTTCCATGAAATTCTGTTTTTTGGATCCCGAAGTTTCCATTGGTTAACCAAGATACTTCCCATTGATGGGAATATGTTTAAGGCATGTCTCTCTTCTGATGGATTGGGCATCATCTGGGCAAACATTCTTGCTAAGGATGATTTTGGATTTGGCCCGGTTGATTTTCTGCCCTGACCAGCTCCCATATTTATTAATGCAGTCCAGAATGTTCTTGGCTTCATCGGGCTTAGCACGACCAAAAATGATAAGGTGATCGGCAAATAGAAGGTAGTTGATTGAGTGGCAGTTCCTTGCAGCTTTGATGCCATAGATGTTCCCAGATCGGATTCTCTTTGAAGACAAAGCATAAGATGAACAAAAAGGGGGAGATGGGGTCCCCCTGTCTAAGTCTCCTTTCAGGTTTGAAATAACCTGTTGGGTGACTATTAATAAGAATAGAGAAGGATGCATTGGAAATACATTGGTTTATCCAGTTACACCATTTCTCAGAAAATATGAAACATTTAACAGCATATAGCAGAAAAGACCACTCAATGCGATCATAGGCTTTTTCCATATCAAATTTGATTGCCATAGCACCTCCTTTTTCCTTTTTTTTTCATAGAGTGAATGATCTCTTGAGCAATAATACTATTCTTATGAATCACTCTACCAGGAACAAAAGCCGATTGCATAGGAGAAATAATTTTATCAAGGAAAGGTTTTAAACGATTGGCCAAAATTTTGGAAATAACTTTATAGATGACATTACACAAGCTTATAGGTCTAAAATAGTTTCTGCAAATGGGGCTGTCCACTTTTGGAATGAGAGCTAAATTTGTGTGATTAAGATTTTTGCGGAGGAAACCCCCCCCCCCCCCCCGAAAGAAGCTCTGGACAGTGGGAATCACATCAAACTTAACTATATTCCAAAAGGTTTTATAGAAAATCGTGGACATACCATCTGGGCCCGGGGCCTTTGTATCACCGATTTGGAACATGGCCCCCTTAATTTCTGCTTCTGTTGGAATGTTGGAGAGAGCAATGTTGTCCTCAGAAGAGATGATTTTACTTGTCAGATATTCTAGATCCGGAGGAAAATCTGGCTTTGAAGAGCTGAAAGTGGTTTGGAATCGTTCAATGAAGGCCTCACTAATACGTTGTTGATCATCTGTCCATTTCCCATTGTCAAGTTTCAACTGATCAATGGCATTTCTTTGACGGTGAATAATGGTGGAAAGATGGAAGAAGCGAGAGCTTCTATCTCCTTCCTTTAGCCAACTCACTCTTGATTTTTGCTTCCACATTACTTCTTCTCTCCTTGAATTTTCATCAAGAGCAAGCTTCAAAGAAGAGATTTTAGAAAGGTTGTCGACCGAAGGATCAAGCGCTTGCAGAAACTCTATGGAAGATTTAGTTTCTTTAATAATAGTTTGGACATTTCCAAAATGATGCTTATTCTAAAACAAAAGGGCACATCTCACAGCCTTTATTTTTTGGCATAAACGAAAAGCTGGAGAGCCACACGTAGGAGTAGAGTTCCAAACTTGTTCGACCACCATGTTGCATCTATCAACGCGGGTCCACATAGCTTCAAACTTGAAGAGTCCTGGTTTTCCTTTTCGTTCCCCAGTGGAGTTATAATTGATACAACAGAGGAAGAAGCTGTTGATCAAAGCTTCCGGTGTACGACTCGGCGTCGTCAAGGCTTAGTTGGCATTTCCATGCATCGTTATGATCCGTTGGCACTATTAATTTTAGAGATTGAATCTTTCTGAAACTTTGAATCTCAATTGTTTTTCAGATACTTGTAGTTGTAGGTCCGCTGAATTTTAATTATAGGATATTGAGCTGATCTCATCACCATTGAAAATGGACTCACTTCCTCATGTTTTTATTTGGGAATCACAATTTGGGAAGCATAACTGACAAACACTGAATGTTGCATATTCATGTACCAATATAATAGATATAGTGCACATTTAATCGCCCAAATCCCTAGTTTTACAAGCATATTTCAATGAATATAATTTAATGATGATGTCACTCAAATGCGTGTAATTTTGTGCTTTTACATATTTTATATGTTTTGGTGAAAATTAAGTAAAATAAAGGGAAGGAAAGAAGCAGCAAGCACATAGAATTATTTCCAATTATTTACATAACCCAAGTGTGAAAGGCATTAATTGCCTTGAAAGCGACATTCACTATTTAAAAAGAAAAAAAGAAACACAAAACGTTGAAAAACAAAACCATTGAAAGTGATGTTTTTCATTGTTCCTTCCTCTTACTCTCTCTCCCTCTTTCTGTCTGTTTTCTTTCTTTGCAGGGTGTGTCAGAAGAGGGGAGAAAAATGAGACACGCATGAAGAAAATTGAGCCAAGGATCACTGTTCAAAGTGACGAATGGGATGATGTATTTTCATCATTCCTTCGTCTATATAATGAAGGCAGAGGAGAGGCAACGGAGGCAGATCACAACAACGAGAAATTATACTATACATCATTATAGAGAGAATAGTTTAGGAAGGTTATCATGTGAGCACTTCATAGTATCCCTAGAAGTAGGAAACTTTAGTTTTCCTTTGCCTTTTCTAGTTCTAGTAGTTGTAAAAATTTGTCTTTTATGTAATTGATGATTTCATGTTCAAAAATATGTAACAAAACTTTGTGTACTGTATTTCTCAAATTAAAATATTAATTTTCTTGTACAACCTTTGTCAATTTATAGTAGTAAAATATTCCTAATAAAATTTAGATTTAACATTTTTAGTCTAGTTAGCACTTATAGTTGTCCCCTAAAATAGTTTGAAACCCCAAATTTCTATTTTTATAGCAATATTTCCATTCACTGGAAGACAAATTTTGCAAGTAAATGCCAAATCTCTTTATTACATAGTTGTTATAATTACCTACTAAAGTTTCAAGCACACCATACCCATATCTCACTCCCAAATTAGATTAGGATTTGGTTTGGCCTTGCTTGTGTTCTTGTAGTTCAACCACTGTGACCCCACAAGTAGTCATAGTCAAAGGTTTAGTATTTTATTTTTGATTCAGTATTTCTATTTATTCATGTTTTATTAGTCTAGTTGTACTAAACTTTGTTATTTTGCTGATTCTATAAATTCAATCACAGCTCATGTTAAGTGAAGAAAAAAATACAATAATATTAGTTTTCACACTTACCTTGATTTTATAACTTTAATTTTAATTGGACGATGATTGTGTTCATCTATTTAATTTATCATTAAATTTTATTTAGAGTGCAGTTTCAATTCCAAAATGGTAGACTAAAACTTTAATTGGGGATATGCAATAAAAACGTAGAAACCATAGCTTCTGTGCACTAATCTTAAATGGGCAAATTTATCTGGATGAGTTATTTTTTCATTTATGGCCAAAAATATCTATGTATCTATAGTTTATGACCATTTAACAAATTTATAGACTATGGCTATATTGAATTTCAAAAGATTACATATTTGAAATAAGAATGTAATTATGTGGATTGTCAAACAATGTCTTTTGTCATAAAAAAACACCTAGCATACTCAAACAATTCATTTGACAAAGTTTAGATTTTAAATATGTGTATATATATATTTCTATCCATTAATGGACAGGCAATTGTATAGGGGCAGAGTGGTGGGGACTGGGCGCCGAATAACCTACGTCCGTGGTGGGTCACGATTTGAACTTGGCTATTGCCCAATTGCCTCTTTATTTTTCTTTAAATCAAACGATTTTGTTTTATATCAAACCTGACACACTTGATATGACCTCAACTAGTGTAAGTCTATTTTCAAATAAAGATTCACTCTGTTTAGAAATGCCAAATCCTTTACAAATGTACAAAAGTTGTGTGATCTAGTGTTGGTTTGCATATTCCCAATTCCTTTAAATTATTTCTTCCAAATTAATTAAAATTCTATGCATTTAGATAACTTAGATTAAATATTTGTATTATTTCTATCTTTCGCTGTATTAAAATCCAAAAAGTTCATTAATGTAAATCTAGCTTTTATTTCTTTTTCTTCATTTTCTTACTAGTATCTTAGTTAATTTATTTTGCACTGTTAAAATCTTTGTCATAAACTGTTACAAAAAAATGGCTTTTAATTAGTTTTTATTGCAAAAATATAAAAACTAGTAGTTTAGTAAAAGTCCCAAAAATCTATCATCTTTTATTTATTTTATAGGGACAAAATAGTTACTGCCTATCTTTATAAATTTAATTTTTCGTTCCCTATGATTTCGACATGGTCTTCCAGGACTTTATTACTTGTACGATCACCTACACTTGGGTGTTGATAAGAAAGCACGTCACTAGGATGTCATCAAGTTTTAGGTGCCGTTGCCGGGGAACGGTTACAAAATTAAAATTAAAAAATTAAAGTAAGGTTTAAAACTATTTCTCCCACTATATATATACTTATTCTACCTTATAAATAATCTAGTTTTTTTTTAGAAAAATTATATATACGAAAAATAGTAATAATAATAATAAACTATATATAATTTTTCCTTGTGAAATATATATTTATAAGTATGTACTTGTGCATCTTCTAAAAAAAAGACATATATATAAACCTATCTTGTAAAAAATATAAGATAAAAAAGAGTTTTTTTTTTTACTTAGCTATATATAATAATACTAATATTTTTAAAACTTAATTTTTCTTTTACTTCATATGTCCTTAGATATTGATGAAGCTTTATGTCAAGGGCCACATAATTCTAATATTTCTAATGATTCATCTAGTATACAGTTTTCTAGAATCATGGCTAAAATTGAAGGCATAGAAGGAATCGCTGATGATGCTCATAGTGAACATGAGGAAAATATAACACAATTTGTTTTGCCAGAACGTGAGCAACGCTCTTTACATGATCTATTTACCCCAGAACAAAATATCACTCCTTCTTGCATCACTCTACCTAGACATACAAGAAATTTTCACTTTAGACAGGGCATGATTCTACTCTTACCAACTTTCCATGGAATGAGCTCAGAGCGTGCTTATTTACATATTCGTGAGTTTGAAGAAGTCTGTAGTACGTTCTCTGACCAAAGCTGTCATATTAAAATACTCCGTCTTAAGTTTTTTTCCTTTTTCTTTAAAATATAAAGCTAAATCTTGGCTTTTATCTCTTCGTCCTAGATCCATAACTTCATGGCAGGGTATGAATGAAGCCTTTCTAAATAAATTCTATCAAAAAAATTTAACTTATAGCTTGATGCGACAATTTAAACTTTTCACTCAAAAAGACAAGGAACCATACTTTGAAGACTGTGAATTTTTTATAGATCTCCTACAAACCTGTCCATATCATGAATTTAAAAAATGGCATATCATTAATTTCTTTTATAAAATATTATATCCAGAGTCGAAGGAAATAATTGAAGCCATGTATCAAGGGAATATTTTAAAAATCCTGATGCAGCTGAATCATATTTTGATTGGCTTGGAGAAAATGCTTCCCGGTGAGAAACAGAAGAAATTGGTAGGATAGAAAAAACTAAAAGTTTATACCAATTACAATCAGAAGATGAATTAACACTAAAATATGAAGAATTAGCACGTAAAGTGGAAGCTATAACAGTAGAAAAAAAATCCACCTAAGAAGAAAAGAGACATTTGTGATAAGTATCATACGTTAGGACATCCTACGAATAAATGTCCTAACAGTTTAAATTTTCAAGAAATTGCTCTAGCAGAGACAAATGCTGTGAATAATTATAGAGGTCCCCAAAATTCCTATGGTAATTCATACCAGTCTAACTGCAGGAATCCTCTAAATCATATGTATACCAAAGAAAGTATTTTACGATTTCAACCTCAACAATATTGTCCTCAAAATAATCAATCGTATTTGCCTCCTCCATCTTAATTTCAACAAACACAAAATACATATCCTAATACACATCAAATTTCTAATGTTTAAGTGCCTCTGCACAAGAAAGTACAAGAGGAACATTTACATTCTATGATGCAACAATGAATACAAATCATGGGAAAACTACAAACATCTTTGGATAGGATTAACAATCAACACGATTCTAAAGGAAAAAGCATTTTTCCTGCCCAACCACAACCTAATCCAAGGGGACAACCACAAGGTTACCCCTCAACTTCTGGTAATAGTCAACATGAACAAGTAAAAGCTACAACTGTACTAAGAAGTGGTAAGGCTGTTGGACAAGAAATTTCACATTCTTTAGAAGAAATTGAGCATACAAATAAGGATGATAATATGCTAGAAATTGAGGAAGAAATAGATGAAGATAAAATTGCTAATGAAGTTGGAGTTGAAACCTTTGAAAAACAACAAATTTCTCAAGAAAATGAAACAACTGATTTACCAGTGGACAAAGAAACAGAGGAAACTCTTGAATATTCTCCTAAAATTCCTTATCCATAACGTTTAATAAAATACCAAAATGTTAAGAATCAGGAATATTTAGAATTATTTAAACAAGTACATATTAATATTCCTCTCTTAGATGGGTTCAACCAAGTACCTGCTTATGCAATATTTTTGAAAGATTTATGTACTGTCAAACATAAGCAAAATGTAAGAAAGGATGCGTATTCCGCTGACGTCGTCGAAGAAATTAATTCCATCGTACAGCGTAATTTACCAACAAAATTTAAAGATCCAAGTACACCAACAATATCGTGTATGATTGGAAATCACAAAATTAATCACATACTCCTTGACTTAGGAGCCAGTGTAAACTTGCTTCCTTACTCTGTTTATCAATAGCTTGAATTAGGTGAGCTAAAGCCTACTTGTATACAACTTGCTGATAGATCTACAAAATGCCCGCGATGAATTTTGGAAGATGTTCTTGTCAAAGTTGACAAATTTATTTTTCCAGTAGATTTTGTCATCTTTGATACAGAACCAATATTAGATGCTAATGTGCAAATACCAGTCATTTTTGGAAGGCTCTTCTTGGCTACGATTGATGCCACTATTCGAATCCGCAGTGGTATGATGACTGTAGAATTTGAAAATATGACTTTAAATATTAAAGTTTTTTCTAATCCACAACATCAAGAAGAAGATGAGAATATTGAAGAAGTTCATGCTATTGAATCTCTATGATGAGAATATTTTAACTTAACTTGTTATAATGATCCAGTAGAATCTGTTATTAATAACTCTATTCAAAAAATAGACAATAAGAATCTACAAAAACATATTATGAGTTAAGTATGTTTTAATGAAGATTCAACAGAAGAAATAATTCAAGAAACAATGTGGACCACACATTTTGAACCTTTACCACCAAAGACTACATTAACACTTCCATCTAATTTACAAACTCCACAGTTGGAATTAAAAGAACTCCCTAAAGAGTTTAAATGTGCTTTCCTTGGTAGTAATAATACTTCTCCCGTAATAATATCATCTCTTCCAGACTCCAGTCAAGAAAATAAACTCATTAGTATGCTTCAGAAGCATAAAAGTACCATTGGTTGGAGTATAGCAGATTCACAAGGAATAAGCCCTTTAGTATGCACTCACAATATATTTATCTTGAAGATAATGCTAAAATCTCAAGAGAAATGCAAAGAAGACTTAATCCTATTATGCAGGAAGTAGTTAAGAAGGAAGTTCTCAAGCTACTCGACTTGGGCATTATATATTTAATTTTCGACAGTAAATGGGTAAGTCCAACACAAGTTGTGCCAAACAAAGAAGGAATTACAGTTGTTCTGAATTCAAAGGGAGAATTAATTCCCACTCGTGTCAGTACTGGATGGCGTGTATGTATAGACTACAGAAAACTCAATGTTGTAACCCGTAAGGATCACTTTTCTTTACCATTTATGGATCAAATGTTAGAAAGAATAGCGGGCCATAAGTATTACTATTTTCTAGATGATTATAGTGGTTACAATCAAATAGAGATCGCACTAGAAGATCAAGAAAAAACTACTTTCATATGTCCATTTGGAACTTTCGCTTATCGTCGAATGGCCTTTGTTCTTTGCAAGGCACCTGCGACCTTTTCAAAGGTGTATGCTAAGTATTTTCGGTGATATGGTAGAAAAGAATTTAGAAGTTTTTATGGATGATTTTTTAATTTTTGGCAAATCCTATGATGATTGCCTTAGCAATCTTCAGAAAGTTCTCCAAAGATGTGAAGAAAAGTTTAGTTTTAAATTGGGAAAAATGTCATTTTATGGTCACTAAAGGTATTATTGTCTTAGGTCACATTATTTCTGAAAATGGGATACAAGTAGACAAAGCCAAAATAGATCTTATAGCTAATTTACCTATTCCGAAAATTGTAATAAAACATCTGTTCATTCTTAGGACATGCAGGTTTTTATCGTTGATTCATAAAAAAATTCAATACTATTTCTAAACCTTTATGTCAATTATTGACCAAAGACACACCTTTTGAATGGACTAAAGAACATCAAAACTCATTTGAGCAATTAAAAGAGCATCTCACTACTGCACCTATTATGCAATCTCCTGATTGGAGCTTACCCTTTGAATTAATGTGTGATGCTAGCGACTTTGCCATTGGAGCTGTCCTAGGGCAGAGAAAGGATAAAAAGACATCAGTTATAAACTACGCCAGTAGAACTCTGGATAGTGCTCAAATGAACTACTCTACTATTGAAAAAGAATTGCTAGCTGTGGTATTTGCCCTTAATAAATTTAGGCAATACTTGATTGGTTCCCCTATTGTCTGTTTTACGGACCATTCAGCTTTGAAATACCCACTTACAAAGAACGACACCAATCCTAGGCTTATTAGGTGGATACTCCTACTACAGGAATTTAGCTTAATAATTAAAGACAAAAAAGGAGTAGAAAATGTGGTAGCTGATCACTTATACCGCCTCACTTTTAAAGACAATACTAGTGAACCCTTACCTATTCAAGATTCTTTTCCTGATGAACAGTTATTTTCTGTGACTTCCCTGCCATGGTATGCAGATCTTGTTAATTATTTAGTAACTGAAAAAATACCAAACAATTGGTCATCATCAGATAAAAAGAGATTTCTAGCTATTGCTAGGCATTTCTACTTTGATGACCCATATCTGTTTAAATATTGTGCTGATCGGGTAATTAGGAAATATGTTCCTAATGAAGAAATCAAGAAGGTACTTTTCAGGTGTCATTCGTCTTTTTGTGGAGGACATTTTTCATCTCGAATAACTGTCATGAAAATTTTACAAAGTGGTTTATATTGGCCAACTCTAATTAAAGATTCATATTTATATTGTAAGACTTGTTACCGCTACCAAATGTTGGGCAGTATTACAAAAAAAAAAATTCAAATGCGAATGACCCCTATAATTACAATTGAAATCTTTGATTGTTGGGCATTGACTTTATGAGACATTTTCCTCCATCTTGCCAATATGAATATATTTTATTAGCAGTCGAATATGTTTCAAAATGGGTAGAAGCTATTCCTACAAGAAAAAATGATCACCGTACAGTTATTGCATTTTTAAAAGATAATACACTTTCTCAATTTGAAACTCCAAAAGCAATAATAAGTGATCAAGAAACTCATTTCTGTAATAAGCCATTTGAAAAATTAATGAAAAGATATGGAGTGACCCATAAGGTGTCAACTGCATCCCACCCATAAACAAATGGACAAGCTGAATTAGCTAATAGGAAAATTAAGCATATTCTCGAAAAAACTGTGAATTCTAATCGTAAAGACTGGTATTCAAAATTAACAGATGTTTTATGGGCATATAGAAATGCTTATAAGACCCATTTGGGGATGTCTCCATACAGACTTGTCTATGGAAAAGCTTGTCATCTACTAGTAGAATTAGAATATATAAGGCATATTGGGTTACTAGGATTTAAATTGTAATATTGAATAGGGAGGAATTTTAAGAAAATTATAATTAAGTGAGCTTGAAGAAATTTATAAAGACGCATATGATAACGCCCGAATTCATCAAGCAAGAACTAAAATGTATCATAATAAGAATCTTTTGTGCAAAAAGTTCTATATATTACTCAAGACTACATCTTTTTAGAGGAAAGATGAAATCTCAATGGACTGGTCCATATCTAGTTAAAAATGTTTATCCTTATGGAACTGTCAAAATTGAAACCCTAAAGATGGAAATACATTTAAAGTTAATGGACATAGATTAAAGTCATTTTTAGAAGGATTTGAATCTGAATTTGAGTCCATTCCTTTAGAGGACCCCAACTATAATGCCCCTTAATATCTTAATACATAATTGGTATAGGACATAGTATACCAGAGTATTTATGTTTTCATAGTCTTATACTCTTAATTAGATAATTTTTCATATATGAATTAATTTTGTCAAAATTATTCTATCTTTTCTTTGTTTATTTATTTTTATTACATGTGTTATCCTTGGCTTCTTTTTCTCATCTCACTCATTGAAGACAATGTCAAACTCATTTAGGGGGAACGGTTTCACGATTAACACCTGTTTGTTTGTTTTATCTTTATTTCTTAAAAAAAAAATTAAAAATTAATCTTTTTAGAGAGAGATGCACTTAAAAAGAAAATATGACTATATATTGTCACGATCCATCCCGCTGATGTGCGAAAATAGGACACGTGGCACGCCACCAAGGCTCAACCAATTCAAATAAAGTAAAATAGTAGCGAAAAATATAAGTAAAATCCTTTAAAATCAGAGTTATAAAATTTTTGCCCAATTGGAAAAGTTTCAAAAAGAATTCAGTTTTAGAAATAGGGGTACTGTCTACTGATTGAGGGTCCGATCGACTGGAGACCTGAAGCTAAAAGTATGAAAATGTCAACAGCCCTGTTCAGTCGACTGTGTCGGTGGCTCAATTGACAAAGGCCTCAAATTTTCAGTCGACTGGTGCGTTGTCCAGTCGACTAGGTACAATGCAAGCAGAATGTGGTGTTTCCATGCAGGAAACAGTCAACTGATAACCCATCCAGTCGACTGGATCCTTCAAAATCAGAAAGAACCATCTCAAGAACACAGAGGTCCAGTTGACTTAAACACTGACCATTCGACTGATTCCTCTCAGCAAAGCTCAATTCTGTAGCATTCAAAACCAAGGGTCTTTAGACCAATTCCTAATAACAACACGATTATAAACCACGATTTAACACCTTTACACAAAAGCGTTTACCAAGGATTACAAGTACTAATCCCACCCATAACAAGATTCGATTACAACATTCTACTACTACCAATTCTTATTACATGTTTGGAATGAAAACAAAAGTATATACAAGACTGTTCCCCTGCATTTCTCGGCCTCACTCCGCACGCTTCTTCTTTCCTTGCCTCTTATAACCTGCAATGGAGTAAATCTCCACTTCTCAGCTATATGCTCAGTGCACAATTCTAAATTTATGCTTATATGACAATTCATGGTTTAAGCATCTAAAACACATAGAAATAGTCACCCTAAGGTAAGAATTCATCTGGTAAATGGAACCGATGTCGTAGAAGGCACACCTCTCCCACACATCCCGCACACTTGTTGGGCCTTCCTCCATACTAGACACAACCACCATCAAATCTCTCAATCCTCAAGGTTCGACGAGCTTACAACCCCGGATGAAATTGCACCAAACTCCCCTTTGACCCAAGTAGACACATAACATGTTCACATAAATCGTTATACATGCTTTTAATTTCATGTGCATAATTAATGGGCCTAATTAATACATAAATTTTGTCTAGATCCAAAATATCAAAGTCGATAGTCAAAACATGGAAATCTCATATATTTTACAGATCTAGAATCCATACCTCGTGTGATCTTTCCGAAACTTTGAAGGATCAACTAGAGGCCTGAATAAATGTCGGATCTCAGATAATACTTGATTCCTACAAGTTTACTGGGGTTTTCCAAATTCCTAGAAATTAGATTTTCAGAAAAGTTAGCCAAACGCGGCCTAAGAGGTAACAAAACAAAGGTCTTACCTCGAGAAGTTCAAATCTAAAATTTGGAGAAAATCTGACAGACGAACGGTCTTCGACCTGCGTCATAAAGTCCATAGCAACTAAATCTCCTTTTCTCTCTCCTCTCTCAAGATATTTTTAGTAAGTTTGGACAAAAAGAGTCCAAGCTCATCTATTTATAGACATAGTTTTTGAGAACTACGCTTCCCCCCCCCCCCCCCCCCCCCCACGAGTTTCCAAAACTTGTAATTATATCCCAAAACCTCTTATAGGTCTACTTTATTATTTCACCAGTGAAAACTAAAATTTATAAAAGTTTTTGACTAAGTTCCATTTGTTGGGTTTGTGCCCTCAAACCATTACTTTATGTATGAGACATTGACATTTTAAAATATGGATATCAGCTTTAAATTTCATTATGTATGTTTCTTTCATGAGATGATTGTTAATCCTTAAGTGTCATAGTAAGTAATTCGTGTGTGTGAGATACACACAAGTGAGATACGAATTACTATTCTTTGATACTTAGAATATGTCACAGTGGATGATGAGACTGGATACCTCATCAGGTTTACACTATAGCATAATTAACTACCATTAGATGGAGTGATTAATCTCAATCACTAGAGTGCAGCTCTTAGTTGATATGCTAGTGCTTATAGTGCATTGACGGACCTGAGTTTCCTATTGACGCTTAAGGCTATCAACAGTCAATAGGAACTCATAACTTGTATAAGGTACGTGTTCTCAATCTTGAGATGATTATGAACACAGACTGTAGATATGACTGCTTTGACTTACCAATCAGTGAGGTCTATTGAAGATCAACACCTGGGTATCTTGGGTATGTCATGTTCATAGGGTTGTGAACATATATTGTCAAGATAGAATCTACCCTTTGATTCAGAGTAAGCATTCCCTTGAGAATGTCACCAAGTCGATTACTGAGTACTGCAGTCTTGTTGATAAGAGTTATCAACATGTTTGGTAATCATGAGAGGTGAATGGGACTCAAGGAATGCAAGAAGTAATCATGATTCAGGTTGACAGTAACAGTTATCCGACTACCTAAATATGATTACGAATGCTGAAGGTAGAGGGACATTAGTACACCATACAAGTCTAGTTATCGCTTCAGATATGTTCGTTTGCGTTGAAGTTCAGTTATCGTTTTATAGTGGAGTAAACGTTAACTGACCAGTTAGTTAGTTTGCTGATCAAAGAGTTTGGTCACGGTAATTAACAAACTGCTCTGAGCCAACAATAAAGAGCCTAGGAGGTCCCACTCTTAGCTCTGCCAGGATACTTGTAAAGACACATGAGGAAGTTGTCAAGACAATTTCGATCGATTGAAGTATGTTCGATCGATTAAAGTCTTGGCAGTCTCGATCGATCGAGAATGGTTCGATCGATCGAAGGTCTTTGATCGCTCAAAGTCTAGGTTGGTTCTGGAAATCTATAAATAGGGCAGCTGCATTCTGGAAATTGAGTTCGTCGTTTTTATTAACCAGACGCTGCAGAAACTGTTTTAGTCTTCCTAAACCTTCCTATCCTCTATATTAGAGATCCCACCATCTCTAGTCTTTTTGGCAGGCATCCGCAGGAGACATAAGGGTGAAGACAACCTAGTGGAGGCTGCTGCAACACCAAGGTTGAAGATATCAGAATTGGGTTCAAGACACAAAGGTATAATCTTGTCCCCTCTTGTGCGCATCTATAGAATTAGCGAGTAGTAGATCCTGGGATACCATTAAGTTTTTATAACTTGACTTTTCTGCTGTGCGTTTAAACTTTTAACTTAACCCGTTTTTTCCATCACCATTTGGGTCCAAAATAAGGATCTAAAACTAAAATCCGTGGAATCTCTATACCACCTACCTTTTTAAGCAACGTAACAATCATGTTCTCATCACAATTCTCAAAATGATATTTCACGATATCAAAACTACCAGAAGTTATACAGAACAGGTATAGTCACTATTCATCAAAATATCAGATATATCAAATAACATTTAAATCACATAAATGTCATTTAGTCGTACCAATTAAATATAAACTTTTAAGTTTTCGTGTCTCTTTTAACACCTTACCATTGACTCACAGTCAACTCTAGCTCACATTATTAATAACATTAATAATTTCACCAACCTCACATTATGCACTTTAAAACTATGAAATTTTGGAGCGGGTATGATAACTCTCCCCTCCAAAAAGGAAGTTTGTCCCCAAACTTATACCTCATCAGTCGAAAAGATAGGGATACTCGTTCTTCATTTCCTCTTCGTTCTCCCACGTAGCATCCTCGACTGTATGACTATGCCATAACACTTTCACCATTAGAATCATTTTCGTTTGCAATGCTTGCTCTTTTCGATCTAGGATCTCTACCGGTTGCTCCACATAAGTCAAGTCTTCCTGAATTTGCAACGATTCTAGCACGATGTCACAGATAATGGCTGTAATAGTCCTGCAGGTACTTGTCTTTCTGCTTTGACTTGTTGACACGCCAAACATTTGGATACAAACTTGGCAACTTAAAGCTTCATACTTTCCACTCTGACACAGGTAATGGTTGTAATAGTCCCGCAGGTACTTGTCTTTCTGCTTTGACCCGTTGACACGCCGAACATTCAGATACAAACTTGGTAACTTCACGTTTCATACCTTTCCACCAAAAGTTTTCCTGCAAATTCTGATACATCTTGTTACTTCCTAGGTGTATTGAGTATCTGGTACTATATGGTTCCTCTAAAAGTCGTTCTTTCTTGTCCTTTACATTTGGTACGCATAAACGGTTCCCAAGTATTAGCACTCCTTGTTGCATCGCAAACCCCGGCAGCCTTCCCAAAGGTATTTTGTCTCTCAGTTTGCACAGATAGGCATCGTGAAACTGTTCCTTCTTAATCTCATCAATAATATCTGGGTGTGCTATGATTGCCATCATCAAGCCACCACTAGTCTCTAGGATTACATCTAATTCCAACTGTTCCATTTCCTTTACTAATTATTTTTGTTGAGTTAGCTTGTTGGCTAAATTCCCTGTCGTCTTCCGGCTTAAAGCGTCGGCTACTACGTTCGCCTTCCCCGGATGATACTCAATCAAAAGATTATAATCATTCATCAATTATAACCATCTTCTGTATCATGTTCAAATCTCTTTTCATGAAAATATACTTCAGACTCTTGTGGTCCATAAAGATCTCACACTTTTTCCCGCACAGGTAATGTCTCCAAATCTTCAAGGCATGAATTACGGCGGCCAATTCTAAATCATGAGTCGGATAATTTATCTCATGTATCTTCAATTGTCTAGAAGCATAAGTAATTACTTTGCCACCTTGCATAAGTACACATCCCAACCCTTGATGTGAAGCATCACTGAGTTGTCAATATCAATATATAAAAATATACTTTACTTTTCTAAAGATTTGCATTGTGGAAGTAAAGGTCGAACCCACAGAGATTGAATACTACTGCGATTTAACTTTAAAACCTAAGTTTAGCTAATTTAAGAAAAACAGATTTTGATTTGATTTTTAATTAAACTAATAACAAGGAAAATAAATCTAAACTATGAAAGCAATTTAAAGGTGTTTTTGTAAATATGTTTAAAGGAACCTAGGATTGTAAATCCACCACTAGCTTCATAATAGGAATATTTATGCATTCAATTAGATTATTAAGTTGGAGATAATGGGGAATTGTAGCTACAAGCCCAATTCCTCCGTCAAGAAAATAACTATGGTTCAAGCACCAACATAATCCATCTTCGGTTAGCACAAATTATCCCACACTAAACTAGGGTTGTGGTATAATTCGTCTAATCTAGGCATGGACTATTCGGATACTTGATAGCACAATTTAATTTAAGCACCATTACATGTAAACAATCCATACAAGCACAGCAAATATAGATCATTGAGCACATCACAGTCAAAATAGATCTAAGACAATAATAAACTTTGAAAGTAATGATTTAATCAATAGAAGTACGATTTATTTATAAAAATCCTCTAAACATGTAATCATCATCCATACATAATAAAACTAAAATAAAAAGCATAAAATACACCCTATTACTTGGCTAAGGTTTCATTGAAACCCTAGATCTAGAGTCTATTTGTCCATGGAAGTGGTAGATGGCAAGTAGTTGATGGAGGAGGCCATGGAAATCCTTGGTCTTCTTCTGCTTCTCCTTGCTTCCCTCCCTTCAATGGCTGAAAGTGTGCTTGTATATTGTGTATCTAATATTTGTCAACCCCTAAATTGAAGTAGAATAGTGCATATATAGATTTACAACAAGTTTTTTGGAAGCTTTCCTAACCCGAAACGCACTAAAACTGCTGTATTTAGCTTTTCAGACGTAATTAGGCAGTTTCTTTCACATAGGAATCATCAGTAGAGTGAAATATGCAAGTTCCATTTTTACAAATGTCGTGCGAGCGGGCCGCGCGAGCGCGATTTTGGGACCTCGCCCGAGCGATTTTCTGGGTTTTCGCGCGAGCGAGTCGCGCGCGCGATGTGGTTTTTTCAGCTTCTTTTGCTCTGCTTTTTCACCCCATTTAACTTGGTTAACTTGATTTCTTCCAAAACCTGTCAGAAAATAGAAAACGAAGTAAAAATATACAAACACAGGATTAAAAGGTACTAACAAACGCATGTTAAGGCATATAAATAGGCTCTGTTCTCTCCCGATCACACCCCCAAACCTACATTTTGCTAGTCCTCGAGCAAAACTAAAATAAAAATTAAAATTCTAATAACATACTACTCCATTTTCGCATGGGTCACGATTGCATTTAGCTTATGCAATAAGCCTTTTAAACCTCTAGGTGTCCCTAGTCGGACGAGTGAAGTCTCGTGAGGGTTCTCATCAACAAGTCACCCACAACCATCTTTATTAACTTATCAATTTAAAAGCTTTTATTAAAAACAAAGAACATAATATTCAATACTCCTTCATCATATAACAAAGATTTGAAATAGAATAACAAACATAATAAAACATCCACCTAAATCATGAAAAAAAATCCCAAGCACATGCATCGTATAAATCAATAGAGTTCCTCATACAATTGCACGTGTGTGATATGGTAGTCAAATGAACACGCGCATGTCATGAACTTGGAATATAACTCGGATGACCATCTAACTATGCTTCGACTACGAATCTCTCAATGTCAATTACACTCTCAAATGAAACACTCAGAAATAGGTGTAATTTTTTTAAAATATGTGAGTAAAGGACATATGTTATCAAAATGAGAAATGCTCACATATGACTCGAACAAGACGCATGACACGAAAGAACAGTAGTCTCATAGATAGGATGCCAATAATCAAGAAAAATTAATCATTACCATGTTGTAATCCCCCTCCCATCGTTTTCATACCCGAACCATGTTTCATAGGATCAAATAGGACTTTTCAAAGGTTGTAATGTGGCTCAGACAATGGAAAAGGATAGAAAGGATTCATTAGGTAGTTTTAGAATGGCATTGTAAGGCATGTTTGATTTCTTTCATTCTCTCTTCTACCAACTTCATCTTTTCATTCTCTTCTTTTCATATTTCTTTTTTTTTAATTTCTTTCCTCTTTTTTTTTTCAATCTCTTCAATCTTTTCCCCTTTTTTTTTCTTGCTTGTCGGATGATTATTCAATGATTTCTAAGCAACTACCCCAATAGCATCTTATCTTCTTCTTCCCAATCACACATTGCCTTAACACCACTTAAAGGTGACAAATTTCTTAGTGGTGAACTCCAAGTTTGTCAAGTCGGAGCAAAAACAAGGATAATGGTAATTAAAGAAAAATGGCATATTAATGGCTCAAAGGGCGAACTAAGGAAATTTATCATTTATCGGTGAGTAAACAAAGAAGGCCTAAAAATCATCTCCTATGGTCATATGGTTCTTTAATGTTTACAACGGAAGATTATTTAGCATGGTAGCAAATATTTTAACTTGACTTATCAACCAAAACAAGAATAATGAGACTAAACAACAAGTAGATGCTCTATTTCAATGAAATTCGACAAACACAATGTGTATTTATAACCCTCAAAACAGAAAAGATAGGCTCAAAAGCTCACCGGGTTTAGTCTCCACCTTGTGTTATCTAGAAATCCAAATCATATTATAGTTCACATCAGACATGTATTCAAACGACTACGTGCAGTGCATAAGTTTATGTGCAAAACTATGATATAAAACTACGATTCAAACTATACATGACCTAAAACGTTGCATCATGACTTTAGCAAATATTTAATCACATATTTCCTTGTTTATCATTCTATAACACGCTAAGTACTATAACAAGATGTATCGAATCAAGATTGCAAAAATGTCGGAAATCATCGTTTATTTAAGCACAAGTATTGAAAAATTTTGAAAAATTAGTGCGCATAATAATGTGTATGTGCCTACCCCCAAACCTAAATCTTTCATTATCCCCAATGAAACAATAAAACGAAAGAAAAGAGAGTATGTAAAGAAGGAACGATAGTACCTCGATCTTGACAAGCGTAAACAGGTGAACACAAAGGAATATGTTAATAAAGTTCAATGTTACCTGTTAATAATTAATAAAAGACGAACAATGAAAATAATAAAAGCAGCTAAAAGAACTATAACTAAAATAAACAAAACGAAATAAACAATAAGACCGCACAAAAGTATGAAAACAGAAAGATAATAACTATAAAAGAAAATAAAACATAACTAAAACATAACTATAAACAGGAAAACAACACATGACTTGATCTAAAAAGTACTTAAGAAACAGAAACAGGAAAGTAAAAACTACTCAAACAGGTGGGGGAGAAGGATATAGAAAACAAAAGAAAAAAATCAGGAAAATGGGGGATCGCGCGAGCGGCCGTCGCGAGCGCGAATTCCAATATTTTTTTTTTAATTTTCGCGCCAGCGAGATGTTCGCGCCCGCGATTCCAGGCGCGAAAAGATCCTGAGGGCTCAAAACAAAAAGAAAACGAAAATTTCACTAAGGCAAAATCTCGCGCCAGCGGACCGCGCGAGCGACGTCTCGTGCGAGCGGGCAGCGCGCGCGAGAATGGTATTTTCTCTCGGTTTACTTATTTTATGTATATAAATTAAAAATCACTTTACTCCACCCCCAAACCTGTCCAAAGAACTCAAAAACGGGCCAAAACGACCCAAAATCATGCAAAAATCAAAGAAACGGACGAAATCAAGCTTGGATTGCCTCCCAAGAAGCGCTAATTTTTTACGTCTTCAGCTAGACTGTTCTAATTCAAGATTCAATGAGGTCTTAAATCAGAGTTTATACCATTTAGGGCATTAGGGAGATCCCGGTGATAAGCAGAAAGAATGTCGTTTTTGATTAATTCATTTGACGGATCATCCTTATTATGTTCAAGTCGATTCTTCACCTTTTGAGTAAATTCGTCATTAGGGTCCAGGTTATTCAAATCCATCCGCTCATTTTCCAATTTATTATTCTCCTCACTCACCTTTATTACGTTATTAGGTTCAATTGTTCGCCTTACCTCACTCTCCGCCTCACATAGGTAATCGTCATCCTTGGGTGGTTGATCAATAGCGTTAAAGTCGTTTAGTTTTAAGTTCATGTTCCCAAATGACACTTTCATTACCCCCGTTCGACAGTTAACACGCGCGTTAGCTGTAGCTAAGAATGGACGACCTAGGATGACAGGAGTGTGCTTCCTAGAATCTAGTACGGGTTCAGTGTCAAGGACCATGAAGTCGACAGGACAATAACATTTATCAACTTTAACCAAGACATCCTCGACGATTCCCCTAGGTATTTTAACAGAACGATCTGCTAATTGAATAGTAGCGGCCGTAGGTTTAAGTTCACCTAGTCCTAGTTGTTTATAAACATGGTAAGGTAAAAGATTAACACTAGCTCCTAAGTTAAGGAGAGCCCTATGAATGATTGTGTCACCTATGACACATGAAATAGTTGGCGTACCAGGATCCTTATACTTCGGAGTAGCGTATTGAAAAATTGAGCTTACTTTTTCCATGAGGAAGACCTTTTTCGGAGTATGACTACGCAATTTACGTTTTTGAGTACAAAGGTCCTTAAGACATTTAGCGTAAGCGGGAATTTATTTTATAGCATCGAGGAGAATATTAATTTTTACTTGTTTGAACACCTCGAGTATATCTTCCACTTTTGACTCTTTCTTAGACAAATGTCACGGTTCATCAACGTTAGGTGGAAATGGCATTCTCGGAATATAATTCGTTGGGACCTGTTCTTTATCTTTCTTATTCCTTTTCATTTCCTCACCCTCCTTATTCGAATTATTATTGATATTTCTCTCACTCGTATCCGGAATTTCAACAACTTCCTCTTCTCTAATAGTCGTCCTAGTTGAAATAGCGTTCACGCTCTCACTCGACCCCCCTTTTTTGTATTGTCCCTTAGGGTTTGAACAGTTTGCGCAGGCAACTTCCCCTCGTTTCTTCGACTCACCGCAGTAGCTATTTGTCCCATTTGGGATTCAAGCTTCGCAATGGATTGTGTATGAGAGTGCACTATTTGTGCTTGTGCTTGGACTTGCGTTTCTATGTTTTTAAGGGATGCCAACACCGTAGCCTCAAAAGCGTTATCCCTTGGAGGGTTAGGATTAGGAGGTGGGTGTTGGTATTGACTTTGTTGATATTGAGGTCGATATGTATTAGGAAAATTGTTCGACATAGGATTATAATTATTTCGTGGGAATCGTTGCATAGAATTAACGTGTTGCTCAACAAATTTCGGATATTGAGATGCAGAAGGACATACAAAGATATTATGTGACGGTTCAGAACATAATGCACATACTTCTGAAAAAGGTGGATTGGACCTAATTCCCATCCTCATAAGTTGGTCAAGTTTCTATTTAATTCTTGTATTTTAATTAATTGACTTGACTCAAACTTTACATCTCGCTTAGGTCGAAGGTACCCCTCAGAGCGTACTAACACAGCATGATGCATCGAATTCTCGCTTAAAGTTTCAAATATTTTCCAGGCCTCGTCGGCACTTTTGTGTTGGAAGGTACCCGCACAAACGGCATCGGCAGTGTTACGGACAGAGGGAATAAGTCCCTCGTAAAAAACCTATACCAACTGCCACTTAGGAACCTGATGATGTGGACAAGAGCGTAATAATTCTTTAAATTTCTCCCAAGTGTCATAAAGCGTCTCCCCATCTTGCATTACAAAATTTGTTATGGATTTCCTTATCTGATTTGTACGCATAATAGGGAAAAACTTTTGTAAAAATGCGGTGTGTAAGGCTTCCCATGTTTTAATTGTGTTTGGCTCAAGTAATTGAAGCCAATGCTTCGCTTTGTCTCTTAAAGAGAATGGAAAGAGCCGCAATTTCAACTCATCATCAGTTAGATTTTGAATTTTCAAAGTAGAGCATATATCTTGGAAATCTCCTAAGTGTTGATATGGATCTTCGTTTAGACGACCATGGAAAGATGGAAGTAGCGAGATGGTAGACGACTTTATCTCAAAGTGAGATGCCGTCGCCTCCGGTAAATCGATACATGTTTGTGGCACGTAAGTCGTAGGAATAAAGTAATCTTTAAGTGGAGGAGGTGGCGGTATATTAAGATTATTCATATTATTTCCATTATTTCCGTCAGCCATTTTAATCGGTTCGATTTTAATCGTTCGAGTTCTCCTTAATCGTTTAAGGGTACTTTGAATTTCGGCCTCAAATAACGATGACGGAATCGGCGTTGATTCGTCGTCTTGCAACCTAGCTCTAGAAGTTATGTTTGCAGACTTACTAACTCTTAAAGTACTTTCAAGTTCATGATCGATGGAATGCAATTCAGGTTTACTTGAAAGCGTACCAAACATAAACTTAAAAAGAAAACTAAACTAAAATAAAAACTGACTAAAATAAAAACAAAAAATAATCATGCAAGTAAGACAGCAAGCAAGCACACAGTACTACTATGATGCATGAATATTATCCTGTAATGCAATGACCGCGTCAAGCCCAGCGCCCCGGGTTTCCTAGCCAATGCAATGCAATTCCCCCTAAACTAATGCAAATAGTGCGTCACAGCGCCCTGACTTACAGTGGTTTGAAGCGAATTTCAAAAGAAGCAATTTATTTTATTTATTTATTTATTTTTATATTTTTTTTTTTCGCGTAAGCTCCTTTGTTGTGCTAAGCTATTCCTCCTGGAAACGTTAGAATTTTGACGACTCGAGAAACTACAAAATAAAAAGAAAAGTTAGTAACTCAAAATAAAACGAAAAATAAGAAAAGAAAACCTAATCTAATATTTACGAATTAACTAAACTAAGATTCTAAAACTAAAGGTAGTAATTTGCAATCCTCAGCAACGACGCCAAAAATTGATGTTGTCAATATCAATATATAAAAATATACTTTACTTTTCTAAAGATTTGCAGTGTAGAAGTAAAGGTCGAACCCACAGAGATTGAATACTACCGCGATTTAACTTTAAAACCTAAGTTTAGCTAGTTTAAGAAAAGCAGATTTTGATTTGATTTTTAATTAAGCTAATAACAAGTAAAATAAATCTAAACTATGAAAGCAATTTAAAAGTGTTTTTGTAAATATGTTTAAAGGAACCTAGGATTGCAAATCCACCACTAGCTTCATAATAGGAATATTTATGTATTCAATTAGATTATTAAGTTGGATGATAATGGGGAATTGTAGCTACAAGCCCAATTCCTCCGTCAAGAAAATAACTATGGTTCAAGCAACAGCATAATCCATCTTCGGTTAGCACGAATTATCCCACACTAAACTAGGGTTGTGGTAAAATCCGTCTAATCTAGGCATGGACTATTCGGATACTTGATAGCACAATTCAATTTAAGCGCCATTACATGTAAACAATCCATACAAGCACAACAAATATAGATCATTGAGCACATCACAGTCAAAATAGATCTAAGACAAGAATAAACTTTGAAAGTAATGATTTAATCAATAGAAGTACGATTTATTTATTAAAATCCTCTAAACATGTAATCATCATCCATACATAATAAAACTAAAATAAAAAGCATAAAATACACCCTATTACTTGGCTAGGGTTTCATTGAAACCCTAGATCTAGAGTCTAGTTGTCCATGGAAGTGGTAGATGGCAAGTAGTTGATGGAGGAGGCCATGGAAATCCTTGGTCTTCTTCTTCTTCTCCTTGCTTCCCTCCCTTTAATGGCTGAAAGTGTGCTTGTATATTGTGTATTTAATATTTGCCAACCCCTAAATTGAAGTAGAATAGGGTAGATATAGATTTACAACAAGTGTTTTGGAAGCTTTCCTAACCCGAAACGCACTAAAACTGCTGTATTTAGCTTTCCAGACGTAATTAAGCAGTTTCTTTCACGTAGGAATCATCAGTAGAGTGAAATACTCAAGTTCCAATTTTACAAATGTTGCGCGAGCAGGCCGCGCGAGCGTGATTTTGGGACCTCGCGCGAGCGGATTGCGCGAGCGATTTTCTGGGTTTTCGCGCGAGCGAGTCGTGCGCGCGATGTGGTTTTTTCAGCTTCTTTTGCTCTGCTTTTTCACCCCATTTAACTTGGTTAACTTGATTTCATCCAAAACCTGTCAGAAAATAGAAAACGAAGTAAAAATATACAAAAACAGGATAAAAAGGTACTAACAATCGCATGTTAAGGCATGTAAATAGGCTCTGTTCTCTCCCGATCAATCACTAATCTCTTGGTTCCAGATGGTATCATCAATATTGGTGCCCTCATTAACCACGACTTCAACTCCTGAAAACTATCTTCACATTCTTGACTCCATTAAAAAGTAATACCGTTCATCATCAACATTGTCACAGGCAATGATATCTTGGAGAAATTCTCAATGAATCTACAGTAGTATCTTGCTAATCCCAAGAAACTTCGAATCTTGGATACGGATGTCGGCCTCTGCCAATTTGTTACGGCTTCCACCTTATGAGGATCAACTGAAACTCCATTCTTGTCAATTACGTGACCAAGAAAAGTAATGCTAGGTAGCCAGAATTCACATTTCTTCAACTTACCAAATAGTTACTTCTCTCGCAATCTCTGAAGTATCAATCTCAAATGATTCTCATGCTCTAGCTCACTCGACGAGTAGACAAGAACGTCATTGATAAACACTATCACAAAATCATCCAAGTAATCCTTAAATGCTCGGTTCAAAAGATCCATGAACATGGCTGGTGCATTTGTAACTCCAAATGGCATGACTAAGAACTCATAATGTCCGTAACGTGTTATGAAAGCTGTTTTCTCAACGTCCTCAGCCTTCACTTTCAACTGATGGAAGCCTGATCTAAGATTTATCTTGGAAAATACTTGTGCTCCACGAAGTTGATCAAATAGGTCATCAATCGACGGCAACGGATACTTGTTATTGATTGTCAACTTATTTAGTTCCTAATAATCAATTCACATACGCATTGAACCATCTTTCTTCTTCACAAACAACACTGGAGCTCCCCACGGTGATACATTAGGTCAAATGAAATATTTATCAAGTAATTATTATAGTTGCACTTTTAGCTCTTTCAATTCTACAGGTGCCATTCTATACTGTGCTTTTGATACAGGTCTTGAGTCTGGCATTATCTCAATGGTGAACTCAATCTCCCTCTTGATAAGAACATTTGGTAGGTCTTCTGGAAATACATCTGGATACTCTCTCACTATCGGAATATCTTCTACTTTTAGTTCGGTTGCTGAAATATCAATTACTGAGCATAGGAATCCCTGACATCCCTTTTTCAACAACTTCCCCGCTCGGATAGCTAAAATCAAGTACGGTGGCGGTGTAACCCCACTTCCCTGAAAACAAAAACTTCCGTGCATCGGTGATCGAAACTTAACTTCTTTCTGTTCATAGTCTATAGTAGCTTGGTTAAGAGCTAACCAATCCATTCCTAATATCACATCGAAATGGTTAACAATAATTGGTATAAGGTCTACGATCATCAACTTCTCCCCTAGTTGGATTTCATAATTCTTATATATCGTAGATGTTACCACTAGTTTACTAAGCAGCATAGTAATGGATAAATCATATCCTGGTGGCGCAGACTTAACATTCAAATGTCTAGAAAAATCACGCAATACGAATGAATGAGTAGATCCCGAATCAACGAGTATGCGTGCTAAGTGCGAACATACAAGCACCATACCTGCGACCACTGTATTAGTAGTAGTCACGTCTCTAGGGTTTATCTGAAAAGATCTCCCCTCATGCTATTCTATCTCTGTTCTTCTCTCACTGGACTGTTGAGGCTTCGAACCACTGGAAGCCACAGAACTTGCTCCTTATTGAGGATGCTTCCTCGGACAATCTTTTGCTCGATGTCCCAATGTACCATAATCAAAACACTTGAGTTGCGGATAAGATGCAGAACTTGCACTATTTATCCCTCTAGTCTTACCCTCGGAGTTAGTCAGAAAACATCGGCCGGTGTGTGTTCAATTACAAAGCAGACACAATGGTATATTGTTGGGTGTTCTTCGAGAATCACTAAAACTAGAACTAGAGCCTCATGAAAATGGCCTCTTGAAAGATCCACCCTGGTGTCAGTCACTAGCCTCATAACCCCGTTTACCTTGTTGATTCTATCCCGATCTTTCCCATCCACTTTGCATAACAAGTGCGGTTTGTTGCACTGCACCGACGGTCAAGTGTTCATACAGTTCCACTCTTAGACGAATGTTCTCCCTCAACCCTTCTTCAAATTTCCTTGCTCTATCGTCCTCCTCCGGTACTAAACCCGTACCGAATCTCAATAATGCATTGTACTTGGAAGTATACTCGGTTACAATCATGTCTCCCTGCTTAAGGTTATCAAACTCTCTCTTCTTCGCGCTGTGGGCAGCCCACAGAAAGAATCGGCGATTGAACTCTGCCTTGAATTCCTCCCAAGTTATCGATGCCCCTTGGTCCAACATATTTACCCACCAATTCTGGGCTTCACCCTTCAGCACATCACTTGTATTTTCTATCTTTAACGTATCTGACATTGGAATAGTCCTGAATATCCTTTCCATATCCATAACCTAATGCTCTGCCAGCGTCTTGTCTGAAGTCCCATGAAATTTTGTTGGCTTCTTTCTAGTAAATTTCTCTGATACAGATCTCATACCTCTATTCTCAGGTGCATGTACTACAGCTATTGGTTCTACTTCAATTGGAGGCGTTGGAGGTAATCGTTCGACTATATTTCGTATCATGTCCTCCATATTTCCCATCATTTCTGCCATTTCATTTATACGACAGGTAAGCGGCAATAATTCTCGATCACCCATGATTGTAACTCCTGTAAGTCTCTATGCATAAACACTATGCATGTCTAATAATATCGATAACATGTTGTACAACAACATACATATGCATCAAACATCTCTACCATGTATGAATGCATTCTAGAACATGTGACAATTCACTCAACACTCCAATCGTAGTCGAACGTTCCCAAAGGTTTTGTTACCTATCGCTATGATACCAATAAATGTCACGACCCATCCTGCTAATGTGCGGAAATAGGACATGTGGCATGCCCCAAGGCTCAACCAATTCAATTAAAGTAAAATAGCAGCGAAAAATAGAAGTAAAATCCTTTAAAATCAGAGTTATAAAAAATTTTGCCC
The DNA here is from genome assembly GCA_033977485.1 of Hydrangea macrophylla. Lineage (NCBI taxonomy): Eukaryota > Viridiplantae > Streptophyta > Magnoliopsida > Cornales > Hydrangeaceae > Hydrangea > Hydrangea macrophylla. The sequence continues at coordinate 14,548,630 of CM066990.1, read as the reverse complement.
AATTGGAAAAGTTTAAAAAAGAATTCAATTTTAGAAACAGGGGTACAGTCGACTGATTGAGGGTCCGGTCGACTGGAGACCTGAAGCAGAAAGTATAAAAATGTCAGCAACCCTCTTCAGTCGACTGTGTTGGGGACTCAGTCGACTGGGGCCTCAAATTTTCAGTCGACTGGTGCCTTGTCCAGTCGACTGGGCACTATGCATGTAGAATGTGGTATTTTGTGCAGGAAAGAGTCAACTAGATCCTTCGAAATCAGAAAGAACCATCTCAAGAACACAGAGGTCTAGTCGACTGAAACACTGACCAGTCGACTGATTCCTCTCAGCAAAGTTCAATTCTACAACATTCAAAACCAAGGGTCTTCAGAATTTCTAACAACAACACGATTATAAACCACGATTTAACACATTTACACAAAAGCCTTTACCAAGGATTACAAGTACTAATCCCACCCATAACAAGATTCGATTACAACATTCTACTACTACCAATTCTTATTACATGTTTGGAATGAAAACAAAAGTATATACAAGAGTGTTCCCTGGCATTTCTCAGCCTCACTCCTCACGCTTCTTCTTTCCTCGCCTCTTATCACTTGTAATGGAGTAAACCTCCACTTCTCAGCTATATGCTGAGTGCACAATTCTAAATGTATGCTTATATGATAATTTATGGTTTAAGCATCTAAACACATAGAAATAGTATCTAGGGTGAGTGGTACACATTCATCTGGTAAATAGAACCGATGTCGTGGAAGGCACACCTCTCCCACACATCTTGTACACTGGCTGGGCCTTCTTCCATACCAGGTACCGTGTCCTAGTTAGGCCTTCCTCCATACCAGACACAACCATAATCAAATCTCTCAAATCCTCAAGGTTTGAGGAGCTTACAACCCCGGATGAAATTGCACCAAACTCCCCTTTGACCCAAGTAGACACATAACATGCTCACATAAACCGTTATACATGCTTTTCATATAATTTCACGTGCATAATTAACAGGCCTAATTAATACATGAATTTTGCTCGGATCCAAAATATCAAAGTCGATAGTCAAAATATGAAAATCTCATATATTTCATAGATCTAGAATTTATACCTCGTGCGATCTTTTCGAAACTTTGAAGGATCAACAAGAGGCCCCAATAAACGTCAAATCTAAGATTATATGTGATTCTTACAAGTTTACAGGGGTTTTCCAAAATTCCTAGAAGTTAGATATTCAAAAAAGTTAGCCAAACACGGCCTAAGAGGTATTAAAAAGAAGGTCTTACCTCTATGAGTTCAAATCTAAAATTTTGATAAAATCTGACGGACAAACGGTCGTCGATCAATGTGTCCGTAGCAACTAAATCTCCTTTCCTCTCTCCTCTCTCAAGATATTTTTAGTAAGTTTGGACAAAAAGAGTCCAAGCTCATCTATTTGTAGACATAGTTTCTGAAAACTACGCTTACCCCCCTCACGAGTTTTCAAAACTTCTAATTATCTTCTGAAACATCTTATACGTCTACTTTATTATTTAACGAGTTAAAACTAAAATTTATAAAAGCTTTCAACTATGTTCCATTTGGGTCCAAAATAAGGATCTAAAACTAAATTCCGTGGAATCTCTATACCACTTATCTTTTGAAGCAACGTAACACTCACGTTCTCACCACAGTTCTCAAAATGATATTTCACGATATCAAAACTACTAGAAGTTATACAGAACATGTATAATCACTATTCATCAAAATATCAGATATATCAAACAACATTTAAATCACATAAATGTCATTTAGTCATACCAATGAAATATGAACTTTCAAGTTCCCGTGTCTCCACTAACACCTCACCGTTGACTCACAGTCAACTCTAGCTCACATAATTAATAACATTAATAATTTCACCAACCTCACATTATGCACTTTAAAACTATGAAAATTTGGAGTGGGTTTGACATATATAGGGTTTCAAACCCTAAAAATTTTCCACATCTCTCTTTTTCGTTCTTTTTCTTCTTCTTCCCTTTCCACTGTGATCTCTCTCTCGTCTCACTCTCTGCAACTCGCTCTCTCACTCCGATATCTCATTCTCTCATTTTCTTTCCATTTTCTTGATCCAAAATCAAGATCCACACTATCAATCACTAAAGGTAAGATCTAGAATCGAGAGAAAAGTTTGATTTTGATTTTATTCTCTATTTTTTTTATTTCAGCTTAAATCTTAAATTTTTAGTTTTTTTATTTTTATTTTCTCTCTTTTCCATTATTTAACAAAAATATAATGCATAAGTTGTAGGTAGTCACCAAAGAAGCTTGGAAATACCACTCGATCCACGACCCTACCAGGTTCTCAGATTTCCAAGAGACAGGTGATATTTTTCCACTTCTTTACAAAAAAAAAAAATGGACGAAGCACTAATTATCGGTCTTGTGAATTTTGAACTTTACCTTGTTATTATTCTAGTTCTTTCTATTTTAGTGCTACGTTGCCCTTGTTAGAAAATAAAATAATAAAAAAAAAAAGAAAAATATAATTATTTTTCTTAGTTTTCTGTTTTAAAAAAATTGAATGACACACAAGTCAGCGCTCTTATAATTTTTGAAGTTTATACCATAATTCTTCTTAGTATTATTGTTGTAATGATGCATTATCTTAAACTTTGTTATAAAGAGAGAGAGAGAGAGAGAGAGAGAGAGAGAGAGAGAGAGAGAGAAAGAAAGAGAGAGAAATGTAGTTTTTGTAGTTTCTGTTTAAGAAAAAAAATAGTTCTTACAATTAAAAAAAAAAAGGAAAAAAAAAAAGAAAAAAGAAAAAAATTATTACTACTATTTTTTTATAAATGTATATATTTCTTAATCAAAATATTTTTAGTTTTTAAATAAAATTTACACCCATCCCCAGTAAGCTCTCTTTAATTAGATCTTAGTTGATAGTTGGAAGGAGTGGAGGGTTGAGTCAAGTCTCTCTTGTTGGCTGAGATTATAAAAAATGGTTCCGACAGTCGATGACTAGATGTTAATGGGTCGTTCACTAGTTTTTGAGCAGAAGAAACCCTTTGCTGGCACTAGCCTTATGCCATCAAAAGGAAAGCTAAAAGGTTAGGATGGTGTTTCAATTGTTATAGAGAAAAATGTCCTGGTTTAATTGCTCATAATGACACATCTTTTAAAGTTTATTATTGTTACAAAAGACAATTCAAAAGAAAACAAAAGAAAATTTTGGTTGAGAAAGAGGACTGGATCCTTTGATACCAAAATAAATTTTGTTTTCCCATCCCTAATTTGTTTTTATTTTTATTGTTTATTTTTAAATTTATTTTCAGTACATTCAAATAGTTTTTCAGTCAGGTCAGACTTTAAAATGATCCTACGTGTACATCTGGCTTTCATTAGCTAGTTCGATAGGAGTAATTTGCATAATCCCAACATCACCAGATATGTCTAGTGCGGTGATTAACTCTAGAGGTAGCAAAAAACTATGTAAAGCCAGAGTTATCTCCTAGCCTCTTACTGATGTTTTAGCTAGCTAGTGGTTCTAGACCCATCTCTTTTACTAGAGGTGGATAGGCCATCATGACAACTTAGACGCTCCGGATTGCATAGCCTCTTTTGTATAGGTGTAGAGGATACTAGCCGCACCATATATGTATCCAACCTAGTGGATGCGCTTAGGATTTTTCAAAAGTTTTTTTTTACTTCTATATATGATAAAATTTGACACGTTAATGTTATTTTGGGTATGTTAATAGCATACAACACATTGTCACATGTTTAACTAGTAGGTATAACCCGTGGCTAAAGCCAATACCGAAGCTTTCTAATCATGCATGCCTAACTATAACCCATGCCTAAAGACACTTCCGAACAATTCTAACCATGCGTGCTTAAAGGCAAAGTGATCAAGTGCCGAAGAAAAAAGAAAAGAAAAAAAAAAGACATGCAAAACATAGAAAAACCTCATTTCCCTTCATGCAATCAAATTGAATACATACCAATTCAACATGAATATAATCCGCACCCAATTGAAACACAACTCTCTGTTTTGTAAATGGTGGAGAATTTATACACCAAAATGAAATCTCACCTAAGCACCTATACATACTAAGATTTGGTCCTAGCCATTGCTGTGGATTAGGTATTAATATCCTATTCTCTGAATTGGCCTTGTTATGAAAGCAACTGCTATGCTTTTCCTTCCACCAATTGGTATCCCAAATGCAATTCAAGTATTTTTCGCTGAATGAAAGACCCATTTAAGCTCTAAATGGCACAATTAAGGACAACAATCTTGTAAAAGAAGCAAATGAAAGACCTAGTTTTAGGAAAGATTGTATTGATGTGAAAATATTAGGGGGAAGAGAGAGAGAGAGAGAGAGAGAGAGAGAGAGAGAAGAAGAAGAAGAAGAAGAAGAAGAAGAAGAAGAAAGCTAAAACCCAAAAATGAAGCATGTTTTCAGAAAGTAATTACATAAACATATGAACATAAAATATGGCATATTTTTGTGTAACATCATTAAGAAGTTCAAGTTCAAGTTTCTAGAACATCTTAACCACAAAGCATATAACTTAAAATCCGTACTCAAACCATTAATTTAGGCAACCTGAAAATTACTATGTCAGAAAATAAATCAACCTAAATAAAGCAAACAAAGCAATTACTTGGCTCAGCACATAGTAGATTGACATTAACATACCACAAATGACTCTTCCATAAACTTATTGTACGGATACTTTATAGAAACTAGAGTTTAAAAAAGAATTGATAACCACCTTTAGACCTTTCCATTAACTTATAAACGTCTCTTAGACTGTCGATCGACACACCTTTTGACAACCTATTCTTCCACACTTCAAGCATTGATAACCCAATAAGTGATTTTCATTCTATATTTGGTTAGGTTGGCTAGCTAGCTTAACACTTTCAACTATGTTCATTTTGTTAAGAGTTGCTCAATTATTCAACTTAGTGTGTTTTTTTTTCCTTTCGAAATTTCCACTTAGCTTCTCTTTAACAATTCATTAGCTTCATAAGCAAGGTGTAGAGTTACTGAAAATTAGTCTCTAGCTTCTTAAGCAATTAAAGTGAAACCTCAAGGTTAAGAATTCCTAGTGGCATCAAACTGAACTAAAGCATAGAAGTCTATCTATTTATCGAAAGCATAGAAGTCTGCATCATGCTCAAAGCACAACATATGCGCCTAAAACAAAAAATGGAACCAATTTAGTGCTTTGCAAAGCTGAACATTGCCAATCGACTTACAAAGTGAGAGAGAAGAGATGTCCATAATTTTTCATCACTGTGAAAAGGTGTATAGACACACAACTAAGTTCAAACCTTTAATAAAGTGGTTTAGAAAACACTCTATAAAGAGATGATGTACCCAACACTGCACAATAGGCAATAATCAAAACATGGTTCAAGTCGCTACTGAAATCCTAATCAGCCATCAAATACATCATAATTCCCAAATAGTTGAAGGGTAAACTTAGATTCCTATACTATACAGCTACGTATGTTACTATACAGATAACACCATTGGGGCTATTTTTTTCACAAACCTAACTTAACTTAATGTACAGACAAGTCCGTTGGAGATGCCCTAAAGCAAAATTTTTTTAAAAAAATATAGTTTAAGATGTCCAACTCAAAAGTATGATTGAGACTTCCCAACTCAAAAGTAAGGATTCACACTAAGTTGGAGTAATAAAACCAAATGAAAACACGCTATTATGAAGAACATAAAAAGTATTTAGGGGATCTAGAGTGTAGGATATGGGAAAGCAAAGGCATAAAGACAAAGTTGTTTCTTAGCTGTTTAATTTGGAAAAATTACCTTAATTCCCATTTGAGCTTTTGAGAGCAAAAGTAATACCCACCTGCATTAACTAGAAAATGTTATGGAAGTATATTCTGAAAATGTTGATTTGAAATTAAAACTCAAACACTTAGAAGCCCTAAATGGAAAACTCAAATACTAAGAAGCCCAAAAAAATAAAAATAAAAATAATAAAAATAAAAAACTGCAAAAATTTGGGGAAAAATTTAAACAAACCTTGAAGAATCTCAAAGAGTGGTCTTGAGGAAGACATATATGTAAACTTGGAGGACCAAACAACCTTTGTTGTCATATATAATTGGATAATCAAAGGTTTTAGAAAAAAAATTACAACATAGACCTTGTAGAATCTTGAAGAACAGACATCGTAAACCTGCAAGAAAACAAAAATAAATCAGCAAAAGCAAATAGTAAGGGACCGTTCACCTAACTTAGTTGACAAAACTCCACAAGGGGCTGTTTGGGTGGGTGAATCTTGGAAAAAAAGTGTAATAAAGAATAAAAAATCTTGAATTATGCCTAACCTAATGACTCTAAATTTTTGTGCTCAATTTGAAACATGGTTACATGTGACCAACCATTGCTAATCAACTAAAAGAGCTTTGAGGACATGCTTTCAAATTTGAACAAATAAAAAAAGGCTGGAACTTTGGAATAGTAAATTCAACTCCACCAGTTGTAATAACCAAGGTTTTTTTTGCATCATGATTACATATTACAAAGCTCAGCTAGAATGACTAATTTCTTTTTACTAATAAATGTCCACCCACCCGAATAAACAAACTTATGATATTGGTAACAAAATAATAACAAATAACATCACAATGGAGAATAACAAAAGCCTCATACCAATACTATTGTCAAAAATTAAAGGAGACCATGATTTAAGTGTTATCAGCCTACCGTCAGCAAAACTAAAATAGATCAACAGAAATTACCGCATGGAGAGAGAGAGAGAAAGAGAGAGAGAGAGAGAGAGAGAGAGAGAGAGAGAGAGAGAGCACCAAAAGAGTGGGTATTTACAATCATACAATTCAAGTATTTTTCTCTAGCCTAATGTCAATGCACAAGCTATTTTTTTCTAGATATACCTTTATCACCATTGTTGAGAGCTATCCTAAGGACTAAAGATTCAGGAAAAAAAAAAAACTGTGTTAGTTAATATTAGGAAATTTTTTGGCAAAGACAAAAATTGGGAAAAAAAATTGAACAAAGATACATGATTAAACAAAATGGTGCATTCAAACGGTTCTTTATAAAAAAAGTTCTGATTTCTGAGCCAAGTTCGACCCATCAGATTTCAGATCTGTTCGTGTGTATGTGTGTATATGTGTATCAGAGAGATAGAAGACCAAACCCAATCACACAGATATGGGGGTTGGAGCCCAATAAGGTTCTAGAAGATGGAAAGTATTAGGGAAATAGAGCTTGCTGGCGAGGGGATGGAGCTAATCGAAGGCGAGATGTTGGTTGCCGTGAGTGGTGAAGATGGGACACGGTGGTTCGGTATTTGTGGTGGTGGTGGTACAATAGCTATGGCAGTTCGGTGGAGAGAGAGAGAGAGAGAGAGAGAGAGAGAGAGAGAGAGAGAGAGGAGTGAAACTGAGAGAAGAAACAGAGAAGAGAGCAAAAGTGAGAAGTGTTTTTTTTTAGGTTTTGTTCCTTGTTAGTCAGAAGAGGGAGAGAGGGAGACTACTACTGGGTGGGTCTTTTGAATTTTGAAATTCAAGTCAATCTAGACCGTTGTTTGTCTTTGAAGACAAACCCACAAAAATCCAATCTCGACCGTTCATTACTCCTCAATTAAAGACAAACCGTTCCTACTTATTATATAGATTTTCAAATGCTAGAAACTCTTTACACTTTAAATATTTTGAAATAGTGTGAAAATAATTACTGAATCTAAATGGATGAGTAAACATAAACTATATAGTTTAAAGACAAGTAGTGGAAACTAATTAACCCATGTGAGCTTTTATGCCAATCTTCCTTTATGAGAGTTACTGTTATTTTCAGTCTCATTTTTTTAATCATATCACTCGTAGAAAGTCTCATTATTTTTCTTTTTCTTTGACTGATCATTAGAAGAGAACGTTCAGGATTTGCCATTAGAACTTCTAAATTACTTGAATGAACAAAGCCAGTCTGTTTAAAAATGATTTAGGCCATATTTTCTTTCAAATGCACCCCTCCTTCACCTAATATTACCTTATTCTCAGTTCTCTACAAATCATGCATTGCTCCACCTGGGAGTACAAACCTCACTTCAATATCCAGGTATGTGATTGGACTGTAATAATATTGCAAGAAGCAGTATAGAAAGAAAGGAGTTGATTTCAAAAAAAAAAAGAGGCGGTACAAATGATAAAAAGGAGAAGAAAAGAAGAGGTTGAAATGAATTGCGCAAACACTCCAATCACATACTTAAAACAAATACACCCCAAATCTCCTACTCATCTTAATTTCTAAACCTACCAATCAAAGTCCTAATGATTTGAAAGAAATTGATTTTTAAATTTAAGTGATAAGGATGTTCTCCACGGTAGATCGCTCTTCTAATGCTAAGTATTCTTTCATGAGAGTTACTGTACTCCAAATGACTATGTATTGAGTCATCAAAAATAGAAGGGATTTCTCTATCTTTGTTTCCCTACCAAGTGAGATGTTCTCTACGCCGGTTTCTGAGAGTTTCTCTTTAAAAGAGTGATATTCCAGTGAGATTTGAGTTAAAACTACAAGTTTTATGACTGTTAATAGTTATGTAAATTTTGAAGTTAAGATCAGTTGCTTGACTTTTCAAGTATACACTGTAAGTTTAAAGAGTACTATAAAAAATGCTACCATTGACAAACTGTGAATATATGTGTTACATTACTATTACATTATTGGAAATTTTATTTTATTGTCAAATTTAATCTTATCTGTTGTAAAAGGAAAAAATATACCTTTAAATTTATTTTACTTTATTTTTACTTAAAAAAAATTAATTAAAATTGAATTTTGTGGGCATATTCACTACAAACCCTCACGAGACAACACTCGTCCACTAGGGGTTTCACGGCTTGTTGCATACACTAAATGCAATCTCGATTCCTGCGACAGTGAGTCAGGTTTTATTTTCCTTAGTTTATTCCTACTTTCTAATAACACTTTTAGAACAATTTCTCTACCACTTCATTGCTAGGGACTAGCAATAAGCTAGTTGAGGGGTGTGACAAACACTGAATATTGCACATTCATGTGTCAATATAATAGATATAGTGCTCATTTTATCCCCAAAATCCCTAGTTTTACATGCATATTTGAATTAATATAATTTAATGATGATCTCACTCAAATGTGTGTAATTTTATGCTTTTACATATTTTATATGTTTAGGTGAAATTAAGTAAAATAAAGGGAAGGAAAGGAAAGAAGCAGCAAGCACACAGGATTATTTCCAATTATTTACGTAACCTAAGTATGAAAGGCATTCATTACCTTGAAAGTGACATATTCACTATTTAATATTTAAAAAGAAAAAAAAGAATAGAAACACAAAACGTTGAAAAATAAAACCATTGAAAGTGATGTTTTTCATTGTTCCTTCCTCTAACTCTCTCTCCCTCTCTCTGTTTGTTTTCTTTCTTTGCAGGGTGTGTCAGAAGAGGGGAGAAAACTGAGACGCATGAAGCAAATTGAGCCAAGGATCACTATTTAAAATGACGAATGGGATGATGTATTTTCATCATTCCTTCGTCTATAAAATGAAGGCAGAGGAGAGGCAAAGGAGGCAGATCACAACAACGAGAAATTATACTACGCACCATCATAGAGAGAATAGTTTAGGGAGGTTATCATGTGAGCACTTCATAGTATCCCTAGAAGTAGGAAACTTTAGTTTTTCTTTGCCTTTTCTAGTTCTGTAGTTGTAAAAGTTTGTCTTTTATGTAATTGATGATTTCATGCTCAAAAATATGTAACAAAACTTTGTGTACTGTATTTCGCAAATTAAAATATTTGTTTTCTTGTACTACCTTTGTCAATTTGTAGTAGTAAAATATTCCTATTAAAATTTAGATTTAATATTTCTAGTCTAGTTAGTACTTATAGTTGTCCCCTAAAATAGTTTGAACCCCAAATTCCATTTTTTATAGTAATATTTCCATTCACTAGAAGATAGATTTTGCAAGTAAATGCCAGATTTCTTTGTTACATAGTTGTTTTAATCACCTACTAAAGTCCCAAGCACACCATACCCATATCTCACTCCCAAATTATATTAGGATTTGGTTTGACATTGCTTGTGTTTTTGGAGTTCAACCACTATGACCCCACAAGAAGTCAAAGTCAAAGGTTTAGTATTTTATTCTTGATTCAGTATTTCCATTTATTTATGTTTTATTAGCCTAGTTGTACTAAACTTTGTTATTTTGCAGATTTCACAAATTCAATCCCGTCTCATGTTAAGTTTAAGAAAAAATATAATAATATTAGTTTTTAGCCTTACCTTGGTTTTATAACTTTAATTTTAATTGGACGGTGATCATGTGCATCGATTTAATTTATCTTTAAATTTTATTTAGAGTACAGTTTCAATTCTAAAATGGCATGCTAAAACTTTAATTGGGGATATGCAATAAAAACTTAGAAACCACAGCTTCTTTGCACTAATCTTAAATTGGCAAATTTATCTGGATGGGTTGTTTTTCTATTTATGGCCAAAAATATCTATGTATCTTGTTTATGACCATTTAACATGTTTATAGACTATGACTATATTGGACTTCAAAATATTACATATTTGAAAATAAGAATGTAATTATGTGGATTGTCAAAATATGTCTTTGTCATAAAAAAAAACACCTAGCATACTCAAACAATTCATTTGACAAAGTTTATATTTCAAATATGTGTATATATATTTCTATCCATTAATGGACAGGCAATTGTGTAGTGGCAGAGTGGTGGGGACTAGGCGCCGGATAACCCACGTCCGCGGCGGGTCACGATTCGAACCTGGCTACTGCCCAATTGTCTCTTTATTTTTCTTTAAACCAAATGACGTCATTTCATATCAAACCTGACACACTTGATATGACCTCAACTAGTGTAAGTTTATTTTCAAATAAAGATTCACTATGTTTTAGAAATGCCAAATCTTTTACAAATGTACAAAAGTTTGGGTGATCTAGTGTTGGTTTGCATATTCCCAATTCCTTTAAATTATTTCTTCCTAATTAATTAACATTCCCTGCATTTAGATAACTTGGATTAAATATTTGTATTATTTCTATCTTTCGCTATAATAAAATCCAAAAAGTTCATTAATGTAAATCTAGCTTTTATTTGTTTTTCTTCCTTTCTTTACTAGTATCTTAGTTGATTCATTTTGCAATGTTAAAATCTATACCATAAATTGTTGCAAAAAATAGATTTTAATTAGTTTTATTGCAAAAATATAAAAACTAGTAGTTTAGTAAAAGCTCCAAAACTCCATCATCTTTTATTTTCTTTCAAGGCATTCATGAAAAGGATAGAGCATGGAGCATATTGGAGACACCTATAACCATGTTACTCACCAATAACTTGTTCAACACCCTGTTGCACCACCTCTACTGAGACAAACCGATGATAAGTTGTTACAACATTTTTGTGGACTGTGTCCCTAGAAGTTCAATGGATTGACAAAGTCGTGGAAACCAGAGCAATGGTTTCATTAAATGGAGTTGATCTTTGAAGCCCTCGAATGTAACGAGCAAGATAAGCGCCGCCTTGCTATGTTCCAGTTGACCTATGCCACCGTTGATTAATGGGAGGTTGAACCAGCTACGATTGGAGTTGAAGCTGCACGAATTTACTGAATTAACCCCTCAAGATTGGTCTGTATAAGGAGGTATATATCTCCATTATAAGGGGTTGGACATTTGAGGTACAATTAAGAGAGAATTTGAGAAAATTTTGAAGAAGAGAAAGGGAAATCATTGGAGAAGCTTGAAGAGCTTAAAGGAGACTTGAAGATCCTTGAAGACATTCACCAAAATCAAGAAAACTTGAGGAAATTTGGAGGTAATCCTCTAATATTAATTAGTTTTTAGTCTAAATTCAATCACAATTCATAGAATTCCTTAGGATTTTTACACAATTTTCAAACAGTCTCTTCTAACCTTATTTCATCACACACCACTTGAATTGTAATTGAATTCCTTCTTGTGTTTGTTGATTTGAATCTAAATAGCTTTGCGTTTAAACTTAAATAACTTTTTCAAAGTAGAATTCAATTTGGATCATCAATTGGGTTTTGATTTCATCTCTTTTATTCATGCTCTTCTCTAGGGAATCATGGGATTTTCAATATCTCATTTGAATCCATTGAGGTTGATCCTTTGATTTTTTGTAAATTCGTAATTTATATGAGAATCGAGGTTGATCTCAACTATATTCATGTACAATTGATAGATCCAAGTATCATGACTATGATTTGGGTCTTTCAATTAGAGGTTTCATGGGATTTTCTTCATATCTTATTGAAATTCATGGATATTAGTATTATCGTAGTCTCCAAGGACCATGGATTTGGGAGGAGAAATAATCTAAGTAGGTCTCAATTCCTCAAGGATCATAAACTTGAGAGAGGGGAATTGGACTTGAGAGGGGTCAATTTTGTTGTTCAATAATCCATGTCCTAATGATCTCAAGTATTCAAGTATGGATATGGAGTTGAGACCCTCATTCAATTCTCCTTAAGGTCTAGTATAGGAACTTCTTTTGGTTAGTTTGGTTATTATGATAATGGTTGTAACTCTAGTTTGGTCCAAAATTCTGGAAAAGCTTAATTTAATAAATAGATGACCATTCAATAATGGTGCAGTGAGTTCATTAACCAACCATGATCATAGATTTTTTAATAAATTATGATTCGTTTTGTTTTGACCAGTTTTCATGGTTAGCATGGTTTGATCATAAGTTTTGCAAAGTAACTACTCTCTGTTCAAAATTCCAGAACAGTAAGTCAGTTTCAATTTGCTTAGATCAGAACCTTAAACAAACATTTTGAGCTTTAAATAATTTTTTCTATGACAGTTAATGAGTTAACAACATCCTCTAAAAAGATTAGAAGGATTAAGTCGTCCGTCAGATTTTCTCCAGATTTAAGATTTGAACTCGTGGAGGTAAGACCTACGTTTTGATACTACTTAGGCCGTGTTGGCCAATTTTTGTAAAAATCTTAATTCTAGACTTTTGGCAAAAACAGGTATAAACTTGTAGGAATTTTCTCAAATTCGAAATCTGACGATTAATTAGCCTCCTAGTCGATCCTTCAAAGTTTGGGGGAAATCGCACGAGGTATGAAGTTCTAGCTTATGAAATATAGAGAAATACATGTTTTATATTTCGACGACGAAATTGAGATCCGGGCAAAATCCATGTGTTAATTGTAGGCCCGTTAATTATGCACGCGCTAAATTGTGAAAAGCATGTCTACTTTTATGCGAGCACGTTGAGTTGTCTATGTGGGTCAAAGGGGAGTCTTATACAAATTCATGCCGGAGTAAGCTTCTCGATGTTTGATAATTTGAGTAGCGACGGCTACTGTGCATGGTTGTAGGCTTGGACTTGCCATGGCACTCGTGAGATATAATGGTTGTAGGCTTGGACTTGCCGCTACCGGATGAAGGCGTATTTTTCTCCCTAGAGACTATTGATATGATTTATGAGATTAAAGCATGTTTTGTCATATATTGCATATGTTAGACTTGTACGCTCAGCATATAGCTGAGTAGTGGAGATGTACTCCATTGCAGGTAAGAAGAAAGACAAGAAGAAGCGTGATGAGTAAGGATGTTAAAGAATGCCGGGGGAATCACTTATATATGTTTTTGTTTAAATCCTAAAACTTGTATAAGGATTTAGGTTTTCGTAATATGTTGTAATAGAACCATGGATTAGTTTCGCAGTATTGTAATCTTGTAATTGAACGCCTGTGGTCATGTTTTAAATGTTGTAATTGGCGTTGGTTGTGATGGGTTGCGGATATCAGAGAAGTATGAGTTGTTAATTTTCACAACAGGGCTGCCCAGCAGGGAAGCAGTCGAATGGACCCTGCATCAGTCGACTGGACCCTGTGTGTTGGAGACACTGAAAGTGAATAGTAAGAGAAGCAGTCGACTGGACCCTTGATCAGTCGACTGAACCACTATTGGATTTGGCTACTGCTTTGATTAATGGTAAAACCAGTCGACTGGACCTCCAGATCAGTCGACTGGACCCCTTTGTAAGATGTTGTATTTTGGTTCTGCTTAACACAGTCGACTGGGAACCTTGATCAGTCGACTGAGCAGTCGACTGGACCTCTGTTGAGAATTTTAGGTTTTGGTTTCTGCTCAGTAAGTCGACTGGACCCTAGGAGCAGTCGACTGAACCCCTGTTTTCGGAACTGATTCTTTTGAATGTATTTTCATTTGGCCAAAACTTTTTATAACTCTGATTTCAATGGATTGTCAACTCAGAGGGCAACGTTTCCTAAGTTTTTAAAATACCCAGGGTTGTGTTAAAGTTCTTTCCGCTGCGTATTGTTAGATGATGTTTGGATGAGCCTTGGTGGCGTGCCACGTGTCCTATTTCCACGCGTAGTGGGATGGGTCGTGACACAATTGTATCTTAGGACATTGATTAGTTTGTATTAAAGTAAGTCGTGAATTGGTTGAACTTAGTCATGGATTCCTTTTAATCATGATGAGATCATATCATTTCTATAACAACATTACATTGGCTCATAGTTGAGACTTGTATATCTATAGGAATGTTGTGATTTCAACGAGTTAGAAGGAATTTATGATTACGTCATCCTCTCCATTTTGTTAGATTTAGGCTAAAATTTGGTATAATACTTGGATTTGATATTAAATTGTGTTCAAAGCATGTGGACTAACCTTTTTTTTATAGCGCCATTAAGGTATGGCTTATTGAACCACCCTTTATTTTTGTTTTATTTGATTTTATTGATTTTCGACTTCATGCGCGACATCTTAGATTAGGGCTTGCCTTATGTGTAAATATGTGTTAGAGACCTTTCTAGGTTTTTTTATCTATTTTTATTCATATGCATTGCACGTTTCCTATTTCGCAGCTGGATCTTGAGTAAGTTCTCTTGTTCCTTTATTGCATATCATTTTGATTGCTATTTGAATTACGTGGTTTTGTATACCATTTTATCGTTAACAATCTTGCACCCCTTTCGACATGCTTTTGGAATGTATGTATATGTATTAGTTGAGATTATGCTTAGATTAATAATTCGATTAAAAGGATGTTGAGTAGAGGCCTATCATGAGATAGGATGAGAGGGGGTGTTTTAGTCTGTCGGGCTCCTCCCCCTCTCATTACATAATCCTCGGACCTAGAAATCTCTGGTTTCCAAAAAGATCAGTTTGCTTTTAAAATGGTTTCTTAATTTTCTTTTAAAAAATTAAGTGGTGACTCGTATTTGAATTTGAAAAAGTTAAAACGTGACTAGCGCGATATCCACAATGGCGCCAACTGAGATGTTGAAATTGAAAAAGCAAGCCCAAGAACTTGAGGATTTTGGATTTCTTCGCCCGAGTACATCACCTTGAGGAGCACTAGTATTATTCGTGAAAAAGAAGGATGGGACACTTCGACTTCATATCGACTACAGAGATTTGAACAAGGTAACGACCAAGAATAGATATCCACTTCTGCGGATAGACGATCTATTCAATCAATTGCAAGGATCAAGGATCTTCTCAAAGATTAATCTACGTTTAGGATATCATCAGCTATTGGTTCGACCAAAGGATGTGTCGAAGACTACTTTCAGGACAAGGTATGGGTTTTATGAGTTTCTAGTTATGCCTTTCGGATTGATTAATAGGTCCACGATATTTATGGACTTAATGAATAGAGTATTCAGACCCTATCTGGAACAATTCATTATAGTATTAATCGACGACATCCTGATCTACTCCAAGACAGAGGAAGTTCATAAGAAGCACTTACCGATTGCTATGCGGACGCTTCAAGATAGCCAGTTGTATGAAAAATTTGGCAAGCGTGAGTTTTGACTACAGGAGGTCAAATATTTTGGACACGTTATATCTTAGGATGCTATCTCTAAGGACCCATCTAAGTTCGATGTAGTCTTAAGTTGGAATAAACCGATCAACGCGACAGAAGTTAGAAGTTTTATCTGTCTAGCTGGATATTTTCAGAGATTCGTGGAAGGATTTTCTAAGATTGCAGGACCATTGACGAACTTGACCAGAAAAGAGATGAAGTATGAATGGACAGATAAACATGAGAGTGCTTTTTAGGAGTTAAAGGAATGATTAATCTCAGCACCGGTACTTGTAATACCTAGAAGCAGAGAACGATTTATCATCTACAGTGATGCATCACACCAAGGACTTGGTTGTGTTCTTACGTAAGATGGGAATGTGATTGCATAAAGATCGAGACAACTAAAACCCCATGAGAAGCATTATCCTATGCACGATTTGGAGTTGGCCGTGACTAGTGTTTACATTGAAGATCTGGAGACACTATCTATATGGAGAAAAGTTTGATCTATTCTTAGATCACAAGAGTTTAAGTTATATGATCTCTCAAAATGAGCTAAACATGCGACAACAAAGATGGATGGAAATACTCAAGAACTATGATTTCTCTTTGCAATACCAACCGGGTAAGACAAATATTGTAGCTGATGATTTGAGTCATCGACCTCGACTAGTAATCACTGTAATACTAATTTGAGAATGGCAAGCAATGGAGGATTTAGCCGAGTTTTACCTTCGACCAGTAGAAGCAATGGAGGGACAAGATTTGGGCTATCTTGTCATACATCCAACTCTGATTAGTCGTGTCATAAAGGCTCAATAGACAATGGCAGATTTGAAGTTGTGGTTCACTAAGATGTCTATGAAGGAACCGAAGGTCTAGAGTATTGGTTCAGATGGAGCCTTACGATGTAAAGGTCGACTTAGTGTGCTTGATGTGGATAATCTCAGGAAGGATGTTTTGGATGAAGCACACAATTCACAAATGACCGTACACCCTATAGGTATGAAGATGTACAAGGATTTGAAGCAAACTTTCTAGTGGGAAAGAATGAAGAGAGAAGTAGCTGAGTATGTAGCTCAATGTCTTACTTGTAATCAAGTAAAGGTGAAACACCAAAAACCACCTAGACTTCAGTAGCCATTACGTATTCCCCAATGGAAATGGAAACACATAACCATAGATTTTGTGGTAGGTTTGCCGAGGTCTCAGCAAAACCATGACGCTATTTGGGTAATAGTGGATCGACTTATGAAGACGACACATTTCATCGCCTATAGTATGATGTATCCAGTGGACCGATTGAGCCAGATGTATCTACAACAAGTTGTATGACTACATGGAGTACCTGTTTCGATTGTGTCAGATTGAGATTCGTGCTTCACTGTGAAATTTTGGAAGAGTCTACAAACAGTGATGGAAACTACACTGAACTTGAGTTCAACCTTACATCTGTAGATAGACGACCATATTGAAATGAGTCAATCAAGTGATGGAAAGCATGCTACATGCCTACGTTATAGATTTTGAGAGTTCATGGGAGATGCACCTACAATTAATAGAGTTCACCTACAACAACATCTATCATATGAGCATAGGAATAGCGTCATTTGAAGCTTTATACGGAAGACCTTACCGATCGCCGCTATGCTGGGCCGAAGTCGGAGATACTCAACTTATTAGGCCAGAAATGGTATGAAAAACCAGTAAGAAGATTTAAGTTGTACGTGAGAAGATGAAGATGGCTCAGACCTGACACAAGAACTATACTGACAAACAATGCAAAGAATTAAAGTTTGCCGTTGGAGATCACGTGTTGCTCAAAGTTTTGCCTATTCGAGGATCGTCTTTGGTCAGAAGAGAGGCAAGCTATTTCCGCAATATGTTGGACTATTTGAGATTCTAGAGTGCATTGTAATGGTTGCCTATCGACTCGCATTGCCACGGAAGATGTTAGAGGTGCACGACGTTTTCCACATCAGTATGCTGAGAAAGTGTGCACACAATCTAGTGCACAAGATCAACTTTAAGGACATTAAAGTCAATGACAATGTCACATTCAACAAAGGACCCATGAGAATCCCTGACCATGGAGTTAAGAAACTTAGGAACAAGGAGATTCCACTAGTGAAGATTCAGTGGAAGAATCATTATGATGGAGAAGATACATGGGAATTGGAGTAAGAGATGAGAGAGAAATTTTCATTTTTGTTTGAACCCTACTTACTTCAGATTTTGCAAACGAAATTTTTTGATAAGTGGTGGATGATGTAATACCCTGTATTTTGGAGTGTATCTTAATAGATAAGACTTGGCGTTATTCCCTGTATACTTGTATGAACCTTACCCTTCTATTGGACAATTCTTGGTCCCAGTCGATTGCCCTCGTGTCCCAATTGATTACCACTTTTTAACTTCGAATCGATTGCCTTGCTTCCCAATCGATTGCCATCCTGCCGACTTGAATTCATGACGTGGTCCTATCCCAATCGATTGCCCCCTTTCCCAATCTGTTGCCCTCATATGTATCTATATCCAATCAATTGCCATTGTCCTAATCCATTACCAACTGCAGAACTTGGTTTTTCAAGTTGCAGGAGATTTTGACGTGTGGCACTCTTCCCTCTCTATATATACAAGGTCATTTCGTGTTTGGGGGCTATTTTTACAGCTCTTGAGAGAGGGAGTAATATACACATATATATACACTAACATATATCCATATATATAAACACCCACATACATATACACACACACACTATCAAGAAGAAGAAGAAGAAAAGAACATAAAGAAGAATAGAATAAGGAAAGGTATAGATAAGACAGAGAGTGTGAGAAAGAAGAGGAGAAAGAGATAGAGAGAGAGAGAGAGCTCAAAGTTTCCATAGCCACCATAAAGATACACACTCTATGTGAGTTCTAACTTATTTGGTCCCTTTTAATATGAAGTTTTATGAGTTTTAAAGAAGGAAAGATGTAGCAAACATCTTCATAACGTTTAATTCTGCTCAACTGTCATTCTGCTGGAGAAGTCCCAATTGATTAGACTTTTTCCTAATCGATTACCATCTAGATCCAATCGATTGGCATTTGATGACTCCCAATTGATTACCAATGTTTGCAATTGATTGGTATTATTTTAGATCCTACCGATTGGTCCTTTTCCCAATTGATTGTTATGGTTTTACCCCAATCAATTGGACCGATGTCCCAATCGATTAGGAGTTATAGAACATGGATAGTTTCTCTTGTTTATTATATAAGTTGCTCGATTGTTCATAAATCATTTTATACTTCCGATATGCGACTATGAGGTGATAAGAGATAATGACATACCAAAGAATAGCATGTTTATGATTAATGGAATAATATTATGACGTTAGATGTTATGTCATTCATGATGAGTTCGTCATCCGTTTCATTTCAATAAGAGTTGCCAGGCCATAATGGGAAGTCATGTATCGATATTAGCATGGAACTTAGATAGGTTTGATAAGTTCTGGAAATTGTACGTGGGCGGATGCTTGGTTATGATATGTCCTTCAGGATCAGTGGACGAATATGTCATTAAAGATCGATGGGCAGGACCAAGTAATCCTAAGATAGCTAGGTGATCCATGATATGCCCTTAAAAAGCAGTGGACGGTTATGTCCTTAACGAGTGGTGGGCGAGGATCACTGGTAGACATCGTTAAGTCATGGCAATAGATTGATATGATGTGCAAAACGTTATATCCCTTACATGTGGTGGACGGTGCATATATCCTTAATGAGCGGGGAATGGACTGACGTGGAGTCCATGATATGCGGTGAATGAATTATGTCCTTAACCAGTAGTGGGCAGAATGATGGTATAACTATAAGAATTGAACGATTGGGTTTGTGCATCAATCAGAGTATGTTGGTTATCGATCTTAGGATAACAAGACGATAATGGTTGGGTAATAACGTTGAGTAATAAGAAGATGCTATTTAGTATAATTTAACCGTGTATTTATAACTTGTTTTACTTCAGATAGCTGATACCAAGATAGTTTCTATTCTGTCTGCTCTGAGTAAGCTGGTGGCCTTTATTGCCTGGTGTAGACACCCTATTTTGGTTCGTCCGTTCGACAAAAGGGACCCCGCCTCAAGAACAACCCGATGACTAGAATCAGGATTTGTCGGTTATGAAGTAGAAATCTGTGAAGCATTGTGGTCTCCTAGATACGTTAGATTCGTTAGAAACTCAATTTAGAAACAAATACCCAATATAAAATGTTTTCTACATAAAATGACCAAAACATTTTTATTAAGCCAAATACCCATACCCAATCCAAAATCCGGACCTTGGGGTGGGATCCCAAGAAGTTCTTTTAGTCTTAAAATATTTTTAAACCATAGCCCAAACTTTGTTTTTGGCCAAATAATTCCCAAATAATTTTCATACCAAAATAACCTTCAAAGCCCATTACGAGCGGCCATTTTTTACATAGTTTTAGTATTTTGACCATAACTCTTAAACCAGACCGAGTTTAGACCTGAAATCACTTGGAATAGATAGTACATTTTTTGGGCATATAAAGTTTTAGGTCATAAGCCTAATTTGGACTTAAAATGAGTGAGATATAGCCTTTTTAAAGTTGGCACATAGTGTAGTGGCGAGATTAAAAGCCCAAACTGAAATTTATATCTTGTTTTATTTTTGGAGACCTTTTTAAATACGAAAATTAGTATTTTTAGTTTCCAAAACTCTCTAAAAGGATTAGGATAGAATTTAAAAGTTTTCATATCCTAATTTTCTTACTCCACTTAGAGAGAGACTCCTAGGTACACCTCAAAACACCCCTGTACAAGCTTTTAAAGCTTGTATTTCCATCCCACATTGCTTAAACGCAGAAAACACAGGCCAAATCCCAAACTATAAATAGAGGCCTCTATCTCTTATATTTTCTACACTTGAAAATTCTAAGGACTAGAGAGCCCAAGAATCCCCATTGGAGGATTCCTAAGCACACCTAGATAGTCCTTTGGAATAGTTAAAGTAATAGAGCTAGGAGTCCACGGTGCCAGCAAAGCTCTATCGGAGGAGTATTTTGAGAGAAGTTCTTAGGGTAAGTTCTTCTTCTTCTTTTTATGTTATGCTCTTATTTTCTGTTTTGATCTTTATATTCATAGTTCTAGGTTAAATTTCTTGTATATTCTTCATGTTTTTCATTATTATTAGTTTAGGTCTTTAAAGTTCATAGGATAGTTAAATTTCCTTGTTTCTAGTATCCACATTAAAGTTGAGTTATCATAGGCAACGCTACCCTACATGTTGTAGTAGCCGGAGCATGTGGGGTTGGTATCCAATCCATGGATATTCGACCCTCGGGATAATAAAACCTTAACTTGGATCTACGAGTCTAGATTTAAGGCATTCACGTAAGAATTATATTGTAATTCATATTAATTAGAATAGTATACTATCCATGATTAGGATATCTATAGTAATTTAATTAATTTATATCCACGAATTAGTTAATCCATGTAATCTTTGCATAATTAGTTTAATTCATGAATTAGTTCTTATCCTTGTATCCATGCTTATCCATACATGCATACACTTGCACACTATCCTCATATAGAATAGTAGGTTGTCCATACTGGGGATAATACTTAATTAGGGTTACACATGCACACTACTACACATAGTAGTCATGTTTGGACATACATACATGGTATCTATGCTTAGGATAATAGGGTAGTAATAGATTATCCTATTATTATGCATTATTATTGTCCTAACCATGATTAATTAGGAAGAGTTGGGAATGCTATGATATCCCGGGTAAGTTCTCTACATTCCCTCTTATTTATTGCTTTCTAAAGATCATCTAGAAGCATGTATAGGTGGATAAAATACAGATTTAGATTCCCTACATAATTACTTTTACATAGAATCCATGTTTTACTAGGGTTTTTAAGTGCAATTTTCACATTTAAATTCCTTTATTTCCTTTCGCTTGCATATAGGAGTGTAGTATACGTTTAGTCCCCAAATTACTGCTTTAACATGTGCATTGCATGTAATTGCTTAGTTTCTTGCACAATTTTCTTTCATTAGTTGGTTATAACTTGAAATAGGATTGCATTAGTGTAATTAAAACGGTCCACATAATGTCTAGTCAATCACCTTGAAAGCTGAGTAGAGGCCAATCTCACGATGGGGCGAGAGGGGATATTTTAGCATGATCTAGCTCCTTCCTCGCTTTTATGTTAACTCCAGAACTGAGTTTTTTGGTGACGACGGGGCGGTGCTTGATTCGAGGTGAAAAGTGCATGTTCATAGCGTATTACATGGTTCTTTATGCATACTTTTATCCCCAAAGTCCCTACATTTAGGTGCATTCTAATAACAAAGTTTTTTTATTGTGTTAATGCTAAAATATATGTTTACGCATTGTTTTATAGTTATTAGAATGTAAATCAATGAAGTGAAGCTAAAGAAAAGTGATTCTGGTGAAGAGAATAACAGAAGCAACTGAGAAAATGCCATTTTTGACAATGAATACTTCAGATTTGAAAGATTTTCCTAGAAATACAAAATGTAGATCATTGAGTTACGGTCACGTGACCGTAAATGAGAGGTCAATCCGAGGTCCGAGTAAAACGTTATGGACATTCTCCCATCAGTGCGCAGAGCTATCAAAATCAGAGAGTTCAATCGATTGAGGAGAGTTCAATCGATCGAACCTTCGATCGATCAAACTAAGCTCGATCGATTGAACTTCATATTCTCCCAAAAGTTGCGTATAGTCTGCAGGAACCCTATACATAAGTCGTTTTGACACCAAACGAGAGGAGGACGCTCCAGAACGCAGAAAGCAGCAGTTTAGGGTAGTTTTAGGGTTAGATTAGGAGTAGATTAGGCTAGATTCACCTTTTTCTTCCTTTTTTTCATTAATATATTGAAGATTATTGAAGATTCAAGTGGATTTTATGTTCATTTCGAGTTTATTTCAGATTATATCTAGGTTTTTCTTTTCAATCCTTGTTATTTGATTGTTATTAGTTTATATGCTATGATTACTTTAGGTTACTGTTTTTGTATTAATTTATTCATGTTTCCGTAGTTTAGACGTTGGGAATATGTGATAAAACATTGATTCTTAACCTCTGCCATGTATGATATAGAAAACCTGGGCTCGACCGATTGACGATATTTCGATCGATCGAACCAGAGCCATAGTCAAGCGATCGAAGACATATCGATCGATTGAAGGATGATGCTGTTCGATCGATCGAGATCGCTTCGATCGATTGAACTTGTTGATTCCTGAGATAATTCTTTTAAGTATTCCATGACTTTCTGTTTTAGAAATCTGTCATCAAATTGTCCCTATAAGCTCAGTTTGTCACAACAGTTTTTAGAACTTAAAGCCTTAAGGCTATTTTCTTCAATGACTTTTGAAAACCACTTTGAATGCTAACACCATTTAGAGTGCAAGTATTAACCATTGTTTTAAACCGTATTCCTAGTATTTTAAATAAATTGTGATGATTTAGTCTCGGTCATGAAGAGCTATTCAATCTTTATCTTTAGAAAAATACGGAATACTGAAGAGGAATGAACTCCATAGAATATTAATGAGTATGCATGGTAGATGGTTAGGATCAATGTGGATTCACGTGTTTTCAACACCTTTAGTTTATTTATTTAATTAGTTATGTTTCTTTATGCTTTAGATTACTATTTAGTTTAATTTAATTAATTAGGATTCGATAGAACTTTCACCCCTAGATTCATATTTTTCTTTTTCTTTAGGTTGTAACTTAGTAGATATTCTTCTTATTCCTTCCCTGTGGGATCGACCTGGACTTATCCAGTATTACTTGCACGATCACCTACACTTGGGTGTTGCACAAAAGCACACAACTTTTTAGTCGTGTTAAGTTTTTGGTGCCGTTGCCGGGGAAAGCAACTAGGTTAGGATTTTACTAAGTTATTTCCATTTTTTCTTTTTTCTTAAAAAAAAAAAATTTTAAATAAAAATAAAAAATAAAAAATAAAAAAAATACAAATAAAAGTTGTTGGACTTTTTCTCTCACAAGATAAAAATAAAAATAAATAAATAAATAATAGTTATAATGTCACGCCCCGGAGCAGCATAAATAGAGAAAAATAAATTTCCTTTATGGGTCCATAAGGAATGACAGGTGAAAGTCACTAATAATCCACACCACGCAGTACTAGTCCAAAAGAAAAGCAACAGTAAACAACTGAGAATAACACACAGTTCTAACTATTACAAAATATCAGAGTATGGTCCACAGGATCACAACAGGTCTGAAGACAACAAATGCCCAAGTACCCGCAAACAAAAGGTTCAACAGAACAACCGAAATGTAATCTAACTATAACATCTTCAGTCTTCAACTGGCATAAGGATAATCCTCCCTGGCGTAACCATCATCGGTGGGGCCTTCCTCTGGATAATAGTCATCAGTGTACTGGTCATTACCTACAGAATAAGGGGCAGGATATTTTGGACGGGGAAAGTCCAGGCAATAAAAGGCCGTCAGCTTACTGAGAGCTGAGTGAGCATAAACTAACGAGTTACCAGTTATCTGAAGTAAACACGAGCTTATGAAAACGCGGGTTAACATCTTATTATAAAGATAACATTATCTTGTTCCTTTACCTATCCTAGTAAACCGACCCTTATCATCTTGTTACTCAAATCACGACATTTAACAAACTCTGATTTCATGAACTGACTCAATCGTTTAACTCTAGGGATACACCTCCATTTCGTCCACCGCTTTTAAGAGCATATGCACAGCTCACCGCATGTCATGGACTCTACGTCAGTCCGTCCTCCAGCTTTAAGAGCATATGCACAGCTCACCGCTTATTAGGGACACAACGTTTCCAATAAGGCATATCATTCTATTGCCACGACTTAATGTCATCTACTAGTGATCCCAGCTCACCGCTTTTAAGAGCATATTAGCTCACCGCTTTTAAGAGCATATCATAGATCATCCAGTCTATCTTAGGACTTATTTGGTCCAGCTCGCCGCTTTTAAGAGCATATCATGACCGAACGTCCATCCCCGTACTATTCCCAGAACTTATCAAACCTACTTACGTTCCATTCTAACATCGACACATGACAATTCCCAATGTGGCCTGACTACTCTGAATGAAAGAAAACGGACATCGAACTCATTCAAGAATTTCATAGTATCTAACGTTGTCAGATTTATACATGTGTTATTAATCATACTTATCTGTGTTGTCACATTATCCCTGATAACCCCCAAATCGTAAAATGGAAGTCCGTATTGGAAATCAAACAACAAAACCTCTTATAAAATAAATAGGCAAAGAAAATCATGTTCTGATCATTCCAATCGATTGGGACTAAGTCCAATCGATTGGTATAAAATCATATCAATCGATTAAGAAAACAGGCAATCGATTGGGTCTTAAATAGTGGCAATCGATTGCTAACATTTTCAATCGATTGGGATGTCAATCGATTGGATCTCTATCCAATCGATTGGATCCAGACTGATGGCAATCGATTGAGATTTATGTCATTCGATTGGCACTTCGTCCTCACCAGCAGATTGTAAAAACAGCTTATATAAACGTACACTACATGCATTTAACCCATCTAAACTTCATGATAACTTATATAACTTCATATAGAGGGGCCAAGTGAGTTAGAACTCACTTAGGGTGCGTTTGGCTTGTGTTTAAGCTTGAAATCTCCAAGCTCTCTCTCTCTTCCTTCTTTCTTCTTCTTCCTTGTCGGGTTCTCTCTCTTCTCTTGCTTCTCCTCCTTCTTTCTGCTTCTTCTTCTTCCTCCCAACTGCCAAGGGCAGTGAGTGTGTGTGAGGGTGTGTATAAATATAGATATATAGATAGATATATGTATATCTCTCAAGAGGTATGTCTCTCTCTCTCTCTCAAGGCTGCCAAAATGACCCAAGGCCATAAATATGGTCATCTATATAGAGATAAGGGAGTGCCACACGTTTAAAGCTCAAAAAAAGAAGAAAATATGTCTCAGCTTATACCAATCGATTGGGACACAAGTCAATCGATTTGGAACAAATATTTGTAGTCAATCGATTGGAATAATGTCAATCGATTGGGATGTTGACACGTAGTCAATTTTGGTCGGTAAAATGGCAATCGATTGGGAATATGTCAATCGATTGGTATCCAAAAAGTGTCAATCGATTGGGAATATGTCAATCGATTGGTATCAAAATTTATAAAAAGGAAGAGAAAGTTTATACGAGTATAGAAATGAAATACCAGGTTTTATTAATATACCAAAATACAGGGTATTACATCATCCACCACTCAACAAAAGATTTCGTCCTCGAAATCAAAAGCAACAAGATCTAAAACAAAAACGAAAACTTCTCGCGCATCTCTGACTCTAGTTCCCACGAAGCTTCTCCTTCATCGTTATGCTTCCACTGAATTTTGACTAACGGAATCTCTTTGTTCCTGATTTTCTTGATCCCTCGATCCAGAATACAAACAGGTCCTTCATTGAATGTAGCGTTATTGTGGACTTCAATGTCTTCAAAGCTGATCTCATGCGCTGGGTTGTGAACACACTTCCTCAGCATACTGATGTGGAAAACATTGTGCACTCCTGACATCTTTGGCGGCAATGCAAGGCGATAAGCGACCTTCCCAACACACTCTAGAATCTCAAATGGTCCGATGAAACGTGGCAATAATTTGCCCCTTTTCTGACCAAATCTGACGATTCCTCGAACAGGTGAAACCTTGAGTAATACGTGATCTCCAACGGCAAACTCCAAGTCTTTGCGTTGCTTGTCAGCATAACTCTTGTATCTGGTCTGGGCTGTCTTCATCTTCTCACGTACGACTTGAATCTTCTCACTGGTTTCTCGTACCATCTTTGGCCCAAGAAGTTGACTATCTCCGACTTCGGTCCAACATAGCGACGATCGGCAAGGTCTTCCGTACAAAGCTTCGAATGGCGCCATATCTATGTTGAATGATAACTATTATTATAGGCGAACTCAATCAGAGGTAAGTGTATCTCCCAAGAACTCTCAAAATCAATGACACAAGCGCGTAACATATCTTCCATCACTTGATTAATTCTTTCAGTCTGTCCATCGGTCTGCGGATGAAAAGTTGAACTCAAGTTCAATGTCGTTCCCATCGCTGTCTGGAGACTCTTCCAAAATTCTGCAGTAAAACGCGAATCTCGGTCTGACACAATAGATACAGGCACTCCGTGTAATCGTACA
This sequence comes from Hydrangea macrophylla, assembly GCA_033977485.1. Classification (NCBI taxonomy): domain Eukaryota; kingdom Viridiplantae; phylum Streptophyta; class Magnoliopsida; order Cornales; family Hydrangeaceae; genus Hydrangea; species Hydrangea macrophylla. The sequence continues at coordinate 14,521,469 of CM066990.1, read as the reverse complement.
ACGTGTTGTAGATACATTCGGCTCAAACGTTCTACTGAATACGTCATGCTATAGGCAATAAAATGTGCCGTCTTAGTAAGTCGATCCACGATTACCCATATAGCATCGTGATTCTGCTATGACTTTGGCAATCCCACCACGAAATCCATGGTTATGTGTTCCCATTTCCATTGAGGAATAGGTAACGGCTGTAGAAGTCCAGGTGGTTTCTGATGTTCTGCCTTTACTTGTTTACAAGTAAGACACTGAGCTACATACTCAGCCACTTCTCGCTTCATTCCTTCCCACCAGAAATTTCTCTTCAAGTCCTTGTACATCTTCGTACTTCCGGGATGAATCATCATCCGTGACTTATGAGCTTCATCCAATATGTCTTTTCGGAGACTTTCTTTATTAGTTACACAGAGTCTATCTTTACATCGTAAAGCTCCGTCGGTACTAATATTCCAGATTTCTGGTTCCTTTGCTGTCATCTTGGCGAACCATAACTTCAAATCCTTTGCTGTCTGTTGAGCCTCCATGATACGACTGATCAAAGTCGGTTGTACCATAAGACATCCAAAATGTTGTCCTTTCATTGGCTCCACTGGCTGAAGATCAAATTCAGCAATTTCTTCTAATGCTCTCCATTCTCTAATTAGAAATGCAGCGGTCACTAGCCGAGGTTTACGGCTCAAAGCGTCTGCTACTACGTTTGCTTTACTGGGATGGTATTGCAAAGAAAAGTCATAGTCTTTGAGTAATTCCATCCACCTTCGTTGTCGCATATTCAACTCCTTTTGAGAGAACAAATACTTCAAGCTCTTATGATCGGAAAACAAGTCAAACTTTTCTCCATAGAGATAGTGTCTCCAAATTTTTAATGCAAACACTATTGCTGCTAATTCCAGATCATGCGTAAGATAATTTTTCTCATGTACCTTCAATTGTCTTGATCCATATGCGATAACATTTCCATCTTGCATAAGCACACACCCGAGTCCTTGGTACAATGCATCACTGTAGATCACATACTTTTCTCCACTCTTAGGTAATGCGAGTACTGGTGCAGAAGTCAATCTTTCTTTTAACTCCTGAAATGCACCTTCATGCTTGTCTGTCCATTCATACTTCATCTCTTTCCTGGTTAAGTTTGTCAAGGATCCTGCTATCTTGGAAAATCCTTCGACGAATCTTCTGTAATATCCTGCTAAACCGAGGAAACTTCTGACTTCGGTCGCATTCGTCGGTCTGTTCCAGCTTAAGACTGCATCAATCTTAGATGAGTCTACCGAAATACCTTCCTGAGATATAACATGCCCCAAGAATTTGACTTCCTGTAGCCAAAACTCACACTTGCTGAACTTTGCATACAACTTGTTATCTCGAAGTGTCTGCAGGGCAACTTGTAAATGCTCCTTGTGATTCTCTTTTATCTTTGAGTAGATCAGTATATCATCAATGAACACAATAATGAATTTATCCAGATATAGTCTGAATACTCTATTCATCAAGTCCATAAATACTGATGGCGCATTCGTCAATCCAAAAGGCATAACTAGAAACTCGTAATGCCCGTATCTTGTCCTGAATGCAGTCTTCGATACATCCTCTGGTCGAACTAACAATTGGTGGTATCCTGAACGTAAATCGATCTTGGAAAAGATCCTAGATCCTTGTAACTGGTCGAATAGATCATCTATCCGAGGTAATGGATATCTATTCTTAATCGTAACCTTGTTCAACTCCCTGTAGTCTATACAGAGTCGAAGTGTTCCTTCCTTCTTCTTTACAAATATAACTGGTGCTCCCCAAGGTGACGTACTTGGACGAACAAATCCTAGATCTTCAAGCTCTTGAACTTGCTTCTTCAGTTCCAACATCTCGGTTGGTGCCATTCTATATGGAGTCTTAGAAATAGGCAATGTACCAGGTACTAATTTCACGCAGAAGTCTATTTCTCTTTTCGGTGGAAGTCCTTTAATATCCTGAAATACATCTAGAAAGTCTCGTGCAATATGAATTTGATCCATCGTAAGCTCCGTACTCGTACTAATGATCGTAGCCAAACCACTCGCAAGAAACAGGTCGCTTGTCGGTTTACACTGAAATCTGATCGTCGGCTTTTCTTGTATTGGAAATACAATCGTCCTAGTAGGGCAGTCCAAATTGGCACCATATTTAGCTAACCAATCCATCCCTAGGATAACATCGAATTCTGACATCGACAGAACTACCAAGTCTGCTGGAAGATTCCTATCTCCCAGAGTCAATGGGCAATCTCTACACACTTTACTCAACTTAACTGTCACTCCCAATGGTGACACAGCATTCAGTGTTGACTCAAGTGTTTGGGGTTCTAAACCCAACTGACGCACAATCTTAACAGCAATAAAAGAACGTGCAACTCCAGTATCAAATAAAGCTTTAACTGGACTATGAAAGAGTACAAGTGTACCTTCTAAATGTTGCTGCTCATAAGCATTAAAGCCTGCTTCTTCTGGGATAATAGCATTCATCCTTGCCTGATCTGGATGTCCTTGAATTCCTTGAACTGGTGCCCCGTAGTATCCTCCTCGTGGTGCACGACAATCCTTGCTCAAGTGTCCTGGTTTGTTGTAGTTGCGACAGACGATATCTGGCCTGCGATTTGATCTGTAAACAGTGCAGTTCCTTGAAATATGTCCTGGCTTTCCACAGTTAAAACATCCTCCACTATTGCTTGGTGGGGCTGTTAGTAATGCCTTCGGCTGTAGTTCTCGCTGTTGATTTTGCTGGGGTCGATTACAACCTTGCTGAGGTTTCCTGGCTCCTTCCCAGATTCTCTTGTTTCCTTGAAAGTTTTCTTGAGGTCTCCATCCTTGGGTATTTCTCGGTGGTCGATTAGGGAAATTTCTCTGTTGAAACCCTCGTGACGACTGAGGTCGATTTGTCTGTGATTGTTGTAGTGGATTAGCATCCTTTTCTAATCCTGTAGCAAATCTAACAATTTCCTCATACGACTGGTTCAGATGACCAACCATCATATGTCTAAGGTGGGGGTTCAGTCCTTGGTGAAATCTCTTCACCTTCTTCTGCGGAGTGTCTATCATATGCTGAGCAAATCTGGATAAATGCTCGAACTGTGTTGTGTATTCCCGTACATTCCATCCTCCTTGGATCAAATTGAGAAAGTTCTTTTCCTGTTGATCTCTCTCATCTTCTGGAAAATACTTATCCAAAAATCTGCCTTTGAATGTCTCCCACGACATAGCTCTAGCGGCATCGATCCCAATTGTGGCTTGCTCAGCCTCCCACCAATCTGCGGCGGCATAAGTGAGCTGAAACGTAGCAAGGCGACGTTTCTCTTGTTCGTTGCATTCCAATGCTTCAAATATTAACTCCATCTCTCTTATCCATTGTTCTGCTTTCCATGGTTCTGTTAGTCCATCAAACTTTTCGGGACGTAACCCACAAAAATTTGCTAATAGCTTATCTCCAGTCTATCTTGGTGGCGGGGGTGCAAGAGGTCTCTGGTGGGTGGAGTGATTATATGTATCCCCCACATGCTCCATCCTCTGCATAAATGCTTCGAAAATTCCCGTCGGATCCATCCCTTCCGGAATAGGTGCTCCATTACGTGCTTGGTGATTTCTCAAGGGTCCTACCATGATGCTAACGAGTATCGCCTACAAGAGACATATTGATCAGCTGAAAGTCTTCTCGTAGAAACGAACTCAAGATAGAACAAGAAACAGCAAAACTAACAATTCTAATAAACAACACAGCACAACGCAACAACCAAACAATAACAAAAGTATCGCTCGTATATATATATATATATATATCAAAAGATGTACCGTATAGTACACACTAGTCAAACTGTGTACCATATGGGACAAGAGTTACAACAACTAAAGTCAGCTAATACTATACAAAGCTATGGTCAATAGCTATCTCTCAAGCTCCCAAAAATCTAGTGGACAACATGTCCTAATATAAACTAACCAAATCTATACCCTGCAGATCCTGACTGAAAAGTCGTCAACATCTGATCCTGCTGGTGGTGCCTCGTCCTCAGGGTCTATATCCATCTCCTCAGGTGGATCATCCTCAACTGGTGCGACAAGATCCCCGACTACTACCCCTATATCCCAATCCTCTATCATCTCTGCATCATCGTCCTCCATCACGTCTGCTATCGCCTAGTTAGCGACATCAACAACTACTGCAGCAAAACTGTCAGCTATGTCAAGAGCTCCTGCTATAGCCACCTCTCCCATAACAAAATCTGCTGGCTGTGCTACCATCTGAGCTATCCATCCTACTGCCATATCGGCCATGGCTGCCATATGCATAATGGGTCCAGCTGGTATCTGAAGCACAACGGGTACCTCTGGCACAACTATCTCCTCGTTGGGTACCTTCTCATCTACTACTACGTCTGCCTCAATAGCCTCTGGGTCTGGTACTGGATCCTCTGGCTCAAACTCTGGCTCCTCGGGGTCATCCTCAGGTTCATCATCATCTGCATCGTCTACATGCTCATCCTCTACTGGGTCCTCGTCATCTATCGGCTCCTCCTCTCCATCTCCATCCATATCCTCATCGGGATGCTCATCCTCAGGCTCTAGATCCTCCTCATCCTCAATCGGCTCAGGCTCTGGCTCTGGGACGGGTACGTCGGGCACTGGTGATGGTGGGGCTGCTGCTGCTGCTGGTACAGTTATAGGCTCAGGTGGAGCGGCTATAATGGCTCTCAACTCAATCTCATCCATCTCTGGCTTACTCAAAACTAGTCGTAACATCTCCTGGCAAATGTCTCTACCGACCTTCGCAGTATGGTAAGCATCCATGCGCATCTGTGTTGGGTGAGTACTCCTGGTCACATAAAGCGCTCTCCACATGTCTTCCTCTAAATGTCGACTAGCTATCTGGCACACACGCTTACGATAAAACTCTGGGTCAGCTGGCTCCACGGTATCTCCATGGATAATATGTCCTCCATAAACATCAGTCACAAACTGGTGAAACTCCGGATCCATGCTATCCTGCAAAGGAAACTATCTATCGTCAGGAAGACGAACTTATCTCATACTCATATCTCATCTCAAAGAAATTCTATCATACTAGGACCAGATGGTGTGGAAATACTGAGTGAACAAAAGTATCACAACCTAGAGTACCGAACCTAGGCTATGATACCAAAAACCCTGTCACGCCCCGGAGCAGCATAAATAGAGAAAAATAAATTTTCTTTATGGGTCCATAAGGAATGACAGGTGAAAGTCACAATAATCCACACCACGCAGTACTAGTCCAAAAGAAAAGCAACAGTAAACAACTGAGAATAACACACAGTGCTAACTATTACAAAATATCATAGTATGGTCCACAGGATCACAACAGGTCTGAAGACAACAAATGCCCAAGTACACGCTAACAAAAGGTTCAACAGAACAACCGAAATGTAATCTAACTATAACATCTTCAGTCTTCAACTGGCATAAGGATAATCCTCCCTGGCGTAACCATCATCGGTGGGGCCTTCCTCTGGATAATAGTCATCAGTGTACTGGTCATTACCTACAGAATAAGGGGCAGGATATTCTGGACGGGGAAAGTCCAGGCAATAAAAGGCCGTCAGCTTACTGAGAGCTGAGTGAGCATACACTAACAAGGTACCAGTTATCTGAAGTAAACACGAGCTTATGAAAACGCGGGGTAACATCTTATTATAAAGATAACATTATCTTGTTCCTTTATCTATCCTTGTAAACCGACCCTTATCGTCTTGTTACTCAAATCACGACATTTAACAAACTCTGATTTCATGAACTGACTCAATCGTTTAACTTTAGGGATACACCTCCATTTTGTCCACCGCTTTTAAGAGCATATGCACAGCTCATCGCATGTCATGGACTCCACGTCAGTCCGTCCCCCAGCTTTTAAGAGCATATGCACAGCTCACCACTTATTAGGGACACAAAGTTTCCAATAAGGCATATCATTCTATTGCCACAACTTAACGTCATCTACTAGTGATCCCAGCTCACCGCTTTTAAGAGCATATTCACAGCTCACAGCTTTTAAGAGCATATCATAGATCATCCAGTCTATCTTAGGACTTATTTAGTCCAGCTCACCGCTTTTAAGAGCATATTCACAGCTCACTGCTTTTAAGAGCATATCATGATCGAACGTCCATCCCCGTACTATTCCCAGAACTTATCAAACCTACTTACGTTCCATTCTAACATTGACACATGACAATTCCCAATGTGGCCTGACTACTATGAATGAAAGAAAATGGACATCGAACTCATACAAGAATTTCATAGTATCTAACGTTGTCAGATTTATACATATGTTATTAATCATACTTATCTGTGTTGTCACATTATCCCTGATAACCCCCAAATTGTAAAATGGAAGTCCGTATTGGAAATCGAACAACAAAACCTCTTATAAAATAAATAGGCAAAGAAAATCATGTTCTGATCATTCCAATCGATTGGGACTAAGTCGAATCGATTGGTATAAAATCATATCAATCGATTGAGAAAACAGGCAATCGATTGGGTCTTAAATAGTGGCAATCGATTGCTAACATTTTCAATCGATTGGGATGTCAATCGATTGGATCTCTATCCAATCGATTGGATCCAGACTGATGGCAATCGATTGAGATTTATGTCAATCGATTGGCACTTCGTCCTCACCAGCAGATTGTAAAAACAACTTATATAAACGTACACTACATGCATTTAACCCGTCTAAACTTCATAATAACTTATATAAACTTCATATAGAGGGACCAAGTGAGTTAGAACTCACTTAGGGTGCGTTTGGCTTATGTTTAAGCTTGAAATCTCCAAGCTCTCTCTCTCTTCCTTCTTTCTTCTTCCTCCTTGTCGGGTTCTCTCTCTTCTCTTGCTTCTCCTCCTTCTTTTTGCTTCTTCTTCTTCCTCCCAACTGCCAAGGGCAGTGAGTGTGTGTGAGGGTGTGTATAAATATAGATATATAGATAGATATATGTATATCTCTCAAGAGGTATGTCTCTCTCTCTCTCTCAAGGCTGCCAAAATGACCCAAGGCCATAAATATGGTCATATATATAGAGATAAGGGAGTGCCACACGTTTAAAGCTCAAGAAAAGAAGAAATTATGTTTCAGCTTATACCAATCGATTGGGACACAAGTCAATCGATTGGGAACAAATATTTGTAGTCAATCGATTGGAATAATGTCAATCGGTTGGGATGTTGACACGTAGTCAATTTTAGTCGGTAAAATGGCAATCGATTGGGAATATGTCAATCGATTGGTATCCAAAAAGTGTCAATTGATTGGGAATATGTCAATCGATTGGTATCAAAAATTATAAAAAGGAAGAGAAAGTTTATACGAGTATAGAAATGAAATACCCGGTTTTATTAATATACCAAAATACAGGGTATTACATATAATAAATATATAAATAAAAATTCTATTGTTTTAAAATTTTGAGTGAACATGTCTTATCCATATTACCCTCCATACAACACAAACATCATGAATAGGTACATGTTAGGTAATGAAAACAATCCTCCAAGTTGGCAAGCACCCATATATGACGCGCATTATCAACCTGAGTGCTACCAACGTCCACAATGGGGAAATGATAGTGGTAGTCCCCCATATTATAAAACGTATCAAGAACCTCCACATGAAGAGTTCTATCAACCGTAATGGGGCGATAACCAAAATAATAATGTAGGATATAGTAGTAGTTCCCACGATTACCAAACACACCAAGACTTTCCCTTTGGCAAGCCTTGTCCACAAACACATTGGGATGGGAATTACTACCAACAACAATAGGGCGAAACTTCATATGGTAATAATGAGGAGAATAACCAAGTTGAGGATAATGGTATGTTATCATTGCTGCTTATTGAAATGAAAAGGCTAGATAGTGCACTTAATAAATTAGAAACTAGATACCAACAAGCATATGCTAGCCAGCCTTTAGAAGACTATACCAATCCTTCAACACTACAACCTAAATTTCAAGACACTAATAATGGAATGGAATTGGAGGATAATGACGGGTGTATGATAATGTCTGAAATCCAAAACCAAACCATTAAGCATGATATTGTAGAACCATCTTCTCCTCAATATGCAACCCCAGACATCAACTCCTTCACTGCCTTGACAAAGTTGCACAATCTCTTTGTCCAAGGCACCTCTATAGATGATATATATAGTGAGGAGAGTTACAAGGATGAGAATGAGGTTATAAAAAATGATGAGAGTTTAGTTGCACAATCTCTTTGTCCAAGGCACAATCTCTTTGTAGAACCATCTTCTCCTCAATATGCAACCCCAGACATCAACTCCTTCACTGCCTTGATATAGTTGCACAATCTCTTTGTCCAAGGCACCTCTATAGATGACATATATAGTGAGGAGAGTTACAAGGATGAGAATGAGGTTATAAAAGATGATGAGAGTTTAGGTGATTACACGCAACTAGGAAAGGAGGAGTCCCCTGTTGACTCTCTCCCTAACTTTAATAGTGACCCTAGGGAGGACATACTTGAAAAATCTAAATCCGATTTAGATTCATGTGATATTCATAAACCATCACCTCTTTCGGCCGAAGAGGTGGTGTCACCAAGTTACCCATCACCTATCCTCTCTATCAATCAAAGCTCTTATCCCGAGCTTGAAAGTCATGTGTACCCCAATTCTGAACAAAAAGAGTGTGTTGTGGAAGGGAATAGTAAGGGTTCTAGCATATGCACTGTACAAAATTTTATTTTTCAAAATTCTTTGAGAGAGGACTTGGAAAATTTTGGGCCCACATTAGATGATCTTAAACTTCAACAAGAAGCTAGTAATCTGCTAGACTGCTTGACCTTCTTGAGTAATACTGAAATTGAGGCCCAAATAGATAGCTGTATCCAAGTCCATTCCAAAACTATTTACATAGAACAGAAATACAATTCATATGATCATATCTCTATAGATTATGTTCTAATACAAGAGGAGGGTAATGAAGCTAAATTAGAACATCACTTAGACCCTACCCCTTTTATCGAACCTTGGCCACCTCCTAGTATTAAAATAGAGGCCGTTATAGGAAATACCAACACCAACGATCGTTCTTGCTTATAATTCCTAAAAAGTGTGGTATACCTCTTATAATTGTCTCCAATAAATTTGGAAGCCATAGGTTTTGCATCATCTCCTCTGACCTTGAGCCTAACATTAGTTGGGAGGAGTTGCATTTTTATGAGGATCCCAACGTTCTTCTCACTATTAAATTATTTTATTGGGAAGATCCTCAAAAATTTTGATTATTACTTTATGATAAAAATCTTGATTAACCGAATTTATTTACTTAGTCGATGTATTTTATTCTCTTTTTTTTCCTTGTTGCTACTAAATATTTACAGGTAACTAAAAAAAAAATCAATAAATACAAATTGGATATTAACGCCATGAGGTAATATCATTCCTTCTCTCGCTTTACTTTACATATCCATGTGCTTAATTTAGAACATTGAGGACAATGTTTAGTTTTAGTTGGGGGGGAGTGAGTTATTGCATGCCTCATTTCTTTCTTTTTTATGCTTTAGTGTCATATACCTGCTTAGCAACATGTAACTCAGTAAATTAAAAGTGTCAACATGTAACTTAGTAAATTAAAATTGTCAAAAATTTTAATTTTTAATTTGTATTTAAGATAATAAAATGGTTCTTATATTTCTCTCTTAGTAAATGTAGTTAGTTATGATGCATTAGTGTTATTTTCTGTATGTCATTAGTATGTGATACACTATGGTAGTTTGTTTACTGTCTTAGTTATAGTGTGTTTTATGCCTTCTAATCTTCAAACAACTTTGAGCACGTTGTGACAACCTTGTACATAACTTAAATGGATTAGCAAATATAGCTTAGATGTCTTGAGAGACTGTAGTAGAGACTAATAACCCAAGTGAGCTTTCGAGCCATTCTTGTTTTTGAGGGATTTATGAAATTATTCTAACTTTTTGAAAAGCGTACTCACTCATTGAAAGTCTCACTTTGCTTCTTCATTTTTGACTGATCACTAGAAGAGAACGTTCAGGATTTACCAAAATCTAGAGCTCTTGAATTTACTAAAATGAATAATCCAATGAACTTAGAGACTAATTTAGGCCATCTTTTGACAATACATGTATAATGCAGCCTTGGCCTACCTATTTGTTGTTTCTTTACTTCACCTCTTGAGCTTATCATAATCGCCTTGTCTACACAATCCTAAAGTCAATACCTAACTCAAAATTAGGAGTTCAAGCCTCAGTTTCATTATTTAGGAGTGATTGGGATGTATTGTCTTGACAAGAAGTTTGGTTGTGTGAATAAGAGAAAATTGGCAAAGAAAAAAAAAAGAAAAAGAAAGGCATAAAAAAGAAAGAAAGAAAAAATATGCCAATGGTTATTACCAAAGAAAAAGAAAAAATAATAATAATAAAAAGAAGAGTGAAAAAAAAAAGAAAAAAAAGGGAAAAGAAGAGAGAGATTGGACATGTGGGAAAGTTTGAAAATTTGTAGTAGACATTTCAATCACATCCTTTGACCCAATTGAATATTACGAGCCTCTTTCTTCTTAATCGAACACCTATTTTTCAAAGACCTAATGATGCTAGGTAAATTGGATTTGAAGTTAAGGTAATGAGAGAGTTCTCCACGGTATCTCGTTCTTCTAGTGAAAAGTATCCTTTTATGAGACTTTGTTCACTAAAATGTTCGTTTTTCTATTTAGACATGAGAAGCATTAGATTCCATTTACATTTACTCCTTATAGCTTCCATATCATGAGTGATAATTATTACACCTAATTCGGACTGATTTCATCTTGAGAGTGTAATCCCGGTGAGAGTTGAGTCAAAATGAACGTCTTGATAGTGTCTTAGGTTTCACAAGCTTTGAAATTAAAGTTATGTATTTTGGTTGTCCAATCACACACACACACTTGATGATTAATAGGTATAGAATATTATGATGACTTTGATAGTAGATTAACTGTAATGTGTGTGTTGCATGGCTATGGCATACTAGAGAGTTTCATGAGATTGTTGAGCCTAACTATATTGCTAAATGAGAGGAAATTTTTTTTGAAAACATTTAAACTAGAACCATTACCATAAACATGAATTTTGTGGGTAAATTCACTGCAAACCCTCACGAGACAATACTCGTCCACTAGGGGGAACCTAGGTGTTTAAAGGCTTGTTGCATACGCTAAATGCAATTGCGATTCCTGCGAAAGTGAGTTAAAATTTTTACTTTCTTTTGTTTTCAATTTTTAGAGTTAATTAAACATTGCTGTAGTTCGCTTCATTGCTAGGGACTAGCAACGAGCTAGTTGGGGGGTGTGATTTGAGATGAAAAGTGCATGTTCATAGCGTATTACATGGTTCTTTATGCATACTTTTATCCTCAAAGTCCCTACATTTAGGTGCATTCTAATAACAATGTTCTTTTTATTGTGTTAATACTAAAACATATGTTTATGCATTGTTTTATAGGTATTAGAATGTAAATCAATGAAATGAAGCTAAAGAAAAGTGATTCTGGTGAAGAGAATAACAAAAGTAGCTGAGAAAATGCTATTTTTGACAATGAATACTTTAGATTTGAAAGATTTTCCTAGAAATACCAAATGTATAGTAGACCATTGAGTTACAGTCGTGTGGCCGCAAACGAGAGGTCAATCCGAGGTCTGAGTAAAAAGTTATGGCTATTCTCGAATCGGTGCGCAGAGGAATCAAAATCAGAGAGTTCAATTGATCGAACTAAGCTTGATTGATTGAACTTCATATTCACCCAAAAGTTGCGTACAGTCTGCGGGAATCCTATATATAAGTCGTTTTGACACCAAACGAGAGGAGGACGCTCCAGAATGCAGAAAATAGTAGTTTAGGGTAGTTTTAGGGTTAGATTAGGAGTAGATTAGGCTAGATTCATCTTTTTCTTCCTCTTTTTCATTAATATATTGAAGATTATTGAAGATTCAAGTGGATTTCATGTTTATTTCGAGTTTATTTCAGATTATATCCAGGTTTTTCTTTTCAATCCTTGTTATTTAATTGTTATTAGTTTATATGCTATGATTACTTTAGGTTACTGTTTCTGTATTAATTTATTCATGTTTCCATAGTTTAGACGTTGGGAATATGTGATGAAACATTGATTCTTAGCCTCTGCCATGTATGATATAGAAAACCAGGGCTCGATCGATCGAAGATATTTCGATCGATCGATCGAACCAGAGCCATAGTCAAGCGATCGAAGACATTTCGATCGATTGAAGGATGATGTTGTCCGATCGATTGAGATCCTTTAAAATATTTTCCAAAATCAAAGAAATCTTTTTTTTTCTCCAAAATTCTGAGGAAAACAAATCTTCTTTTCGAAAATATATTAGAGGCGTCGCACTGGTAAGTCGTTTATGCAATGCTCATGCAGTATATGCAATGCGATGAAATGCAATCTAATCTAAATGCAATGCACCTTAATCTAGCTTAGACCTAGCATATCAGCACATAAGATTCCTTGAGTATGCTAATTACCTTACTAATCCAATCATTATCCAAGGATTTTTTTTTTTTTGAAATTCTATATGGCTCAGGTTTACAAAATTGAATTTTTCATGAAAATCTAGAAGGAGAGGGGGGAGATTTGTAATTTTCAAAAAGCATTTTTGAACCATCCATGCTTGTGGTGTGAAATCATGATTATTTCAAATCGAGGTATGAAATTGGAATTTCTAAAATCTGAGAGGAAAAGTTTGAAATTGAATCATCAAAGTGTGAAATCATAAATTTTGAAATCCAAGGTAGGAAAATTTGAAATCCTCTAAAATCTTAGAGGAGAATTTAAAATTGAATCATCAAAGTAGAAATTTTCGAAATTCTCTAAAATTTAGGGAGAATTTTGGAAAGATTTTGTGAAAGTGAATTTTCAAAGCGAATTTTCAAAAGGGATATTCCTAGAATTTTCAAAATATTCAATTTTTTCAAAGAAGTACTCGTATTTTCAAAATTTTCAAAAATTGTCCTTGAATAATGATTGGATGTTTGGATGAAGACCATACTACTCTAGAGGAATCTACCATATAAGGATTGATAATGCCTTCGCATATACGTCTTCATCATCTACATAATCCCTTATGCAAACGCAAATAATTCATCACATTATCCTAATCAAAGATGATAATCAAGATCCTAATTGAAGGGTTTTATAGAAACTAAATGCAAAGGCCGGGTTTTAGTCTCATAAAGGGTCCATTAGCAAGCTCAGCGGTGTGGGTGACCGCCTCCCTGAGGGCGTGTCGTTCACACATGGACTCTATATACCGCAAGCAGTACAAGGCTAACGGTGACTACATGCTACTAAAGTCTATTGACAAATGGAGGAAAGAGGTCCCTCCACCCACAAGGCAATGGTCTCAAGCAGACGCGGTGAAAGAACAATGCAAGTGCAAATGCAGGCAGAAATAACACGATCATTGAATTAATAACAAGGATATTATTTGGCTCAAGTCAAACCCTCGAAGAACAAGAAACTATAAGTTTCATGTTCAAATCCCCACCAGAGTCGCAAGATTGTTGACCACGCGCGAAATGCGGATGAGGGGTCATGGCATTTTCCCTCGATAGTGTCCTAGGACAGATCCTAAGGAGCACACTTCAGGGAAAACTAGGACTTCCTCACGCGATCCTAGAGACAAAGAGTCATCACCCCTAATTTTTATCGGGAATTAGGAAACCCAAGTTTGACTCGCCCAAAATTGAATAAGGTTACTCGCCCTTCATTACTAGAAACTAGGTTCGGGGGTCTTGGTATGAGAGGGGAAGCAGCACAAGCAGGACTAAAGCACCCCCTCCTCGCCCTACCAAACGGTAGGCCTTGATTCAAATATCCTTGTCCTTAATTCATAATTGATGTTGTTTCCTCAAACATACTAGATAATATATATGTATAAAAGGGAACATATAAGGAAAATCATGTCAAAAGATTAAATCAAGTAGAAGTCGGATGCACATGCAATAGAAGAGAGAGGTATACTTACAGTGGCTAGTCCCGCCCGATATCGATGCAAGTAAAGGAAACATGTCATGATATGCAAAAGGGAATGAGAAGACTTACATTGGGTTGACTCAAGCGAAGTCGTAAAAAGAAAAAAGGAAGGAAACGTGTAATGAAATCATGCAATAATCCTAGATAATATGTCTCTAACAAATAAGCATATAAACAAGGACTATGCTAAAGGAAATGTGTCATTGAAAACAAAGTTGTGAACCTAGAAAAATTCTAAGAGGAAGGATAGAGATAGTATACGATATATGGGCACTAAGCCACATGTAGACGAGGCAAGCTCACAAATCGAAGTCTGGATCCACGGCATTCAATTCTCTACACTAAGACACCAAGGAATACCCAAGCATTGCAAAAAATACAAACAAACAAATGATTTGCATGATAAATAAAGAAAACATGTCATCAATAAAATTTCCAGATTCAGTAACCTCTAATGAATCCTATCAAAAGTGGTCTTAAACATACGCTGGGTTAAAACCCCTTTACAGAAATTTAGATACATGTCTTAAGGAACTTCTCCAAAAAGTAGAACCTCTTTACCATTTTTGAAGTTTGAGAAATAAGAGTTTTCGGAACAGTGGACCAGGACTGTCCACTATTCTTGTAAAAATCATAATTAATTCTACACAAATTATGTGAAGCTCTATTTGGTGTCAAAAGAAAGCTATTTCATTGTGATTTATGAAAAAAATAATCCCATGGACATGTCATGATCTTAGAGTCTCTGACAAGTTGTTTTAAATAGAATCTGTTATTCTGGAAGTTTGGTATCATTTGACAAAGGAATGCAAAACATAATAGAAGTTCATGAATCATGTTAATCAAGTTAATATAAGCTTTTGATCTCTCATCAATTTATCCTAGATGATTTCTAAATCAAGTTTTATTCATCGATTATTGTTGAGTGATCAAGGTATGACCATTTTGTATACATAATCATGATTAGAGTTAATCTAGAAAATTCCAGAATAGTTGTATCAACTTCAAATGCTAGAAAACTATCTTAACTCAGTCGCATGCTCACGATTTCAGATTGGCATATAGATACATGAGTTAGGAATCATCCCCAAAAAGCCGAATATCGATAACTATTATAGATTTTATGAAATTCAAGTACAAAGATACTATGTTCAAATCTCTCAACTGATTTCTCAATAATTTCTAAAAATAGCATATGGATCCTAGGGGTTCTCAAAACGGATCGGATGAAAACTAATTCATCAAAGTTTACTCAAAAAATTTGAAATCCATCAAACTATGGGTTCTGGAGGACCAAATCTTATGAACAAAACCAATCTATTTTGCTGAATTTTTATCTTATTCATTTTAAAGTGTGAGAAAAACATCTTATGTGATGATCGAAGCTTATTAGAGAGATCAAACTCATAAATCAACTTGATTATTATGATTCCCAATCAATTTAGTCTTCAAGTTCTATGAAGAACTTTAGATCATGGATCAAAGGGACTTACAAATATTCTTTTGGAGACGAAACTCAATAGGAATCTAGATAATAGGAATAATCAAGATGAACATAGGAATCATCCTTCTCATAGATCATATTTCCAAACCATCATAGAATTCAAAATAGATACATGTATATAATCATGTATGCATGGATCTAAACTAAATAGAAGAATGAAATCAAAATTGAGAAACAAAAGTGAAAATCAATCTCTAATTAAGAATTGTCAATAAAATCAAAAGAGACTTGGATTTAGCTATGTGAGTGTGTGAAGAACAAGAGAGGAAGAAGATGAGTGTTCTAACAAAGAAAATAAAACTAAACTAGACCCCCAAGTCTTATAGATCTATATACAAAAGTAGGAATTAGAGATGAATTATGATGTCTACCTCTTGGAGGATTCTCAATTATGCAACCAAAGTTGAATTGAAGAGTCTTCTTCTCCAAGTGTTCTTCAAGTTCTTCAAGCACTCATCCATGGAAGTTAAGGGAGGCAATTTGATGTCAAATCTTTAATCCAATTATCTTAAAATTAGTTTAGAAAGTTTAATTCATAATTCACTTCATCTCTCTAGAAATCTCTTTTAAATTGAAAGTATTTTGCAAGTATATGAACTAGTACTCTAGTACATTCCAAGATCACTCAAGATGATCCCATATGAGATGCATGAGATCTATATATAGAGTTTTGAAACTTAACTCTTAAGTTTTAGGGTTAAAACAGGATTTTCAGAGAGCAGAAAAGGGTTAAAATGGCCATTTCGGTGCCTAAACACAGTTTCCAGGCAATTTCCTTGCAGTGGGAGGATTCTAGAAGGGTCTGGAACTCAAAAAGCTTGATAAAGGGGGCACATGTGAGGTGGAGGCTTAAGTGGGACCCGCCACCCGACACTTCCTTTTCTTGTTCCCCTGGTTGCCCTTAAGCTCTGTTTCAAATATTACGTTCACTACTTTTCCAGATTTTCGTAAAAATGCTTTTTGGTGTCTGAAATCGTCCATTTATGTACCGTTGAAAAGTTGTCGAGTTGACTTTCAGTATAAAAATATTCTGAGGGTTTTTAACTAAAAATTTGAAGCTCAATTGAAGTCCAGAAGTCCTCCAAAACTTTCGTCGTCTTTTTGAAATCAAATGACATCTTTACCAAAATTGATTTTCACTGTGCATCGATTTTGAACTTTTCTTTAAAATTGAATCAATGGATATCTAGAATACTACGTTTATAACAAATCATGTTCATATAACCCTGAGTGAATATGAATTATGAGAGATGATTTTGACAAAATCGGGATTTATGCATGGAAAAGAGCTTTTCTGAGCTTGAAGTAACTTTTCGAAGTTCGATCTTTCGATTGTGTGGAATCCAGTACCTACCACAGGGTGATTTTGATCATCAAATCCTCCAAGATGTTGTCCACCCTAAATCCTATCAGTGTGGTCAAAATTGGGTGTCTACAGTAGGCAGCTCACCATTGAGCACGACCAGAACCAATCGTCTCCACAAATGTTTTTGCAACGCATTTTGTTTTTACCTAAGTTCAATAACTCAGTCAAAGGCTTGTCTTCACACAGGCTTCGACATTCACTTATGATACGCATTGCTTCACAAGCTCTAACAAAGAGGGGCAAACTGTAGACACCCAATTTTGACCAAACTATTAAACTTAGAGGGATTTACCTCTAGAAACTAATGATGAATAATGTCCCGACAATTTTCTTCTAGTTCATTGCTTTGACTTCTGAAAAGCTTCAAGTTCCTAAACCTTGCTCCGAATACCCCTAGATTTGGCCAATCATTGACCATCTGTCTAGAGCTCACTGGATCATGGGTTACTTTCTAAAAAATGGAATAAATTAAATAATAATAATAATAATAATGATATTTTTTTAAAATAACATTTTTTCCCACATTTTTATATTCAAAAGAAAAAAAGAAAAATATTTTATTCCGAGACTCGTATGCTTAATTTGAATTTAAAATGAAAAATGTGTTTATACATATATATATATATTAGAAAAGGAAAATAATAAAAGAAAGTACTACATGTGCTTTGAATATTAGAAATACTCTAGAATGTTCCTATATTCCACTCAACTAAAATATCTTTCAAGTTTCTTGGAATTACATAGAAGTGCTATGGAGAGTTACAGATGCCAAATAATAATCCTTCTGAAATAACCCTTATCTTAGCCACCAAGGAAATCAAAGTCTACATAAACTCATCTCTCTCATTTTTGGGGAGGGGGGGACACTTGAATTATATAGAAAAATATATTGGGAGAGCTTTAGAGGAGAAAAGCAGAGAGAGAGAAACTCTACCAAATCTCATACCCAAACCCCACCAAAAATGTAACGCCCCTAAATCCAAGAGACGTAGCGGGTCAAAGAGTCTAAGAAAGAGGTTAAGAAGAAGGAGAGATCCTACATGGACCAACCAAATAGTGCGAAAAATCACAAAACAATTCTACATGGATTCCAAAGAAAAGTCAAAAGTCAAAAGCCAAGAATTGACCCATGAGGACCAAACGGGTCAAATAGGATCCATCAACATTACTCGGTTTTCAAATAAGTTTTAAATGACAGAAATAAGAAGTATCGAGAGTGGGAGAAAAGAAGAGGAGGTTTGATTGAAAGATTTTATGAAATCAAGGTTTGAGAATTTACAACCAAACGGTCCCTTAGAAATCAAAAGCAGTATTTTTCCCATAGACTATCCACAGGCTAAGTATAACCAAATTAGATTTCGAAAGTTTAGAAGTTTCAGAAATTTTCTAAGTATAGAACCTGTGTAGCCATGCTATAAACTTACCAAAACGACTCAAAGGAACAACGGTACATCCGAATCAATATGAACATGATTTAAAAAAAGATCTAAGTTAAAGGACTAACAAGTGTCCGAATCAACATGAATAAATATTTAATGTTAACATGCGCCCATAGGCGACTCAAAGTCCCAATTACAAGTCCGATTACATTAAGTCTGGAATTCTAATTTGTTCTAAGTAAAGGGCTAAACATGTGCCCGAATCAAGTGTTAAATAAATTGAACTAGGAGATTCAAATCTATTACAATTTCTTTTCAAACTAAATAGAAGTTTAAAACATTTTCAAAACTAATATTCTTCTTGAAAGAAATCTTCAAAGTGCAACTTCATGCGTCGAGTAACTCTTGGTCCTTACCCCTGACTTGATAAAACCTGAAAAATGGTTTTTTTTTATGAGAACGACGGCTCGTAGAAAATATTGCAGAGATTCAATATGGATCCCATAACTAATATGCAACATGTGGTGCCATGAATGCCACCTAGGCAATGCAACTAATGAGGCCTCAGGCTATGCACACATGATCACTCGCCTCATTACCGGACTGTGAGCCACCCTCCACTGGGAATGTAGCATACCAACTTTCCGATAGCTAGTCGAATATAAGTTGGAGTTTGGCACGTTCTTAGGTATGTCCACCCTGTCTCACCACACAACCCACATCCGGATTTTCTTATCCACTTTTATCCCCCTTCATTGGGGTCAGATTCACATTTATCCCATCTTAGGGATTACTCAAAATGCCACCCATGCTAATGCTATGTGGTGTGCCCACTTGGCAACAATGCATGTGAACTCTATGATTCCAATGCAAATGTTCTCAATTCACAAAAATGTCAATTTACATTGTTGTCAAAATTTAGCGAGTCTCATTACTTCAACATTAACCTTGATGATAAATGATTTCATATTTCATAAGAATAATGACATTTAAACATATAAACTCCTATTAGCAAGAATTTAGCTTCTAGGCACAATAACTACTCCAAACAATAATAAGTAGCTAGTCCATGTAGGGAACTAAGCAATTTACCAACACTTAGCCAAATAATTTAGAACTAAGCATGTAATCACATTTAAACTATTAATCAACCATTAGGAAATTAATTTCATCTAATCAACCTTTGATAACAATTTTAACAATTCATCCCACTTAGGCAACTTTGATAACAACTTAGCATCTAAACAAATTAGTTTACTCCAAAAACACATTTAAGGGAAATAAATCAAGATTATTTTCTAAATTTTAATCCCTAGCATTTCTATCACAAATCACACATTAGAGATAAGAGACATAGTGAATCAAGACAATAAAATCTACCTTTGTTTTTGGTGAAGAAATGCACAAGAGAAGAAGAATCCAAGAAGGAAATAAGAAAACCCCAATTTGTAGAGCTCCAAGAAAACCATGGCAAGACCCCTTTCTTTTCCCTATTTCAAACCTTGTGTTAGAGATCACCAAAATAGGAAAAGAAGATGCCAATAAGAAGCCCTAGTTGAGAGGATCACTTTAGTTACAAATAGCCTTGCCCCAAAATGAAGTTCTTGGCTTCCAAAATGAAGCTTGAAGAGTTTAGAGGCTATGGAGGTTTGTTCTTCAACTATAGAGAGAGAGAGAGAGAGAGAGAGAGAAAGAGATATAGAGATAAGAAAGAATAAAAGAAAAATCCAAAGGAGAGGGGGAGATGGCCTATGTTGGCCGGCCAAAAAGGGAGGGTAGGAGAGAGAAAGTGTGAAGCTTCTAGGAGAAGCTTGGGATTGGTTGGGTCCCACCCCCTACTCATTTCTCTAGGGTGTGTGTATGTATAAATGCACACAAATCACTCATATACACATAAATATGTATCCAACTATCACTCTAAATGAACCCAGTTTGTTTAAATTAAACTCTCCTAAATATACTTACATATATTTACTCCACGGGAATTTTTTTTTTTAGGAAAATAATTATTTTGAAAACAAGGTCTTAAAATACATGGAGGAGTACTCATTTAAACATTGATATCTCATAGGGGACTTATGCTTTTAATCTATGCATTCTGATGTGGGTTGGACCAAGCAAAGGAAGTTCGATTGGGCGAACTCTGGGCAGAGAATTCATTCCACAGAAGTTGGATTAAGCAGAGAAAAGTTTGATTGAACGAACTCTGGGCAGAGGATTCATTCCACAGAAGTTGGATTAAGCAGAGAAAAGTTCGATTGAGCGAAGTCTGGGCAGAGGATTCATTCCACAGAAGTTGGATTAAGCAGAGAAAAGTTCGATTGAGCGAACTCTGGGCAGAGAATTCATTCCACAGAAGTTGGATTAAGAAGAGAAAGTTCGATTAAGCGAACTCTGAGCAGAGGATTCATTCCACAGAAGTTGGATTAAGCAGAGAAAAGTTCGATTGGGCGAACTCTAGGCAGAGAGTTCACTCTACAGGAGTTGGATTACACACAAAGAGTCCGATTGAGCGAACTCTGTACTACACTCAAAAGGAACTTCTAACGAGAACAATATCGATGACAAGCTAACGGAAAGAAGTTTAATAAGAAGAAATTTAACAAATCCGGCTAGGATTGATAGGGTAGGTCCCACCCCCAACAAATATTATGTACTATCATGTATAATAAATAAAAGCAAAAATTTATGGGTTACTACAAAAACTCTACCCAATTCATACAATCCATCAAATCACCATTGAAGGAGATTGAAGCTTGGGGAAGAAGAAGAGGAAAAGTTTGAGGAATTCAATATCTCTACAAATTTTGAGAAGGTCTAGAGGTAAGACATTCAAATCTATCTTCATATATAATAATTCAATCACAATTCATAGTTTTGACTAGGATCTTTACACATTTTCAAAAAGTCTCTTCTCACCTCATTTCATCACACACTACTTGAATTGTGATTGAATTCTCATTTATTTGTTGATTTGGATCTAGTAGATCATGGATTATGTTTTATAATAAGTTTTTTTTAAGAGAAAATTTGCTTTGAATCATCAGTTTAGTTTGAATTATCTCTTCATTTGTTCATACTCTTCTCCTTTCGATCATAAATTTGGTTTGATCTCCAAGGACTATTAACTTGGGAGGAGAATTGAATAGAATGAATCTATATTCCTCAAGGATCATGTGTTTGGGAGAGGAATTAGATGTAAATCTAGTTATTTTCATAATTTGATTGTTGTATCTAAGCATTCAAAGTTCATAGGATTGAGTAAGTCCTTGAGGTTCGCTTGTTAGATCCTCAACATGAGTTCTATGATGGAGATCCTCTAAGGCTAAATCCATGAATCTATTTTGTATTTCATTGTTACTTTGATGATCACAATCATACTTGATCTAGATTCTCTCTAGAATCATAGATCAAGTTTGATTCACATTATGAACACCAATTCAACAATGGTGCAGTGAATTCATTAACCAACTGTAATCAAATATTTTAATTAAATCATTATCCATTGGAATTGAATAAGACCAATTGGAATGTGTTCATAATACAAAGACCTAACACTAAAATTTTTATTTTGATGAGATTTCATAGTAACATGGTTTGATCTTAGGATTCATGAACTAGTTACTCTCTGTCCAAAATTCCAGAAAAATAATTTAGTATACATTTGAATAGATCGGAGCCTTAGTCAAGTATTTTTTACTTCAAATAAATTTTTTATATATTTTAATGTGTTAATAAGATCTCCTAAAAAGATTGAAGTAATTCAGATTCGTTT
The DNA here is from genome assembly GCA_033977485.1 of Hydrangea macrophylla. Lineage (NCBI taxonomy): Eukaryota > Viridiplantae > Streptophyta > Magnoliopsida > Cornales > Hydrangeaceae > Hydrangea > Hydrangea macrophylla. Next base: position 14,499,366 of record CM066990.1, on the reverse strand, counting down.
ACTATTTTTAGAAAATCACACAAAATCTCTGGATAGGAAGTTATTAAATTCCGAGTGATGCTTGATTTTGGTCCAATTCCTAGAGATTGGACTGTTTGATCTTTGATTCTTTTTAGGTTAGAAACTAGACTCATAGAGGCACGTCATATCCAAAAATCATTAAGATCAATCCATGGGAAGTATGCTTTTCCTATTTTTGAAAGTCTAGTCTGCTCTCTATAATTTCTGGAATTCTGTTATAGATTTGATAAACTTTGTAAATGATGATCCAAATGACTTTTCTATGACTTGGACTTAAATTATGTTTTGAATAATGTTAATTAAGCTTAAATCCATAGGCAAATGATCCAAATCAACAAATAATTTATAACTTACTCTTGTTCATGTTCATGCATCCATCATATAAGTATAGATTCTAGCAATTAGGATATCATCTTGTATTGGGTCAAGCCCTAATTAGTTGAACATAATTATTGGTTCCTTATGATCATGTTGAGATTACATTATCTCTATATAGACATTACATTGGCTCCTAGTTGAGACTTAGAAGTGTTGTGTTTTCAACTAGTTAAAAGGAATTCATGATTATGTCAATTCTTTCTATGCTTGATAGATTTAAGCTAGAAGTTTGGGTATGTTAGTTAGGAGTCAATATTATATCTTGTTCAGAGCATGTGGACTAATATTTTGTTTTGTAGCGCTATTAAGGTATGATCTCTTGACTTTTCTCTAGATCATTTCTTAATTTTATTGATTTTCGATCCCATACGCGACACCTTAGACTAGGATTTGCCTTATGTGTATATGAGAATTAGAGACATTTTTTTAAGGTTTTCATTTATATATATGCATTGCACGTTTCTTTTCGCAGCTAGATTCCGGGTAAGTTCCTTTTGTTCCTTTTTGCATATCATTTCCTTGCTATTTGAATAATATGGTTTTGTATGTCGTTTTACCGTTAGTAATCTTACACCCTTTTAACATGTTTTTGGAATGTACAAATATATATATATATATACAGTCAGGCTCTAAAAAGGGCTCCCACTCTTTATTAAAGAGAGGGCCTCTGTTTTGGTCGTCAGATCCAGTTTTTAAACACGATCCAACAGTCAAAATAGAGGCCCTCTCTTTAATAAAGAAAGGGCGCCTCTCTGGGGAATTTTCCTATATATATATATATATGTATTAGTTGAGGCATGTTTAGATTAATAATTCGATTAAAAAGGATGTTGAGTAGAGGCCTATCACGAGATAGGATGAGAGGGGGTGTTTTAGTCCGTCGAGCTCCTTCCCCTCTTATTTCATAATCCCCGGACCTAGAAATCTCTGGTTTCCAAAAGATCAATTTGCATTTAAAATGATTTCTTAATTTTTCTTTAAAAATTAAGCGACGACTCGTATTTGAATTTGAAATTTGAAAAAGTTTTGAAAAAGCGTGGCTAGCCTGCGATATCCATATTGGAAATATTACAGAAAATACAGGAGAAGGATTTCAAAATTTTTCTGGATCCTCACAGTGGTTGATTAATCAAACGATTAAGTAAAACAATATTATTTTTATTCGTTACCTCAAACTCTGAAGTTGTAGATGATACAGTATGTAGCCTTTGTCACCACCGGACCTTCACCGTTGTTCTCCAACCTTCAGATGCGCAGGAAGATAGTAGGAATCTCCCAAGCCACTCAAAGCTCTCAATATGGTGTATGTGATTTTTCAGAACGTTAGTTTTTCCTAACAGATTTGGAAACATAAGATATAGTAGGACTAAATCTCTAGGATACAGAGATATAATAGCACTAAATCTCTTATCTCTTTTAAATTCAAATTAAAAATTAATTAAAATTTAATATATACATTTATTTTTATAAAAAAGATAAATTATCCACATACTTATATATAAATATAATCTGTTATATACAAACTTCATACACAGCTTTAGTATACACCTTACGATTAGAGCCAACGATGGGATCTGATGGCCATCCTTTTTCCTGGCTTCCAATCACATCATAGCCAATTTGATCAATCATTGATCTAACTAAAACTAACTAATTATAGACACACCCTACTACAATGCTGTAATTGGACTCCAAGAAAATAAAAATTATATTAAGGCCCAACTCACTAAATTTATCTACAAATATACCCCTCTACGTAAATAAGCAGCATAAGGTAAAATATTAATTGACTGTCTACCTTTTTTGTCACCTATTATTTACCACTTTTGGAAACTCTAATTATCCACAATCGATCACGTATGGAAAGACCATACTACCCTTTTGCAAATAATTATTCTTTAACTGTAAATAATATATAATATAAAAACTGGTTTAGGAAAAACCCAACTGAGTACTCAGATTTCTGTGATCGAATAAAACTATCCAAAAGTTATCCAACATGGATTTCATATTGAAGATACACATTCACAGACCTCATATATTAATCACCCAAAATACCGAGGTATTGATCATAAGATCTCACTATGTAGTATATCAAAGTAACTAGCATAAGAATGCTGAGTCCATTTATCTCCTCAGGATTAAGAGTAATTTACAATTTAATGAACTAGATAAACAAACACTTAAGAGAGTCATTTAGTGTAGTAATCTAGTTAGTGATCCTGTTCAACGCATCAACCACATTAACATATAAGTTGTGAGTTCAACCACTCCAATGACAGAGTTATGTCACCCCACTATGTAGCAACTATATTTTACAGTCGTCCATATGAATTATCCCAAATTCATACTAACTGTGAACTAAGTTTCAAGTTGAAAGGAACTAATGATCACGAACTCCTGTGTGTGAATCCTTTCCATACACCTAGATCATCTACAATTCAACTTGAGGACACATCAATACACTACTCATGTATTGAAATGATACAGGTATACCCATAATATGTATTAATAGTAAATAATAAATTCAATTTATTAATAATAAAATGTCTTAACTATTGGCTTTAAGGGCATGCAATCCCAACAATCCGCAGCATCACTTCACAAAGTATTAGGAAAATTATGTTTGCCAACACATACACACACACATACACAATCAAGCTACAACAACTTTGGCATGCCCGAAGCAAAATATTCTATCAAACAATTTGGCACGCCTGACGGGACCACTGAGTGATGAAAAGATGTATACCAAAGCATAGCAATACTTCTACACCGATCAAATTCATTGGCAGAATGAATGAATAAGCCAACACAATGAAATTTATCACATCAACAATGTTAAATTCATTGTCTGTAGTAATTTATGGCAACAAGAGACCATTACGCCATTTGATAACAAGCATATAGATAGGCATGCCCGCGAATCATGCTGATATGATGATGAAATCAGGCATATTTACCTAGAGATTGACCGTTTGAGACCGGTAAATTGTTTTTCGACAAATAAATCGGTCTTCTTAAAGCCACAAGTGGGACAGATAATCCACCACCCGAAGTACAAGACGGTGGTTTCATGTCTCTTGACTATTTTTTAAGCGGCGAACGGGTAAAGGAACCGAATACTTGACCAGATTTGCCACTCAAAGAGCAAAACATCGAACTGATAATTAATTTGGTTAAAATGGCCTTGTTGGATTTTTACAAAGAGGCCACACCGATCCTTGACAAACATAACAAAATGCTTAATAAAGGAGAAAATCGGTCCAATATGACCGATCAAGTCAAAGAAAAAAATAATTTATCTACAAATCAAAAGACTGATGTCTCTAATCAGCCTAAATCCACGCTGTCCAAGCCACAAGGGGGTAAGACGGTGAGAAATGATTATGATACACCCAAAATTGGCTCTATCTTATGACTGAGCGGTTCAAATTAGCAGCTAGTCCATGCCCCGGGCAAATCATGCACAACTCCTCAGAAGCATCAGCCCGAGCGGTTTAGTCTACTCATCATCCCGAGCGGTTCATTTACGACTTGACTAATAGGTCAGGAAAACCGCACAGGCACATCCCACCCCTGGAACAGCTCATCTAGGCCCACAGGCATGATCTCGAGCATTACGGGCAGTTTCCTACTCAAGCTAGAAGACTAATGGAAAGTGCATACTATTTTCTAATCCAATTAGGAAATCCGCATAATTAATACCAATCTATATCAATAGGATTATATTTCCTTATCCATGCATGAGTAGGTCTCTTACATCTATAAAAGAGACCTCTCACCCCCCATAGAGGGGGCCGCTAACTTCTCAGTCTACACAGCACCTCTATAAAATTCACTATTGTACGCATACACCCGGCCGGTATTACTGGTAGTGCCGCCCCTCTTTGTTGGCTCACCAGGCCCACCGGTGATCTGCTAGTGAACGTGCTCAGACACACCCATGGACGTAGGTACCTTCATTAACAGGGCCGAACCACATACAAAAAATAGTTTCTCACTCTCTCTCTCATAAAATTGCTCTAGTTTACTCTTACCAAATTCTGGCATCATCAGTTTGGCACCGTCTGTGGGAAACGACAAGTCTTCTCATCAACAAACCTCTCGACTGATCGTCATGCCACCGAAGAAGAGTAAGAAGGCTGACCAGCAGTCCGACCGGGATGTTCCTCCGGCCCCGGCACCGGCTGCAGCAGTCATGACATCTGAGCAAATCACCGCGACCCTCACACAACTCCTGGAGGGCCAACGTCAAATCCAACAATAGATCGAAGCCCTGCTAGCCCAGCAAAGTAGTCCTCCAGGGGCTGGAAAATGACCCGAGAACGTTGTGTACGGTCGGGAACCGATCTTGACCAGAGAACGTGCCCGAGCCAACCCGTCCCGTGTGGAGGATGCCAGAGACATCAGCAGTGGGCGTGCTGCCTGAGAGGAAAGGCAAGGGCATATGGCCTGGGAATCAGTCCTGGGTCACTCGGTCAAGAGCCGAGTCGTCCCTAGGTGAACGGTTACTCGGGGTCATAGTCGAGCCCGATCCCAGAGGACAGCACCTCTCCATGAAGAAGAAGCCTCTTCCACCAACCCGACCAATTCCTCAGATACCGGTCGGGAAGGAGTGGAAGCCCGAATCAAGGATTTATAGAAGCAGATCGACGGAGTGGCCAAAAAGCTTGGTCAAAATCGTGCTCAGAATCAAGCCAATACCGAGACAGAGTCACCGTTCTCCAGCCAGATCACGTGGTTCTCCATCCCGCGCAAATTCCAGCAGCCTCGCCTAGATCCCTATAACTGCTCGGGAAGCCCGGTCGACCACGTCTGGACCTATAAGGCTCAGATGGCCCTAGCCACCAACTCCGATGAGCTACACTGCCTAGCCTTCCCCAGCACTTTGAAAGGCCCGGCCATTCAGTGGTTCTACTCCTTGGAGCCCCGATCGGTCTGCAGTTTCAAATAACTCAACAAACAGTTCCTCAACCAGTTCGCCGGTATGCATGAGCGGCCAAAGCCAGACATGCAGCTACTGACAGTCAGACACAGAATAATGAGTCCTTCAAGGAGTTCACCGACCGGTTCAACCAACAGAAGCTTCAAATTCGCAATCTGAATGAAACAATTGCCATCATAGCCTTCTGCTCAGGAGTTCAACACACCAAGTGCACCGCGTCATTCCACAGAAACCGACCGGTAACCTTGGTCGAACTCGCAGAGAGGGTTGGAAAATACATCGACGCTGAGGAATTTCTAAAGAATGAAGACCCCAGGCAAGAAAACAACAAGTCTTCTAGAAGCAAGCAAAAGCGAGATCAGCCCGGGAGTTCTGACAGTTCTTCCAGTTCACAGTAGTCCGGGTCAGGCAGCCACGACCCGACCTCTAGCTCACAGCAGGCAGAGTCCGACAGCCCTGACCCAACCTCCAGTTCACATCGGACAGGATCAAGCAGTTCTGACTTTGCCTCCAGCATAGAGAAATCTGAAGCCCGATGTAGACACCCCATTTTGTCGGCTATCAGATTTAGGAGACCCATAGCTTGGTGGTTCACAATGATAAAAAAAGACTCAAAAAGGACTTCTGGAAGTTAGTTCTATTTATCAAAATGCTCAGGATGACCAAAACGCCCCTAAAAGCCCAAAAACTCCCAGATTTGGACCAAGAGTTCTGAAAACATGCTATGTCGTAAGAAAAGTAAGAAAATGAGTTTTTAAGAAAAATTAGATGAAATTGTCAGCTCCCAGAGACCCCCGGAAGTTCCAGAAGTTCCCAGAAAGTCCCCGTTGATCGGTTTGACCAAGGTTTGACCAAGTTTGACCAAGGTTTGACCAAGTTTGACCGAAATCGTCCAAATTCACCGAGATCATTCTAGATCACGTGGAAAGTATTAAAATGAGTTTTAAAAGAATATCGCATGAAAACGTCAACTCTTGGAAACTCCCGGAGATTTCCAGAACTTCCCGGGAATCCCAAGTTTGACCAGTTTGACCAAAATTTGACTTTAGAACCGGGGCACCATAATAATTTTCAAATATTTTTTATGGATACTAGAGGTCAATAGCTTTCCAACGGTATATCGCACATAATTTCTGGATTTAAAATGAATTTATTATGAATTTCCAAAGGCGAAAAAAGGCGATCAAATCGGCTTTTATCGCGAATACCGCAAAACTTTTCAAAGTGACCTATCCCCAAACTATTTTTTATGTAAAGTAGACTCCATTGCCTTTCCAACGGTATATCACAACCTCAATTTGGAGTTCGTATGCATTTTCTGTGAATTTTGGACGAAATAGGACCTTTTCGTAAATACCGGAACCTCTGGGGGCCTAAACAACATTATCTGGACGAAGGAAGAGCAGTGCCGCCGCGGCACTGGCCCACTGCCGCCGCGACACTCTCCCCCAGAATAGTATGTTTTTAGAATTTATTTTGGGGGTCCAATTTGATATATTAGAAATCAAAACGACGTAGTTTTGGTTCCCAGCTTATTTTGGACCAATGGGAGACCATTTTAAACTTTTTAAAACTCCATTTACCACCGCTCCTTTGCCTATAAAAGAAGCCATTTACTTCCATTTAGAGGGGAGACATGGAAGCTTAGAGAGAGCTTAGGAAGAAACTCTAGAAAAATATAGAGAGATAAAGAGAAGAAGTAGTCTTCTTCTTCCATTTTTTTCCAATCAAAGTGAGTTCTAATCTTGTTTTCCTCCACCATTCTTCTATATACTTCATCATCAATATACCCAATCACCATTCTTGAGCATTCTTGAGTTAGGAAGCTACTTCCATGTCCAAATGTCAAAATCTATGAGTAAAACACCAAGCTACAAGTCCAAAATCACATTGATTATCATCTATTGATTGCTATCTATTTGCTTGCTTGTTTATATAATGTTCATCTCTTCTCACCTCATTTCTTTTTGATTTTCTTTATTTACTTACTAGTTCATCATCATCTAGATGATGACATGAAGTTTGAGGTGAGTGAATCCTTATGCATAGTAGCTCTTGACCTCAAAAACATGTTTGATAGATGATGAGTATAACTTTAATACCTCCAAGGTATCCTTGAAGTTATGTTCAAAATAAAAATGAATCTCTCTAATAATATTGGGAGTTCTTTGACGGTTCAAGGTTGTATGAGGTTCTAAGTGGTCACATGGTCATCTCAAGAGTTTAAGTTCATGCTTTAAACATCTATTTCAAAACCCCCATTCAAGAACTCAAACCCTATTTCAAAACCCAAATCCATTTTCTTCAAGAATAATCCAAAACAGTGAGCTGTTCAGATTCAAAGATTTGTTTTGAATTAAATACTTGAGTTATGATGATGAAACCACTTGGAAAATCTTCCTAAGACATCACAGTTTGTCTCCAATTTTTTCCATCAATTATAGAGATGTGAAAGTATTATTTTCGGATTTAAGAAGTTCATATTCATAATCTGCCTCTGTTCTCACAGAATGTTCACTTGACTTCTTGCACTTATTATGGATGTTTTCGTCATTGTACATATATCTTTTCTATTTTTTTTATGAAACTTGGGTGTCTTAGAAAACGTTTGGTATACAATGGGTCATCATAAACCCTTTCTTTGTTTTATGAAAAATCATACAAAATCAGTCAACAGTGCAGCTTTTGTTTCTGAGTCATGTGTACATTCTGATTTATTTCTTTTCATCTGTGATAGCTATTGAGGTTTGACTTTTTGGGTTATTTTCTAGACACAATAAGGATGATCTCTGATTTTTTCCACATTTTCCTAGGCATGTTTGACCTCCCATTATAATGTTACAAAGTAATGCATGCAGTCTGTCCACTATTCACAGCATTTCACTTTTTGACTTTCACACTTTGATACAACACTCTCTTGTATCTAGATGAACCCATATCCCATGCACATGTTCTTTACCACTTTTAGCATGCTATATCATATCATGTATCATCTATCCTCTCATGTATCATACTCCCATAGATTCTTGAGTTTGGTTTCCAAATATAACCATGTTTTGCAAATACTTGGGAAATTCTTGAAATGAGTTAGGAATTGTTATTCCAAGTGGTTAGAATATTCATCCAAGTTCTGGAAGTATACTTTCAAAACCCCCATTTCAAAACCCCCCTCTTAAACCCCCCTCTTAAACCCCTCATTTTGATTTCAAGAAATAAACCTTGTTTTCTCAAAACCCTCAAAACAGTGAGTCATTTAACTTCAAGGGACTATTTTGAGTTCAATACTCAATGTATGAATGCAAGACCACTTGGAAAGTCTTTCTAACTCATTATAGAAAACCCATGATTTTTAGCGTGACTTGGAAGTACTTGGAAATGGTCCATTTGGACCCAAACATTCCTTCCAGACATTCTGTTTTTGCTGTCACAGCAACTAGGTCCACTTCCAACCTCTTTTTCAGAAACCATTTCCAAATGGGGTCATCCTAACTTATTTTTCTTTTAAACTTCAATGTCTTAGGGAACTTTCGGTATAAAATGGGCCTCTAGATCATTTACATTCATTTTCTAAGATTTTCTAACATTTCAGTCGACAGTACGGACTCTATTTCTCAGTGACCTCTATTGTTTATATGATTTCTCTCAATTTGTGGTAGTTATTAAAGATTGGCTTTTTGGGTTGTGTCCTAGACACAATAAGGAAGATCTCCATAAAACATCATGCATTGAAAACATTCCTAACCCCTCTTTTCAATTTCTAAAAGATCATGTTACTGTTCTGTCCACTATTCACAGCTAGCACATTCTAACTTTCATTCTTTGATTTGATGCTTACATGCATTCCAAATTAGTTCATATCTTAGGAAGTAGTTCATACTACATTGGTACATATCTCATGTTGATTTCATTCATTCATTCATACACATTCTAGACTTCTAAGTCATTTTAGGAATCCATGAACACAAAACACACTACAACCTTGGCACATTCTAGATACATACATTGCATCCATGCAAAGATTTGGGGTTTTTGTAACTCCTAATCTAAGAAGATTATAAGGAATAATTATGGTCACACGTTCATGCTTTCCCTCGATCTAATCATCCTTTCTCATCCATCCCGGGGATTGAGAGATCTTCTTTTCCCAAAGATTAGCATGCATCATTCTAGCTTACTAAGCATACTTTGATCCTTTTGATTTATTTGTTTTAAGAACAATTCATGTCCCCCCCTTTAGATTAGGAAGTCTTGATTATTTGATATATGATTAGACGATTTTTCCTAGGTTTATTTGTGTGATCTTTCACTGTTGCATTGTATGATATTTGGCTAAGATCTTATGAATGATATCTTATCTTTTGATCTTCCATTTCAAGATTCTTATGTAATGTAATATACTATCATAATAGTAATTTCCGAACCACACATAGTATAAGATGATTATTTGGATGCTAATTGAGGCCCGTTGAGAGACGGGGCGAATTGAGGGTGTTTTAGTCGTGACAAAGGCTCCTTCCTCTCTCGTACCAAAACCCCGAGCCAAGTTCTTTGGTTATGAAGGGCCGGTGCCCTTTATCCGTTTGGGTGAGTCAAAATTAGGTTTCTTGGTTCCTTAAAGACCAAGTGGCGACTCTGTATCTGTTTTCGAAAGACCTTCTTTTCTTCGAAATCAACCTCTTGTTTTCTTTCAAATCAGATTCAAAACAAAGTAAAATCCATTCCGAAACCCCGGAAACAAACAGGAAAAACCGGGAGTGGACGACGGATTCCGCGTGTCCACAATCTGGCGACTCTGCTGGGGATTTTTATTTTAAAACAAAATAATACAGAGGTTTGACTCATAAGAAGCATCTTTAAAATCATCTTTTTACTGTGTTTGGTTCACCGCATTGCGCTCTTGCATTTTCCCCCTCCGACTGTGTCTGAAACGCGGCGCTGACATTGTTCAGGTCTTGCTGTGCCAGGGCACAAGTCACCGTTGATACTGTACCTTCTAAGGTATATCAAAAAGAGTAAAAACCTCCGTACTGTCTCCCTGACGGTATATTGGAACTCTCGTCAACGGACCCTCTTTGACTAAACCCAGCCTTTGCATATAGATTCTTGTAGAACCTTTCATAGGACTGTTCATTTATCTTTTCAGATAGGACAATATGATATAACTGTTGTATGCCCTGGTGGGGATTACTTGCGCGGTGTAGACGCTTATGTGGCATAGAACAGAACCTCTTTCTTATGATTCCCAAGGCAATCACTCACATGTGATCACATTGAGTTGACCTGCCTAGGCACCATGATAAGGATGTCTGCTTCATGCTTACAAAGATATACACCGCAAACCTTGTTTGTTGGTCCTAAGACATAGGAGTATGAAAACTCACTAGACAGTATGATCACCATCATCACCTGTTCCCGTCATATATCCCTATTTTTTCCAGAAACTCTGCCCAACTCATCAGGATATCCCTGTTTCTCCTAGAAACTCTGTCCGAATCACTCAGATTTCCTAGAAATCCCTATTTTCCCCCAAATTACCCAGAAATCTCAGTTTCTTTCAAAAACCCCGATATACTTGTGTCCCCCAGATACCCTGTCCGAATTACCCAAATCTTCCTGCTTCTCCCAGAAATCCTATTCGAACTCCCTAGGTATCTTTGTTACACCCAAAATCCTAGAAAATCCATGTTCCTCCTAAAACTCTACCCAAGCTTCCCATAAATCCAAATTTCCCAGAAATACCCAAGGTACTTGTTTCTCCCAGAAACTCTGCCCAAATCACCCAAAAACGCCCAGATATACTATCCATATTTCTCAGAAATACCCAAAATACCAGTTTCTCCTAGAAGCTCAGTCCAAATCAACCAAAAATCCCTATTTCTCCCAGAAACTCTGTCCAAAATTCCTGAAATATTCCAGAAATCCCTATTGTCCCTTGGTGATCATACTGGAAAGTAAGGTTAGCACACTCTGTATGGTTAGGACCTTACTTACTTAACTGCTATATGTTAGAAGTAGGGGCATCATATAGATTAGGGCCTGCATCCGCATGCTTGTCTCATGTGCATACACAATTCATGTCAGTTTGCTTGCACGCACGTCTTGTTAGTCTCACATGTGTCAGTCTCTACACATCAAATGTATACGTATCATCATCCCCACCCATCTCAATCGTTGTACAGAAGTCGTATACTTACTGTAACTGTCCTCGGTTTGCATCGTTAAATCCTTCAAAACTCTGATCATCTCTTCCTAATAGGAGTCCCTAGAAGCATTTTGCGCCTCTGCTAATTTGGGCTTTTACTTCTATTTGCGAAAAAAAAACATAGCCCCGGGTAAGCGCACTTCTATACCTCCCAGAATTCACTATCTTAATCGAGGGCTAGACCATCATCGATCCACCAATGGCCTACAAAGCTCTGGAAGAGAAAGTGAACAAGCTACAAACCACGGTTGAGCAGTTGAGTTTAAGGGTTAGTCGATTTGATAAAATGGCACGGAGCATTAGCAAAGAGCTGCTTGAAATGGGGACCAGAATAGAGGATGCCATCATAGAAGAAAAGTTCAAGAAGGATGAACCCCAACACCAGTCCAAGAGGCCTAAATACTCCCGACACTCCCCGGATGTCGACACCCTGTGCAGCCAACCCATGGCATACCCTCATCGGCCATACCAATTCTCCAACCAAACCACTAGTTTCCCTTACCAGAAAAAGCAACCACGTACCTTTGCCAAACTAGATATCTCCATAGCCTTAGGCCGTCTGCTAAAAAAGGGACACCTCCAACTCCTTCAGCCTCGTGCCGATCCTCCACCACGTAACTGTGACCTGTCCAAACGATGTGCCTACCACCAAGGCCCGGGCCATGACACCGACCAGTGCATACGTCTCCGCCATGATATCCAGGACCTCATCGACCAAAACATCATTGAGCCACCACCCATTCAACCTCATGTCACCTAAGCCCTTGGCTTACCTATTCGAATGATCCCCTTCGCTGAGGCCCATGAGTGTTGAACCTGTGTCGGTGAAGTGATGGTGTTTGGGACTCTTGCTAGAAAACCAAATGAAGATGCTCTTTAAAAAAAAAAAGAAGTAAAAAGAATAAGTGAGTCACTGTGACATTCCATTTGAGACTGGGTCGAGTCTAGTCGAGTCTGTTGTATGTTTTGTCTATTTTAAGTTTAGTCTTGTGGTCGAGTCTGTCTGTCATCGAGTTGTTAATGAGTCTGTAATCCTTCTCTACTGATGGAATGAAGTCTCATTTTGCCTAATCTGATGTGCCTAGTCATAGATGCATGAATCGCTGAACTGAAGTGTCACTTTTCAAATTACCATGGATATTACTATGCTAAAAAAATAATTTTTTTTTACTCAAACAAAAAAATCCTTAAAGGTCAAAGTCAATTTTGCGCTGACACCGATGAAGAGCCGATAATTGAATAGTCTTACTTTAAGAATTCAAAGATGCTTTTGCTCAAATATCGAAAAGACATACTTGGAACTGATTTGGGGCTTGCCCAACATCCTTTTCAACCATTTTAAAGCCTTGGGCCCAACCCAATTGATAGCCATGCGAACCTGTGCGGACTTGGTCCTTGATGGTAGTCAAACCTTTCAGTGAGTTTCATCTCCACTTTCAAAAAAAAAAAAAAAAAAAAAAAAAAAAAAAGCTCGCTAGGTTGAAAACCCGAAAGGGCACCTAGGCAAAAGTTAGAGCTGAAAAAGGTGTTGAATTCCAAGATCTGACCTTAGCCAGTCAAAATGATGGGGAAATAAAAGAAAAAATTTGGTGATACAGAGAATTGTACACTTCAAGGTACGTCATAAGAACATGCCTAGATCACATTTCAAAAGGCTCAGAACGACCACAAAAAATTTTGAGAACTGATATGCACATTCTGGAATTCTGAAATTATAATGAAAAGATCTCATAAGAATCAACTATGTGAAAAGGAAAATTGACTGGCTAGGCGAAAGTGAAAAGGATCAATCCTCAAAACAAAAGAAAAAGAAAAAGAAAAGAAAAAGAAAAGAAAGGGAGATGGAAACTGAATCCTCCTCTTCAAGGCTACCATAAGTAACCCAAGTTTGAACTTCTTTGATGATTGGTTTAAAAAACCCTCATACCTCAAACCCCTTCTTTCAGGACCTTGCCTTGAACTATGCTCAACCTGATTCCCACTCGGGGATACGTAGGCAACCACATCGGTTCGGTTGCTCCACCCATAAAAATAGCCTAATTTCTTTCAAGCTTTGGCCCGAACTACGTTGGACCTGATCCCCACTTTGGGGTACGTAGGCATACTTTTAAAAAAAGAAAAAGAAGGATGGCTCGCTAGGTCGAAAATCCGAAAGGACGCCTAGGAAAAATTAGAGCTAATTACAAAGCGAGCAATAACAAAAGAGAGAAAAAAGCTCGTTAGGTCACCTCACTGGTGCCTAGGCAAAAGTTATGAGCATTTGAGAGATTAAAGTCACGGTCCTTGCCTCAAGCCAGAAATCACCTTCCACACTAGGGGCAAACTTTGGCTACTCGCCTCGTTTGCCTAAATTTTACTATCTACCCTTCATACAAGGGGCAAACTTCGGTCACCTACCTCGTTTGCCCAAAACCTCCAATGAACCTTCCTCCAAACTAGGGGCAAATTTCGGTCATTTACCTCGTTTGCCTACCAATCCCACTTCATGCCCTTCAAACTAGGGGCAAACTTCGTTTGCCACCCGATCCCTATACACCAATGGTAAGCCTTCAAGTCACAAACATTGTCTTGAACAGATGGAAATGGAGCATCTTTTATTCTATAAGCTAAGGCACTAATTCAAAGCACATCTTAGGAGAAGCAAAGAAATTGATTAGATTAGTAGGGAGGAATTTTCAAAAATAAGATTCACCATCAAAGTGATGCCACGTTAAGGTGAGAAGTAAACACAAAAGAGAAATGGTACATCATTTATGACAAGAGCACATTAAGTTTTGGCAAGTCGAGCTTGTTTCATTTCAGTGTCGAATGTGTCGTCCTCGTGTGTCGATGTTTGTTAGTCGTCAAGTCTGTCGTAGTCTCAAATAAGTGAGTTGATAGTGACTAATAATGAATTTTCTAAATAAAGTTATAAATTTTTTTTTTTAGAAGTGTTCCAAGGACAATGCAAGCAGGAGTACCAAACACTATTACTGCACCAGTCAAGGCGTCAGCATGAGAAGCGTCCAAACTTGGGGAAAATTTCATCCCTTTCCAAACCGCCAAAAGTTAACCATCATCTTCTAGCAACATAAGTCCATGAGTGGATGTTGATCTTTCATCTTTCTTCATGCAACATAAGTCCATGAGTGGCTGTTGATGATCTTTCTTTCTTCATGTAACATAAGTCCATGAGTGGTTGTTGATGATCTTTCTTCCTTCCTGCAACATAAGTCCATGAGTGGCTGTTGATCTTTCATCTTTCTTCATGCAACATAAGTCTATGAGTGGCTGTTGATGATCTCTCTTCCTTCCGGCAACATAAGTCCATGAGTGGCTGTTGATCTTTCATCTTTCTTTATGCAACATAAGTCCATGAGTGGCTGTTGATGATCTTCCTTTCTCCTAGCAACATAAGTCCATGAGTGGCTGTTGATCTTTCATCTTTCTTCATGCAACGTAAGTCCATGAGTGGCTGTTGATGATCTTCCTTTCTTCTAGCAACATAAGTCCATAAGTGGCTGTTGATCTTTCATCTTTCTTCATGCAACATAAGTTCATGAGTGGCTGTTGATGATCTTCCTTTCAACATAAGTCCATGAGTGGCTGTTGATCTTTCATCTTTCTTCATGCAACATAAGTCCATGAGTGGCTGTTGATGATCTTCCTTTCTTCTAGCAACATAAGTCCATGAGTGGTTGTTGATCTTTCATCTTTCTTCATGCAACATAAGTCCATGAGTGGCTGTTGATGATCTTCCTTTCTTCTAGCAACATAAGTCCATGAGTGGCTGTTGATGATCTTCCTTTCTTCATGCAACATAAGTCCATGAGTGGCCGTTGATGACCTTCTTTCATCCTAAAGCAACATAAGTCCATCACTCTCCTCTTTCAATATCAAAACCTTAAGTGCCGCAGGCCATCTCCGTATCTCTCATCACAAATAGAATGATACCTTGACTCCCATTTAAAGGACGTATTTCCTTCTTCCTAGCAGAGTACATTATCCTTCAACTCCCGAAGGCCCTGACCCTCTTGGATTGAGCGCCGAAAGAGATTCTCCGAGAACCCTACATCATCCCCCGAGGACAGAAACTGAAAGATACCAGCACCCGGAGGCCCTGACCGGCCCTCTTGGATTGAGCGCCGAAAGAGATTCTCTGAGAACCCTACATCATCCCCCGAGGACAAAAACCGAAAGATACCAGCTCCCGGAGGCCCCGACCGGCCCTCTTGGATTGAGCGCCAAGAGAGATTCTCAGAGAGTCCATCAGCTCCCGAAGACCCTAATCGGCTCTTTTGGATTGAGCATTACGAGATCTGACCAATCACGAGAGATTCAGAGACGGATCCTAGTTCTAGGTCAAGAATTGAAGAGAGATTCTCAAAGAGTCCATCAGCTCCCGAAGACCCTAACTGGCTCTTTTAGATTGAGCATTACGAGATCTGACCAACCACGAGAGATTCAGAGACGGATCCTGGTTCTAGGTCAAGAATTGAAGGAAGATTCTCAGAGAGTCCATCAGCTCCCGAAGACCCTAACCGGCTCTTTTGGATTGTGCATTACGAGATCTGACCAACCACGAGAGATTCAGAGATGAATCCTGGTTCTAGATCAAGAATTGAAGAGAGATTCTCAAAGAGTCCATCAGCTCTGAAGGCCCTAACCAGCTCTTTTGGATTGAGCATTACAAAATCTGACCAACCACGAAAGATTCAGAGATAGATCCTGGTTCTAGGTCAAGAATTGAAGAGAGATTCTCAGAGAGTCCCCTACCATCACCAGCAGAAGATAACAGAAGCCCGAACCGATTCTTCGAACTTGTCATCATAAGGATCGGCCAACGATTGAAAACATCACTCGCAGTCAAATCACCCCAATTCCCCAAGCAAGCACTGTCTATTCACAATTCAAGGATCCGTGTCCACTGATTATCATGAGCTTTTTCACCTGTCAGTCATTATGAGTTTCCTCACTTATCTTGAGCTTGTTCGCTCCTGTTATCTCACCTGTCAATTATCGTGAGCTACCCCACTTATTATGAGCCTCCTCACTTTGGTTATTATAAAACTGTCGGTTATCATGAACTCCCTCACCTATGGGTTATCCTTAGTTGTCATCCTCAAAGACCCCACATCCGATCCCATTCGCTTGTAAAAGCACACTTCCCGTAATTTGAGAAGTCTGCCCCGAAACCCAGAGTCTTTTCAGACCGTGGTCGGCCACTGCATCATAGTCAGAAGCACTATCACAACACAAGTCCACTCGGAGTGGCACACCCCACAGCACCTGCTCATACTAGGATCATAACACTAGACATGATAGGACTCATGACACAATTCATATCACATCCATGCATTGCATATCGCTCTCTTAGCATAGCATCCGCCTGATTGTTGTGTATGTGCATGTGTGATTTATTCCTTTGTGCCCCGAACTACGTCCTGGTCTGATTCCCCTTGGGATACGTAGGCAGCTCACGCAGAGCACGACCAGCACTAGCCTCAGCATCATTGCATCTTTTGCAACGCTTTTTTTATCCTAAATCTATAGCCTCCAAAAGACCTGTCTCTTCAAAGCTTTGGCACTCGCTTGCGACATGCGTTGCCTCGCAAGTTCATGCCAAAGAGGGGCAAACTGTAGACACCCCATTTTTTTGGCTATCAGATTTAGGAGACCCATAGCTTGGTGGTTCACAATGATCAAAAAAGACTCAAAAAGGACTTCTGGAAATTAGTTCTATTTATCAAAATGCTCAGGATAACCAAAACGCCCCTAAAAGCCCAAAAACTCCCAAATTTGGACCAAAAGTTCTGAAAACATGCTATGTTGTAAGAAAAGTAAAAAAATGAGTTTTTAAGAAAAATTAGATGAAATCGTCAGCTCCCAAAGACCCCCGGAAGTCCCGGAAGTTCCCAGAAAGTCCCCGTTGATCGGTTTGACCAAGGTTTGACCAGGTTTGACCAAGGTTTGACCAAGTTTGACCGAAATCATCCAAATTCACCAAGATCATTCTAGATCACGAGGAAAGTATTAAAATGAGTTTTAAAAGAATATCGCACGAAAACGTCAACTCCTGGGAACTCCCGGTGATTTCCAGAACTTCCCGGGAATCCCAGCTTTGACCAGTTTGACCATAATTTGACTTTAGAACCGGGGCACCATAACAATTTTCAAATATTTTTCATGGATACTAGAGGTCAATAGCTTTCCAACGGTATATCGCACGTAATTTCTGGATTTAAAATGAATTATTATGAATTTCCAAAGGCGAAAAAAGGCGATCAAATCGGCTTTTATCGCGAATACCGCAAAACTTTTCAAAGTGACCTATCCCCAAACTATTTACTATGTAAAGTAGACTCCATTACCTTTCCAACGGTATATCACAACCTCAATTTGGAGTTCGTATGCATTTTCTGTGAATTTCGGACGAAATAGTACCTTTTCGCGAATACCGGAACCTCTGGGGGCCTAAACAGCATTATCTTAACGAAGGAAGAGCAGTGCCGCCACGACACTGGCCCATTGCCGCCGCAGCATAGGCCCAGTGCCGCCGCGACACTCTCCCCCAGAATATTATGTTTTGTAATTTATTTTGGGGGTCCAATTTGATATATTAGAAATCAAAACGACGTAGTTTTGGTTCCCAGCTTATTTTGGACCAATCGGAGAACATTTTAAACTTTTTAAAACTCCATTTACCACCCCTCCTTTGCCTATAAAAGAAGCCATTTACTTCCATTTAGAGGGGAGACATGGAAGCTTAGAGAGAGCTTAGGAAGAAACTCTAGAAAAATATAGAGAGATAAAGAAAAGAAGTAGTCTTCTTCTTCCATTTTTTCCAATCAAAGTGAGTTCTAATCTTGTTTTCCTCCACCATTCTTCTATATACTTCATCATCAATATACCCAACACCATTCTTGAGCATTCTTGAGTTAGGAAGCTACTTCCATGTCCAAATGTCAAAATCTATGAGTAAAACACCAAGCTACAAGTCCAAAATCACATTGATTATCATCTATTGATTGCTATCTATTTGCTTGCTTGTTTATATAATGTTCATCTCTTCTCACCTCATTTCTTTTTGATTTTCTTTATTTACTTACTAGTTCATCATCATCTAG
Organism: Hydrangea macrophylla; assembly: GCA_033977485.1. Taxonomy (NCBI): domain Eukaryota; kingdom Viridiplantae; phylum Streptophyta; class Magnoliopsida; order Cornales; family Hydrangeaceae; genus Hydrangea; species Hydrangea macrophylla. The sequence continues at coordinate 14,480,711 of CM066990.1, read as the reverse complement.
ATGATGACATGAAGTTTGAGGTGAGTGAATCCTTATGGATAGTAGCTCTTGACCTCAAAAACATGTTTGATAGATGATGAGTATAACTTTAATACCTCCAAGGTATCCTTGAAGTTATGTTCAAAATAAAAATGAATCTCTCTAATAATATTGGGAGTTCTTTGACGGTTCAAGGTTGGATGAGGTTCTAAGTGGTCACATGGTCATCTCAAGAGTTTAAGTTCATGCTTTAAACATCTATTTCAAAACCCCCATTCAAGAACTCAAACTCTATTTCAAAACCCAAATCCATTTTCTTCAAGAATAATCCAAAACAGTGAGCTGTTCAGATTCAAAGATTTGTTTTGAATTAAATACTTGAGTTATGATGATGAAACCACTTGGAAAATCTTCCTAAGACATCACAGTTTGTCTCCAATTTTTCCCATCAATTATAGAGATGTGAAAGTATTATTTTCGGATTTAAGAAGTTCATATTCATAATCTGCCTCTGTTCTCACAGAATGTTCACCTGACTTCTTGCACTTATTATGGATGTTTTCGTCACTGTACATATATCTTTTCTATTTTTTTTATGAAACTTGGGTGTCTTAGAAAACGTTTGGTATACAATGGGTCATCATAAACCCTTTCTTTGTTTTATGAAAAATCATACAAAATCAGTCAACAGTGCAGCTTTTGTTTCTGAGTCATGTGTACATTCTGATTTATTTCTTTTCATCTGTGATAGCTATTGAGGTTTGGCTTTTTGGGTTATTTTCTAGACACAATAAGGATGATCTCTGATTTTTTCCACATTTTCCTAGGCATGTTTGACCTCCCATTATAATGTTACAAAGTAATGCATGCAGTCTGTCCACTATTCACAGCATTTCACTTTTTGACTTTCACACTTTGATACAACACTCTCTTGTATCTAGATGAACCCATGTCCCATGCACATGTTCTTTACCACTTTTAGCATGCTATATCATATCATGTATCATCTATCCTCTCATGTATCATACTCCCATAGATTCTTGAGTTTGGTTTCCAAATATAACCATGTTTTGCAAATACTTGGGAAGTTCTTGAAATGAGTTAGAAATTGATATTCCAAGTGGTTAGAATATTCATCCAAGTTCTGGAAGTATACTTTCAAAACCCCCATTTCAAAACCCCCCTCTTAAACCCCTCATTTTGATTTAAAGAAATAAACCTTGTTTTTATCAAAACCCTCAAAACAGTGCGTCATTTAACTTCAAGGGATTATTTTGAGTTCAATACTCAATGTATGAATGCAAGACCACTTGGAAAGTCTTTCTAACTCATTATAGATCACCCATGATTTTTGGCTTGACTTGGAAGTACTTGGAAATGGTCCATTTGGACCCAAACATTCCTTCCAGACATTCTGTTTTTGCTGTCACAGCAGTTAGGTCCACTTCCAACCTCTTTTTCAGAAACTATTTCCCAAAGGGGTGGTCCTAACTTATTGTTCTTTTAAACTTCAATGTCTTAGGGAACTTTCTGTATAAAATGGGCCTCTAGATCATTTGGATTCATTTTCTAAGATTTTCTAACATTTCAGTCGACAGTACGAACTCTGTTTCTGAGTGACCTCTATTGTTTATATGATTTCTCTCAGTTTGTTGTAGTTATTAAAGATTGGCTTTTTGGGTTGTGTCCTAGACACAATAAGGAATATCTCCATAAAAACGCATGCATTGAAAACATTCCTAACCTCTCTTTTCAATTTCTAAAAGATCATGTTACTGTTCTGTCCACTATTCACAGCAAGCACATTCTAACTTTCATTCTTTGATTTGATGCTTACATGCATTACAAATTAGTTCATATCTTAGGAAGTAGTTCATACTACATTGGTACATATCTCATGTTGAATTCATTCATTCATTCGTACACATTCTAGACTTCTAAGTCATTTTAGGAATCCATGAACACAAAACACACTACAACCTTGGCACATTCTAGATACATACATTGCATCCATGCAAAGATTTGGGGTTTTTGTAACTCCTAATCTAAGAAGATTATAAGGAATAATTATGGTCACACGTTCATGCTTCCCCTCGATCTAATCATCCTTTCTCATCCATCCCGGGGATTGAGAGATCTTCTTTTCCCAAAGATTAGCATGCATCATTCTAGCTTACTAAGCATACTTTGATCCTTTTGATTTATTTGTTTTAAGAACAATTCATGTCCCCCCTTTAGATTAGGAAGTCTTGATTATTTGATATATGATTAGGCGATTTTTCCTAGGTTTATTTGTGTGATCTTTCACTGTTGCATTGTATGATATTTGACTAATATCTTATGAATGATATCTTATCTTTTGATCTTCCATTTCAAGATTCTTATGTAATGTAATATACTATCATAATAGTAATTGCCGAACCACACATAGTATAAGATGATTATTTGGATGCTAATTGAGGCCCGTCGAGAGACGGGGCGAGTTGAGGGTGTTTTAGTCGCGAAAAAGGCTCCTTCTTCTCTCGTACCAAAACCCCGAGCCAAGTTCTTTGGTTATGAAGGGCCGGTGCCCTTTATCCGTTTTCTTGGTTCCTTAAAGACCAAGTGGAGACTCTGTATCTGTTTTCGAAAGACCTTCTTTTCTTCAAAATCAACCTCTTGTTTTCTTTCAAATCAATTTCAAAACAAAGGAAAATCAATTCCGAAACCCCGGAAACAAACAGGAAAAACCGGGAGTGGACGAAGGATTCCGCGTGTCCACACCCGACGATCCTGATCCGACCTCCTGTCTCCATCGGTCTAGATGAGCCCGACTACAGTGGTACTTGCTTGATCACCACATGAGGCTCCGCCAAATGTCAGAGAGCCCTTCCAAAGTCCTCGGGCCTAACCCCGAGGCATTTCAAAAGACTTCAGGCTCCGAACCCAGGCACTCAAAAGACCTCGGGCTCCGAACCCCGGCACTCAAAAGACCTCGGGCTCCGAACCCAGGCATCAAAGACCTCGGGGTCACACCCGAGGCACCGGCTTCGCTTAGGTCCAACCGACGACGGGGGCAAACCCCCTAGGTGGCTAATGATGGCAAGCTTTAAAAGACCATGCAACCACCATGTTCCTGGTCGGTTACCTACAGTCATAGCCTCTGTAAGACCCTCGTCTTAGCGAAAGCTTGCGGAGTAAGATGGCGCAGTGAACTAAACAGGTAATCACACTGGTTATCTACAGCCTCGCGAATAACCAAGTCAAAATCTTTGACAACCCGAGCACCTACAGTACTCAGAGGCATTAACTCCACTTAGGTCCAAGCCGACGATAGAGGTGACTAAAATCTCTTAGGTTGGTCGACGATAGAGGAGCAAAAGGACCCTAAAGCAACGTGATTTAGGTCAGCTCCACCAACATGGTCAAGCTCTTCTCCCAACAGTCTTGACGAAGGCTGGCCGGGCGAAAGACAACCATCCTGGGGAGTTAACATAAAAGGACCCTAGAGCAATACGCTTTAGGTCGGCTTTTCCAACATGGTAAAATCCTTCTACCCAGAGCCTTGACGAAGGTTTACGAGCAGAAGATAAGCATCCTGGGAGCTGACTCAAGCAAAAAAGACTTCGAAGTAGGCCGAGTCTCAACTCTCGGTCACTTCCCGAGCACTCAAAGACTCCGAATTAGGCCGGGTATCAACTCCCGGTCAGTTCCCGAGCACCTAAAGGTCCCGAGCTAGGCTGGGTCTCAACTCCCAGCCAGTTTCCGAGGACTCACTAGGCTCAAAAGCCCCGAGACAGCTTCCACAAGCACTCAAACAGTGGCAAGTAACATCAAACTGATTTCCAAGCTTGCCCCGATATAGCATCTGGCCAACTTTGGAAATGGAGGGCAGCTGATACACCCAAAATTGGCTCTATCTTATGACCGAGCGATTCAAATCAGCAGCTAGTCCATGCCCCGGGCAAATCATGCACAACTCCTTAGAAGCATTAGCCCGAGTGGTTTAGTCTACTCATCATCCTGAACGGTTCATTTACAACCCAGCCAACAGGTCGGGAAAACCGCACAGGCACATCCCACCGCGGGAACAGCTCATCCGGGCCCACAGGCATGATCCTGAGCATTACGGGCAGTTTACTACTCAAGCTAGAAGACTAATGGAAAGTGCATACTATTTCCTAATCCAATCAGGAAATCCCCATAATTAATGCCAATCTATATCAATAGGATTATATTTCCTTATCCATGTATGAGTAGGTCTCTTACATCTATAAGAGAGACCTCTCACCCCCCATGGAGGGGGCCGCTAACTTCTCAGTCTAGACAGCACCTCTATAAAATTCACCATTGTACGCATACACCCGGCCGGTATTACTGGTAGTGCCGCCCCTCTTTGTTGGCTCACCAGGCCCGCAGGTGATCTGCTAGTGAACGTGCTCAGACACACCCGTGGACGTAGGTACTTTCATTAACAGGGCCGAACCACATACAAAAAATAGTTTCTCACTCTCTCTCTCATAAAATTGCTCTACTTTACTCTTACCAAATTCTGGCATCATCAAATTATAATTGCTAAGTCAAAAATTTCCTATTTGACTAAAGAGCCCCTCACTAGTGTTGAAGTCACAAAAACACAAGGGGGCAAGTCCCACAAAGACCGATTGACATAAAATCGGTCAACTATTCATTATTTGTACTTGAACATATTCCTTTGAGAAAACTAACTCTTAAAGAATTGTTCAAGTACTTTGGCATTTTTGTTGCAAAAAAAGCTTTTTGTGTTAAGCCAGTTAATTATTTGGCTTCCAGAAATACTCATCCACACTGGCTTTGTGGATCCCACCAAATACTGTCTTTAATTTGGTGGGGCTTACTCCAACAATATTATTATCAAAGGTGCTAAGGACCAAAATCAAATACTGATTCAGTAAATGTTTTAATCGGACTGACAAAAAGAGCTCTTCAAAATTCACTTCTTTCCTTTTTTTTACAGAGCTAGGGGGGCAATTGTTTGCACCCAAGATATGTATTTTGTCACATAACCAATTAAATTGGGAGTTTTGACCAAAGGTCGATGATCGGGCTTGAAAATGCATATATACACTGTCACAAATCATGGTAGTGGGGGCCGATGGAGGAGCATTAGCTGGTGCTTCCCTTAAATGCATTTAGAAATTCAAATGTCATGATGACAAGTGGGGCCTTGGTTTGACTAAAGCTTTTTGCTTCATCATACGAGAAAATTGCAAAATGTATCAACAAGCTATGGCATCACCATTCGGCCATGAACTCATCAGGAGTTCAAAACTCATTTTGGCAAAACTTTTGGTCATATGGTGGCCCCAATAATTTGTCATGTATCACATGGTGGGGGCCACCTTATATCCTTACGTACTATGACTTTGGGCAGCACATTTTGAAGTTTTGGACTTTTTGACATTGTTTTCATTCGGCCTTGACTACACATGCAACATTCATTTGGGCTATGCAATGCAGTGCAATACAATCAAGATGTGGGGCCCATAAATACTGCAAGTCCCAAGGGGCATGGGAAATGACAAAATTAAGACTTAGCATGGAAGAAAAGCAACCATTGGACCAACATATCATTACCCCCTCTATAAATACACAGCATCCTCCAATATATATACTCTCCAGCAGCCCGATCAAAAACACACAAACACTCCTCCAAAAATGCATTCAATAGTAGCTTTTTAATTTGCATTCTAGTAGCTCTCTTAAGCTTTTGAGCATTTCCTTTAAGTGTTCTTACCCTTTTAATTATGAGTCATCTAGTATAAAGTCCTAGTTGCTATAGCTTTATTGCAATAGACCCAGCCCTAAAAATAATTTAGTGATTGGTCCATATTTTTGTTTGGTGACCAAACTACCCCTAAACTCATTAGATAAGTCATTCCCTTTCAAACCCACTTATTTTATTTGGAAACACCCAAAATCAAGGGGTTTTTAAAATTTAAACATCATATATACATAAATATATATACACATATATATATCATCTTTTCCAATTTCATTTTATACTCTCTCACTGCCTCTCTCTCTCTCTCCCTCTCTCTCTCTCTACAAAATTATGATAGCACCAAAGGCAGAGAAGAACTCTCTCTCTCTCTCTCTCTCTCTCTCTCTCTCTCTCTCTCTTCTTGATTTTTTTCGTCTTTGCATGATAGGCTTTGACCTTCATTTCAACTCTTCATTGATTTCTATAGATTTATGGCTCTAATGGGCTTCTTTGGTGCTCTTAGTACTAAGATTCGCATCTGGGTTTGAATGGAATGGTTCTCTGCCATGATATTGGGTTCCCGAGCAAAGGCCATGGGGATCTGAATAACTTCATCAACAACATCTTCGAGAACGTTGTTGATCTTGGTGGTTGTTTTGCACACTTGATTTGGCTTTTCACCATTACTTTTTTGTTCTTTTATGATTTTGTGGTCCAGAATGTAGCTCTTAGGAGTTATTATTTTTGTTTTTGACGGTTTGAGGTCTTGTGCATTTGGCTCCTTTATAGTTGTAATTCTTTGATTATGAATAATACATTTATCCTTGTTGAGCGCGCATGCGCGCGTGCACACACACACACACACACAGACACACACACACACACACAAAACGATTCTCCATTGAATCACATTTCTATACATATGTATTGTACATCCAGTACTCAACTCTTCTTCCTTTAATTTCTTTTTTAGATATCAAATTTCACATTGTTGGAATAAAATGTGCAAATTTTCCATTGTATTATAGTGTGAAATTTCACATAGATCTAAAATGAACCATTTTGCAATGTAAAATTTCATACTAATGAACCAGTTTCAATGTAAAATGAACCAATTGTAGTGTAAATTTTAACACTAATGAACCAGTTGCAGTGTAAAATTTTACTAATGAACCAGTTGCAGTGTAAAATTTTACTAATGAACCAGTTGCAGTGTAAAATTTCACAGTAATTAAACTAGTTGCAGTATAAAAATGAACTTGTTGCAGTGTAAAATTCAATACCCATAGAATCTACAATCCAAAATGTAACAGTGAGCCCAGACTCCTTTATGATGTGATATCTAGATTGAATATGCAATACATTGTGAATTAGAAATGATGAAACTTGTTTGTAACTATTTTGTAAAGTAATATCCTAAAATATTGGAATATAATTTCTATATATTGTAACCAATATCAATTGAGATTTGATAAGATTTTGTCAGATTTGGTAACTGATTCAATCTTTAAATATGAATTAAATATATGTGTGTATATATGTACGATTTTAAATATAGGTTAGGGGTAGAATAGTCATCTACTAATTCCATAATAGGGTATTTTGGCCTAATCTCTAACAACAATGACAATTATAGGGCCTATTATTATGAAGTACCAATTGGTGTGCCTATTGCAAAAAACATTGGTAGAATGAGACTTTTGACCATATTTTTCTTTAATTATTCTATGTAATTTCTTTGTTCGTAATATATTTCATGCAATATATTTTTAATTCCAAAAGCCTTGCTTTAGATTATTTTCACCACTTTTTGACTTGTGCGAATCAATACTGTCAAAGAACCTTTAACTATGGTATTTTCCTACAAGTTTTTAACAATTTCTATACGATAGAAGTCAGATCGTTCATCACTTGCACAAAGTATTAGGAAAAGCATGTTTGCCAACACACATACATAATCGAGCTACAACAGCGCTAGCACGCCTGAAGCAAAATATTCAGTCAAACACCCCCAAGCATTTTATTAACTACCCAATTACTTAAGTGGGTACTTGTCTAAGTTCTGCATGGGTCCCACACTCTCAGAAATTTTATGAAGTTGCTATCGAACCTACTAATTATGAACCTTTTACAAAAATGCCCTCATGTAAATAATCAAACTGGTATTAAAAGCTAACATGTTAAGTAATATGATACGAAAGCTATTAAACATATCCTCTAATACCCGTAAAATTTTAAATATTAATAAACTGGGTTCCCGTATTTAGTTCCTTATTTCTAGAACCTTATATAAATAATATGTATTTATAAATTAATAACTTAGACAATAGTTCACAGACTGACTTGTTTCGCAAACCCGTAAAATATGTATCAAAATTGGACTGTACGGCACAAGATCCTACAAGTCTAATGACTAGTACACCAAGTACACCCTCTTTATACCCACTAAGCAAATACCTCCCCCTCCCCCCCCCCCCCCGGACCCACCGGATACTCACACACACCCCTAACCGCCAGCCCTTTTCCCCTCAAATCAATCCCTCTCCATTTCCCTCAAATCCCCTCCATCTAGTCAATGCAGATATGTATATCTGCATATGTATGTGTTCATACCTTGTATTTGTATATATATACATGAGGCCATTAAAATAGAACGAACCGTCGAGAGGGAGAGGGAGAGAGTGAGAGAGAAAGCATAGCAACACCATATCCACTCCTCTGCCTCCCCACACTCACACTCAAACATACACACACAGACCCAGAAGGAGAAGGAAAAGAAGCAGTAAAGAAGGAGAAGAAGGAAATCGAGAAGAAGATAGAGAGAGATAGAACCCAAGACTATCAAGAAGAAGTGGTAAACTCCCTAAACACCCTCTATATTTTCTACACCCTCAGACACTCACACACACTCCCATGCATGAACCAAATAGAGCCTCAAACCCTGAGATCGGTTTGGCCACCATTAAAGCTGCATGGGAGCTCAAAACTTGAAACTCAACCAAACCTTTCCTAAGTTATACCAAACAGACCCTAAGGACCCCCATAAACCCCCGTTAATGTAGCTTTTGATTTGACAAAGCCAAACATAACATGCAGCCCATTATTCCCATGAAACCTTAAGAGAATAACCCCTCAGTTTGAGGCCAAAATGAACAAACCATAGTCCCAGTCCCTAGTATGTTGTAGAGGAGGCCAAATCGAGCCTTTTTGGCGTTATAATCATGCATTTACATAGAGAGATGACCAAGATATGCCCCTTTGAAGATTTTCCGATGAGCCCCGATTTCCGATGACCCTGCTTTGTCGGAGAAGAAAAAGAGCTTCAGGTTATATCATTTTTATTTGTGTCGGATTTGGGTTGGATCTGACTGTGTGTGTAAGTGGGTTAAGTTGTTAGCAGGTCGGGTTCATTTTATAAAACCCATGGACTCACTAATCCAAACAACGTCGTTTGGCGTCGGATCTTACCAAATCTATTTTGGGTCGAGTACGGGTCAGGGTATAGGCCAGATCGCCTCGACATTGCATAAATAGGGAAAGCATTTAATTTTCTTTATGGACCCATAGATCGCGATAGTGAAGGATCAATTATGTCCAAAACGTCACATAATAATATGACTTACATCAACGTAAGAGCAATCAAGGCTTATAAAAATTTTCAAACTTAATAATTATTATATCATGTAGAAATCTTAAGGCACAACCCGTCTTGCAAAAATATTAATATCTATTACATCAGTTCCTAAAACAAAGTTCAATTTATAAAACGAAGCAGTAATGTGTAGGTTCTCTTCACAGATAATTATTCTCAATTCGCATAGTCGTATTGTCCATCCTGATCATAACCTGAAAAACCTAGACATAAATGTCCATGGTGCATCGACACCGTCAGCTTCAAGAAGCCTGTGAGTATTAAAACATACTTTGTTAGCATTTACGTTTCACGACATCATTATTCAACATATTTAGAAATACAACAATGAATTTAATTGTAAAACAAAAGGACAGCATAATAATATTCAAATCAATAAAATATGTGACCTTGTATGTAACAATGCAACCAACTCATCTCACTGACTATTTTACCTCGACTACAAAACACATGATAACAGCATCTAACTTTCTTGTTCTGGTACCTTGAGAACACTAAGGTGACCACACTATAGTACACAGGTACCAGGGAGTGTCCAATTTGCATCACACTATGGTAAACGGGTACCAAGGAGTGTCCAGTTTGCTAACACTATAGTACCTAATCCATCTCAAAAATGCCAGAGAGAATCTCGCTCTATATCCAGATTCGGGTACCAGGGAGTATTCGTAGGCGTCACACACTATAGCACTACCACGGGTGCCAGGGAGTGTCTAATTCAACATCACACACTATAGCATTACCACGGGTGCCGGGGAGTGTCCAATTTATCACCGTCGTACTTCAAAGGTGCCCTGAATCCATATCATCAAAATCCCTATTGCCTTGATCCATTATATCACATTATACATGTCGACTCAATCTTGACACTATCATGCATGTTGACTCGATCCCAGGATGTGTGTCATTATAATAGCTAAACATAAAATCAATGAAATATGTAAGAAATTCCCGAATCAATTCTTTAATCCCTCTCTTTAACTCAATCATTTAGAAGCAAGTTTTTGAAATAGCAGATCTTCCAAACAGTAATTTGTAAACATGTAAAATATCATCCAAATAGTACTTGATGTGCAAAATAGACAAAACCTTAAAAAGCTCTAATCGCGCAAGGGAGTCGCGCGCACGAAAGGCTGCTTCCACGGGCTGCGCGCGTGAGAATCGTATTTTTCATATTTCTTTTAAAATACACAGGTCACTCGAATTATTATAGAGTCTTCTTCGTCTTCGTTTTCCTCCCCTATTTTGATTTCAAAGTCTGATTTTTACCCACTTTTAATTCCAAACTTAAACATGTCATCAAATATATGGTTTTCTTTATTTTTCTGCAAGGATCGTGAATATGTAATCGAATTAAACCAAATCGAATTGTAGCTCTCAAATTTTTATTTAAAATCGAAGGTGACGAAATTCCAATCTTAATGTATTTTTTTATATGAATGATTTAAGTTCTAAAACTTTAACCATTGTTTCTAGGGACTGTAATCTTTCATTAATATCTATCAAAACTCATTTTGGTTAAGTTTCATAAAATCACTATTTTCAAGCTTTGAACTCCATGGATGAACTTATCAATGGTGGTTCACAATACTACTTATATAAACAGTAATGAAGTATATATTACATTCTAAGTGAGTCATTAATACTCACTGAGATTGGAGATTGAAGTATATGTTGAGAAAGAAATCAAAATAAGCAAACCCACACAAGCTTTGGCTATGGAGGTTGAGCTCTCTCTCTCTCTCTAGACTATTTCTGTAAAAATTCTCTGCAACTCTCTCCTCTGTATTTTTAGTTTGTAATTTCTAGAGAGTGTGTAATAGAGAAAAAGTGTGAGTTATATATAACAAAGCAAATTCTTGGAGGCCAAGAACAACCTCCCTCACTCTACGTATTGATTTTTTTTTTATATCTAAATTTCTAATATACTTAGTGTAGGTAGTGCGTATTAACCTGCCACGTGGTGATTGCACACATCACCAAAAGGGAAACGTGTCTGCAGCATCGTCCTTACTTATATGTCCACATAAACCACTTATCCAGGTTCTGGAACTCAACTACTTGGGGCATCTTAAGGGGCCTAGCCCATAATGAGGAGGCCAATTTGCGACTCAACTAATTAAGGCATCTTAAGGGGCCTGGCCCATAATGAGGGAGGCCCAGGCTGTAACTCCAATACTTGGGGTATTCCAGAGTACCATGCCCATAATGGTGGAAGGCCCTCTGTAGGGAGGTGCAACTCCAATACCTACGACACCACCAAAGAGGACCAAGCCCATAATGGGAGTCCTTCCATGAACCCTAGGGAGGCCCAATGCTAAATGCAACTCCAATACTCAAGGCTTCCACCTCAATGAGAGCCCCAGCCCCTAGGGGCCATAACAGGAACCCATAATAGATACACCTGCGCACACACCTACACTAGGGCCAACCACCCTTGGGTCTGGAGCAGTACTTAAGGGTGGCCTGGCCCATTGGGATCTCGAGAGCTCGTGGTTAGGTGGCTAGAGTCAAGGGTGTCTCCCTAACTCATGCCTCCCAGGCAAGATTAGGGTTGGTTCCAAAGAGAGAGAGAGACACGTGACCTTCACGTGCCCTGCACCTTTCAGCCCCATGTCCAATTAGAAAGCCCCGTGGCCCTAAGACCAGCTGAGCCTTGGACCCTCCATTGCCTTATCACTTTCCCCCTTGTTTTTTAACCTTCTGCAGACCAATAGCATGATCGTGATACACTCCCTTGCTTAACCCTCGATACACTCCCTCGCTTAACCTTCTGCAGACCAATAGCATGATCTTGATACACTCCCCTTGCTTAACCCTCTTCACCCAATAGTAAGCCATCCTTCGATGACACATCTACAACTACTATCTCACCTGCTAAACACCAAAGACACTCTCCTTTGTCACATGACCCGTCTCCTTTGTTACATGACCCGTCCTTGTTTGACCCCTTGCACGGTCAAGATCTCATTTAATACCCTCAACTACCTTAAACATAAGCAGTTAAGGCCCTCACCTACCTTGGACAGAGGGACCTCTCCTAGAACCTCTCCTAGAGTGCCAGCACATCACACCCACAGAGCCCCCAGTTATACCATATACCCTCACAACTTTGCTATAAATACCAGCCTCATTCAATACGTCCAGGGACCAGAATCAACCCAAGCTTGAGCAATTAATCAAGTCCTCACACCCTCCTTACTATTATCCTACAACTCCTCCTCTACCTTCACTCGTACCTTACCTACAACTCCTCCTCCACCTTCACTCCTTCCATACCTTAGTACCACTCCTCCTCCACCTCCACTCCTTCCATACCTTAGCACCACCCTTCCTCCCTCATTCACTCCTTCCGTACCTTCCACTCACATCCTCACCGTACCTTCCACTCATATCCTCACCGTAGGACACCTACTGCTTCTCTCTCTCTTATTTGGAACTACCTTGGCTCTCACTCGAGCCACGTCCTCTCTGGGACCCATTTGACTATACTACTACTTTTCTATTATTTTACTATATCTTACACTCACTAGCCTGCCTACGTGTTATACCTCTCTTTATACCTCATCCACACTCAAAAGAACTCACACATTTTGGCGACCACAGTGGGAGGTATACTCGTAGACATGGTAAGTACGCAACAGTAGCAACACTAGCAACACTAGCTCCCTAAACAAAGAAGTCCAATGTGTTACCTACTGGGTCTACTACTCACCAGAGTATGAACCCCAGTAGGGAGGAACTTGGCCACTCTCTCACTCACAACTCTTTGGAGTCATTTTTTGATGTATAACTCAGTATTCCAAAATGGCTTGAATAAATGGAGGCACAGCAAAAACAGTTCTAGAAACTTGAGAAACAACTATACATGCAAGTTGCCATTATGGAGACTCAAGTTGCCATGGCACGAGGAGTCTCATTGTACCCATACCCAATGCCACTTCGAGGATGTACAATTTCCTATGGACCTCTGTTGGTCCCCAATCCCCTATGAAAATTCTGGAGGCAATACCCAACAATGGTACCATCCCCTTGACCATGAAAGGGGAGAAACAGAGATCTCCAGGTCACGTCACCCTCGTAGATGAGGAGTTCCCAGAAACATCTATCTACACCCATAAGCTCGAAGCGCTCCCAAAATTAAAGGACGAACAGAAAAAATACCAAAGAAGAGGACCCAAAGACAGAAAAAGAGGACAAAACCTTCTACTGCTAGGGTCATCCCTCCTGCTGGGGTCACCGTTCTGCTGGGGCCGTCCCTCCTGAGATCGTCCCTTATGCTAGGGACGTCTCTCCTAGTCCCTCTACTGGTTCATCCCTCCTGTTGGTGCCGTCCCTGTTGTCGTCCATCCTACTGCTAGGGTCGTTTCTCTGGGGTCGTCCCTCCTGCTAGGACCGTCCCTTATAATTCTAGAGTCGTCCCTCCTGAGATCGTCCCTCATGCTAGGGTCGTCTCTCCTTGTCCCTCTGCTGGGCGTCCCTCCGCCTTTCTTCCCTAAAAAAAAGGTTGTGGAAAATGTAGGGCTCCAAGGAGGATGATTTTGGAATGTGAGTGAGCTTGAGGGGTACGGCTCTCTCTCCTCAACTTTCTCTCTCCATTCCCTTGTACATGAGAACCAGTAATCTCAAGTGAACAAGTAAATCTCAAATGACCTACTCACAACAACAGCCGCACAACACCGAATCACCTTCAATCACACCATCAAGTAAGTACATGTACCTCCACACCCTTTATCTTGTTCCGATAGATTAAAAAAACTCTATTGAGTAATTCATAACCTTTAAATGACACTTTAACTAGTGGATCTTTGCAACCTTCTTTGCAAAAGCTCTTCATATATTTTTATAAGAATAATAATAATTTAGCGAAGGATCGGTTTCATGAGGCATGGCTGTAGGTCTGGCTGTGAAATTTTTTTTTAAAAAAAGGGGCACGGCTGGAGGTCTGGCTGTGGATTTTTTTTTTTAAACAAAAGAAAAGGCCATAACCCCGTACCCCCCCCCCCCCCCCCTCCAAGGCTCCAACTCTCTCCCTCGCAAAAAAAAAAAAAAAAACAAAAAAAAAAAGGGCCATCACCCCACCTCCACCTTTGGACCCTCCTCCCTCCCCCTTCCAAGGTTCCAACTCCATCCTCCGCAAAAAAAAAAAAAAAAAGTAGGGGGCATCACCCCACCACCACCTTCGAACCCCCCCCCCTCCCCCCCCCCCCCCCCCCCCCACCCCCAGGCTCCAACTCCATCCTTCGCAAAAAAAAAAAAAAAAAAAAAGTGGGGGGCATCACCCCACCACCACCTTCGGACCCCCCCCCCCCCCCCCCTAAGCTCCACCTCCATTCTCAAAAAAAAAAAGGGGCATCACCCCACCTCCACTTACGGACACTCCTCCCCTCCAAGGCTCTTTAGCCAACTAACACTCCTTTGCAACGCCCATTAGACCAAAGGGGCACGGCTGGAGGTCTGGCTGTGGATTATTTTAAAAAAAAAAAGGGGCACGGCTGTGTGTTAAGTGTGTTTGATGAGGCACGGCTGGAGGTCTGACTGTGGAAATTTTTTTTTAAAAAATAAAAATAAAAAAAGGGGGGGGCACGGCTGGAGTCACAGCTCCTCCCCTCCAAGGCTCTTTAGCCAACATAACGCTAACACTCCTTTGCAACCCTGGTAGGGGCACGGCTGGAGGTCTGGCTGTGGATTTTTTTTACAAAAAAGGGGCACGACTGTGTGTTAAGTGTGTTTTATGAGGCACGGCTGGAGGTCTGGCTGTGGAAATTTTTTTTAAAAAAATAAAAATAAAAAAAAGGGGGCACAGCTAGAGTCACAGCTCCTCCCCTCCAAGGCTCTTTAGCCAACATAACGCTAACACTCCTTTGCAACGCTGGAAGGGCACGGCTGGAGGTCTGGCTGTGGATTTTTTTTTACAAAAAAGGGGCACGGCTGTGTGTTAAGTGTGTTTTATGAGGCACGGCTGGAGGTCTGGCTGTGGAATTTTTTTTTAAAAAAATAAAAATAAAAAAAAAGGGGGCACAGCTGGAGTCACAGCTCCTCCCCTCCAAGGCTCTTTAGTCAACAAAATGCTAACACTCCTTTGCAACGCTTCATAAGACACGTGCGTTAAGTGTGTTCCATGAGGTACAACCGGAGGTCTGGCTGTGGAGAGAGAAAGGGCCACGCATTGACCAATCTCCTCACATCAACGCTCAGCAGTTTCTTTTTACATAAAAATATAATAAATAAACAGCGGTTTCTTTTTTTTTTTTTTTTTCTTTCTCTCCTACATGATTATTCAAAAATCACGCGGAACACTTGAGATCTATTCTCAGCTCAACCAGTCTCCCCCAACAAAACTCCTCTTCAAAGCTACAGTTTCGTCCTCATATTCCAATACTCCAGCTCCTCACATTTTCTTTCTCACCCGTCTATATTTTTCTAAAAATGAGGGTAAAGTTAATACAAGAAGAAGCAGTGGCCTAACCGCAAACAAGAAGAAGTACCCGTGTTTTGGACATAGAGAAGGATGAAGAAAGATACAAAGCATAAACATTGTTACACATGGTCCAAGTACAAAGAGAGATACAAAACATCAACATTGTTACACATGCGTAATCTTTTGAAGAAGCTGCGATCACAACCCAAGATTGCTTAGGTAAAAAAAAAAACAAAAAGAGACAATTCACCAAAACAAGCCTTGAGACACCGGAGTGTCGGTCGTAGCCGGAACAGTATGGACATGTGAATTAGCAAATCGCTCCAAAGCTACCGCACTGAGCAATGCTTCCTCCACCCTCTTTAGCTCCGTCATTAGCTCTTGTTCGTTTTCTCCATACATTTTAGAATCTGCTCGTCCCTCTGGAGTCCGGTCAGTCCCTCTTCTCTTGCGAGCATTGAACTGGCAAACCATATGAGCCCTCGTATTACAAAGTGCCTGCTCAGCTCCCTCTCGCTCAGCAACGAACAACTCTCTCCGAGTAGACGCTTCCAGGAGTCGATACTTCCAAATAGCATGATCCACAAAATCAATCAGCCAAGCCACATGCAAACTACGGGTAATCAATTCCCATAACTCCACCCTGAGATCCCCAAAATACTCGAAAGAAGCCTGGCCATAAGTGGTCTCCTCCATCCTTCGAATGACCTGCCCAATTTTACGACAAACTTGGGTTTGTTCAACGGGATCAAGGATATTAAGATCCACAAACGTGCCAGGACACTCCACATATAACCTCTCCAAGAAAGTATGAAGAGTTTGTACCAATTTTATCCCACGCCACACATATACACCATCAGGCAGGTCTCCAAATTTCTCAGGAAGAGTGAAAATCAAATGACCTTCTGTGGAGGACTCAGAGCATGAGGACCCAGAATGCGCGGAGACAGACGTCGTCAAAGAGTCGTGAAAACAAAGGAAGACGTAATACCCTAGTAGCCAAGCAGGTACACATCACCCCTTTTATATGGTAAACAACCACAAGACCCATGAACCAAGAAAAAATATATAATAGCCAATAGGTTATGGACAAACACTAATGACTAGGTCCCCAGGAGGTTGCCTTTACTTGCAAAGCTACCCATGGGGGATTTGACGTAACATTGAATTTAAGCTTGCCTATAATAGCTATAGTTACCTATAAAGCTACCCATATGGGAGATTTGACGTAACACTAAATTTAAGCTTGCCTAGGAATTGCCCAAGCCATCAAATGAAGCCACATTTTTAAACGAAGAGGGGGATAAATAATCATCTACACAAGACTCACTTTTTTCCGAGCTGGCCTCATCATGGTGGCACGAGCAACTTGCTCTCCACTTTCATGAGAAGGGTGACACGAGCATCGCGCTCTTCACCACAGGGTTGGCACGAGCATCACGACTCTCCCCCTGGCCTCATCATGGTGGCACGAGCAACTTGCTCTCCACTTTCATGAGAAGGGTGACACGAGCATCGCGCTCTTCACCACAGGGTTGACACGAGCATCACGACTCTCCCCCTGGCCTCATCATGGTGGCACGAGCAACTTGCTCTCCACTTTCATGAGAAGGGTGACACGAGCATCGCGCTCTTCACCACAGGGTTGGCACGAGCATCACGACTCTCCCCCTGGCCTCATCATGGTGGCACGAGCAACTTGCTCTCTACTTTCATGAGAAGGGTGACATGAGCATCACGCTCTTCACCATAGGATTGGCACGAGCATCACGACTTTCCCCCTGGCCTCATCATGGTGGCACGAGCAACTTACTCTCCACTTCCATGAGAAGGGTGACACAAGCACTGCGCTCTTCATTACAGGGTTGGCACGAGCATCACGACTCTCTCCCTGTGAGTCTAGTTAGGGCGGCACGAGTATCACACTCTCCCCCTACAACATTCAACGCACGAGTATAACACTCTTTCCCTACATCACCGGGGTGCATCACACTCTCCACCATTACACCAAAATGATAGCAAG
The DNA here is from genome assembly GCA_033977485.1 of Hydrangea macrophylla. Classification (NCBI taxonomy): domain Eukaryota; kingdom Viridiplantae; phylum Streptophyta; class Magnoliopsida; order Cornales; family Hydrangeaceae; genus Hydrangea; species Hydrangea macrophylla. The sequence goes on along the minus strand of CM066990.1, from coordinate 14,462,914 downwards.
CAAAGAAAAATAAAGTACTGCAAGAGAAATTCGACAAAGAACAGTTTCCAGTAATTGGGAAGATCATTTTTTTTAACAATCTCAAAACACACCGTACTATTACAACCGCTCAAAAAAAAAAAAAAAAAAAAAAACCTAGAAAAATTAACAACTGCATCACCGACAACCACATCACCGAGAGCCAGTCTTCGCACCTAAAAATCATCCAGCGACTAAGTTAATTACATCTAAAAATCATCCAGCGACTAAGTCAATTACATCAGTGCCTCCAAAAGATGCAAGAAGCTTCGAGAACGTGAAGTTTGAACTATGCCTTAACTAGTCCTCCGTTTTGATACTCCGCAACTGCGTAGAAAACTAGAACAAAGGATCACCCCTTTTATAGCAAAAATGGGGGACACTATAAACAGGTAGGAGGGCCACTATATCTATGTGAAGTGATATTGCAGTCACGCGAAGTTCAAGTCACTTAAAGCCTGCAAAGCAAGAGTTGTCCATCAACCAGCGACATGAGTATTTGTTACAAACACACACTTTTAAAGTTATGCCCGCCTGCCACGCGCTGCGCCCCTGTCATGCGAACAGGGGGGCTAATGTAGGTAGTGCGTATTAACTTGCCACGTGGTGATTGCACACATCACCAAAAGGGAAACGTGTCTGCAGCATCGTCCTTACTTATATGTCCACATAAACCACTTATCCAGGTTCTGGAACTCAACTACTTGGGGCATCTTAAGGGGCCTAGCCCATAATGAGGAGGCCCATTTGCGACTCAACTAATTAAGGCATCTTAAGGGGCCTGGCCCATAATGAGGGAGGCCCAGGCTGCAACTCCAATACTTGGGGTATTCTAGAGTACCATGCCCATAATGGTGGAAGGCCCTCTCTAGGGAGGTGCAACTCCAACACCTACGACACCACCAAAGAGGACCAAGCCCATAATGGGAGTCCTTCCATGAACCCCAGGGAGGCCCAATGCTAAATCCAACTCCAATACTCAAGGCTTCCACCTCAATGAGAGCCCCAGCCCCTAGGGGCCATAACAGGAACCCATAATAGATACACCTGCGCATACATCTACACTGGGGCCAACCACCCTAGGGTCTGGAGCAGTACTTAAGGGTGGCCTGGCCCATTGGGATCTCGAGAGCTCGTGGTTAGGTGGCTAGAGTCAAGGGTGTCTCCCTAACTCATGCCTCCCAGGCAAGATTAGGGTTGGTTCCAAAGAGAGAGAGAGACACGTGACCTTCACGTGCCCTGCACCTTTCAGCACCATGGCCAATTAGAAAGCCCCGTGGCCCTAAGACCAGCTGAGCCTTGGACCCTCCATTGCCTTATCACTTTCCCCCTTTTTTTTAACCTTCTGCAAACCAATAGCATGATCGTGATACACTCCCTTGCTTAACCCTCGATACACTCCCTCGTTTAACCTCCTGCAGACCAATAGCATGATCTTGATACACTCCCCTTGCTTAACCCTCTTCACCCAATAGTAAGCCATCCTTCGATGACACATCTACAACTACTATCTCACCTGCTAAACACCAAAGACACTCTCCTTTGTCACATGACACGTCTCTTTTGTTACATGACCCATCCTTGTTTGACCCCTTACACGGTCAAGATCTCATTTAATACCCTCAACTACCTTAAACATAAGCAGTTAAGGCCCTCACCTACCTTGGACAGAGGGACCTCTCCTAGAACCTCTCCTAGAGTGCCAGCACATCACACCCACAGAGCCCCCAGTTATACCATATACCCTCACAACTCTGCTATAAATACGAGCCTCATTCAATACGTCCAGGGACCAGAATCAACCCAAGCTTGAGCAATTAATCAAGTCCTCACACCTCCTTACTATTATCCTACAACTCCTCCTCTACCTTCACTCGTACCTTACCTACAACTCCTCCTCCACCTTCACTCCTTCCATACCTTAGTACCACTCCTCCTCCACCTCCACTCCTTCCATACCTTAGCACCACTCTTCCTCCCCCATTCACTCCTTCCGTACCTTCCACTCACATCCTCACCGTAGGACACCTACTGCTTCTCTCTCTCTTATTTGGAACTACCTTGGCTCTCACTCGAGCCACGTCCTCTCTGGGACCCATTTGACTATACTACTACTTTTCTATTATTTTACTATATCTTACACTCACTAGCCTGCCTACGTGTTATACCTCTCTTTACACCTCATCCACACTCAAAAGAACTCACACACTTAGTGATCGGGAGAGAACAAATCCTAATTATATGCCTTAATTCACATTTGTTAGTACTCTTTTATCCTATTTTTGTTTATTTTTACTTTGTTTTCTATTTTCTGTCAGGATTTGGAGAAAAGTAAGGATTCCAAGCTAAATGAGGTGAAAAAGCAGAAGAAAAGAAGCTGAAAAAATCACATCACGCACGCGGCCCGCTCGCGCGAAATCCCAGAAATCGCTCGCGTGACCTCCCAATATCGCGCTCGTGCGGCCCGCTCGCGCAACCTATGTAAAAACCAAAGTTGCGTATTTCAATGTACTGAAGACTCCTACATGAACGAAATTGCTTAATTACGTCTGGAAAGCTAAATACAGCGATTTTAGTACGATTTGGCTTAGGAAAGCTTCCTAAATCCTTCTAAACTCCATACAAATCCTATTCTAAATTAATTTTGGGGATACACATCAGTTGGCAATTATTATACACACAATATACAACCATACTTTCAGTCATTGAAGGGAGGGAAGCAAGGAGAAGAAGAAGAAGACCAAGGATTTCCATGGCCTCCTCCATCAACTACTTGCCATCTACCGCTTCTATGGACAATTAAACTCAAGATCTAGGGTTTCAATGAAACCCTAGCCAAGTAATAGGGTGTATTTTATGTTTTTATTTTAGTTTTATTATGTATGGATGACAGTTACATGTTTCGAGAATTTTTATAAATAAATCGTGTTTTTATTGATTAAATCATTACTTTCAAAGTTTACTCTTGTCTTAGATATATTTTGATCGTAGTGTGCTCAATGATCTATGATTACTGTGCTTGTTTAGATTATTTACATGTAATGGTGCTTAAATTGAATTATGCTATCAAGTATCCAAATAGTCCATGCCTAGATTAGACGGATTATACCACAACCCTAGTTTAGTGTGGGATAATTCGTGCTAACCGAAGATGGATTATGTTGGTGCTTGAACCATAGTTACTTTCTTGACGGAGGAATTGGGCTTGTAGCTACAATTCCCCATTATCATCCAACTTAATAAGTTAAAGTAATTCGTAAATACCCTTATTATGAAGCTAGTGGTGGATTTGCAATCCTAGGTTCTTTAAACTTATTATAAAAGCAAATATTTAATTGCTTTCATACTTTAGATTTACTTTTATTGTTATTAGTTTAATAAAATCAAAATAAAAATCCATTTTTCTTAATTCACTAAATTTAGGTTTAAAAATTAAAGTGCGTAGTATTCAATCTCTGTGGGTTCGACCTTTACTTCCACACTGCAAATCTTTTGAAAGTAAAGCATAAGTAAGCATATTTTTACATCTTGATACTGACAACATCACTTAGTATACATATACATATATAAGATACATATATATACATATTACTCCCTCCGTCCCATATAAGTGTCCACTTCCTTTTTGCACAATGTTTAAGAAATTTGTATTATATTAATTTATTTGGTTCTTTAAAGAGTCACTTTCCAATTTTACCCTTAGATGTGATGGGTGTTTGACTTTTTGCTTGTTTTGGGACCACAAATAAATGCTTCTTTGTCTTTATTATAAGGGTAGTTTTGGAAAGTAAGTAAAAGCTATATGCCAATTTAGGAAAGTGGACACTTATTGTGGGACATCCAAAAAAGGATATGTGGACACTTATTATGGGACGGAGGGAGTATATAACATGTTCACTCCCATTTGGTTTGTAGGAGGTAGTCTAGGTGTTTGGGTAATTAACTTCTAGCACTAATATAGCACACACAATATAAGCATTGCCAAACAAGCATAACATATGTCAAGTATGTGATTGACAAAGATTCCTCAATCTGTAGGAGTCCCTTCGCGGTGCGGACAGTTTTTGTTCATTAACTGGTATTTTTGCAGCACGGTGATTATTACGAAATACAAAAAAAATATTTAAAAAAAATTAAATTAGCATAAGAAATCATTTCCCGGTTGTATAAAAATACAGTTTGAATCGAAAGTAAGTATTTTTACCGCCTTGAAAATACAGTTTTGGAATCACATCACAGCTATTCCAAAATTTATAAGAATTACGGTTTGATCCCAGATAGATATTTCTATTAATATAAAATAGGTAATAAGGATATAGACTTACTAGTAATTAATGAAAATATAGGTTATTACATCATTCCCCCCTTAAACAAGATTCTGTCCCGAAATCTAGACTTACTAGTCATAAAATAACTTCAGGTACTTCTTCATCCTATTAGCTTTGACTTCCTACGAGGCTTCATTCTCGTCATGGTAATTCCACTAAACTTTCACCAATGGAATGTCCTTATTTTTCAACTTCTTGATACTTTGATCTAGGATCTTCATAGGCCTTTCCTTATAGCCAACGTTATGGCTCGTCTCTATATCATAAAAACTAACCACATGTGAGGGATCTCATCTGTATTTTCTTAACATATTGACATGAAAGACGTTGTGAACTCCAGACATCTTTGGTGGTAACGCGAGTCAGTAAGCTACTTTCACAACACGATCAAATATCTCAAACGGTCCGATTAACCGCGGGGCTAATTTTCCTTTCTTGAGACCTAATGGTACCACTGTTGGGTTTGTGCCCTCAAACCATTACTTTATATAGGAGACATTGACATTTTAATACATGGATATTAGCTTTACATTTTGTTATGTATGTTTTTTTCATGAGATGATTGTTATCCTTAAGTATCATAGTAAGTAATGCGTGTATGTATGAGATACATACAAGTGAGATACGAATTGCTATTCTTTTTTACTTAGAACATGTCACAGTGGATGATGAGACTAGGATATCTCATCAGGTTTACACTATAGCATGATTAACTACCATTAGATGGAGTGATCAATCTCAATCACTAGAGTGTAACTCTTAGTTAATATGCTAGTGCTTATAGTGCATTGACGGACCTGAGCTTTCCTGTTGACACTCAAGGCTGTCAATCAGTCGATAGGAACTCATAACTTGTGTAAGGTACGTGTTATCAATCTTGAGACGATTATGAACACAGACTGTGGATATGACTGCTTTGACTTACCAATCAGTGAGGTCTATAGAAGATCAACTCCTGGGTATCTTGGGTATGTCATATTCATAGGGTTGTGAACATATATTGTCAAGACAGGATCTACCCTCTGTTTCAGAGTAAGCATTCCCTTGAGAATGTCACCAAGTCGATTATTGAGTACTACAGTCTTATTGATAAGAGTTATCAACATATTTGGTAATCATGAGAGGTGAATGGGACTCAAGGAATACAAGAAGTAATCGATATTCAGGTTGACAGTAACAGTTATCCGACTACCTGAATATGATTACGAATGCTGAAGGTAGAGGGACATTTGTACAACACACAAGTCTAGTTATCGCTTCGGATATGTTCTTTTGCGTTGGAGTTCAGTTATCGTTTTATAGTGGAGTAAACGTTAACTGACCAGTTATTAGTTTGTTGATCAAAGAGTTTGGTCACGGTAATTAACAAACTGGTATGAGCCAACAATAAAGAGCCTAGGAGGTCCCACTCTTAGCTCCGCCAGGATACTCGAAGTCTAGGTCGGTTCTGGGAATCTATAAATAGGGCAGCTGCGTTCTGGAAAATAAGTTCATTTTTTTGAACGTCAGAAGCTGCAGAAACTATTTTAGAGCACCAAACCTTCTCCTTCCTCTCCATTACGGTTCCCACCAACCCTAGTCCTTCCTGCGAGCATCCATAGAAGTCATAAGAGTGAAGGCCATCTAGTGGAAGCTGCTGGAAGTTAAAGAAAATCAAAATTGGGTTCAAGACACTAAGGTATAACTCTTGTCCCCTCTTGTGCGCATCTATGGAATTAACGAGTAGTAAATCCTGGGCTGCCATTAAGTTTTTATAACTTGACTTTTTGGCTGCGTGTTTAAACTTTTAAATTAAACCGTTTTTTCCATCAATTGGTATCAGAGCCACGCTCGTTTGGATCTATAGATGCGTTTTTGGAACACTATATTGATTTGCATGTTGATTTTAGAACTATTTTTGAAACGGCATTGTCACAGATCTATTTCTGCGTTGTTATCACAACAGAATACAAATCTGTGACTGCATGGGATGCAAGGCGCGTTCGATCGATCAAACATGTTTCGATCGATCGAACATCCTCTGTACTCGAGCGATCGAACAGACTTCGATCGATTGAAACCTTTTGGTGTTCGATCGATCGAATGAAGTTAGATCGATCGAGACAGATTCTTTGTCAGACTCTCTGTTTCACAATTGTAAGGTGTTTTGAAATTAAAAGCTTTATTTTTAAAAGTATTCTGCAAATTTTTTAAATCATTCTATGAAACAGAAAGTTCAAGCGATTGAACAGAGTTTAATCGATCGAAGGTTCGAGCGATCGAACGGTCTTCGATCGATCGAACTGTGACAGAGAAGTAAGATGCTGTTTTAAGTTCTAATTCAGTATGTAAAAAGTTTATATACTGTGTGAATCAATTAAGTATTCCAATAGTTATATATATTTGTTATGTATGTGTGGATGCGTGTACGACTAACCCTTTTGCAGCTAGTTTAGTCACTATCTCCCATGGCACCAAGACTTTTTAATTTTTGTATTTAAATTGTTTGAGATTGGTGCATGTTGTAATTTAAGTTTGGTTTGGTTTTAAGGCATATGTAAAGGGCACTGCGACTTCAATCCTACGAAAAGGAAGTCGCACCGGTTTCCCTAGCCTTTATTTTGTTTATGCTATTTCTATTTCTAGATAAATTGTAAGCTTTGAAAGAAGCATAGGACAAATGTAATAGAATTAGAAAATCCATGAAGATGGAGCAAGGAGCCATTGTCCATGAAGATGGAGCTAGAGGCGATCAAACCAAAAAGGAGGTTCTATGGAGATAGAGCCATGGGAGATGGAGGCATCGTTTGGATGTCTTTATTTTCAATTTTAGTTTTTTGTTTTATGTGCTTGGTTGTGATTGGCATTTAATTATATTGTTACTACTTGCATGCACGTAAAACAAGTTTTCTAAAATAAGATTCAAAAACTATTTTAACGCATTATTAAACATTGGATGTTTATGGGTAATGTATAAAAACAAATTTTTCTAAAAAGAAAAATCCTTAATTTACCAAATCTAGTGGGAGAGGGTCTTATTTATTGACACCCACGATCTTCCATTAACGGTTCACTGTAAGATGAGTAGTGCATTCTGTGTCAGCTCATCAGGGGTGATCATTCCATACGGAGGGTGCATTACTTATTGGTTACTAGATGTGAACTTCTTTTGATAGGATCAATCAGACGTGTTAGAGGGTGACCACCACACGGAGGCGCTACTTGAGACGATTGTGATTGGATCTTAGTTAATGGTACACACTAGCTAAGTTATGGATAAGGGATCCCACACGGGGCATTGTTCAGAAACTTAGAGATCAAAAGGGATCGGGAGTCATAACTTGTTTTTGCAAGAGTTGCATAGCGGACAAGTCTTGATTAATCAAAAAATAGAAAATTGACCACCACACGGAGGCTTTATTCTTTTGTTTCGATATTCCGGCGACTTTGTTTTAAAATAAGAGTTTTAAGGATTCTTTTATTTCAAACTGTCAAATTCTGATATCCATATTTATTTTGTTTGTTTGATTTTCAGTAATCATAATGTCTGGATCTGCATTTAGTCCACTTGCCACCATACTCACTCAAAATAAGTTAACTGGAACCTAGGATTGTAAATCCACCACTAGCTTCATAATAGGAATATTTATGCATTTAATTAGATTATTAAGTTGGATGATAATGGGGAATTGCAGCTACAAGCCCAATTCCTCCATCAAGAAAATAACTATGGTTCAAGCACCAACATAATCCATCTTCGGTTAGCACGAATTATCCCACACTAAACTAGGGTTGTGACATAATCCGTCTAACCTAGGCATGGACTATTCGGATACTTGATAGCACAATTCAATTTAAGCACCATTACATGTAAATAATCTAAACAAGCACAGCAAGCATAGATCATTGAGCACACTACCATCAAAATCGATCTAAGACAAGAGTAAACTTTAAAAGTAACGATTTAATCAATAAAAGCACGATTTATTTATAAAAATCCTCAGAACATGTAATCATCATCCATACATAATAAAACTAAAATAAAAACATAAATAAAACCCTATTACTTGGCTAGGGTTTCATTGAAACCCTAGATCTAGGTTTAGTTGGCCATGGAATTGATGAATAGCAAGAGGTTGATGGAGGAGGCCATGGGAATCCTTGGTCTTCTTCTTTTTCTCCTTGCTTCCGTCCCTTCAATGGCTGAAAGTGTGGTTGTATATTGTGTGTATAACAATTGCCAACCCCCAAATTGAAGTAAAATAGGGTATGTATAGATTTTACAACAAGTTTTGGAAGCTTTCCTAACCCGAAACGTACTAAAACTGCTATATTTTACAATCTGGACGTAATTAGACAGTTTCGTTTGGGTAGGAATCATCAGTATACTAAAATACTCAAGTTCCATTTTTACATAGGTCGTGCGAGAGGGCCGCGCGAGCGAGATATTGGGACCTCGCGCTCGCGGATCGCGTGCGCGATTGGCTTTCTTCAGCTTCTTTCTTTGTGCTTTTTCACCCTGTTTAGCCTGGTATACTTGATTTCTTCCAAATCCTGTCAGAAAATAGAAAATATAGTAAAAGCATACAAAAACAGGATAAAAAGGTACTAACAAATGCGAGTTAAGGCATATAATAAGGATCTGTTCTCTCCCGATCACACCCCCAAAAACATACTACTCCATTTTGCTAGTCCTCAAGCAAAACTAAGATAAACATTAAAATTCTAATAACATACTACTCCATTTTCGTATGGATCACGATTGCATTTAGCATATGCAACAAGCCTTTTAAACCTCTAGGTGTCCCAAGTCGGACGAGTGAAGTCTCGTGAGGGTTCTCGTCAACAAGTCACCCACAACCATCTTTATTAACTTGTAAGGAAAAGTTTTATTAAAATGAAAAACAAAACTCAATACTCCTTATTATAAAATGATGATTTGAAATAGAATAACAAACAAGAAGAAGCGGAATCAAACGTCTACCTACGTCATGAAAAACAATCTCAAGCACATGCATCGTATAAATCAATAGAGTTTCTCATAAAATTGCACATGTGTGATATGGCAGTCAAATGAACACGCGCATGCCATGAACTTGGAATATAACTCGGATGACCATCTAACTATGCTTCGACTACGAATCTCACAATGTCAATTACACTCTAAAATGAAACACTCAGAAACAGGTGTAATTTTTCTAATATATGGGAGCAAAGAAATATATTTTCAAAACGAGAAATGCTCACATATGACTCGAAAAGTACGCATGACATGAAAGAACGGTAGTCTCATGGATAGGATGCCAATAATCAAGAAAAATTAATCATTACCATGTTTTAATCCCCCTCCCATCGTTTTCATATCCGAACCATGTTTCCTAGGATCAAATAGGACTTTTCAAAGGTTATAATGTAGCTCAGGTAATGAAAAAGGATAGAAAGGATTCGTTAGGTAGTTTTAGAATGGCACTGTAAGGTATGTTCAATTTCTTTCATTCGTCTCTTCTGCCAACTTCATCATTTCATTCTCTTCTTTCATTTTTTTTTTTCCAACCTTCTTCTTTTTTTTTTCTACCTTTTTTTTTTTTAATTCTTTTCCCTTTTCTTTTCTCTATTCTTTTCCTCTTCGTTGCTTTTGAAACGAATATTCAATAAATAACAAGGAAACCACCCCAAACATCATCTTATTTTCTTTTTCTTCTCAATCACACATCTCCTTAACACCACTAAAAGTTGATCAATCTTTTAGTGATGAACTCCAAGTTGGCCAAATTGGAGCAAAAACAGGATAATGGTAATTAAAGAAAAATAGCATTTTAATGGCTCAAAGGGAGAGCTAAGGAAATTTATCATTTAACGGTCAGTAAGCAAAGAAGGCCTAAAATCATGTCCTAGGGTTATTTGGTTCTTCAACATTTACGACGGAAGATTATTTAGCATGGTAGCAAATATTTTACTTGACTATCAAACAAAACAAGAATAATGAGACTAAACAACAAGTTAATGCGCTTATTTCAAATAAAATTCGACAAACACAATGTGTATTTATAACCCTCTAAAAGGAAAAGATAGGCTAAAAAGCTCATTGGGTTTAGTCTCCACCTTGTGTTATCTAGAAATCTGAATTATATTATAGTTCACATCAAACATGTATTCAAGCGACTACGTGCAGTGCATAAGTTTATGTGCAAAACTATGATATAAAACTACGATTTAAACGATACATGACTTAAAACATTTCAACATGACTTCAGTAAATGTTTAATCACATCTTTCCTTGTTTACCATTCTATAACAATCATAGTTACATAACAAGAAGTATCGAATCAAGATTGCAAAAACGTCGGTAATCATTGTTTATTTAAGCACAAGAATCAAAAAAAATTTAAAATTTTTTGAAAAATTTGCAGTATAATGTGCATGCGTGTGCATACCCCCAGACCTAAACCTTTCATTGTCCCCAATGAAACAATAAAATGAAAGAAAGGAAAGTACATAAAAAAAAAAGAATGACAATACCTCGATCTCGGCAATCACAAACAGGTGAACACAAAGGCATATGTCAATAAAGTCCAATGTTACCTGTTATTTCTTGATAAAAGAAAACAAAGAAACAAAATAATAAAAGCAGCTAAAAGAATTATAACTAAGCTAAACGAAACGAAAATTAACAAAATTATGAAAATAAAAAGATAAAAACTATAAAAGAAAATAAAACATAACTATAAACAGGAAAACAACACATGACTTGATCTAAAAGTACCTAAGAAACAGAAACAGAAAAGTAAAAACTATGTGACAAGTGTGTGGGAAGGATATAGAAAGCAAAAGAAAAAATCAGGAAAATGGGGAATCGCGCGCAGGGCCGGTCCTGAGGTTTTGGGGGCCTTAGGCAAACTTATAAAATAAGGCCCTCTGTATATAAACATGAACCAGTTATCAAATCCAAAAAAAAAATTTCTAAAAGCCATTTGGGTCTATTTAGGGAAACCTAAATTTTTTTTTAGGAAGGGGACTGCCTTAAGAATTTGAGTGCTTTAGTACAAAGATTCTCCAAAAAAACTGCAAGTAAGCTCAATAAATTTCTAATATTCAGTTCTATAAATAAAATGTAAGGAATGTGACTAAAAACATTGAAAAGTCTTATAATGGGGAAAGTTGAGAAGGTACTTTTTTTATATAGGGAAAATGCTAAGTACACCAGTTTTGTGCACCTAATGAGTAGTTTTTTTTTCCCAACCAAGCCCCTAAAAGTGGATAAGTGTGGATATGCCGGCATTTGGGCCCACTTTTGTTTTTAAAATATTTTTCAAATTCCAAATTCAAAATCAAAGAGTCGCCACTTAATTTTTAAAAGGAAAAATTAAGAAACCAATTTAAAGACAAACCGAACTTTTGCGAAACCAAAGATAAACCGGGTCCGGGGATTATGGAATGAAAGGGGAAGGAGCCCGACAGACTAAAACACCCCCTTTCATCCTATCTCGTGATATGCCTCTACTCATCATCCTTTTAATCAAATTAATAATCTAAGTGTGCCCTCAACTAATACATATATATAAATAATACATTACACAAGCATGTTAAAAAGGGTGCAAGATTGCTAATGACAAAATATCATTCATAAGCCACGTAATTCAAATAGCAAACACCATGATATGCAATAGAGAACTAGAGAACATACCCGGGATCCAGCCGCGAATATTAAACGTGCAATGCATGCGAGAATAGAAATCCTAAGAAAAGGTCTCTATCACATATAAACATATAAGGCAAGACCTAGTATAAAGTGTCGCACATGGAGTTTGAAAATCAATTCAAAATCAAAGGAATGAATTAAACTAGAGAAGGGATGAGAAGTTGTACCTCAAATGCGCTACAAAACAAAGGTTAGTACACATGCCTTAGACAAGATATAATATCAAAGAGCAACTAATCCTAAGCCAATGTTCAATTAGATTCAACTAAGTCCAACTTTTCAACTAGGTCCAACTTTATCCAAGAACTAGTTCTAATTGTAAGCATCAATGTATTATGAATGAATGAATAATTATGAACAAGAATGAGACATGAATTTATTCACTAATTTGGATCACTTAGCCTCTGGATTTAAACTAAATTATCATTATTCAAAACATGATTTGGGTCCCAAGACATTAGGGAACCATTTGAGTTGAAATAAATAAGATTAGACAAAAACAGTAGCAGTTTTTTATGAATTACAGAGAGCAGACCAGATTTTAACAAAAATGGAAATAAAATACTTCCAACGGTTGGATCTTAATGATTTTTGGATATGTTATGCCTCTGTGAGTCTAGTTTCTAACCCAAAAAGAAAATCGAGGTTTCAACGGTTAGCTCTCCGGTAATACAGAAAATACTAGACCTCACTCAGGATTTTACAACTCTCTGTCCAGAGTTCTTGTATGATTTTTTAAAAATAGTAAATAATCCGAAATGCTTCATTCTTTTTCGGGTACCCTCCTAACACATTAATCTACTTAGCAAAAATATTTTTGAGTCACAAACACCTTATTAAAGCTCTGATTTACTAATTTCAAAAACGTTTTACTGTTCTGAAACTATTCTGAAACTCTGGACAGATTGTGGTTGACCCACAAAACCCATGATCAAACCCCTCTAAACATAAAACCACCTTAAAACAAAAATTGCAGTGGTAGATTACTGTGTTATTGACACTTTCCCGTTGGTTTCACTTAATTTCAACGGTTAGATTTCGAACTAAAAATCTTTGATCGAAAACAGTTTGTGAAATCACTATTTTCGTTTTGCTAGTTCAACTTTGTTTGTTAACCCCAACTATTACACCATGAAGTTGGACTTAACCTAAACCATTTTCTCATACCATTTGATGGTCATTGGAGACTAAGGACATCTATACATGTAGGTTTTAGATGAAGTATAGAGAACTTCTCAAAACCCAAGGAAGAGATTAGTCTAAGCCATAGAGATGGACTCAAACTAAACTACTTCTCCTACCATTTGATGGTCATTGGAGACTAAGGACATCTTTAGACTCATGGATTTTTGATGAAGTATGAAATAAACTTCACAAGATCCAAAACAATGAACTCAAACTTATGGACCAAATCTTGAGTTCAAAACATTACTCCTACCACTTGGTGGTCATTGGAGACTAAAAGAAAACAAATCCTCTCTAATCTCCATGGAATATAATATGAATTCCATAAGATTCATAATAAGGAGGCCCAAGTCATGGGTTAGGACTTGAATCTCACCGATTATATGTAGATTATGGTCATGATCAACCTTAAACTCCATATGAATCACAAGGTTATAGGAGAATAAGGAATCAAATTCAAAGAGCTTCAATGAGATATGGAAGATTTCATGAACCTTATGAATGAAATAGAAATAAAGGAAATCAAAGTTTTATTTAGGAACATAAATTCTTCAAAATTGAACTTATCTCAAATCCAAGGCATCAATTGAATCCAAATTAATGAAGTGTTATGAGATTCAATCACAAGTTCTTGGTGGTGTGTGATGAAATGGGGTAAGAAGAGAGGTTTTGAAAATGTGTAAAGTTCCTAGATCTAAGAACTTGTGATTGAATTAGCCTAACTCTACCAAGGATTAAAAGGTTACCTCTATGACCTCAAAGAATTCTTCAATTTCTTGTGAAGTTCTTCCAAGATCTTCAAATTCTTCTAAAAAACTCTTCAAATTCTTCAAAAAATTCTTCTCTTCTTCTCAATTCTCTATATAATTCTCTCTCTAAACTCAAGTATATCTCTTGTATATGTATATAATGATTCAAAAGCTTCAAGTCCCCTCAAAATGAACATGAAGATCTGTTTATATAGGCCATTACCTCAAGGATAAATGGGTAAATTCGGGTGGAGACCCATGTGCAAAGATTTCTTCTAGAACATGTGAGAAAAACAGTCTGTTACAGCCAGCGGCACTCGACGGTTGCCGGCGGCATTCACTGAGTGCCGGGCGGCATTCACTGAAAGCCGGGCGGCAACCCGTGAGTGCCGGCGCGGCACTCAGTGAGTGCCGCCGGGTTTTCCGGTGCCGGGGTTAACTGAATTTTGCCCTTCTTTTTAAATTTTCAAAAGGTATGTTGATGTAAACTAAAATTTTTAATCTATATATATCGATATTTGTACTAAGATCCCCCATGTGCATGGTATATACTTAAATATACTATTTTCTTTTTTTATTTTCTCCTTTTTCAAAATCTCTTTTTTTTCATTTATTTCGTCATCTTATTTTCTTCCAAAGAAACCCCCTTTTTTTTATTATCCCTTTTTTTAAAAAAAAAAGTTCCCAGACAGGGTTTCTCACACGTTCTTCATTATTCGAGTTTCTCCCCGAACGCCCAAATCCTCTCCTTTTTATTTTTAATTTTTCAATTTTAACTTGAAGAACATCTTGAAGATTTTGAACTTCTTGGAAAATCTTCGAACGTCACGGTCATCGTCATCATCGGTCTTTGAAAGGTAACCAATCCCTAGATTTGACGTTTGGTCAAAATCGGTGTCACGCCCCGGAATAGCATAAATAGAGAAAAATAAATTTCCTTTATGGGTCCATAAGGAATGACAGGTAAAAGTCACTAATAATCCACACCATGCAGAACTAGTCCAAACCAAAACAGCATATAAACAAGTGAAGATAAAAATCACCGTACTATCTATTACAAAACATCAGAGTGTGGTCCACAGGATCACAACAGGTCTGAAGACAACAAATGCCCAAGTACCCATTAACTAAAGGTTCAACAGAACAACCGAAGTGTAATCTAACTATAACATCTTCAGTCTTCAACTGGCATAAGGATAATCCTCCCTGGCGTAACCATCATCGGTGGGGCCTTCCTCTGGATAATAGTCATCAATGTACTGGTCATTACCTGTAGAATAAGAGAGAGGATATTCTGGACGGGGAAAGTCCAGGCAATAAAAGGCCGTCAGCTTACTGAGAGTTGAGTGAGCATAAACTAACGAGGCACCAGTTATCTGAAATAAACACAAGCTTATGAAGATACGAGTTAACATCTTATTATATCCATATCTTGTTCCTTTATTCATTCTTGTAAACCGACCCTTATCGTCTTGTTACTCAAATACCGAACTCAACATACTCAGATGTCATGAACAGACTCAATCGTTTAACTCTAGGGATACACCCTTATTCTGTCCATCACTTTTAAGAGCAATATATCCTGCTCATTGCATGTCATGGACTCCACGTTAGTCTGTCCCCAGCTTTTAAGAACAATGATCCTGTTCACCGTATTTCAGGGATATAACGTTTCGAACAAGGCATATCAATCTATTGCCACGACTCAACGTCATCTACTAGTGATCCCAGCTCACCGCTTTTAAGAACAATGGTCCTGTTCACCGCTTTTAAGAGCATCTCATAGATCATCCAGTCTATCTTAGGACTATTTGGTCCAGCTCACTGCTTTTAAGAACCATGTATCCGGTTCACCGCTTTTCAGAGCATATCATGACCAATCGTCCATCCACGTACCATTCCCAGAACTTACCAAACCTACTTACGTTCCATTCTAACATCGACACATGACAATTCCCAATGTGGCCTGACTACTCGGATTAAAAGAAAACGGATATCAAATTTATATCAGAACAACACGTCACCCACGTCTTCATATTACTTTTTATTCATTATCCATAAATCTTTGGTGTCACATTACTCCTGTCTACCCCATAGTCGCATAATGGAAATTCTGAATCAGAAATCGAACAACTAAACCTTTATATAATAACAGGCAAAGGAAAACCATGTTCTGATCATGCCAATCGATTGGAACAAAGGTTCAATCGATTGGGACAAAAAGTTATACCAATCGATTGAGAAACATGGCAATCGATTGAGATGTCAAACGATTGGAATCCTATCCAATCGATTGACAAACGACTGATGTCAATCGATTGAGATTATGTCAATCGATTGATACTACGTCTTCTCCAGCAGATTGTAAAAACAGCATATTTAAACGTAGAAATCACACTCTTATCACATCTAAAGGTCATAACAACTTGTAAATACATCAAATAAAGTGACCAAGTGAGTTAGGACTCACTTAGGGTGTGTTTGGCTGGGTGTGGGATTTTAAAACTTCCAAAAGCTTCTTTCTCTCCTTCTTGCTCTTCTCTTTCTGCCCCGCTCTCTCTCTGTCTCTCCTTCTTCTTCTTTTCTTCTTCTTGTCCTTTCCTTCGTCTTCTTCCAGCTGCCAAGGCAATGTGTGTGTGTTTATGTGTATAGATATAGATATATAGATAGATATATGTATGTATATATCTCACAAGAGGTGTGCCTCTCTCTCTCAAGCTGCCAAAATGACCCAAGGCCACAAATGAACGAGTATATATAGGGGTTAAGAGTGCCACATGTTTAAAGCTGAAGGAAAGAAGAAAATATTTCTCAGCTTATGTCAATCGATTGGGACACCAGTCAATCGATTGGAAACAGATATTTGTAGTCAATCGATTGGGAATACTGTCAATCGATTGGGATGAATAGCAATCGATTGGAATGTTGACACGTAATCAATTTTAGTCGGTAAAATGGCAATCGATTGGGAATGCTTATCAATCGATTGGTATCTGAAAAGTGTCAATCGATTGGGAAAACTTATCAATCGATTGGTATCTAAAAAGTGTCAATCGATTGGGAAAACTTATCAATCGATTGGTATCAAAATTCACCAAAAGGAAGAGAAAGTTTATACGAGTATAGAAATGAAATACCAGTCTTATTAATATACCAAAATATAGGGTATTACAATCGGGGTGTCTACAGTTTGCCCCTCTTTGACAGAATTCGTGAAGCAACGCGTATCACAAATGAATGTCAAAGCCTGTGTGAAAGACAAGCCTTTGACCAAACAGTCGAATCTAGGTAAAAACAAAAGTGCGTTGCAAAATCGGGTGCGCAGATAGCCAAGTGCTGGTCGTGCTCAAGGGTGAGCTGGCTACGTATCCCATCGGGAATCAGACCAAGACGTAGTTCGAGCAAGGGACAACAATACACAAACGCAGGTAGTCACACAGATGAATGCACCTATCTTATCGTGATGCATGTGCTCAAGCAAATTTATGTTCTATGTTTCCGAGTGTGAGGATACAGAACCATGCTCCTTCCTATCATCAAAAATGCATCCTATACTTCAAGTTTTTCTATTATAATATCATCCTATTCTGGGAACATCATGAATGATACATATGCATGCTCTATGTGAGTTTTGAGAATTATCTGATCGACTGAGCCACTTTATGCCTTATGCTCCATAGTCGAATTAGGTAGCACGCTGAAAGACTGAGATGCGCTTCGCGCCTTATACTCCGGTGTCGAATCAGGTAGCACGCTGAAAGATTGAGCCGCTTCATGCCTTACGCTCCATAATCTCCCAAAATCATCTGATTGACTCCATTATGGAATCAGGTAGCACGCTGAAAGATTGAGCCGCTTCATGCCTTACGCTCCATAATCTCCCAAAAGCATCTGATCGACTCCATTGTCGAATCAGGTAGCACGCTGAAAGATTGAGACGCTTCACGCCTTACGCTCCATAATCTCCCAAAATCATCTGATCGGCTAAGCCGAATCAGGTAGCACGCTGAAAGATTGAGCCGCTTCACGCCTTACGCTCCATAATCTCCCAAAATCATCTGATTGACTAAGTCGAATCAGGTAGCACGCTGAAAGATTGAGCCGCTTCATGCCTTATGCTCCATAATCTCCCAAAATTATCTGATCGACTAAGCCGAATCAGGTAGCACGCTGAAAGATTGAGCCGCTTCAGGCCTTACGCTCCATAATCTCCCAAGAATCATCTGATCGACTAAGCCGAATCAGGTAGCGGCAATAGGGTCGGTGCAGATTTGTTTGCGGAAACCAAAAGCTCAAATGTGTCATTTCACGAGGCAAAGTCAAAGTCGACTCGATTTAACTCCTGACTCCTAATTTTGGAGTTACTTTCGTTTTCGAGGTTCATTTTCAAATTTCCCTAAATCTGGGAGCACTAAGATGCGTATCCACTTTCATAGACGGTCAATCAGAATCAAATTGGCTTAACTTCTCACAATTTGGAGTCAAACTAAATCAAATCAATTTCCAGCAATTCAGAGTCATTCAAGACTTAAATCAAATCAATTTTTCAAAATCATGAGTCAATCAGGCTCAAATCAAATCAATTCTTGTAAAATCAGGAGTCAATCAGACTCCAATCAATTTAGATTCAAACTCAAATCAATTCATTCTTCTAAAATCAGGAGTCAAACAGACTCAAGTTAATTCATGTTTTTCAGAATCGGAGTTATTCAGACTCGAATCAATTCATCTTTTCAAAAATTGGCATCTTGTGAACTCGAGTCAATTCATTCTTCTAAAATCAAGAGTCAATCAGACTCAAATAAAATCAAACAAACTCAAATCAAAATCATTCTTTTAAAGTCAGGAGTCAATCAGACTCAAATCAACTCACATTTTCGAAAATCGGAGCCATTCAGACTCGTATTAAATCAATTTTCAAAATCCCGGAGTCAATTAGGCTTAAATTAAATTGACTTTCAAAGAATTGGAGCCAACCATGCTCTAATCAAACCAATTTCCCAAAATTCGGAGTCAATTAATTTTCAAAAGTCCGGAGTCAATTAGACTCCAATCAAATCAGTTCCTCAAAATTAGGAGTCAATTAGAATCCTATCAAAATCAAATTTCAAAGAAATCTGGAGTCGATTAGACTCGACTTATTCATTTTTCAAAACTTGGAGTCAATTAGACTCCTATCAAAATCCAATTTCAAAGAAATCTGGAGTCGATTAGACTCGACTTATTCATTTACCGCAATCGGGTGTTCTTGACAGAATTTTCAACAAGTAGGGGCTAATCCCAATTTACAAAAGGGCTTAAGAACTTATTTTTCAAATCTCGGGGGTCCTTTTGAAACGAGGGAAAATTTTAAAGGACATGGGAGCAAAATTCAGGGGTTCTTATTATAAATAGTGAAAATTAGGAGAAAAAGGGCCATCTGTCACACGCGGCGGCACTCGGTGGGAAGGACCGGCACTCACTGAGTGCCAGCCGGCACTTCACTAAATGCCGGGCGGCATTCGGCGAGTGCCGGCGCCTTTTCGTCGAGTGCCGGCCTGAGCAGCAGTTTGTTTTAAAACTCGATTTCTTCTTTTCTTTTCTTCATTCTCCCCTCCTTTCTCTTCTCTCGGATTTTCTCTCTAGGATTTCACTCTCTCTTGATTTTATCTCCAAAAATCACCCACAATCAAGGTATGTTCACTCTCTAACCATAAAGATTACATCTTTGCTTGATTTTGTGTTTTGAAATCATGCTCCTTCATGTTTTTTTTATCTTCTTCCCTCAAGACTTCTCATATAAACATTGATTTCCCCCTTTTTCTTGTTTGTAGATCCCTCAATGGCTAGTGGTTCAGGGTCTTATGGTCCTCCAAAGAAGAAGTACAAACCCAATCTGGTCCACAACTCCTCATTCTTACTCGCCGACCCCCGGGCACATCTCTCGGCACGAGCTTTCATTAGATTGGTACATTCTAAACCCCCTTTATGCTTATGATGAGATAATGCAATGTAGTGCTATGAATGATGTGCTATGAATGATGAGCAATGTATGCATGAATACCCCCCCTCTTTATGCTAATGCAATGCCATGTAGTATGTGCTAAACAATGTATGTATTGATGATGCCGAAAATTGGTAAGCAAGATTTATGCAAGAAGACAGCAAAGAAAAGTTTGCGTGTGGTTCGGCCCCGTTAATGAGATGACCTACGTCCACATGTGCGTCTAAGCGCTTCTCATTAGCAGATCACCGGCGGGCCTGGTGAGCTGACAAAGATGGACGACACTACCAGTAATACCGGCCGGGTGTATGCGTGAAGGTGGTGAGTTCTCTAGCGAGTAAGTATCTGCTTAGAGAAGTAGATTTTCGGATCCCTCTAAGGAGGATAGGTGGGCTCTTTTATAGATGCAAGAGTCCACCCTTACATGGTAAGTTTACTAGATTAGGAAGCCTAATCTAATCGCAATAGATTTGTACAATGTTAGGAGAGTTTCCTAAGTGGTTTAGGCAACCACTGATTCTTTCTTGATAGAGTCATGGCCGTATAGGGCAACTATGAGAGATGCCATATACTCCGCGCCTGCCAGGGAGTCACCGCGCCTCGTTCCCGAGCTGCCGAGTATCCCGGACGGTTACAGCCGAACACCTCAGAAGCGTGGGCTCCATGCTCCCACTCCGGACTAACCGGGCTATCCGCTGATCACGTGGCGGTGGGACAGTTACAGAATATTTCTGGACGTATCAGCTGCCCCCCATTTTCAAAGTTGAGATCACGCCCTGCCAGATGAAATTTGGAAATTAAGAATGTCTTCCAGATACCGACCGGGAAAGGACTGGGACCCCATCGAAACCGGGCCGGTTTGTAATGACTCATCGGTATATCGACCGAGCGGCGGCCCGGTAGGACCGGGACCTCAGCGCCACGTGTCCACTAGTTGCTGGTCTGGTTCGGATCCAAAGCTATTAGTTTAGAAGTAATCGAATCGTCCAGGTGGCAACCGAACCATCACGTCGTGCATTCAATGCTCACGCTTTTTGAGACGACGCCCCACGTGCCCGAAACGACAGTTTCGGCGGGAGAGCATGTCAGCCATCCGATCAAATTTGATCCTAACCGTTTGTGATACTTATATAAGGAGCACCTGTTCAACCCGCTTCTCACTGCCAATCATCAATTAAATCTCCCGAGTAAAGTACTTCGAGTTCCTTCTTCTCCGCTATTCTTGTTCTTCAAGCTTTCATTCCTATCGAATGGCTTCTCATATTGATCTGTCCTCTGATGAAGGGCTCAGGGCCTTCCGAGAGGACTGCCAAATTCCAGACGACGTTGTGGTCTGCCCGTATATTGAGGGGGAGGAAGTAGCCTTCCACTTCGTCCTCATCAGCAGCTACTTGCTGCTTATTGTGGGATTACGCTTCCCCCTTTCGGTCTCCTTCTGCGACCTGCTTCAGGGGTTATACATTCCACTCTCCGAGTGCCGCCCGAATGTCGCCCGCCTCCTTTGGGGGATATCAGCGATGAACGAGCGGCTTATGTTGCTCCTTCGTCCCGTCGACGTCGTCAGGTGCTACATCCTGGGCATCGGCCATGGGGGTCCTTACTTCCGCCCCAGGACTGAGGGGAGGGACCTTGTCCAAGGTTTGGACTTCCCGAACAAGAACTGGCGGCGGTATCCTTGGGTATTGGTCGCCGGCAACTGGCTGGAGGATGCCATTATCTGTCCTCTGACAACTTTTGATCCCAACCTCTGCAAACAAACTTTTGCCGCCCTCCGCAGCGTCGCCCCCACTGCTGAGGAAACGGAGGCGATTGACCGAGCCATCGAGGCCGGCCTGTCGTTCTCTGCTTTGATCGGGGGACCTGCGGATGGTGCGGGCGCCGGACCCTCCTCCGCTGCTCCTGCCCCTGCGGCTTCTGGGTCGCACCGCTATACCCGTTCCATGGCTACCGGCCCGCGCGTCACAAATAGGGCTGGTGCACCCGAAGGGCCAATTTCTCTTCCCACCAGCAGTGACTCCTCTTCGTCCGGGGATGCAAGCCCGCCACCTGGACCGTCCAAGAAGGGAAAAGAAAAAGAAGTTGGTGAGGGGTCTCCACCTCCACCAAAGAAAAATTGGGTGGACCCCCCGGTCGTGCCTAGCTCTTGGACCGGCCTTTCCCTCGTTAACCTGGAGGGCTGTCTCCAGGAGGTGGAAAAGATGGGCGACGAGCTACAGATGGATTCCGCCTTGCGAGGGGTGGACTTTCATGCCCTGGAGCTCACCGTAGAGGGGCTGGTGGCGAGGGTGACGGCCCTGGAGGAGGAGGTCAAGGCTCTGAAGGACAGAGGGACTTGAAGGCCTTGATACATATAGATTTTTTCCTTTTCCTCTTCTTTTTTTTTTAAACCGGGAAGGCTATTATAAATGCCCCCGCGCTCTGTACAGTTCACATTCCATAGCAATAAAATGGTCCTCGAGGCCCCCACTTTCTCTCATTATGCTTCTTTAACTGTTTACTGACGCTGCGCTGCACTGGGCAGCTAATACCCGGCCGGTGTATGAATGTGACTGTGCCCGAGTTGCGGCAACCCGGGCTCGGATCATCGCTGCTCTGCCCCAACTAATCGTTAGTCAAGTTAGAACTTGACAAGGGTAATGTGATCGTAACCAAACCAATCGCGGGCCAACTAAACTGTCGCGTCATGCAATTAATGCGCGCACCTTTTGAGGCAACTCTTCACGTGACCGAAGCGACAGTTTGGGCAGGAACTCGCCTGGACCGCTGGATTCGCTCTGATCTTGGCCGTTCAGGGTCTTTATCTACGGAGTAGTTGCCCCATTTCTTGCATCCCTTATCTTCTACTTTCTGCTTTCTTTCTTCTTCCCCCTGTCCCTCTTTCACTTCGGAGTGAGGCTGGAGAGAACGAATCTGGTGAGGTTCAAACGGGAGTGGGAATTCTTTCTCCTTAGATTTTGTGCGTTCTTTGAGTCGGGTGGAACTTTAACACATCTGATCCGAGCGGGTGTTCCTTGCGCTGTCTTGGGAGAGTGTTACTTGGTGTTGAGGAGTGCCTACTCACTACCATTCAGGTTAGTAACTCTGCCCCCCCTGTATATCAGGGTTGGGGTTCCCGATCCATACGCAGGTCGTAGTTTGTGTCCGCCCCTTTCCGTCGGAGTGCCAGAGATGGAACACTCCGGCTTCAACTCTGAGTCGAGATCGGAGAGTGAACAGTATCAGTCAGGATCCCCCGATGCCAGTCAGGACCGGCTTTCTGAGTCCCTGACCGATCGTCAAAGCGGGGACAGTGAGTCTACTCAGGAGGCCCCTGTTGCCTCCGTCTCGAGGGGTTCGGGCGATGAGTTGCCCAGGGGAACAGATTGTATAGTTTTTGCCTGTGAGTCCACCCTTTCTTTGTTGCGTTCCCAAGACCTTCTCCGGATCAGAGAGAGGTACTCTCTTCCTGACGGCTGCGCCCTAGCCATAAACCTCGGCGGCGCGCACCTTTATCAGCCTGGGTTCGTCACCTTGTTTGAGGATGCCATGATGGTGGGCCTCCGACTACCTCTCCACCACGTCGCCCGGGATGTCCTGATCTATCTTGATATCGCTCCCGGGCAATTAGCCCCCAACTGATGGAGATTTCTGATGGGGTGTATATCGTTGTGGCCTCAGGTGTTCGGGTACGAGCTTACCCTCCACGAGTTTCTTTAGGCCCACCGACCATTCCCTGTGCACCGGGAAGTGGGGTTTTTCTCCTTTTCCGCCCGTCCGGGCAGGAAAATTATCGACAAATGCCCTAGCAACAACAAGGGGTGGAAGGGCAAGTTCTTCCAAGTGTCCACCCTTCGCCTTTGTGACATGGCCCCAGGGACCCAGCTGAGGACATCCTGGGCTGGGGAGTTGAGGGGTAATACCACCCTTCCGTGTTCGTCCGTTCTTTCAGTTTTTAGGAACGCAATGGCTTGCTAACTGACTTCATTTCTCTGTGCACAGCTGGCTCGACAGAACCTCCCGAAATCTCCGAACTGTGCCAGGCCAGATCTGGAACCTAGCAGAGTTGCCCACCAGTGTTTGGAATATATTATCCTGAATAGGGGACTTTGTTGAGACCTATTCCCCTGAGGAACCCGTTCCAGCCCCCAGTTTTTTGCCCATCATTCCTGGTGAGTATCCTGGCTACATTATGCGTTAGCCATGCATTTTTTTTTCCTGGTCTTATACTTCTGACTGTGCGGCCTTGGTTTCTGCAGAAATGGCCCCCAAGCGTAATTTGGACCAGCTGCGAGAGAGACAAGCTGCCGTCGCCGCCACTACTGTCGCTCGGGCGGCAATCGCCTAAGGAAAGAGGTCAGGCGCCGAAGCCCTGGGCGGCGAGCGCCCGCTCAGGCGTATTCGCCACGGGACGACCAACCGTCCCGACCCTGTGGGGACGTCGGCTCCCCATAGGCCGGCTGTTGACGAGCCCGTGCCCAGGGCGGATATTCCGTCGGGTCTGCCCCTGGGCGGGCCTGACGAGGTCCGGGAAAGGCTGAAATCCGTCCTTGTCCCAAGCCAGGTGGAAGCATGCGCCGGGCTATCTCCCCAAGGCTTTCAAGGGTGGCTGTATAGTATATCCCATCTGGTAAGTGTTCTGTCCTTCTTCAAACATTGGCTCGCTCCCCTTTTTACCTGCTTAACTGATTTTCATCCTCTTGCCGTAGGTTGGCTGCATGGCTGTGGGATCCGAGTCCGTCCTGTCCTCTCTGACCGGGAAAGTCAGCGCTGCTGAGGCCACCTTTTCGAAGGAGCAGAAAGAGCTGCAAGTAGCGAAAGCCGCCTTGGCTGTCGAGACGAGTAAGACGAAGTCATTGGCCTTGAGTTTGGGTACGGCTCAGGCGGACCTAGCAGCGGCTTTGGCCGAACTGGAGGTTTCCAGGGCCCTTACTGCGGCAGCTGAAGTGCAGGCAAAGGCGGCGGCCGAGACACCAGCTGCAGGGGCCTTGGAGGGCGCTTTTGATGACGGCTTCTTCCAGGGCTATGACGATCTGAAGCGGCGGGTAGCCCGGGATCACCCCGAATGGGCCCTTTCGGCCTACGAGGGGATTGACTCGGATTACTGGGATGTCGGTGAAGATCCCATAGCCAGTGATGCTCCTGCGGTTGGTGAAGACCCCGAGGCCATTGCTGAAGCCACAGAACTCGCCCCGGGCGGGGATGTGGGGGACGAAGGACTTGCAGTGCTAGGGGAGCAGACCGAGTAGACCGGGGATGTGGTCAATGTGGAAGACTGACTCCCCGGTTCCTTCTTGTTGTTTTTATTTTATTGCTTGTAGTTCCTTTTTTTTTTTTTTTTTTTTTTTTTTTTTCGGGTAGGCCACTACAATTGCCTCCCAGGCTTTGTACATCTGTTTTAATTAGTGAAAAGGCCCCTGAGGTCATCCTTCCATTAATTTTGTTGTATTGTGCTTTAACTTTTGCTAGTATCCGTATGGCTTTGGCCAACCTAACATCTGCCTTAGCAAATGCTTTAGGACCGTAACCTACAGAACACCTAGTCGAACGATACAATTCCCTGTTTTTAGCCTCAATTCCCTTTACCCCCTGCCCCCAAGCATGTTGCTAAGGCGGAAGTATGGGAGGGCAGGAGTAAGTAGCCATAGGGAACCAACCTGGAACATGGGTGGTTGCAGGAGCTTTTGAAGCTTGCCATCGTCGGCCACCTAGGGGCATGGCCCCGTCGTCGGCTGGACCTAGGCCAAACTTAGTTAATTTCCTATTTTTAGGTCGAGTACCCTTTTGTCCCCGACTTTTTTGCGAAGGCGGGGGCATGCAGAGGGGCGACCATAGGAAACCGACCTGGAATATGGGTGGTTGCAGGAGCTTTTAAAGTTTTCCATCGTCGGCCACCTAGGGGCATGGCCCCGTCGTCGGCTGGACCTAGGCCAAACTTAGTTAATTTCCTATTTTTAGGTCGAGTTCCCTTTTGTCCCCGACTTTTTTTTGCGAAGGCAGGGGCATGCAGAGGGGCGACCATAGGAAACCGACCTGGAACATGGGTGGTTGCAGGGTCCTTTAGTGCCTGGGTTAGGAGCCCGAGGTCTTTTTGGTGCCTCGGGGTTAGGCCCGAGGTCTTTTTGGTTAGGCCCGAGGTCTTTTTGGTGCCTCGGGGTACATTCTCGAAATAAACTTTATCCACTTTATTTTAGAAAATGCCAATCTGTAATAGTTGCCCAATTGGGCTACACAAAAAGAACTTGTCCTACAGTACTAGATGCCCGTAGTCAGATGCTACTGATAGTACTTGCGGAGGTGTTGCATGTTCCAGGGATGACTGAAATCGTGCCCGTCCATGTTCTGTAGCCAGTAGGTTCCCAGTCGGTTGACCCGAGTCACGATATACGGTCCTTCCCAATTTGCTCCCAACTTCCCATGGCTTGGAACTAAGGTAGACTGGTTCACTGCCTTAAGGACAAGGTCCCCGACTTGAAAGCTACGATGCTTCACCTTGCTATTATAATACCTCGAGACCCTTTGCTTGTCAGCTGCCACCCTGAGATAGGCCTGGTCTCTTCTTTCTTCGACCAGGTCTAGTTCCGTCCTGAGGGCTTCTTCATTGTCTTGGCCACTAAAGGTAGACACCCGATGTGATGGCAGCCCGAGCTCTGTGGGGACCACCGCCTCAAAACCATAGGTTAAGGAAAATGGGGTTTCGCCAGTAGCCGACCGGGGTGTGGTGCGGTAGGCCCACAGGAGGGCTGGTAGTACCTCAGCCCACAGGCCTTTGGCATTCTCAAGCCTCGTCTTGATCGACTGCAGGATCGTGCGGTTGGTCACCTCGGCCTGACCATTAGCTTGTGGATGCTCAGGAGAAGAGTAACGATTCAGTATCCCATAGCCCGAGTAGAACTGTCTAAAGATGGGTGTATCAAATTGTCTTCCATTGTCACTAATCAGGATTCGTGGAATACCGAACCTGCTAAGGATATTTCTCTCCACAAAATGTTCCATTTTGCGCTCGGTTATCGTTGCCAGGGGCTCGGCCTCCGCCCACTTGGTGAAGTAGTCAACGGCTATCACAGCAAACTTAACCTGCCCTTTTCCCATTGGTAAGGGACCAACAATGTCGATCCCCCATTGGGCGAATGGCCAAGGACTATACACCGGGGTCTGGAGTTCTCCCGGTTGGTTCATCATGGGAGAGTATTGTTGGCACTTATCACACCTTCGAACGTACTATTGCGAATCCCGGGCCATGGTTGGCCAATAATATCCTTGTAGTAGGGCCTTTCTTGAGAGTACCCGACCCCCTACATGGTTCCCGCACACGCCTTCATGAATTTCGTACAGTATCGCTTGAACTTGCGTGGGATGAACGCAGCGGAGGTATGGGATGGTGAACCCCCTCTTATAAAGGACACCGTCGAGAACATGGTATCGTGCCGCCCGGTATTTGACCCGCCTTGCTTCCTCTTTTTCATCCGGCAGCCTTCCTGTTGTCAAGAAAGTCACGATTGGATCCATCCAATTGGGTCCCAGAGTGACCGGGTCGACCTCCATGCCCTCTGAGTTGATCACACTTGGCTCGGGTAAGAATTGTATCCTTATCCCGGGTAAGACTGACTTAGTTGACGAAGCGAGGTGAGCTAGCCTGTCAGCTCGAGTATTTTCCTCTCTAGGTATCCGATTTATGCAGAATCCTCAGAGCTGATTGAAAACTGCCCGGACGAGGGCCAAGTAGGCGACCATGCTATCTTCCCGTGCTTCGTATTCTTGGTTTACTTGATTGACCACGAGCTGGGAGTCGCTGTAGCCCTGGACCTGCTACGCACTCATTGAGACGGCCAGCTGTAACCCGACCAAGAGGGCTTCGTACTCGTCCTCGTTGTTGGAGGCACGAAACCCAAACCTTAAAGCATATTCGAGCTGGATGCCATCGGGGGTAGTCAAGATGATTCCGGCTCCACTTCCTTGCTGGTTCGAGGAGCCATCGACATGTAATATCCAAGTGGGGATGCCGGCGAGCAATCCGGGTGGTAATGCCGGCGGCTCAGGTTCCTCGACCAGATCCTCTGGATACGTAAACTCGACCAGAAAATCCGCAACGGCTTGTCCCTTGATGGCCGTCCGGGGTCGATAAGTCACCTCAAACTCTTTCAGTTCTAAAGCCCACTTGACGAGCCTTCCGGATGTGTCTGGCCGAGAGAGAATTTTGCAGAGAGGCTGATCGGTCAGTACTATAATGGCATGGGCCTGGAAGTACGGTCGGAGCCTTCTGGCTGAGGTAATGAGGGCGAAGGCCAATTTCTCGATGCGGGAGTATCGGCCTTCTGCACCTTGCAGCGCTCGGCTAGTGTAGTATACTGGGAACTGTATCCCGTGTTCTTCCCGGATGAGTGTCGAGCTAACCGCCGATGGTGATACTGCCAGGTACAGGAATAGTTCCTCTTCGGTTGTAGGTGTCGACAATAGAGGAGGAGAGGCCAGGTATTTCTTGAGTTCCTGGAATGCTTCCTCGCACTCCTCCGACCATTGAAAAGCTTTGCGGAGAATTTTGAAGAACGGTAGGCACCGGTCAGTTGCTCTTGACACGAATCTGTTCAGTGCGGCCACCCGTCCGGCTAGGCTCTAAACTTCTTTTGTTGACTTAGGTGGCCGCATGTTGATGATAGCTTGGATTTTGTTGGGGTTTGCTTCGATTCCCCGTCTGTTGACTAGATGACCGAGGAATTTCCCAGACGAGACCCCAAAGATGCATTTGGCCGGGTTCAACCTCATCCTGAATTTCCTCAAAATGCTGAAGGCCCCGTCCAAATGCTCAAGGTGATCGGGTTCATCCCGGTTTATGACCAAGAGATCGTCCACGTATACTTCCATGGACTTTCCGATGAGGTCTCTGAACATGAAGTTAACCAGGCGCTGGTATGTAGCCCCGGCATTCTTGAGGCCGAAGGGCATAACTCTGTAACAGTACGTGCCTTGGTCGGTGATGAACGCCGTCTTCTCTTCATCCCCGGGGTACATGCTGATCTGGTTATATACCCCGAGTAGGCATCCATGAACGAGAGGAGTGAGTGGCCTGCCGTCGAGTCGGCAAGGAGGTCTATCCTAGGCAACGGATAACAGTCCTTGGGGCAGGCCTTGTTGAGGTCGGTAAAGTCCACACACATCCTCCACTTGCCATTGCTCTTCTTGACCAGGACAACATTGGCCAGCCAATCGGGGTAATGGACCTCCCGGATGGAGTTAGCCTTCAGGAGCTTCTTGACCTCCTCGCTTACTGCCGCTTGTCTCTCGGAGGCCATGCCCCTACGTTTCTGCTTCACCGGGCGGCAGTCCAGGCTGACGTTAAGACGATGGGACATTACCCGGGGATCAATCCCGGGCATGTCCTCATGACTCCAAGCGAAAACGTCCTGGTTTTGCCTCAGGAATTGGGTCAAATTTTCCTTCAAGGTAGGCTCCAGTAGTGCGCCTATATTGACCGTGCGATTTGGGTGTTCTGGATCCAGCACAACCTACTCCAATTCTTCCATAGGCCCTATCACATCCCTCTGGTCCCGGGGGTCCATTTCTTGGATGTTCAGCGTTTCGGTGACTGCCCCCCGGCGCAACGAACTAACATAACAACTTCGCGCCGTGGTCTGGTCTCCTCGCAAGCATCCGGGTCCTTGAGTAGTTGGGAACTTTACGGTTAAGCTGTATGTGGAGACAACTGCTCGGGCCATGTTGAGGGTCAGCCTTCCAAGGATGACGTTGTAGGCCGAGGGAGCCTCCACTATCACGAAATTAGTCAGTATGGAAACCTGCTGCGGGTAGGTCCCCATGAGAACTGGGAGCTCGATTGTACCGAGCGGTTGAGTGCTGGAGCCGTTGAATCCGACCAGGGGAGTAGCAACTGGCCGGAGCCGATCTTGGGAGATCCCGAGTTGGTTGAATGCCGCGGTAAACATTATGTCGGACGAGCTACCTGTGTCAACCAGTACCCTCTGGACCATATAGTTAGCTATAGAAAGCGTTATTACTAGCGGGTCATCATGTGGGCAGTGGAGGCCCTGTACATCGTCGGACGAGAACGTCAGCACATCGGTTGGTGAGGAGCCGGCGGATTGGACCTGCCATACATCCGCTCGGGATGCTCGGGCATGCCTCTTCCGTGCCGACTGAGAATCACCTCCGCCAGATGTTCCTCCGGAGATCACGTTAATGTGACCGAGTGGTGGAGGTGGCTGACCGGGAGCTTGAGCTTCATGTCGGGGCCGTCTGTCCGTTGTAACAAACTCGGCAAGATGCCCCTGCTCGATCAGCTTCTCGATTGCTATCTTTAACTTGAAGTAATCCTCCGTTTCGTGACCGTGATCCCTGTGATAACGGCAAAACTTTTCCCGGTTTCTCTTACCGGGTGGGGCTCTGAGTTTAGCTGGCTGCGGAAGCAGCCTCTGTGCCTCTGCGGCGACCAGCACCTCATGTATAGGTCGGGAAAGGGGTGTAAAAGCCGTTAGAGGCTGATCTCTAGCATTCCTTTGATCTTGCTTCGGCTTCTTTCCCGGACCCTTCTCTGATCCCTCGCGCTTGCGCTTGGCTTTTGGGGATTCATCTCCCACCTGGCTGGCGCGTTTCGCCTTCAAAAACTCTTCGGTGTCCATATACTTCCCAACTCTTTCCGAGAGTTCCACCAGGGTTGCCGGTCGATTCCGATGAAAAGACTTGGCCACCTTGGTGTGCTGAACTCCTGAACAGAAGGCCATGATCACGGCCGTCTCATTGAGGTTGTGGATCAGGAGCCTCTGCTGGTTGAAACGATCCACATACTCCCTTAAAGATTCACCCTTTTTCTGCTTGACGGCTAGCAGCTGGGTATCTGGTTGGGATCGGTCTAGCATCCCGACAAACTGGTTGATGAAGAGTTTGCTGAGGGCTTTGAAGTTGTCAACCGTCCGGGGCTTCAGGGCATGGAACCACTGTGCGGCTGATCCTTTGAGAATACTAGGGAAGGCCAGACACAGCAGCTCGTCTATCGTAGTGACCAGTGCCATCTGCGCCTTATAAGTGCGGATGTCGTCCACCGGACTCCCCTTGCCGTCATATGAGCTGAGGTGAGGGGGTTTGAACTTCCGCGGAATTGGAAATTGCGTTACCCGGGTAGTGTAGGGCGACTCCGTTTCTGTATTTGTGAGGTCGTGGCCGGATTTGCGGTTCAGCCTCTCAATCTACTGCTGCAACTCCTCAACCTGGGTCCTGACGTCAGTGTGCCCGGTCCTCCTTTCTGTGTCCGAGTGGTAGGTAGGGTCGGATGACGAGGCCTCATCCTCAAAGCGCGTCGACCTCGGGGATAACACTCGGCCGTGGGTCCGGGATAGTCTATGCCTAAGATCCCCCCTGCTCAGGACGGGTGGATCATTGACCGACTCCCGGGCTTTACGTCCTGGCGCTTCTCCCCTCGCAGCTCGTCTCCGCTCAATGAGGATCCTGGCATCCTCCACTCGGCGCGCTCGGCGAGGAATGTACCGAGGTCCTTTCTGCGAGCGCTTAGTAGCATGGCTACGTTCTCCCTCCGGATGACGTTCGCGATCTGGTTGGGACACTGGAGCAGATCGGGTTTTTCTGCGCGTCCGAACGGGCCCTTGGCTGGGAGCGCTCTTTTCAGGCCGCTTTTCCGACGAAGGGCTTTTCTCATGGTCCCCAACCGCCTTTTCGTGCTGGGCCATAAGCGCCTCTATTTACTGTTGCGTCCGGATCTGACCTTCCAAGAGCTATTCCAGCGCCGCTGTAACATGTTCGGTGGTCATGCAGGTTGCCCGAGGCTCGATCTGCAGGTCCTCTTGACCGGCTGAATTGGCGGTCTTCTTGCCCTTCTTCGGCGGCATGTCGATCAGTCAAAGATTTTTGTTGATGAGGAAACTGTGTCGGTTTCCCACAGACGGCGCCAAACTGATGATGTCGAAAATTGGTAAGCAAGATTTATGCAAGAAGACAGCAAAGAAAAGTTTGCGTGTTGTTCGGCCCCGTTAATGAGATGACCTACGTCCACGTGTGCGTCTAAGCGCTTCTCACTAGCAGATCACCGGCGGGCCTGGTGAGCCGACAAAAATGGACGACACTACCAGTAATACCGGTCGGGTGTATGCGTGAAGGTGGTGAGTTCTCTAGCGAGTAAGTATCTGCTTAGAGAAGTAGATTTTCGGATCCCTCTAAGGAGGATAGGTGGGCTCTTTTATAGATGCAAGAGTCCACCCTTACATGGTAAGTTTACTAGATTAGGAAGCCTAATCTAATCGCAATAGATTTGTAAAATGTTAGGAGAGTTTCCTAAGTGGTTTAGGCAACCACTGATTCTTTCTTGATAGAGTCATGGCCGTATAGGGCAACTATGAGAGATGCCATATACTCCGCGCCTGCCAGGGAGTCACCGCGCCTCGTTCCCGAGCTGCCGAGTATCCCGGACGGTTACAGTCGAACACCTCGGAAGCATGGGCTCCATGCTCCCACTCCGGACTAACCGGGCTATATGCTGATCACGTGGCGGTGGGACAGTTACAGAATATTTCTGGACGTATCATGTATGAATGCTCTTGTGGTTCTTGTGCACTTAGATGTATTCAGCCTATTGTGATACCCTTCCCTTTTCGAATTAATTTTCTCAGGTAGAATGTCATGATTGGGGTCCAATGCCTGGTGTTGTGCTTTTGCTTATTGCCTTTGTTTGGGTTCATTAACCTTCCATGCTTTTGAATCCCAATGTTCTATTCATCCAATGCTAACGAGGGGTTACATCAGTCCCGTGAAGCGCTCGGATGAACTATGCTTTAATGAACCTAAAAATCGATTGTTGCATGACCCAGAGCTTTACTTTTATTTTCGAATCAAAGAGTTGCTCAAATCCAAAAGAATTTTCTTTATTCAAATCAAACGAATTTCTTATTCTTATTCTCAAAATCAAACGAGTCGCTTAGACTCTCAAGAATATTTTTATTTTCAAATCAAACGAGTCGCTTAGACTCTCAAGAATTTTTTTTTCAAATCAAACGAGTCGCTTAGACTCTAAAAAAAATTTTCAAAATCAAACGAGTCGCTTAGACTCTCAAAGAATTTTTTTTTATTTTTTTTTAAATCAAACGAGTCGCTTAGACTCTCAAAAAAAAATCATTTTTTTTTGTTGACGAGTCGCTTAGACTCGGGAGTTATTTATTTCTTATTCAAAGAATTGAATTGCTTAGATTCTGAAAAATCATTTTTTATTTTCCCCTTTCTTATTCTGTTTTTTTTTTTTTTTTTTTTTTTTTGCAGATTCCAGAATTTGTCCTCAAGGGTCATGGGAGTATGGCTCACGGCCGAAGATGGTACGCGGAACTTTCTGACGAGGTCAGAACTTTGGTCAATAATGCCGGGTTCGGGCTCTTCGCGTTGCTTTTAGAGGAGAGTACAAATGACAGGACCTATATCCAGGCCCTAGCGGAGAGATGGTGGGACACAACAAATACCTTCCACATGCCTTTTGGGGAGATGACCATGACCCCTTTGGACTTCGCCATGATTACCGGCGTTCCGTTCGGTGGCCTCCCCATTGCTTGCTACAGTGATCTCCAGACTCGCCATGAGGAGATTATTGACTTACTCGGGGCCCATCTAGGAGATTTCATAGTGCCGGCAAAGTGGTTCCTGGATACTTTCAAGGGCCAGGCCTTTACGGACGATCAGATGGCTAGGGCCTTCATTATGTATGTGTTAGGTTGCTCGCTGATGAGCACAAAGAGGGATATGATCCACCTTGGGTACTTGGCTTCCCTCACAGACGTCGACCGCATCTCCCAGTATAACTGGGGAGGGGCAGGGCTAGCTACTCTCTATAACCACATGAGTGCGGTCTCCAAGGGAAACTCCCCTTCCACTGGTGGGTATTGGAGAGCCTGGGAGGTACAACTTTATTATTTTTCAGAAAACTTTCCCCTTTTCTTTATTTACCTTTTCTAATTTCATTTTTTTTTTGGAAAACTGAGTTCATTCTTTTCTTTTCCTTTTGCAGATATGGTCTCATGAATACCTCTGCATGAGGGCTCCTCACACTCGGGACAGCGAGGCCGCTATCATGCCCCAGGGCTTAAAATGGAGGAAGGAAGCAACGGCCCGAAAGGTCGGGGCCTGTAGACACCCCATTTTGTCGGCTATCGGATTTAGGAGACCCATAGCTTGGTGGTTCACAATGATCGCAAAAGACTCGAAAGGACTCTCGGAAGTCAGCTCCATCTCTCAGAATGCTCAGGATGACCAAAATGCCCCTAAAAGCCCGAAAACTCCCAGATTTGGTCCCAAAGTTCTGA
Organism: Hydrangea macrophylla; assembly: GCA_033977485.1. Lineage (NCBI taxonomy): Eukaryota > Viridiplantae > Streptophyta > Magnoliopsida > Cornales > Hydrangeaceae > Hydrangea > Hydrangea macrophylla. The sequence goes on along the minus strand of CM066990.1, from coordinate 14,428,694 downwards.
AAACATACTATGTCGTAAGAAAAGCGATAAAAAGAGTTTTAAAGAGAAATCAGATAAAATCGTCGGCTCCCAGAGACCCCCGGAAGTCCCGGAAGTTCCCGGAAAGTCCCCGTTGACCGGTTTGACCAAGGTTTGACCAGGTTTGACCAAGGTTTGACCAGGTTTGACCAAGTTTGACCGAAATCGTCCGAATTCACCAAAATCATTTTAAATCACGGGAAAAGTGTTAAAACAAGTTCCAAAAGAAAATCGAGCGAAAACACCAGCTCCCGGGAACTCCCGGAGGTTTCTAAAACTTCCCGGGAATCCCAGGTTTGACCAGTTTGACCAGAATTTGACTTTGGAACCGGGGTGCCGAAGTAATTTTTTAAATATTTTTCATGGATACTAGAGGTCAATAGCTTTCCAACGGTATATCGCACATAATTTCTGGATTTAAAACGAATTTATTATGAATTTCCAAAGGCGAAAAAGGCGATCAAATCGGCTTTTATCGCGAATACCGCAAAACTTTTCAAAGTGACCTATCCCCGAACTATTTTTTATGTAAAGTAGACTCCATTACCTTTCCAACGGTATATCACAACCTCAATTTGGAGTTCATACGCATTTTCTGTGAATTTCGGACGAAATAGGGCCTTTTCGCGAATACCGGAACATCAGGGGGCCTAAACAGCATTATCCAGACGAAGGGAGGAGCAGTGCCGCCGCGGCACTGGCCCACTGCCGCCGCGGCAGTGGCCCAGTGCCGCCGCGGCACTCTCCCCCAGAACAGTGAGTTTTTGTAATTATTTTTGTGGTCCCATTTTGATTAATTAAAAGCCAAAACGACATAGTTTTATGATTTCAGATGTTTGGAGCCAATGGGAACACTTTTAAAACCCCAAAACCACCCCAAGTTGGCCTATATAAACACCCCATTACTCCTCATTTTAGGGGAGTCAAATGTAAGTTTTGAAAAGTGTGGGAGAGAAAAGTTGTAGAGATAAGGTTAGAGTAGAGAGAAAAGAAGCATTCTTCTTTGATTTTCAAAACAAAAGTGAGTTCTAACTTTGTTTTTTACTTCATTACTTCCATTTATTTCAACATTCAATACTCCCAACCACCATTTTAGTGAGCATTCAAGAGAGTGGAAGCTTCTTCCATGTCTAAGTGTCATTACATATGAGTGAAACACCAACCTACAAGTTCATGCTTCATGAATATCATCTATTGATCATCATCTATTTGCTTGTTTATTTATTGTTTATCTCTTCTTACCCCATTTCTTTTTGTTTTCTTTTATTTACTTACTAGTTCATCATCATCTAAGTGATGACATGAAGTTTGGGGTGAGTGAATCCTTATGGATAGTAGCTCTTGACCTCAAAAACATGTTTGATAGATGATGATCATAACCTCAATACTTCCAAGGTATTCTTGGAATGTATTGAAGTTATGTTCAAAAAAATAGAATAAATCTCTCCAACAATCTTGGAGGTTCTTAATGATGAGTTTGATGTTGATATTCTAAGTGGTCCTAATCCTCATTGAGTGTTGAAAATATGTTTTCAAAACATCTATTTCAAAACCCCTCTCAATCCCTCTCATTTGGTTTCAAGAAACAAAATTTGGTTTTCCCTAAAATTTCCAAAACCATGACCCAAAACAGTGAGCTGTTCAGATTCAAAGATTTGTTTTGAATTAAATACTCAAGTTATGATGATGAAACCACTTGGAAAACCTTCCTAATACATCATAGTTTGTCCCTAATTTCTCTCATCAATTATTGAAATGTAAAAGTATTTGTTTTGGATGTGAGAAGTTCATATTCATAATCTGCCTCTGTTCTCACAGAATGTTTATCTAACTTCTTGCACTTATTCTGGACATTTTCATCACTGTACATATATCTTTTCTATTTTTTTTATAAAACTTGGGTGTCTTAGGAAACTTTTGGTACATAATGGGTCATCATAAACCTTTTCTTTGATTTATAAAAAATCATACAAAATCAGTCAACAGTGCAGTTTTTGTTTCTGAGTCATGTGTACATTCTGATTTCTTTCTTTTAATCTGTGATAGCTATTGATGTTTGGCTTTTTGGGTTATTTTCTAGACACAATAAGAATGATCTCAGATTTGTCTCACATTTTTCTAGACACGTTTGACCTCCCATTATAATGTTGTAAAGTGCCATATGCAGTCTGTCCACTATTCACAGCAAGCACATTTCAACTTTTATTCTTTGATTTGATGCTCATATGCATTCCAAATTAACCCATATCTTAGGAGGTAGTTCATGCTACATTTGTACATATCCTATGTTGATTTCATTCATCCATTCATACACATTATAGAATTCTAAGTCATTCTAGGAAGCCATGAACACAAAGCACACTACAACCTTTGCACATTTTAGATACATACATTGCATTCATGCAAGATTTGGGTTTTTGTAACTCTTAATCTAAGAAGATTATAAGGAATGAACTCGATCGCACATTCATGCTTCCCCTCGATCTAATCATCCTTTCTCATCCGTCCCGGGGATTGAGAAATCTTCTTTTCTCAAAATTAACATGCATCATACTAATTTGCTAAGTATATTTTACTTTCTTTGATTTATTTGTTTCAAGAACAATTCATGTCCCTTTAGATTAGGAAAACTTTATTATCTGATACATGATTAGACGATTTTTCCTAGGTTTATTTGTGTGATCTTTCACTTTGCATTGTGTGATATTTGGCTTAGATCTTATGAATGATATCTTATCTTTAGATCTTCCATTTCAAATCTCCTTATGTGATGTAATATACTATCATAGTATTATTTGTCGAACCATACATGGTATAAGATGATTATTTGGATGCTAATTGAGGCCCGTCGTAAGACGGGGCGAGTTGAGGGTGTTTTAGTCGTGACAAAGGCTCCTTCCTCTCTCGTACCAAAACCCCGAACCAAGTTCTTTGGTGATGAAGGGCCGGTGCCCTTATCCGCTTGGGTGAGTCAAAATTAGGTTTCTTGGTTCCTTAAAGACCAAGTGGCGACTCTGTATCTGTTTTCAACAGACCTTTCCTTTTCTTTGATTCAAATCAATTTCAAAACAATCTCAAACAAGAGAGAAGTGGTCCACTTCCGGTATCCACAATCTGGCGACTCTGCTGGGGATTTTTATTTTTAAAAACAAAATAATGCAGAGGTTTGACTCATAAGAAGCATCCTTAAAATCATCTTTTTACTGTGTTTGGTTCACCGCATTGCACTTTTGCATTTCCCCTTCGACTGTGTCTGAAACGCGGCGCTGACATTGTTCAGGTCTTGCTGTGCCAGGGCACAAGTCACCGTTGATACTGTACCTTCCAAGGTATATCAAAAAGAGTAAAAACCTCCGTACTGTCTCCCCCGACGGTATATTGGAACTCTCGTCAACGGACCCTCTTTGACTAAACCCAGCCTTTGCATATAGATTCCTGTAGAACCTTTCATAGGACTGTTCATTTATCTTTTCAGATAGGACAATGTGATATAACTGTTGTATGCCCTGGTGGGATTACCTGCGCGGTGTGGACGCTTATGTGACATAGAACAGAACCTCTTTCTTATGATTCCCAAGGCAATCACTCACATGTGATCACATTGGGTTGACTTGCCTAGGCACCATGATAAGGATGTCTGCTCCATGCTCACAAAGATATACACCGCAAACCTTGTTTGTTGGTCCTAAGACATAGGAGTATGAAAACTTTCTAGACAGTATGATCACCATCATCACCTATCCTCGTCGTATACCCCTATTTCTTCCAGAAACTCTACCCAACTCATCAGGATATCCCTGTTTCTCCTAGGAACTCTGTCCGAATCACCCAGATTTCCTAGAAATCCCTATTTCTCCCCAGATTACTCAGAAATCTCAATTTTTTCCAGAAACTCCGATATACTTGTTTCTCCCAGAAACTCTGTCCGACTTACCCAGATATACCTATTTTCCCAGAAGCTCTGTCCAAATCTCTCAGATTACCCAGAAATCTCAATTTCTCCCAGAAATTCCGATATACTTGTTTCTCCCAGAAACTCTGTCCGACTTACCCAGATATACCTATTTTCCCAGAAGCTCTGTCCAAATCTCTCAGATTACCCAGAAATCTCAATTTCTCCCAGAAATTCCGGTATACTTGTTTCTCCTAGAAACTCTGTCCAACTTACCCAAATTTTCATGTTTTCCCAAAAGCTCTATCCAAATCTCCAAGATTTCCCAAAGATTCCAGCAACTCCATCCAAACTTCCCAAAAATGCCTAGATGTACCAATTTCTCCCAGAAATTCTGATTTTCCAATTTCTCCTAGAAGCTCAGTCCAAATTAACCAGAAATCCCTATCTCTCCTAAAAACTCAAATGACTTCTAGAAATTTCTCCGAATCTTCCAAATCCTGTTTCTCCCAGAAACTATGTCCAAAATTCCCAAAGTATCCCGGAAATCCCTGTTATCCCTTGGTGATCATACTGGAAAGTAAGGTTAGCACACTCTGTATGGCCAGGACCTTATTTGTTTAGCTGCTATCTGTTAGAAATAGGAGCATCATATAGATTAGGGCTTGCATCCGCGTGCTTGTCTTATATGCATACACAATTCGTGTCAGTCTACATGCACGTACATTTCGTCAGTCTCACATGTGTCGGTCTCTACACATCAAATGCATACATGTCATCATCTTCACTCATGTCAATATACATACTACGATCGTCAAAATCTCTGATCATCTCTCCCTGATAGGAGTCCATAAGAAGTGTTTCGCACCTCCGCTAATTTGGACTTTTATTTCTATTTACAGAAAAAATAGTAGCCCCGGGTAAAAACACTGTTGTACCTCCCCAAATTCATTATCGTGATCACGGGCTAGCACAGACCATCATCGATCCACCAATGGCCTACAAAGCTCTGGAAGAGAAAGTGAACAAGCTACAAACCACTGTTGAGCAGTTGAGTTTAAGGGTGAGTCGATTTGAGAAGATGGCACGGAGCATTAGCAAAGAACTGCTTGAAATGGGGACCAGAATTGAGGATGCCATCATAGAAGAAAAGTTCAAGAATGATGAACCCCAACACCAGTCCAAGGGACCCAACTACTCCCTAGACTCCCCAGATATCCATGCACCTAACCACCAACCAATGGCCTACTCTCTCCGTCCATACCAGTCCATTCCACCAAATCGCCCTAAAGGCCCTCGCGAATTCTCCAGACTTGATATTCCCCTATCCACAGCCTTAAACCACCTACTCAAAAAGGGCCACCTGCGACTCCTCCCTCACAAACCACTACCGGATCCCATACCCTCTCACTACAACATGAGCCTACATTGTGCTTACCACCAAAATCTAGGCCATGCCACCGATCAGTGCATCCGCCTCCGCCATGACATTCAAAATCTCATAGAGGATGCACCCCGTCCTAATGCCATCTCCTATCTTGGCTTGGACCAACCGCTCGGCTGATCCCCTTCGCTGAGGCCCATGAATGTTGAACCTGTGCCGGTGAAGTGATGGTGTTTGGAATTCTTGCTAGAAAACCAAATGAAGATGCTCTTTAGAAAAAAAAAAAAAAAAAAAAAAAAAAAAGAAATAAAAAGAATAAGTGAGTCACTGTGACATTCCATTTGAGACCAGGTCGAGTCCAGTCAAGTCAGTTGTGTGTTTGTCTATTTCAAGTTTAGTCTTGTAGTCGAGTCCGTCTGTTATCGACTTGTTAATGAGTCTGTAACCTTTCTCTTTGGATGGAATGAAGTCTCGTTTTGCCTAATCTGATGTGCCTAGTCATAGATGCATGAATCGCTGAACCGAAGTGTCACTTTTCAAATTACCATGGATATTGCTGTGCTAAAAAATATATATATATATTTTTTTTACTCAAACAAAAAAATCCTGAAAGGTCAAAGTCAATTTTGTGCTGACACTGAAGAAGAGCTGAGAATTGAATAAGTCTTACTTTAAGAATTTAAAGGCTTTTGCTCAAATCTCAAAAAGACATGCTTGGAACTGACTTGGGGCTTGCCCAACACCCTTTTCCCACCATTTCGAAGCCTTAAGCCCAATCCAATTGGGAGCCACGCAATCTGTCCGATTGAAAGCAATGCAAACTTAGCCCTTGATGATAGCCAAACATTTCAGTGAGTTTCATCTCCACTTTCAAAAAAAAAGAAAAAAAAAAGAAAAGAAAAGAAAAGAAAAAGCTCGCTAGGTTGAAAACCCGAAAGGGCACCTAGGCAAAAGTTAGAGCTGAAAAAGGTGTTGATTTCCAAGATCTGAACTTAGCCAGTCAAAATGATGGAGAAAATGAAAGAAAGAAGATTTTGGTGATACAGAGAATCATACGCTTCAAGATACATCTTAAGAACGTGCCAAGATCACAATTCAAAAGGCACGGAATAACCACAAATAAATTCCGAGAGCTGACATGCACATTCTGGAATTTTGAGATTGCAATTGAAAGATCTCACAAGAATCGACTACATTAAAAAGCAAAATTGACTGGCTAGGCGAAAGTGAAAAGGATCAATCCTCAAAACAAAACAAAAAGAAAAAGAAAAAAAAAAAGAAAAGAAAGGGAGATTGAAACTAAATCCTTTATTCAAAGCTACCATAACTGGCTCAAGTTTGAACTTTTTTGACGATTGGTTTGAAAAACCCTCATACCTCAAACCCCTTATTTTAAGCCTTGCCTTGAACTACGCTCGACCTGATTCCCACTCGAGGATACGTAGGCAACCGCATCGGTTCGGTCGACACCATCATAATCAACCCCCCCTTTCTTTCAAGACTTTGGCCCGAACTACGTTGGACCTGATCCCCGCTCGGGGGTACGTAGGCAGACTTTCAAAAAAGAAAAAGAAGGATGGCTCGCTAGGTCGAAAATCTGAAAGGACGCCTAGGCAAAAATTAGAGCTAAATCCAAAGTGAGCAATAGCAAAAGAGAGAAAAGAGCTCGTTAGGTCACCTCACTGGTGCCTAGGCAAAAGTTATGAGCATTTGAGAGATTAAAGTCACGGTCCTTGCCTCAAGCCAGAAATCACCTTCCACACTAGGGGCAAACTTCGGCTACCCGCCTCGTTTGCCTGACTTTTACTAGCTACCCTTCATACAAGGGGCAAACTTCGGTCACCTACCTCGTTTGCCCAAAACCTCCAATGAACCTTTCTCCAAACTAGGGGCAAACTTCGGTCATTTACCTCGTTTGCCTAGCAATCCCACTTCATGCCCTTCAAACTAGGGGCAAACTTCGTTTGCCACCCAATCCCTATAAGCCTTCAAGTCACAAGCATTGTCTTGAACATACGGAAATGGAGCGTCTTTCATTCCATAAGCTAAGGCACTAATTCAAAGCACATCTTGAGAGAAGCAAAGAAATTGATTAGATTAGTACGGAGGAATTTTCAAAAATAAGATTCACCATCAAAGTGATGCCACGTTAAGGAGAGAAGTAAACACAAAAGAGAAATGGTACATCATTTATGACAAAAGCACATTAAGTGTTGGCAAGTCGACCTTGTTTCATTTGGTGTCAAATGTGTCGTCCTCGTGCGTCAATGTCTATCAAGTTTTTGAGTCTGTTGTAGTCTCAAATGTGTAAATCAACAGTGACTAATAAAATTTTCAAATCAAGTTATAAAGAGCATGCTAATACAAGCAGGAGTACCAAACACCATTACTGCACCGGTCAAGGCGTCAGCATGAGAAGCGTCAAAACTTGGGGAAGATTTCATCCCTTTCCAAACTGCCAAAAGCTAATCATCTTTCTTCATGCAACATAAGTCCATGAGTGGCTGTTGATGATTTTCCTTTCTCCTTGCAACATAAGTCCATGAGTGGCTGTTGATCTTCCGCCTTTCTTCATGCAACATAAGTCCATGAGTGGCTGTTGATGATGTTCCTTTCTCCTTGCAACATAAGTCCATGAGTGGCTGTTGATCTTTCGTCTTTCTTCATGCAACATAAGTCCATGAGTGGCTGTTGATGATGTTCCTTTCTCCTTGCAACATAAGTCCATGAGTGGCTGTTGATCTTCCGCCTTTCTTCATGCAACATAAGTCCATGAGTGGCTGTTGATGATGTTCCTTTCTCCTAGCAACATAAGTCCATGAGTGGCTGTTGATCTTTCATTTTTCTTCATGCAACATAAGTCCATGAGTGGCTGTTGATCTTTCGTCTTTCTTCATGCAACATAAGTCCATGAGTGGCTGTTGATGATGTTCCTTTCTCCTAGCAACATAAGTCCATGAGTGGCTGTTGATCTTTCATTTTTCTTCATGCAACATAAGTCCATGAGTGGCTGTTGATCTTTCGTCTTTCTTCATGCAACATAAGTCCATGAGTGGCTGTTGATGATGTTCCTTTCTCCTAGCAACATAAGTCCATGAGTGGCTGTTGATCTTTCATTTTTCTTCATGCAACATAAGTCCATGAGTGGCTGTTGATCTTTCGTCTTTCTTCATGCAACATAAGTCCATGAGTGGCTGTTGATGATCTTCCTTTCTCCTAGCAACATAAGTCCATGAGTGGCTGTTGATGATCTTCCTTTCTCCTAGCAACATAAGTCCATGAGTGGCTGTTGATCTTTCATTTTTCTTCATGCAACATAAGTCCATGAGTGGATGTTGATGACCTTCTTTCATCCTAAAGCAACATAAGTCCATCACTCTCCTCTTTCAAAATCAAAACCTTAACTGCCGCAGGCCATCTCCGTATCCCTCATCACAAATAGAATAATACCTTGACTCCTATTTAAAGGACGTATTTCCTTCTTCCTAGCAGAGTACATTATCCTCCAGCTCCCGGAGGCCCTGACCGGCCCCCTTGGATTGAGCGTCAAAAGAGATTCTCCGAGAACCCTACATCATCCCCCGAGGACAAAAACCGATAGATACCAGCTCCCGGAGGCCCTGACCGGCCCCCTTGGATTGAGCGCCAAAAGAGATTCTCCGAGAACCCTACATCATCCCCCGAGGACAGAAATCGATAGATACCAGCTCCCGGAGGCCCTGACCGGCCCCCTTGGATTGAGCGCCAAAAGAGATTCTCCGAGAAATCATCCCCCGAGGACAGAAACCGATAGATACCAGCTCCCGGAGGCCCTGACCGGCCCCCTTGGATTGAGCGCCAAAAGAGATTCTCCGAGAACCCTACATCATCCCCCGAGGACAGAAACCGATAGATACCAGCTCCCGGAGGCCCTGACCGGCCCCCTTGGATTGAGCGCCAAAAGAGATTCTCCGAGAACCCTACATCATCCCCCGAGGACAGAAACCGATAGATACCAGCTCCCGGAGGCCCTGACCGGCCCCCTTGGATTGAGCGTCAAAAGAGATTCTCCGAGAACCCTACATCATCCCCCGAGGACAGAAACCGATAGATACCAGCTCCCGGAGGCCCTGACCGGCCCCCTTGGATTGAGCGTCAAAAGAAATTCTCCGAGAACCCTACATCATCCCCCGAGGACAGAAACCGATAGATACCAGCTCCCGGAGGCCCTGACCGGCCCCCTTGGATTGAGCGCCAAAAGAGATTCTCCGAGAACCCTACATCATCCCCCGAGGATAGAAACCGATAGATACCAGCTCCCGGAGGCCCTGACCGGCCCCCTTGGATTGAGCGCCAAAAGAGATTCTCCGAGAAATCATCCCCCGAGGACAGAAACCGATAGATACCAGCTCCCGGAGGCCCTGACCGGCCCCCTTGGATTGAGCGCCAAAAGAGATTCTCCGAGAACCCTACATCATCCCCCGAGGACAGAAACCGATAGATACCAGCTCCCGGAGGCCCTTACCGGCCCCCTTGGATTGAGCGCCAAAAGAGATTCTCCGAGAACCCTACATCATCCCCCGAGGACAGAAACCGATAGATACCAGCTCCCGGAGGCCCTGACCGGCCCCCTTGGATTGAGCGTCAAAAGAGATTCTCCGAGAACCCTACATCATCCCCCGAGGACAGAAACCGATAGATACTAGCTCCCGGAGGCCCTGACCGGCCCCCTTGGATTGAGCGTCAAAAGAAATTCTCCGAGAACCCTACATCATCCCCCGAGGACAGAAACCGATAGATACCAGCTCCCGGAGGCCCTGACCGGCCCCCTTGGATTGAGCGCCAAAAGAGATTCTCCGAGAACCCTACATCATCCCCCGAGGACAGAAACCGATAGATACTAGCTCCCGGAGGCCCTGACCGGCCCCCTTGGATTGAGCGCCAAAAGAGATTCTCCGAGAACCCTACATCATCCCCCGAGGACAGAAACCGATAGATACCAGCTCCCGGAGGCCCTGACCGGCCCCCTTGGATTGAGCGCCAAAAGAGATTCTCCGAGAACCCTACATCATCCCCCGAGGACAGAAATCGATAGATACCAGCTCCCGGAGGCCCTGACCGGCCCCCTTGGATTGAGCGCCAAAAGAAATTCTCCGAGAACCCTACATCATCCCCCGAGGACAGAAACCGATAGATACCAGCTCCCGGAGGCCCTGACCGGCCCCCTTGGATTGAGCGCCAAAAGAGATTCTCCGAGAACCCTACATCATCCCCCGAGGACAGAAACCGATAGATACTAGCTCCCGGAGGCCCTGACCGGCCCCCTTGGATTGAGCGCCAAAAGAGATTCTCCGAGAACCCTACATCATCCCCCGAGGACAGAAACCGATAGATACCAGCTCCCGGAGGCCCTGACCGGCCCCCTTGGATTGAGCGCCAAAAGAGATTCTCCGAGAACCCTACATCATCCCCCGAGGACAGAAACCGATAGATACCAGCTCCCGGAGGCCCTGACCGGCCCCCTTGGATTGAGCGCCAAAAGAGATTCTCCGAGAACCCTACATCATCCCCCGAGGACAGAAACCGATAGATACCAGCTCCCGGAGGCCCTGACCGGCCCCCTTGGATTGAGCGCCAAAAGAGATTCTCCGAGAACCCTACATCATCCCCCGAGGACAGAAACCGATAGATACCAGCTCCCGGAGGCCCTGACCGGCCCCCTTGGATTGAGCGCCAAAAGAGATTCTCCGAGAACCCTACATCATCCCCCGAGGACAGAAACCGATAGGCCCTAACCGGCTCTTTTGGATTGAGCATTGCAAAATCTGACCAAGTACAAGAGATTCAGAGATGGATCCTGGTTTTAGGTCAAGAATTGAAGAGAGATTCTCAGAGAGTCCCCTACCATCCCAGCATAAGATAGCAGAAGTTTGAACCGATTCTCCGGACTTGTCATCATAAGGATCGGCCAAAACATCACCCGCAGTCAAATCACCCCGATTCCCTTGGCAAGCACTGTCTATTCACAATTTAAGGACCCGTGTCCACTGATTATCATGAGCTTTCTCACCTGTCAGTCATTATGAGTTTCCTCACTTATCGTGAGCCTCTTCACTCCGGTTATCTCACCTGTCCATTATCGTGAGCTACCCCACTTATCATGAGCCTCCTCACTTTGGTTATTATAAAACTGTCGGTTATCTTGAACTCCCTCGCCTATGGGTTATCCTTAGTTGTCATCCTCAGGGACCCCACACCTGATTACATTCGCTCGCAAAGCACACTTCCCAAATTCCAGAAGTTTGCCCCTAAACCCGGAGTCTTCTAGACTTCAATGCCCTTATCTGAGTCACCCACCACGTCACAATCACAAACACTAGCACAACACTAGCCCACTCGGAGTGGCACACCCCTTGGCACCTGCTCATTCTAGGATCGGAAAACTAGGCATGATAGGACTCATGTATGAGATCATATCGCATCCACACATTGCATATCATCCTCATATAGCATAGCATCCGCCTGATTGTTGTGTATGTGCATGTGTGTTTTATTCCTTTGAGCTCCGAACTACGTCCTGGTCTGATTCCCCTTGGGATACGTAGGCAGCTCACATAGAGCACGACCAGCACTAACCTCATCATCATTGCATCTTTTGCAACGCTTTTTATCCTAAATCCGTAGCCTCCAAAAAGTCTTGTCTCTTCAAAACTTTGGCACTCACTTGCGACATGCGTTGCCTCGCAAGTTCATGCCAAAGAGGGGCAAACTGTAGACACCCCATTTTGTCGGCTATCGGATTTAGGAGACCCATAGCTTGGTGGTTCACAATGATCGCAAAAGACTCGAAAGGACTCTTGGAAGTCAGCTCCATCTCTCAGAATGCTCAGGATGACCAAAATGCCCCTAAAAGCCCGAAAACTCCCAGATTTGGTCCCAAAGTTCTGAAAACATACTATGTCGTAAGAAAAGCGATAAAAAGAGTTTTAAAGAGAAATCAGATAAAATCGTCGGCTCCCAGAGACCCCCGGAAGTCCCGGAAGTTCCCGGAAAGTCCCCGTTGACCGGTTTGACCAAGGTTTGACCAGGTTTGACCAAGGTTTGACCAGGTTTGACCAAGTTTGACCGAAATCGTCCGAATTCACCAAAATCATTTTAAATCACGGGAAAAGTGTTAAAACAAGTTCCAAAAGAAAATCGAGCGAAAACACCAGCTCCCGGGAACTCCCGGAGGTTTCTAAAACTTCCCGGGAATCCCAGGTTTGACCAGTTTGACCAGAATTTGACTTTGGAACCGGGGTGCCGAAGTAATTTTTTAAATATTTTTCATGGATACTAGAGGTCAATAGCTTTCCAACGGTATATCGCACATAATTTCTGGATTTAAAACGAATTTATTATGAATTTCCAAAGGCGAAAAAGGCGATCAAATCGGCTTTTATCGCGAATACCGCAAAACTTTTCAAAGTGACCTATCCCCGAACTATTTTTTATGTAAAGTAGACTCCATTACCTTTCCAACGGTATATCACAACCTCAATTTGGAGTTCATACGCATTTTCTGTGAATTTCGGACGAAATAGGGCCTTTTCGCGAATACCGGAACATCAGGGGGCCTAAACAGCATTATCCAGACGAAGGGAGGAGCAGTGCCGCCGCGGCACTGGCCCACTGCCGCCGCGGCAGTGGCCCAGTGCCGCCGCGGCACTCTCCCCCAGAACAGTGAGTTTTTGTAATTATTTTTGTGGTCCCATTTTGATTAATTAAAAGCCAAAACGACATAGTTTTATGATTTCAGATGTTTGGAGCCAATGGGAACACTTTTAAAACCCCAAAACCACCCCAAGTTGGCCTATATAAACACCCCATTACTCCTCATTTTAGGGGAGTCAAATGTAAGTTTTGAAAAGTGTGGGAGAGAAAAGTTGTAGAGATAAGGTTAGAGTAGAGAGAAAAGAAGCATTCTTCTTTGATTTTCAAAACAAAAGTGAGTTCTAACTTTGTTTTTTACTTCATTACTTCCATTTATTTCAACATTCAATACTCCCAACCACCATTTTAGTGAGCATTCAAGAGAGTGGAAGCTTCTTCCATGTCTAAGTGTCATTACATATGAGTGAAACACCAACCTACAAGTTCATGCTTCATGAATATCATCTATTGATCATCATCTATTTGCTTGTTTATTTATTGTTTATCTCTTCTTACCCCATTTCTTTTTGTTTTCTTTTATTTACTTACTAGTTCATCATCATCTAAGTGATGACATGAAGTTTGGGGTGAGTGAATCCTTATGGATAGTAGCTCTTGACCTCAAAAACATGTTTGATAGATGATGATCATAACCTCAATACTTCCAAGGTATTCTTGGAATGTATTGAAGTTATGTTCAAAAAAATAGAATAAATCTCTCCAACAATCTTGGAGGTTCTTAATGATGAGTTTGATGTTGATATTCTAAGTGGTCCTAATCCTCATTGAGTGTTGAAAATATGTTTTCAAAACATCTATTTCAAAACCCCTCTCAATCCCTCTCATTTGGTTTCAAGAAACAAAATTTGGTTTTCCCTAAAATTTCCAAAACCATGACCCAAAACAGTGAGCTGTTCAGATTCAAAGATTTGTTTTGAATTAAATACTCAAGTTATGATGATGAAACCACTTGGAAAACCTTCCTAATACATCATAGTTTGTCCCTAATTTCTCTCATCAATTATTGAAATGTAAAAGTATTTGTTTTGGATGTGAGAGGTTCATATTCATAATCTGCCTCTGTTCTCACAGAATGTTTATCTAACTTCTTGCACTTATTCTGGACATTTTCATCACTGTACATATATCTTTTCTATTTTTTTTATAAAACTTGGGTGTCTTAGGAAACTTTTGGTACATAATGGGTCATCATAAACCTTTTCTTTGATTTATGAAAAATCATACAAAATCAGTCAACAGTGCAGTTTTTGTTTCTGAGTCATGTGTACATTCTGATTTCTTTCTTTTAATCTGTGATAGCTATTGATGTTTGGCTTTTTGGGTTATTTTCTAGACACAATAATAATGATCTCAGATTTTTCTCACATTTTTCTAGGCACGTTTGACCTCCCATTATAATGTTGTAAAGTGCCATATGCAGTCTGTCCACTATTCACAACAAGCACATTTCAACTTTTATTCTTTGATTTGATGCTCATATGCATTCCAAATTAACCCATATCTTAGGAGGTAGTTCATGCTACATTTGTACATATCCTATGTTGATTTCATTCATCCATTCATACACATTATAGAATTCTAAGTCATTCTAGGAAGCCATGAACACAAAGCACACTACAACCTTTGCACATTTTAGATACATACATTGCATTCATGCAAGATTTGGGTTTTTGTAACTCTTAATCTAAGAAGATTATAAGGAATGAACTCGATCGCACATTCATGCTTCCCCTCGATCTAATCATCCTTTCTCATCCGTCCCGGGGATTGAGAAATCTTCTTTTCTCAAAATTAACATGCATCATACTAATTTGCTAAGTATATTTTACTTTCTTTGATTTATTTGTTTCAAGAACAATTCATGTCCCTTTAGATTAGGAAAACTTTATTATCTGATACATGATTAGACGATTTTTCCTAGGTTTATTTGTGTGATCTATCACTTTGCATTGTGTAATATTTGGCTTAGATCTTATGAATGATATCTTATCTTTAGATCTTCCATTTCAAATCTCCTTATGTGATGTAATATACTATCATAGTATTATTTGTCGAACCATACATGGTATAAGATGATTATTTGGATGCTAATTGAGGCCCGTCGTAAGACGGGGCGAGTTGAGGGTGTTTTAGTCGTGACAAAGGCTCCTTCCTCTCTCGTACCAAAACCCCGAACCAAGTTCTTTGGTGATGAAGGGTCGGTGCCCTTATCCGCTTGGGTGAGTCAAAATTAGGTTTCTTGGTTCCTTAAAGACCAAGTGGCGACTCTGTATCTGTTTTCAACAGACCTTTCCTTTTCTTTGATTCAAATCAATTTCAAAACAATCTCAAACAAGAGAGAAGTGGTCCACTTCCGGTATCCACAGGGCCCATGACTTTGTTGGTTATAGGAACCTCCTCATCAATCTACGCGAGGTTCACGTGGAGTGGAATCTGTGGGTGGCGGCTCTCCCAGAGGCTGGTGAAGCGATTCAAGCGGCGATGGCCCCTACTAGAACAAGGATCCTGATGGTGGGCGAAGCGTGTCGGGAGTGGTACCTTGGTGAGAGGGTGACTAGGCAGTCTATTGCCGCCCCAAACTTTTATGTGCCAAGGGCTCCTCCAGCTACTATGAGGAGTACGGAGACACTGGATCACGATGACCTAGTGGCTGCTCTAGACGGGGAGAACATCGCAACCTTTTTGGACGGCCCAGATGGTTATGCGGCCCTCAGATTGAATTTCCTTATGCACAATTTTCCCCTCATGGACGTTGTCCGGGTAACAAATTTTGTTCACATATAAACTTTATTTCTGTTTTCTGTTCTTTTATGAAATACGCGACTATTCATGTCAAAACTCTTATTTGCAGCCTGTTCCTGGGGTCGCCGAACCCCCAGCCCTCCCGCAGTGGAATTGGAGTGTTCCCATGGTCGATATGGGTCAGGAGACTATGTACCAGCTGACCCCTTACACTCAAAATGCTCCAATCATCCCTCTGCAATATGATAAAGTCCCCCGGGATTATGCTGAGGAAGGTCTGTCCTATGCGCACACCGTCCAGCATTGGATCCATGGACGTGAATGGAGGGTAAATTCCTCTCTTGTTGGAAACAAATCTCTTTTATTCTTGAAATTCGAGTGATCACACTTTTTTTCAAAATTCAAATGATTTTCTTATTTTTTTTTTTTTTCAAAAAAAAAAAAAAAAAAAAATTCAAATGATCACTTTTCATGCTAATAACTACATTCTAACTCTCTCTCTCCCTTTCTCTTTTTTAGGCTGACGGAGCAAGGACCAATGCCGATCTTCAGGCCAGGGCTATGGTATCACACTCTTCCCTTTTCTCTTCTTCTTCTTCTTCTTTCCCCCTTTTTTTTTTACATTACTTATTTCATTTTATTCTCTCTTGCAGGAAGCTGAGATGGCTGCTCTGAGGAGGCAGATCCAGGAGTTCCAACTGAGCCAAGGCGGCGGCTATCAAGGGGGTGCTGGCGGTAGCGGCCAAGGCGGTGGCTATTAAGGAGGTGATGAAGATGGTGGTGATGGAGGAGCTGGAGGAAGTCAGACAGCTCCTCAAGCACCCAGAAGGAATCCTCGTCGCAGACGAGGATAGCTTATCTCTCATGCTTCTTATTTCAAAATGTCCCTTCGAGGATGAGAACTTTGAATTTTCTCTTTTGATGGATTTATTTAAACGGATAGATAGCATTCATGCATGGTGGCCTGCGTGCCAATTTTGAATTTGTTTATATTCATGCTTGATTGTTTCCCTAGCTTAGATTTAAACCTTATTCCTTTTGCTAATTTAGTACATGGATATCTTTTCTTGATTTTATTTGATGAATGGTGCAAAACAATTGATGCTGGGATGATGACTGGTGAAATTCTGTTCAATTTTTATGCAGGTTTGGGCTGACTAAGGTTACAAACTGACCCACGAGCTTTTCAAACCCTGGCCGGCACTTGGGGAGGCTGGCCGGCACTCACTGAATGCCGTACGGCACTCAGTGTCTGCCGGCCGGCACTCAGTGAGTGCCGCCGCTTTACATCGAGTGCTGGTTTGTGCCATTTTCCCATATAAAGTGCCATTTATCCATTTTTAGGTTCATTCGAGATTTCTAGAGCCCTTTGCCTTCGTTGCACTTTTTTTTCTTCTATATCCTCCTCCTTTCTTCATGGCCCCCATTAGTTCTGACATTCTATACCCATGGATGGATTCTCTTTCCGGCATCGACCGACTCAACTTTGAGTCTCACAGACTGACGGATCTTTTCGCATTTCGCCATATGGCTCTAGACGAGGGCTTACTTCGAGCAGCTATCATGTGTTGGGACCCTTCTCTGCACGTCTTTCGGTTTGGTCACGAGGAGGTCTGTCCTCTCTTTGAGGAGTTCAGTGCTATCCTCCACACCGATCCCTATGCCGACTTGATTATCCCACAGGTTCAGGCGGGATATATCCAGGATTTATCGGCCCTTCTTGGTATTTCCCGGGGTGCTGCCAGTTCCTTCGTTCAGGATCAACACATAGATTTTGACCGCCTTTCCTCCACTTATGCACCCGTTGGTGATCCTGACGATGGGAGATATCAGGTTATCAGGCAGAATGCCCTCTCCTTGGCAATGCTTTCCCACTTCTTATTTCAGTCTTCCACTAACATCCTGATTCCGATCGTCTGTGGCCTCCGAGAGATGCAGAGTGTCGTTATGCTCGTTCTGGGGGAGACCTTGCTGGGCTTGGATCATGCTCATACCGAGGGATCAATGCTGCTTTCGGGGTCACCTCACATTTTGCAGATTTGGCTCTTCGAGCGCTTAGGCTTCTTCGCTCGCCCTCCTCTCGGGAGATTGCTTTCCTATGATCGCATGGGTGTCCGCTACCCTTCCCGTACGGTTACTAGCTGGCTTGCTTGGTTTCGAGGCTTGAGCTACGAGGACATCTGCTGGATATGCCCCCGATGGTCTTATTGCTCCGTTACGGTACAACTCCCTGGGCGCCCGGGGGTTTGGTTGCCTGGTCTGCGAGTTACCACCTTTTACATCCCCAGCCGAGTAGTTCGCCAGTTTGGCTTGTTCCAAGACGTCCTTGATGCTATTACCGCTGATTTCTCGAGGAGTTCCGCCCTACGCCTTTCTACCGTGCGGATATTCGCTGAGGCTTGGCATGATAGGGTATCGGCTCCCTTTCGGAGGGCTCCAGCTTCAGTTGTCCCGACCGTAGAGTATTTGCTTCAGATTCAGACCCTGGTCAAGGAATAGCTTCTAGATAGACAAAATGAAAATGAAGAAAACAACAAGTTTTAAAATTTTCAACAAATTCTGCTTAACTTTTGCTGTGTTTTATTTTCTGTGATGCATTTTCCTTTTCTTTTTCTCTTCCTTTTTCTTTTTGAAAAGCTCTCTCTCTCTTTTTTTTTGTATTCCGAAAATGCCCTAATCATGTTGAATCAAAGTTAGCACTTCTTTAATTTCTTTGGGTTATGAACAGTTTTCCTCTTAATGTTTCTTTCAGCTTTTATTACTCTTTCATGAGTTTTGCTTTTAAACCCTCTATATAATGAATTCTCGCTTGTTTCCACATGATGCATATCTTGATAGCCAGTAGATCCAGAAATGGGTTTAGGCTTTTCCTGGGTTCATCGGTTCTAGTAAACAAAGTTTGCCCCTGGTTTCGGGACTTAGATGTGGTTCTTGGGCAACGTAAGTTTGCCCCTAGTTTGGTATGT